>BPTQ01000003.1:200597005-200691135 GCA_019973895.1 Chrysanthemum seticuspe
CCTCATCGTCGTCACGATTTGCTTTCTCCGAATTCGAATGGCTTTACGAGCTCGGTTCATACTTATGGCTGCCCAACTAAAGGAGGTGGTGATGGGCTTCGTGGTAAGACTAATGCTTACAACAACTAGTGGACGAGGTAGTAGAGTCCACATCAGTTTGGTCCCTTTTCTCTCAACTCTCGTAAGCGTTAGCGTTGTAGGTACAATTGTCGTAGTAGCAGGGGTAGGCGCGGTGGTCATCATGCTCAAGCTTGGTAGATTTGCTAATCGTTTTACTTGTTTCCATTCTATGCTTTACCTTCATGCTTCCTTAAGATTTCAGATGGGTTTAGGAGTGTCCAGTTTAGGATTTGAGATTCCAGAGCTTTGGATCCGAGGTATACAGTGTCCAGGACTGATGTTCAGCATTTGGACCCGAGACTATGGTATTTAACATTGCGGGGCTGGGGTGTTCCCATTTCCTTAGTGTTCATTACCACAGTATAGTTTCGTTTGTATATTTGGTTTTCTTTAGAAATTGTATTTATACCTTTATTAGGTTCAGTTTTCTGAAGTTATGTATCCAGGGTCGCCTTTTATTTGAGGTTTTCTTTACAGATTTTGTATTAAGATTTACCATAGTATCATAGTTTCGATTTAGAGATTCCATTCAGGTGAGTCGTGAGTAGGGTTTCGTTATGGGTCGAGGTTACGAATCTATGGACGGCGCCTTCTTTTCTTTTCACGCCGACTCGAAGTTTTCGGTTCACTTGTCTATATGTTCGTTTTGCTTATGCTTTGCTCTTGTTTATGCTTTATTATTGAAGTCTTTTGACTTGGATTATTTCCATATTTATGTTAAAGATTTCTTTTGGTTTATATGTTTGCTTTGATATGACACCATTACTTGTGATTCCTTTACCCTTGTGGGGTCGGGGCGTTACAATTTATGGTATCAGAGCCCAGGTTTACGACTTGTAGTCAGGACCTGTGACATATGGAGCCTAGGTTTCGAGACCTTAGAGTTTAGGATTTGACCTGTGAGGATTTGGGTAGACTTTAGAATTCCTTCGTACTTCCATTTCGTATCTTACCTTTGTTCATTTTGCTAATCGTTTAGATGGTTCGAACTCGTACTACTGGTGGCGCGGATGGGGACGATGATGCTGTTAACATGGATGTTGCGATTGCGAATGCTCTCAACTCTCTTTTCCCTGGTTTGACTACACCTGAGATGATGGAGCAGGTGATCAACAACATTCGTAATCAGAATGGTGCTTCGGGTAGTGGTGGAGGAAATCAACCCGTCGGTATTCATACTTGGCTCGAGCATTTCGGTAAGCTTAAGCCTCTTTCGTTTAGCACTGCTGCTACTCCTACTGAGGCCGAAGACTGGATCACTCATATTGAGAAGCTGTTTGAAGTACTGGGTTGTGGAGATGGATTTAAGACTCGTTTGGCTTCATTCAAATTGGAAGGTGATGCTTTGAGTTGGTGGAAAGCATTGAAACAAGCAAGAGGAGGTGACGCTTTTGCTGTGACTTGTACTTGGACTGAGTTTCGGACTATCTTCTATAACCGTTACTTCCCTGATGCTGAGCAGCAAAGGTATGAGAGGGACTATCAGGCAATCTACCAGTTTGATCATGAGAACTCTAACGAGTACATGAGTAGGTTTATGAGGTTGGTAAGTTTTGTTGGAGTGATTGCTGGAGATGGTAGGCGTCAAGCTAAGCACTTCAAGTGGGGACTGAAGAAGTGGGTGTTGGACCGATTGCTTAATATTGAGTATGAGAATGTGTCGGCCTGCAATGACGCAGCTCGTAACATTGAGATCTTTCATGAGGTTTCGGGTTCTAACAAGCGTAATCGCGATGGTGATCGGATTCAAGGTAGGACTCAAGGTAATGACTATAAGGGAAACTCTGGTAGGAGTTATGATTCGAGAGGTCAAGGGGATAAGAGTTATGATCAGCGGGGTCAGTCGGGAAGGAATGTTGACACTGGACGTTCTGAGACGAGGGGTCAAGATAATAGAAATGCTGGTAGGAATGGAAGTGATCGTCAGAACCAAGGTAACAATAACCAGCGTTATAACAGGGATCAGCCAGCTAGAGGATCGAATCAGGGTCGTGCGTCAGGATCTTCTAATCAGCAGAGGACAGTTGAGGTTTTGCCACCCCCACCTATTTGTACTACTTGTGGAAAGGCTCATCCAGGGCAGTGTTTCAAGGCCACTGGTGGATGTTTTGGTTGTGGTTCCACTACTCACAAGATTAAAGATTGTCCTAAGAAGAATCCGGCAGTTCCTGGAAACTACATCAAGCCGCCAACTACTACTGGACGTGTCTATGCTACTACTCGTAATCAGGCGGAGCGAACTTCAGGTACCATTACGGGCACTCTTTTCATTGATGATTTTGCTGTCTTCGTTTTATTTGATACTGGCGCCACACACTCCATTATATCTATCACATCTGCTAAGAAACTTAATATGAAGCCCAAACCGTTAACAAATCACTTATCGATTTCTACGCCTATGAAAAATCATGTGATCATTGATCGTAAATACGTTAAGTGTCCTCTTCGTTTCGACGATCGTATTCGCTTTGCAAGTCTGTATCCTCTCAATATGGTCGACTTTGATATCATTCTAGGCATGGATTGGTTGGCTTACCATAGAGCTTCAATCGACTGCCATGCTAGAACGGTGATCTTTGGAGACGTAAAACATCCCGAATTCGTTTATCACGGTTCTCAACCCCTTAAATCTGTTAAGCTTATTTCCGCTATGAAGGCACGGATCATGATTGCTCATGGGTGCCAAGGTTTTCTAGCATCTGTTAAGGACACATCTTTGGAGAGTCCTAACATTGATAGTCTTTCGGTTGTTTGCGAATTTGCTGACATTTTTCCGGATGAATTCCTGGACTTCCCCCAGCTCGAGAAGTTGAGTTTAGCATTGAGTTAATTCCTGGTGCTGAACCGATTTCGAAGGCTCCGTATCGTATGGCACCTGTAGAACTGAAGGAGTTGAAGGAACAGCTGCAAGAGATGATAGAAAGTGGATTTATTCGCCCTAGTGTTTCTCCATGGGGTGCACCTGTTTTGTTTGTGAAGAAGAAGGATGGAAGCATGCGCTTATGTATCAACTATCGTGAACTCAATCGTATTACCATTCGTAACCGTTATCCTTTGCCGCGTATAGACGATTTGTTTGATCAACTGCAAGGAGCTAAGTTCTTTTCGAAGATTGACCTGAGGTCTGGCTACCATCAGTTACGTGTGAGGGATCAAGATGTTCCTAAGACCGCGTTTCGTACCAGATATGGTCATTACGAATTTATCGTTATGCCTTTTGGTTTGACCAATGCGCCTGCTGTGTTTATGGACTTGATGAATCGTGTTTTCCATGAGTTTCTCGACAAGTTCGTTATTGTTTTCATCGATTACATTTTGGTTTACTCCAAGTCTGAAGAGGAGCATGAAGAACATCTTCGGATAGTTTTGGAGATTTTGAGGAAGAAGAAGTTGTACGCCAAATTTTCGAAGTGCGAATTTTGGTTGAGACAAGTTGCTTTCCTTGGTCATATCGTATCAGCTGATGGTATTACCATGGATCCGTCTAAAGTTGAGGCTATCACTAAATGGCCAAGACCTACGACAGTAACTGAGGTCAGGAGTTTTCTTGGACTTGCTGGTTACTATAGACGTTTTGTTGAAGGTTTCTCTCGCTTAGCTCTACCCCTAACCCAACTGATGAGAAAAGGTGAAAAGTTTGTATGGACGGATGAACGAGAGAAGAGTTTTGAAGAATTGAAACGGAGATTGGTGACGGCTCATATTTTGACTCTTCCAACTGGTTCAGGAGGATATCAAATCTACAGCGATGCATCTAAGAAAGGATTAGGCTGTGTTTTGATGCAACATGGGAAGGTAATAGCTTATGCTTCGAGGCAGCTAAAACCTTATGAGGAGAATTACCCAACTCATGATCTTGAGTTAGCTGCGGTGGTGTTTGCGTTGAAGATCTGGAGACATTACTTGTATGGAGAGACATGTGATATATTTACTGATCATAAGAGTCTCAAGTATATTTTCACTCAGAAGGAACTTAACATGAGACAAAGAAGATGGTTAGAACTTCTTAAGGATTATGACACCAACATTCAGTACCATCCAGGTAAGGCTAACGTAGTTGCTGACGCACTTAGCCGGAAATCAGGCATTCTTGCGAGTATCAAGATTGAGCCTAGGATTTTGCGTGATTTAGAGAGTTTGGATGTTGAGTTGAGTGTACGAGGTTTTGATGGATACTGGGCTAGTATGAAGGTGGAGTCGAACCTTATACTGCAAATTAAAGAAGCTCAGAAAGATGACGGCGAGCTGTGGGCCGTAGCGCAAAATGTTGAAGAAGGTAAGCAGACGGAGTTTAAGGTTGATAATGACGGTATTGTATGGTATGGAGATAGGCTTTGTGTTCCCAATGATCAGGTACTTCGTGAGAAAGTTATGACTGAAGGTCATAGTTCTCCTTTTACTATTCATCCTGGTTCTACCAAGATGTATAGGGATTTGAAGCAGTACTTCTGGTGGAACGGCATGAAGCAAGATGTGGCGACGTTTGTGTCGAAGTGTATGATTTGTCAGCAGGTTAAGATTGAACATCAGAGGGCTAGTGGATTGTTACAGCCATTGGAGATTCCAACATGGAAGTGGGATAAGATATCTATGGATTTTGTGACTGGATTACCTCTTACTAGGAAGAAGCATGATGCGATTTGGGTGGTTGTTGATCGACTAACCAAATCTGCTCATTTCTTGCCAATCAGGAAGGATTATGGTATTGGTAAACTGGCAGAGATTTTTCAGCAAGAGATAGTTAGACTTCATGGTACTCCGACATCTATTGTGTCCGATAGAGATCCGCGTTTTACTTCTCGTTTCTGGAAGGGTTTGCAGAAAGCTTGGGGTACTCGACTTAATTTTAGTACGGCATTTCATCCTCAAACCGATGGTCAGTCAGAGAGGACTATACAGACCTTAGAGGATATGCTAAGGGCTTGTGCTTTAGAATGGACTGGCAGTTGGGATGAATATTTGTGTTTAGTAGAGTTTGCTTATAACAACAGTTGGCATGCTAGCATTAAGGCGGCACCGTTTGAACTTCTTTATGGAAGGAAGTGTAGAGCACCTATTTGTTGGGATGAAGTAGGTGAGCGTTTGATTGAAGGACCAGAAATGATCGAGATCACTAATGAGAAAGTAGCTATGGCTAGTGAGAAATTGAAGGAAGCTAGGTCTCGTCAGAAAAGTTATGCTGATAAGCATCGTCGTGATTTAGAATTTCGGGTTGGAGATCGTGTGTTTTTGAAAGTTTCGCCATTTAGAGGTGTGAAACGTTTTGGAATCAAGGGCAAGCTTAGTCCTCGATTTATTGGACCATTTGAGATTCTAGAACGAATAGGAGAAGTTTCGTATCGTTTAGCACTTCCGCCTCAGTTATCGCATGTTCATGACGTTTTTCATGTATCACTCCTAAGGGGATACAACTATCATCCGTTACACGTTGCTTCTTATCCGTTTGATCAAATTCAATCCGATATGTCTTTATCTGAAGAACCAGAAGCTATTCTGGAAAGACAAGAAAGAGTTATGAGGAATAAAGTTATTCCATTCGTTAAGATTCTTTGGAAGAATCATCCTGAACGTGAGGCTACTTGGGAAACCGAGGAGTCGATGCGTGCAAGTTATCCTCATTTCTTTGAATAGTTTGGTATGTTCTCATTTCGTTTCGTTTTCGTTTTCGTTTCCTTTTTCATTTCGTTTCATTAAATTTTTGAGGACGAAAATTTTTCTTTAGAGGGGAAGAATTGTAAAACCTGAAAATTTAAAATCCGAATAAAGACTAAAATACCCTTGGAACTGGAATTTATAAAATACGTAAAATATATTTATGACACTTAAAGAGATTAAAATATTACCTTGCGTATATTTAAAAAACCTAATTAAAATATATTACGTAATTGATTTTGGTACGACGAAGAGTTAAAGTTTCGTAAATGATTTGGGTCGCGTTTGTTTAATTCGTGAGCCTAGGGCCGAAGCCCATATGGTGGCGTGAGATGGTGTGACCGGTTGGACCAAACCCAAAACCCAAACCCAATTACTTTCCTAGTTAAACTCAAATACTACAACTATATATACCATACATAATCATAAGTTTGGAACCCTAGTTATTTTGCTCTCTCTTTTTCTTTTTCTCCCTATTCGGCCGAGCTAAACAAAACACCCTTGGTGTTGATTTTTGCTTCAACGAGTTAAGGTATATCGTTTATTTGTCTTCCTTTAACGTGTCTTACATGAATATGTCAAGTTATATTTGTTTCGTCGCGTTTTCCTTGTGTTTCTTTTGTGGCCGAGGGGTATAAAACAAAAACAAGACAAACCCTAATTGATTTAACTAGTAACTAATAAGAAACATGTAACGTAAGATGTGATATTGAATCGAGTCATGTTTGTGTTTATTTAATAAGGGCCGAAACATATATATTAGAACCGAACTATGTTTAGTTTTTGAATAATGAATATAACTTAATAACTTGAATAAGTAAAGTAAGAAGATGAGCTAAGACTAGTGTTAAACCCTAATAACCGAAACCCTAATTTGAATCGAGTTATATATGAGTTTTGAAGGCACATTAATTAAGTAAAGGTTATGTTAAACAGAAACCCTAGTTTTGATATGCTAATTTAATAAGTTATGATAAACCCTAATAGAGTAAATGCGTAATTAATACGAGTAATAAGTAACTTATATGTCACATAAAATCATAAACATGTACGTTGAAAATAAAAAGGACAGATTATTTTGTGACGTGTTAGGTTAAGTAACTAGTCATTAAAAGACGTAACATGTTAGTACATATACATTAATGAGACATTAAAGAATGAGAAACCCTAAACTTTAATAAAAGACGTATGAAACCCTAATTTACGATATTAATATTAAAACATTTAAGTCTCATTTAATTATGGAGACCCTAAAATATTAAAGGATCATTTTGATGATTATGGAATCATTAATAATATATACGACATTAATGTATATAGGTTCTGTGAAGAAGGAGTAATTCTTTGCTTCCCTATTTCGACTTTGATCTTTTGCTTTCGAATAAGGTACGGATATTCTGACCTTTTCAGTAAAGGTTTCGTATGAAGTTTCTTTTCGTTTTCATATTAGGATTTCCTAAACCTTTGCTATGAACCCTAATGTGTCTATTCGAGCTGTTGCTTATCTGAACTTCGATTTTTGAATCATAAACCATTTGATTTTGAACTATATGATATGAAGACTTTGATTTTGAAAACATGATTTAAACATTTGATAAAATATGATCTATGTCAGCTATGACATTCTTATTTGAACTCTGATAGTATGACACCCGAGCCAATTTTAACTAGTCATGGGGGTTCCATGTCCGTGTCAGCAAATGCACTTCTGACATGACTCTAGGGCAGTAGAGTGATGTTCTGCCACGTCCCTTATCTGTTATCTGTATGAGCTCAATTTGAATTATATTATGAATATTTGTCTGTGGGGCGTATGGATGCATCCTAGATCTGTTATATGCCATATATTATCTATTATATGCTATTTGTTATCTGATGATTGATGCTGCGTGCATGCACGTCCTTCATAACTCTGGTAGGTCTCCCCTACAAATATGTTGCCTTATGTGATTATGATATGTTTCTGATATGGCATATGTTCTGGGCTTTGAGGTAGTTAGCTATAAAACTTATTCTGATATTCTGAATTATCTTTTGAAAAGACTATGATTTCACTATCTTTCTTTTACTTTATTTCGTATTTGTTCTCGTTTCGTATTCGTTTTGCTTGTATATCTGTTCACTTGGCTTTTGAAGCTCAGCCGCACTTTTCTTTTCTTCCGCGGCAGGTATCTAAGCATTGGAGCTGGGTATTGCTTTGGGATGAGTGCTGAGTGGACTTACCTTAGAGATTTAGCTTTGATACTATGATACCATTTAGAATTATGTTTTAGACATTTCTTTTGGAGTTTATTTTCCGCTGGGACCTATGTATTGAAGTCTTTTGACTTGGATTATTTCCATATTTATGTTAAAGATTTCTTTTGGTTTATATGTTTGCTTTGATATGACACCATTACTTGTGATTCCTTTACCCTTGTGGGGTCGGGGCGTTACACCTAATGAGATTTATTGATGATCTCGTGGCTCTAGACTCAATTTGTGCATATTTGGATCCTGTACCGGAGACTAGGGAGAGGGTCTCCTTCTTCAATATCAACAGTCTCTAAGAGAAAGTAAATAGATAATGTCGGTTCCCCGTGAGAATGAAACAAGTCCTTTTAAGAGGAACTTGAGTGGTTTGGAAAGTTGAAGTGCAGTGCGTCACTGGGTCCATGACGTCTTGTCTTCAATACCGATGTTACCATCAGTAGCATATGAACTGAACCCGGTTTTCGCCCTAAGGTTGAATAAGTGGAGGGCTATTTGTTTTCACCCTTTTCTCATTCAATTATTTTTAATTCTTCAACCCCTTCAGTGCTTACCGAGACTTCATAGCAAGAACTTTGTTGGGTTTGTTCCAGTACTTGCTCTATCTCAGTTCGCACTTTTCCCATATCTCACTTTTCTCCTTTTATCATCATACCTAAGGACTTCTACACTAACTAGTGGATTGTCCCTGGGTAGATCCCTCCGGTTCTGGCGGATCATGGGAACCAATACCTAACCTTATCATCCTTATATCACCGTACATAAAGTAAAGTTGGTCGGTCTATTTGGTATTGTTCATCTGCCATTGGAATCAATTGAAAACCATTTGAGAATCAATCCAGATACTTGTGATATATTATCAAAACATTTTGTACCTGAATTGTTTTTGATATTTTTAGAATAAGTGCTCCCCCTCAACATGTGCATCAATCGTTTTGCACACGGAGGCAAGAGGAAGAAATTACTTCTTTGATTACCATTTTTCTAAAAGATATCACCATCACTTCCTTGATCAAATCAAGTAGATATAGCATTTCCGGGAAGGATGAGGTTTCCATAAATTTGCTCCCCCTCAATATGTGCCTCGAGGTTTGAAAGGAGTTTTGCACATACTAGAGGGAACCTGCACATTGAGATAAATGATCACGTTTCAAGTCATAGGTGTAAGATAGATGTTCCCCCTCAACATGTGAATGGAAAATTTGAAATCATTTGTCACATGCGGGGAGGATAACATGTACATCCTTGTAAAACCATTTACCGAATTCTCAGTTTAAGTCCAATTTAAATCACAAATTCTCCCCAGATCACAATTATCAAATCATTTGAGATTTGTGATCTCTTATAGATTTAAATTGATTTTGAAAGCTTTTAAGGAGAATTGTCACTTGATTATGAAAGCGTTTTAACTGATAAGGATCGGATTTTAAGACTTTAAACTCCATTGATAGAACATGCATGAATATCTTTTGAAAACAATTGAATGCCAAATAACTTTTTAATTTAATTGAAATCATTCTCCCCCTCAATCAATGACATAGGTTGTTGATTGAGAGATTGATATTTTGACAAATAAGTCCAGATGATTATCAAAAATAGAGACTGAGTTATTTTTCAAAGCAGTTAATTTTCAGCAGATAACGGTTTATAGAATCAGAGCATGGAATTTTGAAAGTCATGATAAAGCATGGCTCTGTTCTTTCTTAGAAAAGCGGGTTACTGCCTGAAATGACAATAAACCATTTTTTCTGTTTCTCTCAAAAATTTTTTTATTTTTTTTTTATTTTTTATTTTTATAAAAATTCGAACAACATCTAAAGTCCCGTGTCATTCTTTGAATGACAACATCAAGACCGTAGATATTATCGAATCGAGAGAAACAAGACAAAAATGACAATATTTTTTGAAGATTTTTCGAAAATTTTCAAATTTTTATGGATTTTGAAAGTTTTATATTTTTCTATTTGATTTTTGAATAGATATATACAGGAGATAGATGAAGATAGACCTTTACTCCTCGTCTTCCTCCTGAAGACGTTTGAGTGTTTCTGGTTGAAGGCTTTTCATGCCCAGTCGTGGAAGAATAAACTCAAAGCGTTCTCTTGGAAGAGCTTTGGTGAAGATGTCTGCTAACTGGTATTCAGTCCTCACAAAATAGAGTTCCACTACACCTTTTTCCACTTGTTCCCTGATGAAATGATGTCGAATGTCGATATGCTTTGCTCTTGAGTGTTGAACATTGTTGCATGAGAGAGCAATAACACTTTTATTATCACAGTACAGAGGGATTTTGTTGAATTCAAAGCCATAGTCAGATAATTGAGATCTCATCCATAAGATTTGAGCACAACAGGATGACATGGCTATGTATTCAGCCTCTGTAGAGGAAATAGAAGTACTCATTTCTTCTTTGAAGACCAGCTCACAAGCTTATCACCCAAAAACTAAGCACCTCCAGATGTACTTCGACGAGTATCTTGACACCCTGCATGATCAGCATCTGCATAGGCTGTTAGTGACATACCGGTGTCCTTCGGGTACCAAAGACCCATATTGATGGTTCCTTGGAGATACCGAAAGACCCTTTTAACCGCTTCAAGGTGCTTTTTAGTAGGCTTAGCCTAGTATCTAGCACACATGCAAACAGCGAACAAGATGTCTGGTCTACTAGCAGTGAGGTACATCAGGGATCCAATCATACTACGATATTTCGTTTGGTCAATCATGATCCCTGAGTGGTCCTCATCTAGTTTGGTTCGATCAATCATGGGGGTGTCAACAGGGTCACTTGAATCAAATCCAAATTTCTTTAAGATCTCTGTTGCATATTTAGATTGATTTATGAAAATGCCTCCGGGACTTTGTGAAATTTGTAATCCCAAGAAAAATGACATTTGTCCCATCATTGACATTTGAAATTTTGAACTCATTTCATTAGAAAAACGATCACATTCCATTGGGTCTGTCGAGGCAAAAATAATATCATCAACATAAATTTGAACATGAATTAAATGTTTGCCTGACTTCCTGGTGAACAAGGTTGGATCAACTGCTCTTTTGCTAAATCCGGTTGATAGAAGAAACTTTGACAGTGTATCATACCATGCCCTTGGAGCTTGCTTTAAACCGTAAAGGGCCTTCTTCAAACGATAAACGTGAGTAGGATGCTCTTGATTTACAAATCCTTCAGGTTGGCTGACGTAGACGACTTCTTTAAGGTCTCCGTTCAGAAATGTCGTCTTCACATCCATCTGATAGACTACCATGTTCTTACTAGCAGCATTAGCCAGAAAGATTCTGATTGCCTCAATTCGAGCAACTGGAGCAAAAGATTCTTCAAAGTGAAACTAGATCAGCAGCAGACGCTTCTTGACTTAAAGATATTGAGACTGAGGGATTGCCTTCATTCACAGGAATATGAGCAGCCTCTATTGTAGGAATCGACACCTCATTAGTACTTGGATCATAAAGTTCATCAAACATAGGAACAAACAATTTCTTTAAATCATCTTCAGATGGAGGTACGTATGGAGTTTCTTGAGAAGAGTTTGGAACAAGGGATGAACCAATGGGACTGTTTTGAAGTGTGGGTCCAGAACTGAATTGTCCAGGAGCCATTTGACCGGTCAGCTCATCAAACGTAACGTGAATTGTTTCCATGATATTTCGGGTTCTTTTGTTGTATATTTGGTATCCCTTTTTGTTTGGAGCATACCCTACAAATACTCCAATGTCGGCTTTAGCTCTAATTTTGCCTAAGTCTTGTCCCTCATTAGTTGGATAACACAATGCACCAAACACACGAAGGAAAGAGAGATTAGGTTTTCTGTTATGGACAAGTTCATATGGAGTTTTTCCATGAACAGTGTGAATCAGGGAACGATTTTGTGTGTAGCATGCAGTGGCAATAGCTTCAGCCCAGAGAAACATTGGAACCTTTGAGTAAATCAGCATTGTTCTAGCGGCTTCTACAAGAGTTCGATTTCGTCTTTCAACTACACCGTTTTGTTGAGGAGTTCGTGGAACACTTCTTTGATGGCTGATTCCAACGCTTTCATAAAATTCACTGAGTTGTTTGTTGACAAACTCAGTTCCATTGTCTGTTCTTATTATTCTGACTGTTTTGTTAAGCCGAACCTGCAGCTGTTTAATGAGTTTGATGATGATATCAGGAGTTTCATCCTTTGTCCTTAAGAACTTGACCCAAGTGAATCTAGAGTAATCATCAACCACAACTAACACATATTTCTTCCCAAATATATTCTGCACCCTCATTGGTCCACACAAATCCATATGAATCATATGAAGAACTTCTGTGACAGAGTTAGTAGGTTTGGGTTTATGGGCATACTTCTTGCTTTTTCCCAATTGACATGCTGAACAAAGATGATCCTTTTAATACTTGAGTCTAGGTAAACCAACAACTAAGTCCTTTCTGGAGAGATCATTGATGGTACCGAAGTTCAAGTGATTGAGACGACGATGCCATAACCATGACTTTGTTTAGAGGCCTTTGACAGTAAGCAAATTGGAGAAGACTTCATCATATCTTCGATAGATATGGTGTATAGATTTGAACCACGTGAACCTCTTAAAAGTTCCTTACCATCAAGTTCTCTAACGAAGCAGGTATGTTTTCTGAAGGCTACTTCTAGATCAGAATCGCAGAATTGACCAACAGAGAACAAGTTGTGACCAAGACCTTCTACATAGTAAACCCTGGAGATAACACTTTTGCCAACAACATAGTCTCCATAACCCATAATAGCACCGAAATGATCATTCCCGAATCTAACTGTCCCGATGAATTTGCTCACGAAGTTCATGAGCCGTGACCGGTCGCCAGTCATATGCTTGGAACAGCCTGAGTCCAGGTACCACAGAATGATTTGAACGATCTGCAGTTGAACACAGACAAGAGTGGATAACTGGATAATTGGGATCCCCATGCAAGAATGGGTTCCATTTGGTTAGTAACAATGGTTGGAACACCCACATCAGAAAAAGAAGCATTCATATCAGAAATTAAGGCACTGGAATCATTGTGAATTGATGCAGTACTGGTGTCTGTATTAGCCCTGTTCACAGTGTGCTCACTTCTTAAGGGAATAGTTCTACCAGTAGGCATCCATTTTTTAGTGGGCATTGTCTGATTATTCTTATGACCAACAGGTATCCAATAATAGCCTACCTTACTAAATGTTCTTCCTGTGGGTTTCCACAGTTTTCTAACTTTCTTTCATTTTTGCCTTTTTTCCTTTTTAGCATTAACAGCATTAACTGGACAATTAACATCATTAGGCAAAACATTAACACCACATTCATGATTAGAAACAGAATTCAAGCAGACATTAGTACAAGGTTTGCAAATAGTATCAGAATTCGAATTAATTACAGTACGCCTATGGCTAATACTAGAATCAACACGATTCGTTTTATTCGATTCAAGCTTAAAGTTCCTAGATTTTTCTTCTACTCTTTTCCAGTGCACATTCTTAGCTTACGAGGTCCTATCATTCCTTGTATTGTCTTGAGACTTTGACCTGCTCCCTTTAATGTCACTGATTACTCCTGTAGAGGGAATGGGAACATTAGTGGGTTTTACAACTCTTTGCATCACCTGTTTAGATGTGCTGGGATCTGAACTACATGCAGGCACACTAAGGTTCACTTTCTTAAAACTAGAAGTGCTGGGATTTGTACTCCTAGAAGGCACATTTGAGTTCTCTTTCATAGCATTGACAGATTTGAAATCTGAACTACTTAAAGGCACACTAAGGTTCACATTCAAGACATTGGGCATCGAATGAATATCATACTTGGCAATAGGCATCGAACATGGAATCAAAGGATTAACTCTCTCACCTAAGGACTTTGGGCATATTGTGATCAAGCATTCTAGAATTTCTTGAGAAAGTTTGGCATATAGGCATGCATGTCCAATTGCATTATCATGAGGTTTCTCTAACTTATCCTCTTCAACAATCTCACGCAGACATTCTAGGCAATCCTTAAGGGATGAGAAGTATGTTTGAACAACAAGTTTGTTGTTCCTGAGATGAGGAGGGACATATTTCACAGACAAAGCATATTTATTACAAGTGTGAACCTTTGATACACCATTATCCCCATTGGTCATTGGCATTTTCCCTTTTACCTGACTCTTCAGATTCTCAATTTCCTTTTGCAATGAAGCTATTTGTTCGTTATTTTTGTTACGAGTGACCATTATTGATTCAAATAACTCATTGAAATGACGTTTAACCTTTTCATTTTCTTCTAGAAAACTTTCGTTTTCCTTTTGTAATGCATTTACTAGGTTTTGAAGATGAAACGTTTGAGAATTCTGAGAATCTAAAGGAGGAGGCATTTGGGAGCCTGTCATATTGTTCGTTTGACCCTTTAATTGAGAGATTTGGGCTTTCAACTTTCTGATCGTGTTGCACTGAGCTTGAATCTGTTCATCACGTTTGTTAATTTGAAAAACTGCATCAAACTCTGGAGCATCTGAGGATGTCTTGATATTTGATGTTTTGACATTTTCTTTAAGATGTTGATATTTTAGTTGTAAATTAAAATGCTCAACTTCTAGTTTAGAAAAATGTTTAACCAAATTGTCGTGATCATCCATTTCAATTTTCTCGTTTAGTTCAGAATTAGTTTTTTCAAGCTCAATGACACGATCATGGGAGACTTTCAGGGCAACCGATAATTCATGAAATTTGGAAGCATTAATGGAACAATTTGTAGCAGTGAAAAACACATCTTGAGCAATACATTCAGAAATCAGGTTCTCATTTAGTGTATGCAAGTTCTTCCTCTCAATCTCATTATATTTTAGTGCTCGCTCATAGTCACTAACTTCAACTATCATTGCATCAAATTCCTTTTCCATTCCCTTAATATCAGTTTCTATCCCCTTTTTAAGACTCTCAAAGTGATCTTTTAGAAGTTTAAAGAAAGGCATGACCTCAGTTAAATAACATTCTTTCATTTGCTCAAAACCCCTTTCTCCTTCCGTTATACCAGTGGGTGTGATCCTTTTCTTGCAAGTTTTCTCAAAATCAACAAATAGTTGAAATATAACATATTGGCTAATTAAGGTCTTTCTTTTAGTGGCAATTGTTCTAGGAACAAGATGCATTGGTGTATTAGGAGGATACACAGTCGCTCTAGGCATTTTCCAAAGGGGAGGGTTTGTTTCAACAATATTTTCAGCTTTCTGCTTATCTAAATCCATTTTCCAGAAAACTTGTTCGGGAGTCAACAATGTCTGAGGCTTAAACATGTTCAAGGAAATCCAGTTTTCCTTCTTGTAGTCATGGGGTGTGATCTTTATTTTCATCTCTTTACATTTAGGATCATCTAATTTCTTGTTCATCTATTCCCTAGTGACTTCATCTGATTTCTTATCTTCCTCAGTGCACTCAACGCAACTAGGTTTCTGTCTAGGTTTAAGGATTTCATTGCCATCATAAAGAACCTTATGAGCATTTCTAGCCCTTTTAATGACCTCTGGATTTGGTTCCTTAACAAGGGGAATGCTATGCTAATCGCTTAAGACCCTATGCTTAGTGATCATGTGAGCAGTCTGAATGGTGTTCCCTTTTATGTACAACTTGTTTTCAAGTTTGTTTTTTAAAGTTTTCAGATTAGAAAAATCTTTCAAGAGTTTTGATTCCTTTGCATTAAATTCTTGCTTAAGCATTTTCACATTTTCTTGAAGTTCTTGTTTCTGCTTAGCAGTTTTAGAAAGCTTTTCTTGCAAGGAATTTAACTCTTGTTTTAATACTTCTTCTCGAAAATTACTTTTTCTAATGATTGTACGCACTTGGTCATCCATTTCCTGCTCACGAGTGGTCAATTCAAATTTTGCACGTTGTTCATAAATAGCAACACGTTCTTTATAGGCATTTAGTTCAGAAATTACAGACTCATCAGGGGCACAGGCAGTGTATTCATCAAAAATATAGTCATTGTTGACTGCAGGAGATGCATCACTTGGTACAACTTCACTTTCACTTTGTTTCACATATTGATCATATGGGACAACATTGATATTACCCATATTTTCAATATTTGATTCAATAGTTTCAGTTGATAGTACTTTGTCATGCATCTTATGCACATCAGCATCATCGTATAGTTTTAGTACCTCTGAGATGAGTTTGTCTTTGGATGGGCCAGCTTGTGGTGAAGAGGAGACCTTGGGAGAAACCATTGGAGAAATGCTAGCCATAAAGATTGTGTGTGCAGTAGGTCCATCATCCACATCAGAGTCGTATGCATTACAATCAGCGACTTGAAAGGCATTCTGATGATTGTGACCTATCTCCTGAATAGGCAGCTCATCCACATCTGCATCATAGGTCTTGGCATTGCCCTCAGCTAGAAACAACAATTCCTCTTCATCCAAAGCAGCACCATTATCCTGAGCTTGTACAAGCAACATCTTATCTCTGAAGTAATCAGCATTCTGTGGACGCTTTGGAGATGTGCAGTTCCTTGCAATGTGTCCCTCACCACCATAGTTATAACATTTGATCGGCTTAGCTTGAGCTTGATTACCATTTCTTCCTCGATTCTGATTACCAACATAATCTCTACCAGCTCCACCTCTTCCCTGATCATACTGTCTTTCCTGAACTGGTTGCACCACGATCCTCCCATCTTTAACAGTAGCTTGATTGTGTGGGTTAGATGCTGTTCTGAGGTTGTTATTGGTTTGTGGGAGAGAATTCATGTTTTGACTAATCAGAAGAGCTAGTTGATTAATGAAGTTACCCACGTGTGCATCAGCATCAGCTTGTTTGAACATAGGATCAGGAATTAGTTTTTGATTACCATTTCCCATGGGTATGACTTGTGAGGCTTTGGTTGTGATTCCGATGTTTGAGTAGAAGGCAGTTGATTCATTAGACGAGCTTGTCTCTCCCTGGTTGGTTTTGAACTGATTAAGAACCATTTTTTCAAACATAGCATGTCTCTCATTCTGAAGGAGGAAGGCACAGAGTTGCTCATAGTTTGTATTCTTCAATCCTTTAGTGAGCTTCACAGAGGTGACAAACTTGTACCATTCGGGATTCATGTTGTTCACAAATTTTGAGTTCAGCTGAATGTTAGACATAGTCATTCTGATGTTCCTCATGTCATTCACCAACTTATGAAATATCACATAGTACTCATAGACACTCTCATCTGGTTTCATCTTGAAGTGTTCAAATTCGTCATAGAGTTGTGATTCTCTGTCTTCCACAGTTAATTCTGAACCTGAGAGAAGCATCTTGACATTGTCCCATACTGCCTTTGCTTCGGTGTTGTGATTGATCAGCTTGTAGATGTCTTTAGGAAGACCTTGAAGAACAATGTTAGAAGCCCTGATATCAGCATCGAATCTCTTTTTCTCCTTATCCTCAAGTTCATCATACATCTTTGGTCTGTCCATTCCGTAAATCAGAGTTCCATCTTCAACAGTATCAAGTACATCTCTAGTCGTCTCAACTTGATACGGTCCTTCATCAATAGATTTGAGAATGTTGACACCATTTTCCTTTCCAAGGCAGTACAATCTGATTCGTTGAGCCCAAGAATCGTAGTCAGTTCTGTCAAGCATGGGTGGACGAGTATCTGAACCAGCTGCTTGAACATCCTCGGCAACAGTGGAGATGATAGTAGGAATGTTGGTAGACATGTTAACAGATTATACGGGATTTTATAACTCTATGATTAAACCGGGAAATAGATTCTTTCACGGGATTTTACTAAATCAAGAGAAAACCGTAAACAATCACCCAAGTCGCTAGAAGATAATGCACCAAGTCGCTAACACCTAATTCGCTACACCCCCAAGTCGCTAAAGTCCCAAGTCGCTAGACAAATGCAAGTCGCTAAGTAGTAACTCGCTAAGCCTCAAGTCGCTAGCAAAATTTTGGCAGCAATTCGCTACTCAAGTCGCTAAAGATTCAAGTCGCTAAAGAGCAACTCGCTACAGACCAAGTCGCTACCACCAAGTCGCTACCCGTAGTGGAGAGTCCACTACTTGTACTGTTAATCGCTAGGTCTAAGTCGCTAGCTCCAAAACTGTAACTCGCTACACAATTGTGAAGCAAGTCGCTACGAAGAAAGAGATCCGTATATCAAGTCGCTAGCAAGAAAAACCCCATAAACATCACTTTTCAATCCAAAAAACAACCCAACCAAGATGATTCAAGCTTACTAAATGAAAACCTAAACACTTGTGATGATTCTAAACATAAAAGTACTAACAAAATCCAAGCTTTAACACAAGAAATCAACCAAATGATGCACAAACCACTAAACTTTTTCAAACTCAAAAACCACCTAAAAACCACTAGAAATCCAAAGATGTGCACGCTATGATCTAACCATGGCTCTTGATACCAATTGTAGGATATTGGATTTCACATACACATCAAACCATTAATACAAGTAGGCGTACAAGAGAGTTTTTAGAGAGAGAAAGTTAGAGGTTTAGGGAACTTAGTGAGAGAAAGTGAAAGATATTATTATGAGCTCCAACTCTCTACCTTGGGAGGTAGAGAGTATTTATAGTCTTACATAAAATGCCACACAACGGGCTGTGGATCAGGCATACAGTGGGTAAAGACCCGTCCGTCCTCCACGGTGTTACTTAACTAAATACTACTTAACTTAAAATAACTATGACTACGAGCTTTCTAACGATTACACATACTTGAGGTGACCGACTCTTTAATACCTGGAATTTCTAATTCCTAACAGTTTAGCTTACAACTACTCAAGGAGTTATATTCTAAGGTTCACAAAGATTTACACAAGCATTAAGTACACAACGAATGACCTATCGCATTACTAGATCATTAATCAACTAAGATAAGAGACAACCAATCAATATTCAATAATTAAGTTTCATATTCCCTAAGCAAACACACAAGTAAATTAGCCAGACATGGAGAACATGCAAGCATACACACAAATAATCAAAGACATAATTGTATTAATGAAGTAAAACACTTATCTTGGTGTAAGATAGGGTTTTGAACCCTAAAATACTATACAAGATAGCCTTGGTTCTGTTTAGGTTTTCACTCCAAAAGACTACACACTAATACTGAAAAATTTGGATTCTATATATAAGATTACATCTGCGACGGCGTCACCTTATGTTTTGTGCCGCCGTCGTGTCGCCGTCATTAGGGTTTCGTCTTGGCCACGTTAGACTTGCGACGGCGTCACCTTATGCTTGTGACGCCGTCCTCTTCAGCTTCTGACGCCGTCTGGATTGCATCTAAGCCGTCTGAGTTGCGACGGCCTACTCTTTTATAACTTTGCGTCGTCACTTGAAAATAGGAGTTTTGGCTTCTGTCCCGTCACAAAATCCTCCGACGGCGTCGCGTATAAGCTGTGACGCCGTCACCTTATGTTTTCAGCAGCTTTGAGTGTCTCGATTCTGACTTTGGCCATTTTCTTCGTATATTCGCGCCTTTTCGTCCAAATAAGTGCCATTACAGCATTTTGCCTTCAAGAGACCTAAAAAGTGAAAAGGAACAATATTAAGCAATAACGGATACAAAAGTGATCAAATAAGGGCTTAAACGACCCCTCAAAAAGGTACCTTTTAAAACTTTATCAAATATCCCTACACTTGGTATTTGCTTGTCCTCAAGCAAATGTGCTTTTAGCCAATTAATTTATAAGTTAGGGGTCATGAAGCATTGGTTTAAAACAGTCCACAACACATATAAGCCCCGCAAAAGTCATAACAAGCACGAAAATTATATACTAGCACCTCACATGGGGTGTTTGGATACTCACATCTCTCTCGGGTGTATATGAAATATAACAAATTGGAAATGGAATATAAACACTCATTAACCGGTCCTAGTACATTGATTACCATAGGCTTGAGAATAGATCAAACCTCCATCGCTTTGGCGTAAGCACCTAGGAAAGACTATCAAAGAGGTCTTTAAAGGGTTGTAATGTTAGGCTTACGGTAGGGAAACAAGGGGTTTGGTGGGATAGGCTATATAGTGGTGGCAAGTCAAAAATCTGTATGTTAAATGCATACGAAGAATGGCGTTGCTAAGCCAAGACTCGACACTCTAGACTCTAGATAACTGAAATAAACAAACATAACTTTAAAGGATAGATGTAGGATGGTAGCCCGTATATATATATATATATATATATATATATATATATATATATATATATATATATATATATATATATATATATTTATACACTTTTACTCTACCATCCTCTACGGTAATATCAAAATGATAGGGATTTACACATCCCTACACTTGAGTTTTTATTACTCTAACACTAATTTGACCCGAATTGAAAAGATCAAAACACTTGGGGTACATTATTATGCAAACAAAGGGAATTTGAATTTAACGTTCCCTTCCCGTCATTTCATAAACTTTAACTTTTCCCATGAATCCCAATCGTCCCAAAACTATATACAAAGGATATGATTCGACTTAGCAACTCATGCAAGCAACCAGATAATTGAACTAAGGGTTTAGGGTGATAACAATAATGCACTAAAAGTGAGTGCATACAGGGTAGGCTAAGGCGATTTGGGTGTATATTTGGGGGTGGGGTGTAAACAATGCTCTTCATTGATATTCCGGAAAAACCGAAACATCACGAGAACCGCGAAAAGGATAGGGTCAGAGGGGTTAACTAGGGGTATCGTGTACTAAAGATGAGTACAACGCAAAGGGTGTGGGGGAATTACTCAACCGATGTGGAAAAAGTAATTATATTACGGGTATCAAACAAGGGTTATCCTAATGCCTCTTATCATTTAGTTATTCCTAACTACACAAGTGTAGTCTTACTAGCGATCTCGGAATGCATCACAAAACAAGTTCTAGAATCTAATATACTACCGGTTCACACTCTAAGCATTAAATATGAATGCTTTAATTCCTACTAATCTAAGGGAGATCCTCACGATTTGGGTTGAATTTAGGTGGTAAAGGGTTTTTGTGCTACTCATGTAACTTCCTATCCGTGAGACGCTTTTGCTAAGACTAATGGCCCACTCCTATATGTCATGAAAAATTTTAAATTTGGTGCCAAAATTACCCTAACCGACATATTCTCATGGTTTATTACACAAATACAATTGGACAAAGCAAATAATCAAGGATAAGCATAGTTTCAAAGTTCCCGTTTTATTTTCCCTCCCTACACTTAAACTGAACATTGTCCCCAATGTTCCCCGAAAGTATCAAAGTTATGATAATGGAAGGTAATTAAAATCGAAAGAAACTAGTACTCCCCTGATTAGCTCGGTAGGATCCGTGTGTGAAGTAGTGGTTAAATCCTTTCCAAGAATAATTTATGCGTGAAAAGCTCCTTCCAATCTTATGTTTCTTCTTCTTGATAAATTAAACCTGCACACTTGAAGAAAAACAAACGAAACCTTCGCGTAAAATCGGCGGTAATAATATATATAAGACTCGATTTAAACTAGGATATAATGCTTGTGGAATGGATGTTTACAGAATTTCTGGAAAATTAAGACCTGGAAAATTCCAAAAAATTTATAAGTAGCTCAGAAAACGAGAAAAAAAGTAATCTGTTGTTTTTACTCCTTCCTGACGCCGTCTGGTTGCGATCCTGACGCCGTCAGGTTATCCTGACAAAAACTGGTCTGCGATTTTCTGAAAAAAATTCTTGAAAATTTACATCTTTAGAATCTGGAAAAATTTCTGCAAAACACCCATTATGACTCGATACAAGCATTTGACTCGAACAAACACACATATATATCTTTTAGTTAATTTTTATTCTCATGTTTACGTTTCTTTTGAAAATGTGTGTAATACTCCCTACACTTATCCCTTATGTAAAATACCTTTATATGCAATTAAGACGAGGTTAAAAACAAAATAAAGCCTTTTTACAAATTTAAACATGAGAATAAACAATCAATAAAAGACATATGACACTAACAAGCAAACAATTAAGCATGGGTTGCCTCCCACGAAGCGCTTTTCTTTATTTAAGAGTCTTGTAGCTAGACTCGTAGTCGTGCTCCTACGTTTTCCTCCTCTTAGAAGCCCATTCAATTATCTTAACTCTGTTCTCATCACGAATATATTCAGGGCCCAATTCTAGAAGGGCGGTATAGAGAACCTTGTCCTTCCAATCAACTTCAAAGGCCGGAATGCTATTTACATCTAACTCATCAATGCCCTCAAACCTCTTATTTTTGCAGGGCATTATATATTTAACACATTCGGTCTCATTCGAGAAATTGACTATTCCTTCCTCTTGATCATAAACTATCTTAGATTCCTCAATAAATGGTCTCCCAAGTATCACATCTCCTAAAACTCCATCAATAATGCCTTTCACATTTTCTAAGATCATGAAATCACACCTATATGTGAAGTTCCCTACGAAGACATGCAATCCCTTAACCCTCCCAACATAGTTACTCACTTTCCTAGGGTAAAAGGGGTCCCTCATAGGTCCTAAATTTTCTCTCATGATCCAATTGTAGTAGAGCCTAGACATTATATTCATGGGTGCTTTATAATCTATGTAAGTGTGATCCCTATATAAGTAACCAATCATGCACAGTATTTTGATATTTTTAGGGTCACCACTTTTTATGCATGGTTCGAAAGGCGGTCGCGGGAAGTTAACTACATTATAGTGATAAGCAGTTTCCTTTCCATTAGGGTATGAATCGAAATACTCCCTAAGTTCCTCCTCCTCCTTACTTCCGTCCATAATCTCCAAAACCTTATAATCTCCTTCTACAATTTCATCTTCCGAATCACTTGAGGTTGAATCACTATCTAAGGTACCAGTGGATTCCTCAAGGGCTTTTTCAAGTGCATTTTCAATTATCCTATTCAGTTTTTTAAGCTCTCCAATTTCACTAACAATGCAAGCTCGGAGTTGGTTGGCAAAAGTTGGATCGAGTGGTGGGTGTTGATTTGATGGGGAGTTGTTGCTTGGTGGTTTATCACCTTCCATGTTGAAAAGTGATGGGGTTACGAACAAAGGTCACGAAGAAGGGGGATAGACTAAGAGAAAGCTAAGAATGAGAAAAATTTACTTGATAGGAATAAGGCAAAGAAACCTAAACGAGGTGCACTACTAACTAGCTATTCTATTCCCCGGCAGCGGCGCAAAAAACTGGATAACGCTACACACGTCGTTCGGGGTCAAAGGAACTTCCTTTTCGTCGAGCAAGTTTTTCAACACCCTAGGCAGTGAACCTAATCGTTGTAGTGTAGTATTAGGGTAAGCCACGGGTATTGATATCGTTCTCTAGGGGAATAGGAATGCTAGTGAGAAGTTACTACGCTAAGGTTGTGGTTGAGGAAGATTATTTTTTATCTTTTTATAATTTTTTAAGGAAAGAAAAGGTACGAATCTCGGGGTTTGAATTTGGGAGGGTTGGTATTGCTACCGATTACTCTACTTATCTAATTATCTAATCTAAGGTGTATGTAGTCTATGTCTAATTATTGTGTGCTCGTATGATAGTTTAAAGATGTGTTTACTTAGGTTTTACTACTCCTTAATTATCTCCTATTGGTGGTTGAATTGTCACGTCCTTATTCTTAGTTGCGTTGTGTGTCTAAGGTTGTAGGGTATGCATTTCTCCCTAACTCATTGAACTTACCAAAGGGTCTCGTCTACAAAACCCACTAGGGATAATAAACTCTTACTCTAAGGCACTCTTTGGATGGTTTAGCTTACAACTACTCAAGGAGTTATATTCTAAGGTTCACAAAGATTTAATCAAGCATTAAGTACACAACGAATGACCTATCGCATTACTAGATCATTAATCAACTAAGATAAGAGACAACCAATCAATATTCAATAATTAAGTTTCATATTCCCTAAGCAAACACACAAGTAAATTAGCCAGACATGGAGAACATGCAAGCATACACACAAATAATCAAAGACATAATTGTATTAATGAAGTAAAACACTTATCTTGGTGTAAGATAGGGTTTGGAACCCTAAAATACTATACAAGACAGCCTTGGTTCGGTTTAGGTTTTTACTCCAAAAGACTACACACTAATACTGAAAAATTTGGATTCTATATATAAGATTACATCTGCGACGGTGTCACCTTATGTTTTGTGATGCCGTCGTGTCGCCGTCATTAGGGTTTCATCTTGGCCACGTTAGACTTGCAACGACGTTACCTTATGCTTGTGACGCCGTCCTCTTCAGCTTCTGACGCCGTCCGGATTGCATCTAGGCCGTCTGAGTTGCGACAACCTACTCTTTTATAACTTGACGTCGTCACTTGAAAATAGGAGTTTTGGCTTCTGTCCCATCACAAAATCCTCCGACGGCGTCGCGTATAAGCTGTGACGCCGTCACCTTATGTTTTCAGCAGCTTTGAGTGTCTTGATTCTGACTTTGGCCATTTTCTTCGTATATTCGCGCCTTTTTGTCCAAATAAGTGCCATTCCAGCATTTTGCCTTCAAGAGACCTAAAAAGTGAAATGGAATGATATTAAGCAATAACGGATACAAAAGTGATCAAATAAGGGCTTAAACGACCCCTCAAAAAGGTACATTTTAAAACCTTATCACCCGCGGAGACATATTTAGCTTCGGTTGTTGATATAGCTAATTCTGTTTGCTTCTTTGAGAACCAAGATGTTAAGCAACACACCTTAAAAGGAAAACACCACTTGTACTTTTAAGATCAACGTAATCACCTGCATGGTCAGAAGCTGCATATACAATAGTTTCTACCCTCTTCCCTTTAGGGTAGCATAATCCTAATTGAATTGTACCCTTAATATAACTATATATTCTTTTGACGGCTTCTAGGTGTGAAGATTTAGGGTCTTGAAACCTAGAACAAAGACATACACTAAACATGATATCCTGCTGACTAGCCGTGAGGTAGAGAAGACTACCAATCATGCCACGGTATTTGGTGTTGTCAACGGATTCACCGTCTTCATCTTTGGTTAGTTTGGTATCGGAGGACATTGGTGTTCTTATTGGTTTTGACTCATCTGATCCGAATTTCTTTATCATTTCTTTAATGTATTTAGATTGGTTAAAGAAGATACCATCTTCTAATTGTTTGATTTGTAGACCAAGAAAGAAACTTAATTCTCCCATCATACTCATTTCAAACATGATAACGCTCAGATTGTGCATGTTTCTAGTAGCATTATGTGTGCTTTTATATATGTTATTTGGTTATATTTACGTGATTATAGTGCTTAAACACATCAATAGATGTTTGTCTAGTATTTATAACCAAGTGCAGGGAAACGGAAGGAAAGTAAAGAAATGTTCAGCAAATAGAAGATTCCCATTTCAGTGAAGCCTAAATCAGTATCTTAAGGACCTTTGAAGACCATAGTGATTGAAGAACCAAGTTCTACAAGATAAAGAAAAGAAAAGATCAAGTTTCTGTAGCTCAGGAAATCCAACCGGATCAGTTACAAGTGTAACCGGATCGGTTGGAATATGATCAGAAACACCAAAATACCATCACCAACCGTTCGGTCGCCTCCCGCAACCGGAACGGTTGGCCCCTTTTGTAGAAGACCAACCGGATCGGTTGGTCATATAACCGATCCGGTTGGAGAAGCTGCATCTGCCAAATCTTCATCACTAAGTTTCCCCTTTGCATCCAAACAATTCTAGGTCCTTCTCTTGGTGTATTCTAGTCCCTTCCTTACTCCTTGGAGGCCAAGTTCAGCAATTAATACCCTAGGCTTTGGAATTAGTATAAATAGAGGCCATTTGTGAGCATATGAGATACACTTCAATTACAAATCTCTCTACTCATAAAACAAAGCTTTAAGCTCTAAAAAATTGTCCTTAGAAGTCCAGGGAAGTTTGGTGTTCCAGAAGTTCCACATTTGGAGGCCAAATCACCAAGAAGTCTACCCCAATACTTTGGGAATCATTACTTCACCATTTGTAATCTTGTTCCAAGCATTGTAACACTTTTAATCATGTTTTCTAATGTTCAAAGTTCTAAGTTTAGGTACATGTTTGCTATGAGTGGCTAGTTTCTTTATACACTTGCTTAAATGATGTTGATTTTCATATGATTAGTTAGTGATTGTGTTAACATGTTTTAATTCAATTTCAAGTTGATTCTAAGATCCAATTGTGCTAAAGTTTTGCAGTGACATTTGTTAATCAAGTTTGGCTAATTGATAGTAGTCGTAGAGGTCGAAAGAACTTATTGTTATTCAACTAGTCATAATCATTTTGTCTATGGATGATTGTTTTTACCCATTATTCTTGATTATTCAAAGGAACTAAGGTGTCGTTGTAATAGAAACGCTTTTTGATTATCAAATTGGATTGGTTGGAAACATCTAAAAGGTCGTAAGATTAGTTGTTGAGAATCAATTGTAACCTTTTGTCTATGATCTGTTACCTTTTGTATTGACCATTTCTTAAGAAATTTGATGAAACAAGAGGATGTTTTTGTGTTTAAGTTTATGTATGTAGACTTATGAAACTTGAATTGATCTTGAATTGATTGGTTAAACGTAATGCTTGTTTTTATGAACTAAAATCTTGACGAAGGTTTAACTTGTAAGAACAATAGATTAGTCTTCCAACTAATTATCATAACCAACATGTTAAGAGGTTAACACAATCACATTAATCTATGATATGAAACTAGTTTAAGCAAGTGTAGTTTTTAATCATCTGAATTTCATTATATCTATTTGGTTTGTTATATGTTTTGGATAGACTCCGTTGATTCAAACTTGTGTTTAGATTCACTCAAATCCCCGCGAACGATCCCGACTTACCTTCATAATCTTGCTATAACGGACGAGTATACTTGCTCGTATGTGTTATTGGTAATATTGGTAATTCACCTTTTATAAATTAAAAACTTGTACACACGTAGTACATCAAAACTCATCATGCAAGATTTTTGAGAAATCATCACACATGTCTTGACAAGTTGATCCAAATATAATATCGTCCACATATATTTGAACAATAATTATTTGTGACTCCTTTTTTTTGGTAAAAAGTGTGTTGTCAACTAACCCCATGGTATAATTGTTTTTAATTAAAAATGCTTTGAGTCCATCATACCAAGCCTTTGGGGCTTTTTTAAGACCATAGAGAGCTTTCTTTAGTTTGTACACATTATTAGGTTCTTCAAAATCGACAAAACCCGGAGGTTGAGATACATAAACTTCTTCATTTATAATGCCATTAAGAAAAGCACTTTTGACGTCCATTTGAAAGAGTTTAAGATCATGAGGAGAAGCATACGCAAGAAGGATTCTTATAGACTCTAATCTAGCCATGGGAGCATAGGTCTCATCAAAGTATATGCCTTCTTGTTGGTTGTATCCTTGAGTAACAAGTCTAGCTTTATTTCTAGACACGACACCGTTTACATCTAATTTTTTTTATACACCCATTTTGTTCCAATTATTGTTTGGTTTTTAGGTGGAGGGAAAAGTGTCCAAACGTTGTTAGAAACAAATTGATTTAATTCCTCTTGCATAGCCATAACCCAACTTTCATCTTTTATAGCTTCTTGAGTGTTTTTAGGTTCTATAGTTGACACGAAACAAAAGAGACTACTTTGGTTTTGAACTTGAAACCTTAGAGGTATTTCATTTAATTTTCCTATGACTTTTTTACGGGATGATCTTTAGACTCTTTAACATTGATAATTTCATTGTTTAATGGTCCGTCTTCCTTGTTTACTTTTTCTTTTATTTCTAAGACTTCACTTTCGATTACCTCGTCGTCGACAAGAGGTAAAGAGGTTTTAGGTGGACTCTCGTCAAATTTGAAATTTAAAGATTCTTTAACTTTCATGGTTTCTTTATTTAGTATTACATACGCTTTACTATTAGGAGAATATCCTAAGAAAATACCTTTAGTTGATTTTGGATCGAATTTAGTTAAGTAGCCTTTTGTGTTAAGTATAAAAAATTTACTACCAAAGACTTGAAAGTGTTCCCAGGAAGGCTTTTTGCCTCGTAACAACTCGTATGGAGTTTTTCCTAAGAATGGTCAAATTAAGACTTGATTTAGAATATAGGTTGATGTGTCGACGTCATTGCACCAAAATTTCTGAGGAATAGATTGCTCATTAATCATGGTGCTACTCATTTCTTGTAGGGTTCGATATTTCCTTTTAACTACCCCATTTGATTGTGGAGTGCAAGGAGCTGAGAAATTGTGAGGAATACAATTAGCATCACAAAAAGCTCCGAATTGCACTTCATTATCAAATTTCCAACCATGATCCGTTCGGTTCAACACAGTAAGACTTCCTAGTTGCCTTTGGATTTTTCTACTTAAGATTTCGAAGTGACCAACCATTTCAGTTTTATTCTTTAAAAATTTAGTCCATGTGTACCTAGAGTAATCCTCCACTATAACCAAGGTATAGAAGTTACCTCCGTAACTTTGGATAGCGGACGGACCAAATAAATCCATATGTACGAATTCTAGACATTTTGATGTAGAAACCATATTTTTAGCTTTATGACTAACATGGACTTGTTTTCCGATATTACAAGCATCAAAGAAATGATGTTCATATTTTAGTTTAGGTAGGTTTCTTACAAGTTCTTTGGATGATAGTGATTGAAGAAGTCACATATTGGCGTGACCCAATCTTCGATGCCATAAGGTTGAAGTATCATCCATAGAGGTGAGACAAAGTTTGGCTTTTGGTTCGTTTCCGATTTTAATAACGTAGACTCCATGTTTTCTAATACCTCTTCCTATAGTAATACCATTTTTCAAGATTTTACTACCGGTTTTGCTAAAGAGAACGCTGCACTTTTTATCACATATTTGACCTATACTTAGTAAACTAAAGTTTAGGTTTTCTACATGACATATGTCATTAATGTTTAAGGATTTGTGAGAGATTGTACCCTTTCCGATGATTTTGCTTTTACTATTTACGAACACCACATTTCCTCCGTTAAAGGATTCGTATGTGGAGAACAATGCTTTATTACCGATCATATGCCTCGTGCACCCGTTATCCTTGATCCATTCGTCCAGATCCAAGTCAACCTTTAGGCATACCTAAGACAACAAACAACTCAAAATTTTGGCCCCCATTTGTTCATGGGTCTATTGGTGTTATACAATTCATTCATATGAGGCATATATGAAAATGGTGTAAAAGCATTCCAAGGTACATAGATTTGGAATGGAAAACTATTTTGTGAGTTAGGATTCTAGCCTATTTGATGGTGGTTACTTTTAGGAAAAACATTATTTGGCATTCTTATCGTTTTTTAGGTTTAGAGAACAATGGGGTTTAGCTTTTTATTAAACCTTGACCTTGTTTTAAGGATGGTGGTTGTTTGACATTTCTAATAGTAACATGGGGTGGTTTCTGTTTGTTAACGACAACAAATTCGGTTCTAGAAGAGATGGGTGCGTTATTTTAGTTTTTACTGTTGCAGATGCCCATATCTCTTCTTTTCACTAGCCAGATCCCTTTTAAAGGGATCCGCCAGATCCAACACATCAGTAGCTGGTTTTTCATTTGCTTTAACGAATTGTGTTTCCTTAACTTCGCTAGTTGACGCAATATGTTCCTGAATACCTAGACCTTTTTTATTATTACCCGTTTTAACACTATCAAGTATTGTATCAAGGTAATTAGTGCTTAGTCTAGTAATTATAGAATCAAAGTGATCAACCAAATTTTGAAGTTCTACCCAAAGCTTGCATTCACCACTTACTTCCTTTCCCTTTTCTAGTCTCTTTAAGTTTTCTTTTAGTTCAAAAACTTCTTTTTCTAAAATTTCATTTTCATTTTTCAAAACTTTGTTTTTGTTTATTACCTTGAGACTAATTTTGCAAAGCTTGTTATATTCTAGATGTAATGACTCATCATCTAGACATGAAATACTATAATATAGAGTGTCGGAACATACCTCGTTGGAATCCTTGGCCATAAGATAAATTTCTTCATTCTCTTCTTCACTCATTCCCCATGATCTGCTTATGAACGCCTTTTGTTCGTCCCGTTTTGGACATTCACTAATAAAGTGATTTGGATCCTCGCATTTAAAACATTTGCGCTCATCCTTCACTTTCTTGTCGTCTTTGCTTATCCGCAAACCTTTCTTGTAATCATAGGGTTTCTTGACATATCTTCTTTTTCTCCGAAAGAATTTTTTGAAGTCTCGTACCGCCATTGCATACTCCTCATCTTCACTTTCTGAGGATGAGGTTTATTCATCACTAGATACTTTCTTGGATTTTAAAGCAAGAGGTTTATGTTTCTCTTTCTTTTCCTTCGAGACCTCGAAGTCTTTAGCGAGTACGAGCTCATAGACTTTTAGGTTTCCTATGAGTTCATCGAGAGTGAGGATCGACAAGTCTTTGGATTCTTCAATGGTCGTTACCTTCGGTCTCCACTTTGATGGAAGCGCCCTTAGAAATATCCTGACATGATTACGACTAGAAAAAGACTCATCAAGTGCTTGTAGTGGAGTAATAATAGTATTAATACTAGCAAATGCATTATCAATACTATCATCATCCAATATTGAAAATTGTTCATACTGTTGAACAAATAAATCAATTTTATTATTTTTCACTTGTTGGTTTCCTTGGTGTGTTACAACCAAATAATTCCAAATTTCTTTAGCGGTTTTATGCATAAAGATTCTTTCAAATTTCTTTTTCGGTAAGGCATTGTATAAAACCATTTTTGCCTCACTATTTTTTGAAATCATTTTTTTTGGTCGTCAGTGAGACGATCATGAGAAATATTTTCTTCTTTACCGGTTTTATCATCTTTTACGGTTGCTTGAAAATCACCTTCATCATTAATATACCAAAGATCAATATCTTTAGATTTCACATAAGTTTCAAATCTATTTCCAATAAATAAAAATATTTGTTTCAAGTAGTGGAGGTCGTTGCATGGATTGCCCTTCTCTATAGTTTTCAAATTTTATTTTGATCAAAAAGTTTTTAAAATACAATTTACTTTGAAACTTTTTGAAAACCTTGATCTGATACTAATTGTGGAAAACTAGAGGGGGTTGTTGAATAGTTTACCGATTTTAATTTAAGTTTCAAATATTTAGATTCAATCTTATGTGAATTCTTGTAGATGAATAGATAGTACCAAACAATAAATAAAGTAAGTAAAGAATGCAAGTAGAGTAAAGGACAGAAAGTAGCGACACAAGTGATTTATAGTGGTTCGGCTACAAGGACACCTTCCTTGCCCTACTCCACTCCCCGAGTACCCCACTCGAGAGTTCAAGCACTATGTCAACAAGCTCCTTCAAATTGGCGGAGAAGCCTCACAACGTCGCTTAAACTTTTTCCGGTACAAAGCTAAATATCGAGTTCTTCCATGAGGTAGAACTAAACCTTTACACAACTATTACACAACAACTATGGAAAATATAAAATACAATATATGCTATTGAAATCTTGTGGATGGACAAATCAATCAAGAACCCTTTGCTTGGATGACTTGTAGAGTAGCGTGATCTCGCTTGAAGGACAATAACTACAAGAATGATCAAATGATCAGAGGTTAAGAGAGTGAGATAATATATGAGAGAGTCGTAAGAAGAAGGGTGAGAAACAATGAAGAAGTGGCTCACTATTTATTGGCAAAAATGACTTATGTTTCACGGTTCCGGCGGATCCCTCACACAAGAGATCCGGCCAGTGCAATTCCAGGAATCTGGCTATCTTAGTCCGAATTTTAGGTTGCAAACTGGGTTATGGGTTATGAACCATGGGTCATGTACTTTGGGTCATGGGTACCCAACAAGATACAATCTATCTAGACAATAGGTGATAACGATCAAATTGTACATGTTTTTAGTAGCGTTATCTGTGCTTTTATGTATATTATTTGGCTATAATATGATTTTGTTACTTAATCGCATAAAAGTGCGTATGCTAGTTCATTTGTAACCAAGTGCAGAAAAGTGGAGAAAAGGACGGAAAAAGAAGTAGAATACAAAGATTTCTCCATATACGAAGAATTCCCGACAAAAGCAAGACTTGTGGAGTATATTCGAGAAGATAAAGTCATCAAGATAGTGGTCCAAAGACTCAAGAATAAAGTTCAAGAAGGAAAACGAGAAAGAATTGAAGAAAAGAAGCTTAAACGAAGAAATATAGGAAGCCTCGTTGTTCCCGACACACCTTCACCATTTTGGCCATAACATTTGCATACAGACTCCGTTTGACCCCCGATTTGCGGCCACGGAAAGCTAAGAGAAAGATCTACAACTTTGGTGCTTATGATTTCTTGTCAACTTGCTCCAACCGATCGATAGTTCCCCACAACCGTTTCGGTTAGAGCAAAGTTTTCACACCAGCCGAAACGGCTGGAGCCCTGACCGATTCAGCTGGGAGGTCTGGTTATGCTATTTCTTCATCACTAATAATCCAAACTTGTCCCAAACGATTCTAGGTCCTTCCTACATGGATTCTAGTCCCTTCCAAACTCCTTGGAGGCCAAGTTAAGCATTGAATACCCTAGGCCTTGGTTCAAGTATAAATAGACCCCTTTGCAACCTCATTTCATGCACCACAACTTGAGAGATCTTTTCTCACACCTCGCCTACCACCACCATTCCTCTCTAGGTGTGAAATTCAAGCCTCCACCCTTAAGGACGAATTTCCACCTAGAGAGTAAACCCCAACTTGAGAGAACACACCCACTCTCAATCTCTTCACCCTAAAGGTGTGAAATTCGATCTTCCACCCTTAAGAATGAATTTTCACCAACTTATCTTCCCCAAAAGACCTCAAACCGATGCCAAATTCATGTAGTGTGTTCAAGGGCTGATGAAGGCGTTTGGATATGATTTTCCGGCTTGGTAGAACTATTGTAGTCAATTGGAGGCTTGAAGGAGTGCTATAATCCTTCATCTTTGCCTATTATAATTTCTTATTTATTTTTATTAAAAGACTTTTACTGGTTTTGTGCTGCAAGCAGTACTTTGATAAAGTACTGTTTGTCCACCAGTACTTTGAATAAAGTACTGATTTTTCAAAAGATTTATATAATAAAAACCATACCAGTATTTATGCATCATCATCAGCCAAAGTTGTCCATTTGATAAACAACTCAATCACCATAAGAGTTGTTTCATTCTCCTGTTCAACTTCCATACCATGATCTATCATCCCGATCATAAGATCTCTTGTAAGTGGATATCTTCTTTCTGCTAACATATGGATCATGGTCCCATCTTCTAACTCTAATACATGCACTCCTGATTCTTCAAAGAATCTCCATCTTGTGATCTCCCAAACTTCTTGATTGTTCCAGAGCGCATCAGTACTTGTGTCTTCTGTCTCCCAGATAGTTATAAGATCTCCTAACAAGACTAAACCCACTCCAGTTGGTGGAATATGCTCAAAATAATCTTGCACTAGTTGATACAGATGAAACAGATCTTCTCTATCTATCATATGAAGTATGTCCCACAATGAGTTGAATACTCTGAAACTTTCATCTTCTCTGTGAAACATAAGATAATCTCCTTCCTTTGATTCTACAACTTCAAATGTAGAAATCTTAGACTTCTTCTCAGCAACTTCTTTTGACTTAGGATGCTCAAAATCAACAACCCTTAGATAATTCCTCAGCTCATCAACTGTATATGTTCTCAATTGTATCTTCTTTGATAGCTGTTCATCATCAGTTGTTCTCTTTCTCTTTAAACTTCTTTTTCTTGCATCCTCATTTTGCTTTTCATCATCAAAAGGAATAATACTATCAACTTACTTTTGATATGCCTCTCTAACAGCATCATATAAGTCTTTCATCTCTTTTAACTTCTGTAAACCTGTATATCCTTGACTCTTCAAATAAGCCATCATAGCATTCCTTTCTTTAGCTATACTTTGTGGTCTTTTTGGTATAACAGGTTGCTTCTTTGGTTTTTCGATTTGAGCATCTAATTCAACTTGTAACTTTCTAGCAACTTCTTCATTTTTAGCTACCTCAATAGCTCTTAATTCTGCTAAAGTAAGCTTCTCCTTTTTCTTTGATTCTACGAGTTTTCCTTTTCCTTTATCCTTTGGATGTAACTCTTGAGTAGGTTGAGATGATTGCAAGACTTGAGGTTTAGGGATACTAATACCTCTTGGTCTTGACATGTTGAGCATTATCTGAGCAATGGTTTCATCATCACTAGCAGTATGTTCTACTTTAGAGGTATCAACTTCTTCTTCATGTAAGACTGTTGAAGGACCAACTTCTTCTTCAAAATTTAAGGTTCTTGGTGTTATAAGCTCTTGCCTAAAAGTTCCTTGAAGAGCAGTACCTTGATCACCTGCACTTTGAACATCAGCACCTTGATCACCAGTACTTTGAACACCAGTACCTTGAGGCTCAGTTTTCTCAGTTTCTTTATGTGAATCATCTTCATTCAAATTCTCTTGCTCCAAATTCCTCCCCAATTGGAATGAGGATTGCTTGTGAAGCTTTTGGCCCTTAGAAACCTTCTTAGATTTCTGACCTTTCTTCTTCTAAGACTTGACCCACAACCTGTGATGTTGAACTAATGGCCAGACAAATTCTTCAATCTTTTAAACTTTTTGGTCAGCTTCAAAAGTTGTGCAGCCTAAGCTTCATTATCCTTTTTGAATCTCAATAATTCCCTTGTCAAAGCATAGTTATCCATAACTAATCCCTCAGAAGCCATAACGCCCTCATCTTCTCCAGATGTTTGAGACCCATTTGTGGAAGTATAATCATTGGGAGATGATGGTGGATTGGCATCTGGCTCTGCAGTATGTTGAGATGCAGTACTTCCCCTTGAAGCAGTATGATGAGAAACTGCATGAGCTGGGGAAGGTGCAGTAGGAGAAGCAGTTCCTTCCCTTGAAACTGAAGGCTCATTATCTTCACTAGAAGCTGCTTCATCTCTAACAGCCTGTGCTACTTCCATCATGTGGGCAGTTAAAGGTGTATTCCTCCCAGAAAACTTGTCACTCTTTCTAGCCATGAAAGTAAATACCTTTGGTGGAAGTACTACAACAGGTAGCAAGCTTGAAGGTTTAGGTACATCCTAAAGCTGTTTGTTCAAGAATACTTAAACAAATCGAGGGTACATTAAAAATGTTGAACCATTTGTGATATGAGAAAGCATACCATCCATAATCATTCTTGAAAAGTTAAAGGGTTGATTGGTAGCTAATCCTACTAATGCATAGGCAATATTTGATCAAAATTGTTCCCATGAAGTACTTTTGGGACTTAAGCAATGAAGCAAAACATGAACGAGATATTTCCATTGAGGACTAAATAAGGGCTTCCTAAAAGTTGTTTCAGTGAGTGAACCTTCATACCCTATATCTCGGAGTGTATCCCAAAGCACTTGTTTGTCAAAACGATAGCACCGTCTTCATCATCAAACAATAAATCTTCCCTGATTATGGCTTCAGTAATTCTTACTATCTTTCCAGCAACCTTAGCTTGAATAAAAGATTCACCATCTTGCAAATGTTAATTAGCTGTAGCCCAAAATTGTTGAATCCATGGTTCAATGATGTCAGGTTCGACCAGTAGAGCATAATTGATTGAAGATCCAGTTAGGAAATCAATTATATCATGAAAAGTGACATTTGATGGTGTCTTGTCCAAGTTACCAACCATGTTGTACTTACTAACAGTGTTACGATTAGCCATTGTGTGTTGGTATAAGAAAGAATGGTGCGTTGAAGGGGTATATTGATGAAAAAGAGAGATGGATGGATAAGTATAAAGATGAGAGTAAAAATCGTTAGGATAGTTATTTATAGGTAAGATTTAAAAAAATCAAAGCCCAATTAATAAAGTTACCGTTGTTTGAATTTTACCCCCTATTTTGACCGTTGGAACAATACGTTGACAATACTGCAGTGCTTTCCACGTAAGCAGTACTTTCAAAGCAGTACTTTCAGATAAACTGTAGGCAGTACTGTCCATCCTCTTCTTCTCAATAGAAAAAACCTCAAAAAGCATTGTATAGCCTCCCCTTAAACAATGCATAGGACTAACTAACAAACTAATAAGTGCTCCCCTTAATTGTAGCTTAATAATTAATCATACCAATACTCACCACTAAATGATTGAATCTTGAAACATCAAATCCATTTGTGAGTAAATCAGCTACATTGTCATCTGTATGAACCTTGATAACATTAATGAGCCTATGCTCATAACAATCTCGAATAAAATGATGCCTAATCTGAATGTGCTTGGTCTTGGAATGATAAACAGGATTCTTCACAATGCAAATTGTACTCTCATTGTCAATGTAGATAGGAGTACTCTTAAAATTGAATCCATAATCCAAGAGTTGATTCTGCATCCACAGTACTTGTCCACAACAACTTGCAGCAGCAACATATTCTGCTTCAGTGGATGATGTTGTTGCAATGGTTTGTTTCTTACATTGCTATGAAACTAATCTTCTTCCAAGATATTGACATCCTCCAGTGGTTGATCTTCTATCATAATTGTCACCTGCATAATCACTGTCTGAAAAGGCTTCCAAGTGAAAAGGTGAATCCTTAGGATACCACAAGCCTAACTTAGGTTGTTGTTTGAGATAACTAAAAAACCTCTTGACTGCATTCATATGAGAGACCTTGGGTGTGACTTGATATCTTGCACATAAACAGACAACAAACATGATATCAAGTCTAGATGCAGTTAAGTACATAAGACAACCAATCATTGATCTGTAAAGTTTGACATCTACAACTTGTCCATCTTCATCCTTTCCTAGTGAGTTGATAGCTTTAATAGGTGTGGTGACTGGCTTGATAGTACTAAAGTTGAATTTCTTAAGAATGTCAGTGACATACTTATCTTGACTAATAAAGATTCCAGTACTTGATTGTTTAACTTGAAGCCCCAAAAGAAAGTTAATTCACCCATGGAACTCATTTGAAATTCTTGTTGCATGAGATGCTCAAACTCTTTCACCATTGACTGTTTTGTAGCTCTAAAGATAATATCATCCACATAGACTTGAACAAACATTATATCCTTTTTGTCTCTCTTGATAAACAAGGTCTTATCAATTGCACCTCTCCTGTAACCATGTTGCAATAGAAAAGTGGAGAGTCTTTCATACCAAGCTCTAGGAGCTTGATGAAGGCCATACAGAGCCTTAATAACGTTGTAGGCTTTTTTTGGATGTGCAGGATCCTCAAAACCAGGAGGTTGTTTTACATAGACTTCCTCTGTAATTTTGCCATAAAGAAAGGCACTCTTGACATCCATTTGATAAACAGGAAAGCCCATATAAGATGCAAAAGCAAGGAATAATCTAATGGCTTCAATCCTTGATACATGAACAAACACTTCATCATAGTCCACTCCTTTTTCTTGTGTATATACTTGTGCAACCAATCTTGCTTTGTTCTTGATGACATTGCCTCTTTCATCTCTCTTGACTCTGAAAACCCATCTTGTACCAATGACTTTCTTTCCATCTGGTAAATCACATAGTACCTAAACGTCTTGAAGTTTGAATTGAAGAAGTTCTTCTTGCATGGCCTCAACCCAACTCTCTTTAGCTAATACTAGAGCTACAGTCTTGGGTTCTTCTTGAGAGATAAAGCAAGTGAATAAACATGTTTGTTGATCCTTATGATTCATCCTGTTTTGTTTATACACAAAGCTAAGTAAAGCATTATGTGGCTTAGGGAAACCTTTAGCTTTGGTTCTTGTGAGCACCCCTGATGTAGAAGGTCCAATGATTTGACCAGCAGGATGATCTTTATGAACTCTTAATGTAGGAGTTTGTGGAACTGCAAGATCATCACCCAAATTTGTGAAATCAGGTTCTTCATTGGAGTTTGAGAAAATACCTTCATCTTCTAACTCATCATCAGTGTCCTCTAACCCAGGCATGTTTGGATCATTCAAATCATCAGAAGTACTGTCAATTGGTGCAGCTGTACTTTGATCCAAAGTACTGTGATCTAAAGTACTGTGAGAGTAATCTGTAGACTTACCCCTTTTCTTTGCTTCTTCATAAGCTCTTCTTTGATCATCCTCATAAGATTGTGCTATTGTTTCTTGAAAAAGCATCCTATTAAGTTCATCTTGAATAGCTTGATCTTCATCAGATAAAGTGGATTTTGGTTTAACAGTACTTTTGTCCTTTTCAATAGGAATAGGTTCTTCATCAGGAACATCATCAGGTCTAATATTGACTCCATGAACAATGTACTGTAAATCTTCTTCTTTGTGAACAACTTGATTTTCTTCTTTGACAGGAACATAGTTCATAGAAGGAGTTAAAACATCAAGATCAAACATCCAATCAGGACCTTTACCTTTTTGATTGTCTTGATTTTCAAGGAATTCCACATGAAGACAATCTTGTACTTTTTGGTAACCTTGTTGTACACACTAAATCCTTTGCTATTGGTACAGTAACCCAATAAGTATCCTTCATCTAACATGCCATCAAATTTTCCCAGAGTATCAATAGTATTGAGAATAGTCAGAGGACAGCCAAAAGGTTTCATAAAATGAATGTTGGGTTTGTTTCCCAAAAGCAACTCATAAGGTGTCTTCATCTGAGGTTTAGTTACTCATACTCTATTCAACACATAACAAGCAGTACTTACAGTTTCAGCCCAAAATTGAATAGGTAATAAGGAATCTGCAAGCATTGTTCTGGCTGCTTCTATCAATGTTCTGTTCTTCCTTTCTGCAACACCATTTTGCTGTGGAGTTCTAGCAATGCTAAAATCCCTGTTAATCACTTTCTTGGCACAAAGTTCATCCATAAACTTGTTTTTGAATTCAGTCCCATTATCACATCTAATATCTCTTACTTTGAGTCTTAATTGATTTGCAAGGGCTATTATAAGATCATAAATAGCATCAAAGGTTTCATCCTTAAAACCCAAGAAAAAGACCCAACTAAATCTACTGCAATCATCTGTTACAACCAAGCAGTATTTCTTCTTGTTTAAGCTTGCAACAGAAACAGGTCCAAACAAATCCATGTGCAACAACTCTAAAGGTTCTCTAATATTTCTTTCCTTAATCTTCTTGCATGAAGCTTTGTGTTTTTTACCCTTCTTGCACGCCAAACATGAATGATCATTCTTATATGTTTTGAAAGGTAAACCTCTAACTAAATTGCCTTTAACCAGCTTGTTGATATTCTTGAAATTCACATGTCCTAATCTTCTCCGCCATAGATGTGCTTCCTCAAGTGTTGCCTTTGCTATTAAACATGTTGCTCTTTCAGTAGAGTGGATATTCTTCAAATCTAGACAGTACACATCATTGGTTCTTGGTACTCTCAGTGTTACCAAGTGATCATCAAAAAGTTTGAACTCAGGGGAAAGAATAAGACATTCTGTGTCAGTGAATAACACAGGGTGCATCTTTGCACAGATCTGAGATACTGACAAAAGGTTGAACTTGAGCTCCTTCACATAACGAACATTCTCAAAATCAATGCTTCCTGACTTGATGGTTCCTTTCCCAGTAATTCTTCCTCCATTAGGATCATTCCCAAAAGCAACTCTTCCTCCAAAATATGATTTAAAATCTGACAGAAGCTCCTTGTCTCCTGTCATGCTTCTAGAGCAACCACTATCAACAATCAAATGATCTTTAAGCTCCTCTTCTGGGTTGCCCTGCAGAAAGATGAAATAGTTAGTGTCTTTTAGGAACCCAAGCCATTACTTACTTGTGTTCCCCTTGTGGAGTGACATACTTAAATTCTTTAAGTATGTAATCTCCACTATTTTTGAAAACATGATCAAGTATTTTCTTTTGTTCCAAAACATGTGTTGGTTTTTTAACAAAACTTTCGTTTTCAACAAATTTTTCTTTTTCTTTTTCAACAAAACTTGCTGAAAGTACTGTTTGTCCCCCATCAGTACTTTCTTTTCTAACCCAGTTGGTTTTAACTTTTTGTGTAGATTTATTTGATCCAGGTACTCTATTTGAGGTGAAATGCCTTCTAGGTTGATAATAATTGGATCTCCTAGGGCTTTCATTCGAAAAAGTGCTAGCAGTACCTTGATTGGGTGAAAACCTAGCAGTACTTTGAGAAGGTACTGTTTGAGAAATCTTTGATATACCAGTACCTTGAAAAGTGTTTCTTGAGGGTACTGATGGTTTTGAAAAAGGTTTTTTCTGGTGAGGGTACCTATAGTCTTTTGAGAAATTACTATGGTTTACCCTATGTGAATGATTCCAAATTGGTTTATTCTCCCTTGGCTTATGGTTGGTAGATGTAGTCTTTGAGAATTTGCTAAAATATTATGAGTGAAAGTCACAGTTCTTAATCAAATGATCACCAAAATAACACACAAAGCATAATTTTTTACCCATACTTCCAAAATTTCTTCTTTTAGTTCTGTGACCAAAATTATCCTGACTTTTTGGTGAATGATGAAAACTATCTTGACCAAAACTATCTCAAAAAGATTTAGCAGTATTTTGAAAAGTTTTTCTTGAAGGTACTGCAGAATGTCTAGCAGTACTTTGAGATGAAGGTACTGCTGAATGTCTAGCAGTACTTTGAGATGAAGGTACTGCTGAACTCTTGACATTATCATCCTTAGGTTTCTCAACTGTTTCTTTTGGGGATTCAGAACTAGATGGACCTGAATTAGATTGACCAGTAAGCTTTTTCCTAAACTCTAAATTCTCTACTCCAAAACAAGAAACATCTGTCCTAAGTGGTTGAAAACTACCAGTTGGTGGGGGAACTGCATTATAACCATTGTTTTTCTTAAACTCAGGAGGTGTTTGACTAAATGATTCCTCATTACTAGATTCTTCTGAGCTAATAAGTTCATCATCACTAGTTGTTATCTCCTCTTAATGAATTTGTTCCTTATCACTAGGTGAGGTCTCTTCTGTATTGCTAAAATCCATCCCAAAGCCTAGGCCAGTTTTAATGTGTGCTCTTTTTTGTTTTTCAACAAAACTAACATGTGAAAGACCAGATTCTTTCCAACTAGCAAATTTTTCTAACAATTTATCCCTTTCTTTAGTCATCTTTTTAAGTTCAGAAACCTTACATCCTAACTTCCATTCACTCAATTTTAATTGATAATCTTTTTGCTCATATTTTTCTGCCCAAGCCATTTCATTATTTTCATGAGTGATTATTTTGGCTTCCATTGACTCTAAAGTTAATTGATATCCAGCTACCTCAGACCTAGCCCTTCTACAATTATCTCTTTCAGTTACATAATCTGTAAGCACTTTTTGATAAAAATCATTACATTTAGAACACACCTCAGAGATAGTGGGTGAACTTGGTGAAGTAGCTCCCATAGCAAGCAGAACAGGTTCGTCTTCACTTTCCATGCTCCAATCAAAGCTTCCAAGACCATCTCTTGATTCCAAAGCAGCAAATCCTGTTTCCTCATCAAAAGTTATGCTCCAATCAAACTCTTCCATTGCAACCATAGAGTAGGTTACTGGTTCATCATCAAATTCAGCACTCTAGTCAACCTCTGATAGATTTTCTTGAGCAACCAAAGCTTTTGGTTTTGGTTCAGTAATAGGAACTTCCCTTATTTCAAGCTTGGGTTTCTCAATCATCCTATTTGCCTGATATTTAGCAAACTTGCATTCTCTTGCAAAGTGTCCAGTTCTTTGACAATTAAAGCATTCAATCTTGGATTTGTCAAATGTTATACCCTGTTTGGGTTTGAAGCCAACACCTCTTCCTGTTTTCTTCATGAACTTCTTGATCCTTGCAGTGATCATGGCAACTTGCCATCTTATGTCAATTTCTTCTAGATCATCCTCATCAATTTGCAACAAATCTTCTTCATAAGTAACAGGTAAAGTGGCTTTTTGAGCAAAGAAAGAACATACAACATCTTCAGAGTTGATGGTGTGTGATGGTGATGAGGTGGTAGTAGTCCTGGTTGTGCATATATTCTGTTTATCACCAACAGTACTTTGAACAGGATAAGCAGTAATTTTGGAAGTACTGCCTCTCTTTTCAGAAGACACAAAAGCAATGCTGTGAGATTTTGAACTTGTTTGACCATTCATCTTATGCTCATACACCTTTAAATTATTGTATAGATCATCAAAGTCCATAGTATCCAAACCAGATTGTCTTCTAATCAAAGTAGCAACCACATGCCATACGGATGGCAAACTTCTTAAGAACTTCAAATTAGCATCTTCAACAGATACCTTTTCTTCATATAACTATAGAATACTAAGGAGATTTTGGAATCTGTCATAGGCAACATCAAGACCTTCTCTTTAACCAACAGTGCATGTTTCAAATTGTTGCTTCAACAGATTTCTATGCATCTTCTTGGAAGCATCATTACCTCCAAATCTTGTCTTGATAGAAGCCCATAGTTGTTTTGCATCCTTAGCATCATGAAACTTTAGCAGGTGACCATCCGGAATAGCAGACATAAGTATGTTGAAAGCCTTCTCTTGATTTCTTTTTGTAGCTGCTGGAAAGGTAGGCTGAGGTGGTTTAGGTTGTCCAGGAATTTCTATAGGTTCTTCAAGAACGAAATTACCATTGATAATCACATCCCACAGTGCATGGTCTGTAATAGCAATGTACTGCCTCATCTTCATGCTCCAGAAATCATATTCTCCCTTCTTGATGATAGGAATTCTGAGTGAGGTGATGGATGGGAGTGGTGCAGCTTCAGTCAACATCTTAGAGGGTTTGTAGATAAATCGATTTTAAGGGTTTCTTCTTAATCAGAGTTTCCACACAAGCTCTGATACCACTTGTTGGATCGATATACTCTGACCAAACTAACTATATAGCTTGTAAGGGTTTAGCAACTTTGGATAAATCCTAAATCACTAACAATGAAACACTAATATAACTCTATTAAGTATGTGGAAACTACTTCAATAAAGCTAAGAAGAATAACTTTAATCTTCAACGATTATATTAAAACCAAACTTTGAACCTGCTTATTATACAGATTCACTAACAAACCTAATCGTTAAATAATCTCTAATGTCGTACTTGCATGTAAGTTCTAAGTCACATATCTCTAATGCCAATCTAGGGGTCCTTTTATAGACATAAGGAATACCCTAGTCAGTTTACAATTACAATCCTTGTACGACAAGTAAACTAATTCTAATCTAAGAATATTCTAGAATTACATAATATTCCATAAACAATATAGCATAGCAGTCCTTTAGCCTTTGCAGTACTTTGACACGAGCAGTACTTTGACTTTCATTAAGCAGTACTTTGACTTTCTTCAGCACTTTGACTTTCTTCAGTACTTTATATCCCAACAGGGATCGATAACATTTGCTAGCACATTTTATAGCCCTTTCACTAAATTGTGAGGATTTGAGTCTATTTCATATAGCACACATCTTTTATGCTTGGATTTTTTGCTATGAGTGTGCCGATGATTTTATTTATTCTAGAACGTGTACTTGTAAATCATTACCAGACCGCAGTAAGATCACATTCGTGTGATATAAGTGTATTCGTGTGATAAAGAGGCACCTTAGGAATAAAACCAAATGGCCTTCCATTTTACATCTAATGATATATTAGCTAACCACATTGGTTAGTTAACCACCCACATGGACCCATTTGTTAGCACTCATCTTTAGCGCTAGATACCCTTAGTTACACCCTTTGAGCCATTCTTTTCTCTTTGTTAAATCCAGAAAAATAAAAATAAAATATTTTACATTTTAAACTTTAGCCTACCCCTTGTCAATGTCTAAATGGTGGGTTGCTAGTTGCTTGGTATGTTGGATTGTTTTTTAAGATTATGAGTTAGCCGCACTTTGTCAATCGTGTGTGTCATTCCGACAAAGACGAAGGATGCATACTTCTTATTTGTATTTTTATGGTGTATGCTTATACGAAGTGTGGGGGAGATGTGATGTATGAAAAAAAAAAGTGTTGGAAAAAAAAGTATGAAAAAAAAATGTGAAAAAAAATATAAGTCATCGAAATGTGAAAAAAAATATATGTGATGACAATGTGCTATATTATTATGAAGATGAAGTATGTTTGAGTTATCGATTAGCCAATGTGCTAAGACGTGATATATATATTTGGTGATCGATATGTGAAGAGAAGCTTGTAACTATAATCATTTACAGGTTTGCGGATTGTTCAGTGACTAACAACATGGGTATTAGACTTGAGTTTATTTTTCTTTTAACACCAACTTTCATAAATATTCCCATGCCTTATCCCTTCCCTTTTGGCTTTGTGAAAATATGAAGTTCGTGAATGTTTTTAGTGACCATCCGGTTCTTGAAGGATCGAATGACGCGCCAGCGATCTAGTGCATATTTTTGGTGACCATCCGTTATGCGAATAACGCGCCAGCGATCCAAAGTATAATCTAGTGACCATCCATTATTTGACTTAATCAAGAATTCGCGTCAGAGATCTATTATATTCTTGTATGTAATGTTTGAACATAAGCTTGGTTAACCCTTAAGCCTAAACCCAAATAAAAGCCCTCTTTAGATGTTTACACTTGGTGCTTACGCCACGTCGGTGGAGTTTTGTTTCTTGTACAAGCCTATGGTAATATTTAAATCATGACTGAGCAATATGTGTGTACTATTCCTTAATACTATCCATCACTTAATAAATTGAGTGTTGAGTGAATTATACATCATTCCTTTTCGTGAGGTGCTTAGCCGTGTTATCAAGCGAGAGAATCCATTGGGTATTGTCAAACATCTCGATTTTTCACCTCTTAAAGTTTAAAACGATAAATCTTATCTTGTACTTGTACTTGGTAGATTTGCATCACATTTTTCTAATCATATTTCATGCACCATGTGGGTTATTTATTTTTCTTAGTTTCAAGATTTACTTGAGGGCAAGCAAACCCTGAAGTGTGGGGGAGTTTGCGCTCATTTTTTGCTTGTTTATATATATATATATATATATATATATATATATATAAAAACAAAAAAATATCCAAATTTTATACTTTTCTTTTCATTTTTGTCTATTAGGTATGTAGTTTAATTTTTCTTTTCTTAGATTTGCTTGAGGGCAAGCAAAGTTTAAGTGTGGGAGAATTTGATAACGCTCAAATTGTACATGTTTTTAGTAGCGTTATCCATGCTTTTATGTATGTTATTTGGCTATAATCTGATGCTTTTGTTACTTAATTGTATAAAAGTGTGTTTGCAAGTTCATTCGTAGCCAAGTACAGGAAAGTGGAGAAAAAGACGGAAAAAGAAGTAAAATACGAAGATTTCTCCATATACGAAGAATTCCCGAAAAAAGCAAGACTTGTGGAGTATATTCGAGAAAATAAAGTCATCAAGATAGTGGTCCAAAGACTCAAAAATAAAGTTCAAGAAGGAAAACGAGAAAGAATTGAAGAAAAGAAGCTTAAACAAAGAAATATTGGAAGCCTCGTTGTTCCCGACACACCTTCACAATTTTGGCCATAACTTTTGCATACGGACTCCATTTGACCCTCGGTTCACGGCCACGGAAAGCTAAGAGAAAGATCTACAACTTTGTTGCTTATGATTTTTTGTCAACTTGCTCCAACCGATCGGTAGTTCCCCTCAACCGTTTCGTTTAGACTTGACTTTAATTTTCTTTGACACCAATTTCATAAATATTTCCATGCCTTATCCCTTCCTTTATTGGCTTTGTGACAATATGAAGTGCATGAATATTTTAGTGACCATCCGGTTCTTGAAGGATCGAATGACGCGCCATCGATCTAGTGCATACTTTTTGTGACCATCCGTTATGCGAATAACGCGCCAGCGATCCAATGTATACTCTAGTGACCATCCGTTGTTTACTTAATCAAGAATTCGCGCCAGTGATCTATTATATTCTTATATGTAATGTTTGAACATAAGCCTAGATAAACCCTTTTAGCCTAAGCCGAATAAAAGCCCTCTTTAGATGTTTACACTTGGTGCTTACGCCACGTCGGTGGAGTTTTATTTCCTGTACAAGCCTATGGTAATATTTAGATCATGACGGAGCAATATGAGTGTACTATTCCTTAATACTATCCATCACTAAATAAATTGAGTGTTGAGTGAATTATACATCAATTCCTTTTCGTGAGGTGCTTAGCAATGTTATCAAGCAAGAGAATCCATAGGGTATTGTCAAACATATCAGTTTTTCACTTAAAGCTTAAAATGATGAATCCTATCTCGTACTTGTACTTGGTAGATTTGCATCACATTTTTCTAATCATATTTCATGCACCATGTGGGTAGTTCATTAGTGTGGGGGAGTTTGCGCTCATTTTTCGCTTATTTTTATATATGTTTGTAAAAAATAAAAAAAAAATAAAAAAAAAAGTATTTAAATTTTCAAAATTTTTCTTTTCGTTTTGTCATTTAGGTATGTGTTTTAAATTTTCTTTTCTTAGATTTGCTTGAGGGCAAGCAAAGTTTAAGTGTGGGGGAATTTGATAACGCTCAAATTGTACATGTTTTTAGTAGCGTTATTTGTGCTTTTATATATGTTATTTGTCTCTAATCATATGCTTTTGTTACTTAATCGCATAAAAGTGCGTATGCTAGTTCATTTGTAGCCAAGTGCAGGAAAGTGGAGAAAAAGACGGAAAAAGAAGTAAAATACGAAGATTTCTCCATATACGAAGAATTCCCGACAAAAGCAAGACTTGTTGAGTATATTCGAGAAGATAAAGTCATCAATATAGTGGTCCAAATACTTAAGAATAAAGTTCAAGAAGGAAAACGAGAAAGAATTGAAGAAAAGAAGCTTAAACGAAGAAATATTGTAAGCCTCGTTGTTCCCGACACACCTTCACCATTTTGGCTATAACGTTTGCATACGAACTCCGTTTGACCCCCGGTTTGCGGCCACAGAAAGCTAAGAGAAAGATATAAAACTTTTTTGTTTATGATTTTTTGTCAACTTGCTCCAACCGATCGGTAGTTCCCCGCAACCGTTTCGGTTGGAACAAAGTTTTCAGACCAGACGAAACGGCTGGAGCCTTGACCGATTCGGCTGGGAGGCTTGGTTATGCTATTTCTTCATCACTAAGACTCCAAACATGTCCCAAATGATTCTAGGTCCTTCCTACATGGATTCTAGTCCCTTCCAAGCTCCTTGGAGGCCAAGTTGAGCATTGAATACCCTAGGCCTTGGTTCAAGTATAAATAGAGGCCTTTACAACCTCATTTCATGCACCACAACTTGAGAGAACTTCTCTCACACCTCTCCTACCACCGCTACTCCTCTCTAGGTGTGAAATTCAAGCCTCCACCCTGAAGGACGAATTTCCACCTAGAGAGCAAACCCCAACTTAAGATGTTAGGAATTATATTTGAGTTGATTATGACAAAATATGAAAGATTAAGGACTTATGAAGACAAAGAAAGACAATGGACTTACTTGTTAAAGAAGACTTTATTATTTAGTCCCTAGTAGTCAATTGTAACCCTAGACTCTCTAGTATATAAAGAAAGGCATGGAATTAGGTTTTACAGTGTGTCAAGATGTGAACACCAAAGGTGTGTGTGTTTAGCCTAGGCGCAAAGTATAAAAGCCTGGGATAGTTAGTTAGTATTTAGTTGACTAGAATAGTATTTAGTCGAATATTATTTAGTAGTCGAATGCTATTAGAGTGTTTAGTTAGAGATGATGGCGAAGAACCTTTAGCAATAACATTGATGTTCGCTGTGCATTCATGTTTGTCTTTGTTATTGTTATCCCTAGATGAGCTTTTAAACGATCTTCATAATTGGTATCAGAGCGGGGAGCTCTTGATATAGGGATCTACAAAGTTTTTTCTAAGAAAAAGGAAGAAGAAAATCGAATTTCAACAATTTTCGTAATACTACTGCAACGCTGTTTTCAAGAGGGCATAACTTTTTCTTGAACCGTTGGATCGCGCTACAATTGTTTTTGGTGCATCTTTGTATATCCGTCTAACGTTTCACTGGAGGGATTGTCAATTAGAGCTCTCAATCAAAAGTTATAAGCTGTCGAAGTCTGCTGCAGAAACTGAAAAAGTTCCGTAAGGTTACTACAGCACTATTTTGAAACGATCATAATTTTTTTGTTAACCGTTGGATTGTGACAAATTTTTTGGTAGACGTTCTCTATATAGCCATCTAACTTTCCACCGGAGGGATCGTCGATCTGAGCTTTTATGCAAAAGTTACAGGCTTTCGAATATGGCTGCTGACAAAGGTACTGCTCCTTGTCAAAGTACTGCTCTTTGATCCAAGTACTGCTGGTTCTGGTTATGTACTGCTCGTTACAGGTTCTGGTTGCTTTCAATATTACCAATTAGTACTGACCAGGTCCACATTAGTACTATTGGTTGGAGTTTTGATGGGATCGAATATAAAAGGGATAAAGCATAGCAGGTGTATCATACTATGGTCGTTTGTTTATACTGCTACACTTGGCTACTGTTGCATATTTGAAACTACTGCTACCCTTTCACAAAGTACTGCTCTGCCCGAGTTCAAAGTACTGTTGTTTATACTCGAAGGTACTGCTGCATTTTTCAGTTTGTACTGTTATATTTCAAGGTACTGGCCATGTTAATATGGTTAATATTGGTCCCCTACAAGCTAAGTACTGCTCATATGAATACAAGCAACTCATGATTACCAAGATTATTGAATATTCCTATTGGTTAGGATAGATCATGGGTCCAGTGAAGGTTTTTATTTCTCATGGATATTGGAGTTGCAGCGTTTAGTGAATGGTTGATTAAATAAGGGGAAGAAGCATTAAGGATGCATAATTTTTAAGGTATCGACAAGATATTTTATGAACAAGAGTGATTGGTTTTGGTTTAAGGGGAAGCTAATCAATCTCGATTTGGTTTTCGGATGAGATTGGAAGTTATTGGACGACACACACATGGTTATTTAGTTCACACACACAAGGAGATTGGTTTATTTGTTTTTAAAGGTTTTAAAAGCCTCGAAGTTGATTTTATGGAAGCTGTTTGAATGCTCAATTTGTTTGGTTTTCGAAGCATTTTGTTATTTTGATTACACACCCACGAGATTGATTTGGTTTTCGGATTTGGTTGTCAAATGCGATTATAGTCATCTTTATTAGTATTTTAGGAGGTACTATGTTCTTCCTGGCTGGAACTACAACGTATTTGTGATCATGGTGGTTAGTTATTCGACAAGTTCTTATGGTTATTTACATGCATCATTCAAGGGAAGATTTTTACTACTACTTGTTGGTATTTATACTCCTGGTTCAGATTTCTTTTTCCTTAATTTCATTTTTAGCAAGCTTTTTGGTGATCTTCATGGCAGGTATCTTGGGGCATTAGAAGGATGAATTAGTCGTATGATATTAGTTTGTGGTGGTTGCAATCAAAGTTGCTTCTACTTAGCGTCTCCTAGTGGATTTTGACAAAAAGGGGAAGAAGGCATTACATAGAAGATTTGAAAATTGAAGATCCTTGGTGATATTGCATGTTTAAGGGGAAGTTCGCTTATCTTTCATGACATCTTAACTTTAGGGGAAGTTTGTGCTTATTTGGTTTTGTCGTTATCAACTAGGGGAAGATTGTTAGGAATTATATTTGAGTTGATTATGACAAAATATGAAAGATGAAGGACTTATGAAGACAAAGAAAGACAAGGGACTTACCTGTTAAAGAAGACTTTATTATTTAGTCCCTAGTAGTCAATTGTAACCCTAGACTCTCTAGTATATAAAGAGAGGCAGGGAATTAGGTTTTACAGTGTGTCAAGATGTGAACACCAAAGGTGTGTGTGTTTAGCCTAGGCGTAAGGTATAAACTCCTAGGATAGTTAGTTAGTATTTAGTCGACTAGAATAGTATTTAGTCGAATATTATTTAGTAGTCGATTGCTATTAGAGTGTTTAGTTAGAGATGATGGCAAAGAACCTTTAGCAATAACATTGATGTTCTTATTATTCCGCTGTGCATTCATGTTTGTATTTGTTGTTGTTATCCCTAGATGAGCTTTTAAACGATCTTCACAATCTCAATCTCTTCACCCCAAAGGTGTGAAATTCGATCCTACACCCTTAAGGACGAATTTTCACCAACTTATCTTCCCCAAAAGACCTCAAACCTCTGCCAAATTCATGTAGTGTGCTCAAGGGCTGATGAAGGCGTTTGGATATGATTTTCCGGCTTGGTAGAACTATTGTAGTCAATTAGAGGCTTGAAGGAGTGCTATAATCCTTCATCTTTGCCTATTGTAATTCATACTTTGAGTAAACCTTGTTACTTTTATATTTAAAGATGTTTGTTAATGATATGATTGTTGAGATTTTGTGTTTGATTGAAATAACCATGAATGTCTTGATACTTGCTTGTTCTTATATTGTTTTTCTTGTTGGTTTGGTACGTGACAATCATAACCATCAACTTGCTACTTGCTTAAACAAACAAACGACACTTGTAGTGCAACCAAGTCTCTTGGGATGACCTTGATTTACCAAAACCTATACTACTACTTGACTAGGGTATACTTGCCCGAATGTGTTCCTAGTTAACCGGTAATTCTTGATTATAAATTTAAAACCTCGGTGGAACCCATCAATGGGTCATTGCAATGGGTGTGTCTTGTTGATCCCGGTTGAGCAATTGATCAAGTTGCTTAAGTTAGATGAATCTAACACAAACAATAATATAGCAAGCTGTCTTGAAACTAAGATTAAACAATATGCGGAAACTAATGTTTCATGATTAAGAGAATACTTTGACACAGCTTGTTTCTCACAAAATACCTCAATATATTAATATACGAATACTCAAAAGTATTAGGGTGATAACGCTACATGCGTCGTTCGGGGTCAAGGAAACTTTCTTTTCTTCGAGCAAGTTTTATAACACACTAGGCAGTGAACCTAATCGTTGTAGTGTAGTAATCAGGGTAAGCCACGGGTATTGATATCGTTCTCTAGGGGAATAGGAATGCTAGTAAGGAGTTACTACGCTAAGGTTAAGGTTGAGGAAGATTATTTTTTTTATCTTTTTATGTTTTATGAAATGGAAAGGTACGAATCTCGGGTATTGGATTTGGGGGGTTGGTATTTCTACCGATTACTCTACTATTATCTAATTATCTAAACTAAGGTTGTGGGAGTCTATGTCTAATTAATGTGTGCTCGTATGATAGTTTAAAGATGTGTTTACCTAGGTTGTACTACTCCTTAATTATCTCCTATTGGTGGTTGAATTGTCACGTCCTTATTCTTAGTTTCGTTGTGTGTCTAAAGTTGTAGGGTATGTGTTTCTCCCTAACTCTTTGAACTTACCAAAGGGTCTCGTCTACAAACCCACTAGGGATGATAAACTCCTACTCTAAGGCACTCTTTGGATGGTTTAGCCTACAACTACTCAGGTAATTATATTCTAAGGTTCACAAAGATGAATCAAGCATTAAGTACACAACGAATGATCTATCGCATTACTAGATCATCTATCAACTAAGATAAGAAACAACCAATCAATATTCAATAATTAAGTTTCATACTTCCTAAGCAAACACGCAAATAAATTAGCCGGACATGGAGAACATGCAAGCATACACACAAATAATCAAAGACATAATTGAATTAATGAAGTAAAGACTTATCTTGATGTAAGATAGGGTTTAAAACCCTAAAATACTGTACAAAACACCTTAGGTTCGGTTTTAGGTTTTCACTCCAAAAGACTCTCCACAAAAGACTACAAAATTCGGATTCTATATATAAGATTACATATGCGACGGCGTCACCTTATGTTTCGTGACGCCGTCATGTCGCCGTCATTAGGGTTTCATCTTGGCTACGTTAACCTTGCGACGGCGTCACCTTATGTCCGTGACGCCGTCCTCTTCAGCTTCTGACGTCGTCTGGATTGCATCTAGGCCGTCTGAGTAGCGACGGCCTACTCTTTCACAACTAGACGTCGTCACTTGAAAATACGAGTTTTGAGTTCTGAACCGTCACAAAAATCTTGGGACGGCGTCGCAATTAGCACTTGACGCCGTCTCCTTCTAATTTCAGCAACTGTGAGTGTCTCGATTTTGACTTTGGCCATTTTCTTCATATATTCGCGCCTTTTCGTCCAAATAAGTGCCATTCCAGCATTTTGCCTTCAAGAGACCTAAAAAGTGAAAAGGAACGATATTAAGCAATAACGGATACAAAAGTGATCAAATAAGGACTTAAACGACCCCTCAAAATGGTACCTTTTAAAACCTTATCATAGGGTTACAAGAACCTTGAAGTGATTGACTCTAGAATAATACATATTATAAATCTAACCTAGGACCACTAGTACAAAAACGAGATTTGGTCACACATGGTCGAAATGGAACGGCCACACATTCGCATATTTGTGTGGCTGAAGGTACGAAAATTGACAACATTTACTAATTAGTCACACATGAAAATTTTGATTGTGTGACCATTAGAAATGTATTGCCACACAATTGAACATTGTGTGGCTAAAGGTATCTGGTGATTTTGTTTCAGATCATTTAGCCACATATGAATTTGGAACGCGTGACAAATACAAGTAACCTTGATGCGTTAGTCACATGAAGTAATTTTTTGTGTGTCTAAATCACAGAGTCAAGTTTTGTCACACATTATTTAAGGGTGACTGATATGTTTTGCCAACTCTTTAGCTACATCTGAAATTGGAACGAGTGCAAATGAAAAGTAAGGTTGAAGCATTAGTCACGATATACATATAAATAGTGACAAATATATGTCACACACTTGAACACTGTGACCAAAAGCCATATATGGTCACACTAAATGTTTTGTCATACATTCGTTAAGTGTAGCCAAAATCCAGTACATATGTTCACGTAAGTTAATATGTGTGTTTAAAGTTTAGTTTGTGTTAGCTTGCCAAAAGCTAATCTATAAAGTCACATTTGCTACTAACACCGTGACCAAATGCCATATATGGTCACACTAAACGTTTTGTCACACATATTATTTAAGTGTAGCCAAAATCCAGTACATATGGTCATGTAACTTAATATGTGGCCATTGGATGATCACTAGTCACTCAAAATACACGTTTCTTCACTTTAAACACCATATGGTCACACTTATTAACACTTTTAGCCACTTTATGGTTAATTATATGTGACTAAATACCCAAAACAAACATGCTTTGTGTGACTAAATGTTAGAAAATGCCACACAAACATAAAATTCATGTGGCCATTGGATGATCAATAGTCTCACAAAATACAAGTTTCTTCACTTGAAACACGATATGGTCACACTTATTAACACTTTTAGCCACTTTATGATTAATTGTATGTGACTAAATACCTAAATCAAACATTCTTTGTGTGACTAAATGTTAGAAAAGGCCACACAAACATAAATTTAATGTGGCCATTGGATGATCAATAGTCACACAAAATACACATTTCTTCACTTGAAACACCATATGGTCACACTTATTAACACTTTTGGCCACTTTATGATTAATTGTATGTGACTAAATACACAAAACGAACATGCTTTATGTGACTAAAATATTACAAAAGGCCACACAAACGTAAAATTCAAGTGGCCATTGGATGATCAATAGTCACACAAAAGACATATTTCTTCACCTTAAACACCATATGGTCACACTTATTAATACTTTTGGCCACTTTATGCTTAATTGTATGTGACTAAATAACCAAAAGAAACATGCTTTGTGTGACTAAATGTTAGAAATGGCCACACAAAAAGAAATTTGATGTGGCCATTGGATTATCAATAGTCACAAAAAAAACTATTATGTTTTTCATAAACAGAACTAACTATGAATACTAAACAGACTTAACTTATGTCTGCCAGACTTAACTTTATACTGGCAGCCTTGACCATTAAAAGTAACCTACCAGACTTAACTTTGTACTGGTAGCTTTAACCACTAAAGTTTTCTGTTTATAAGTTGACCACAACACAAAATATGTATATATTTTTTTTGGTGCAAAGATGAACTTGTATTAATCAAGGAAACTTTGTAAAATGAAAAAAGCAACACACACTGATATGGACAAGTCCTATATCAAGTTGCATACAAGGCAACTCTATTCAATATCTGATATAATTGTTCTTATAAGTCTGATAACAAAAACAAACTGCCCATATCATACAACCATGGACAGATGACAACCAACACAAAACCATCACAAAGAACACCTTTTAATGAACCACTATGAACCATACACTTCCAGATAGGGGCTATACCAAGTAGTTTACATTCCATCTCATGAATGGCTTCAACTACTTGGGAACACACACCCTAAATGAAGCCAACCAAATCCTACACAATCCAAGAATCTGTTTATAAACATGTCTACCAATAACAACTGATAACGTCTGGAATTACGTTTTAACACATGCTAAATACTGGAATTATAACTGGAGTACGTGAAGACACTGAAGCTTGGTCGTCGCTGACAAAGTCAACAAGATTGAATCTGACCATTTTGTTTCGTTCCCACTGACACTCCTCAACAATCTCTCTCCATCTGGCGTTTATGGTAACGTGGTTCTTGCTTCTAGGCTTATCGCTGTGGTGTTCCAGATCACGTTCACATAAACCTCCATGTCTTCCCGGTATCTCAGCAGTGCGTTATGGTACTTCCACATGTGATTTCCCTTTGTAAACTTATGTGGTATGTTCTGCATTAAAAAGAACAATGTAGTATGCTCAACAAAAGTATGTCCATGTGTTGAAGCATATATTAGTTTTTGCGAAAGCAGATAATGACTGAAATGGTCTGATTCGTATCATTACTTACCAAACGACTCCTGTCCGTGACATATGCAAGGATGGGCGCGTACAAACAATCCCTTTCACTTTCATGCTCTGTACATTCGTTCCATTCACATATGTGTTTCATACGCTCATCTGCAATTGGAATTTAATAAAAATGGTAAATAATTTAAAAGCTTATATATGGAAAGGTTTATTTTTAAAATAAAATCATAGATTATGTCTACACTTTGATTAACATACCTTCATCTACGGGGTTTCTCATGAACGGTCTTGTACGATTCAGCTCCATACGTTGCACAAGTTCAGAATGCATCATCAATCCATTTTCAGCAAATGGCATCAGGGAAAGAGTATTGTTTGGTAGATTTGTGAAAACAACTCTTGTGCCAGCAAACAGGTTTTCATCGTGAACCAATACATTCCATCTGTGCCCACCAAACTCATGCACGTGTCTGTTTTCCTCCAGTATTTCAATTTGACGGTGAGTGATAGCTGCTACGGGCACGCCAGCAACAAGAACGTCAAATTGGTTATTGTCAGTATTGTCCCAAAAATTGCAAGGAATGACCTACGTAACAGTTTAGTGTAAAGAAAACATTTTCGGGTCAAACAATTAAAATAATCCCCATTTTCAACAAACTTATACAATGTATTGATTAACATTTTTTTCTTACCAGAGGTTGTGCAGGATATTCATCCAACGTAACCAGGGACCTACGTTGTCTGTAACCTAGAAGAGCCAGATCGTATCCAGGGCATTCGTGGCTTGCATCGTTGTACCCTGTTACATAATAACATTCTTCTTCCTGACGAATTAAATGGAATGTGGCCACATTGATGTATTGGCTGTGATCAATAAAAGCTCGCCACTCGGACCCATGCAAAGTAATGCGACCACGAACCAATTTCCAGTAAACCTTATGTTTGGTTCCCCTATTGTGGATTAGGTATATCCAGCGCTTCTTGGGGTACAGTGTTTCAGTAAACAAAGCAGGAAGCATCTTAAATTTAAAAAGTAAGCAAGTATATCAATTTGATGGTTGCATTGATAAATTTATAACCTTCAGTAAGCATTTTAAGTACAACTTACCTGCAATGTCCTAATGTTTGTGCTGTTTGCCTCCACCAACAATTGGATGCTCATTCTATTTTAAAACCACAATCGTCTTAATGGTCAATAAGGTTATCACATATGCATAACATTTCCACGAACTAATACAAGTCTTAGATGATCAATACATCTTTATCATTAAGGTGTCAAACAAAAAATGATTGAAGATGTACTACTACATATTTAACTATGTTTCAAAAATCAATAATCATATAGTCCTTTTAGAGTAAAAATATGTATTTTTTTACGTTTAATCATCTTACCCCATACGTTTGTTAAAATCTAGTAACAAATCCATAATCTACCCAACATACCATACGCCATTGCTTCATCCAATGTTTAAACCTAAGCTCAGATAATTAATTACATAAGGTGTAGTGCTTAACCAAATCATATAAAAGCTATACTAACCTAGATTAAACATATGTTTACAAGTTGTCTAATTAGCTATTTAACAAATAGCTGCTATGTTTTCCACAATAAACATATATCCATGATTCTTTTTATTCAAATCATCCTATATTTACATGTCACACAATATTCTAAAGAATCAAATGTCATATAGTTCTAATAAACCGGCTGTTACATTATGATCAAAGGATACTATATTCTTTAGGTTATGTTAAACATTGCAAAAAAAATACCAAACATGCATTTGTATCCATCAACATATCAGAAACATGCATATCAATCACTTTACATTTGCAGTTCATGGTTAAAAAAACAAAAGAAAAAAAAAAGCCAATGTGTAACATTACCTGATGATGCGGTTGTTGTGTTGAAGAAGATATACTTGAATATTTTGCTTTGACTATGTGATTAAGTGTAGCCGTAATATATCACGGTTCTCAAAACTGCAATGATTACTATTAATTAAGAGAATGATTTTTTGTTTTATTTTTTTAGCTTGTATTATGGGAGCATTGCATATATACTCACTAAAACTCAAAAAGTTGCATATTTCTCCATAATACAAGTTTTTAATGCATGATGTACAATGCAACTTAAGCATGTTTTGGGTATATATGCAAATATGTAAGTTTTAGTGGAACAATTACGTACCAAAACGGTACATTCGAAAAAGTACGCAACTATTTTATGACCTAAACCCTTGATTATATACATACAAAATATTTGGTAGAATCACCTTAAAAATTAAGTACCTTAACATACAAATAAATAATATTACATTAACATACGCGATGTCGTAACTTCTCGCAAATAAATACATATGTCGAATACAATATTGGTTAATCGAATATACAATGTAGCTATTGAATCACTGCCAGTGCATCAACGTTTGCAATGTTTTTATACGATGTTTCTCGTCCTTGAATGTCACGTTCACTGTGATGATAAAAAACCTGTGGAATCCAAGTTACAAAAAAAGTTAAACGTTGTAATAAAGTATATAATTGTAGGTACTTTTTAAATAAGAAACATACTATTTAATAACATCATATGTTTTTTTTTTTGGGGAGAACACTTGAAAAAAAAGGCCAAGTATGTGAGGTTGGATAATTAATGATTCTTCATGGGGAAGGCAACTCTAGGGTAGCAATCAAATCAAATGGCTTATAAGTCATATACAACTAGTGTTTATAAAATCATAACTAACAAATAATTTTCACTTTAAACACACACACATAGCAGTACTAACTTATCACTACCAGTATTAACTTAGCACTGCCAGTATTAACTTAGCACTACCTGTATTAACTTAGCACTACCAGTACTAACTTAGCACTACCCGTACTAACTTCTGAATCTCTCCACTAAGAGTCGGGATGTTTAGGGACCTTATGGGTGTACACTCCGTACCTCCTGACCCATTACCAGGTGTGAACTAATCCTACAAGTGCACTAAAATTTCCAACAATCCTCCAAAAATTTAGTTCACTTCTTTTGCATGAAAATCAAACATCAAATAAAACATGTGCATAAACGAAAATATCCTGAGGATTGAATTTCCATCTTAGTACATTACACGTTCAACCAACAAAGTAGAAAAACTCCATAACGTCCATAACGACACATGTATGACTGTTTGAGTTACTGCAACAGTAGTAAGAAACAAAAAATGAATATATGTAAAGATACATGGAAACAAAGTGCAGTGTTTGGAGTGAACTAAAAGGACGTATGCAAATAGTAATAAATTCGGCTTTTACTTGCATGCTATTTGTGTTAGATACCTTCCAAGCGAATCAATATGAAATCTGCAGAAACAGTAGTGATTCTGTGTATTTTGTTTTCATGCAAATGGTAGTCAATGTGTAATTATATGTTATACATGTGCCTATCACTATGCAAAACATATAGCCTTACTTTTCCTATTTAAGAGGGTCTATCACTATGCAAAACATATAACCTTACTTTTCATAACTTGTAATAAAGAAGGAAGAAAACACAATGTCTAGACGCCCTAAGTGTGATCAGAATTCGAATAACTGGTCTGAGATGCTAGTGTTGTACTGTCGCCAAGCTGCAGGTCAGGACATTCAAATGTCACAACAAATGAATGTCCTATGCGCTAGCTTGGTGAGTGTTACTCGTGAGAGGCTTACTTTTATTCAAGAGTTAGAAACAGTTGGGAACATTTATGCCCAGAAAACTGCAGAATATCTAAGAGAAATTCAGGCAAGAGATGAAGAAAAGCTCATGCAAATGCGCATTTTGGCTGCTGGATTGGAGCTAAATTTTCGCAATCATGATGTGTTCATTCAGAAACTTAAGGGCTTAATGGATTGGTAAATGTGTTTGCATAGCTGGGGGAAGCTCTTGTTGGTCATGATGTCTTGTTTATGCTGGTCTTTGCATTTGCAGTTATGTACTTGTCTTGAATTTTATTTTGAATGTTGTTGTAATATTTGGTTTTAGCCTTTGGCAGGTGGTTGTAAGATATTTTATCAAATAAAAGCCAGTGTTTGTGTTAACTAATTTTATGATGCTTACCTTTTACTGTGTTTGCATTCCATGAACCAGTCTGAAACAACATCCTCATCACTGGTTCAGGATTAATCTGTTGAAATGCCTCCGTTTATGGAGTATGTTTACTTGTTACTGCAATTAAAGCGGATGAGTAAAATTTCCATATACGAATCTAAATTTTCAAAGTAACAAACACTATTTGTTCATCTGTCTAATAAAATGTGTGCCGCAGACCATTGCACTTACAATGCCTGTTTAGGTGCAATATCTGATTGGACCAAGCATAAAATAATTGCAACTTTGTGGCACTTTCAATCAAAGTATTATTATTCGATGTCAAATTCCAGCCCATTCTACTACGACTATATACACAGATGCTTAACATCTTTCGAGCCAATCATGATTCATTGGGACGGGTGTATGATAGGGACCAATGATTATATATAGCTTCTAACAAAAACTATATATACACGTGACGCCAACGGACGCCAGCCATAATGAAACATGATTGACCTAAAGAAATTTACCAACTTCATTAAAGTACAAGGTTGTGATAATATTATGCATATAAAATAAAACGGTCACAAACATGCGACATAATCGTCTATACATTGCTATAAACCAGGTCAAGATATGGGCAATCTCAAGTTTAAAACTACCCATCATAATTGATCAAAGCGTTGATGGTCATGGTAAGCTTAACATACAGATAATCCATTAGTCACAAAATACAGGCTCAGATAGGGTAGCTGTTTGAAAAAATTGGATTGCCCACCATGGCCGCAACCTTAACATGCTGCCAAGCCAATATATGGGCATTATCATTTTGTAAAATACCCGTCAGAATTCATCATAGCCTTGATTTTGTTGGTAAGCTTACACCGCGCTTAAAGTAAAAAGGAAATAATCAATTTTAACATTAAAACTGAACCAAAGTCAAGATGTGCAAACTAATTGTTCATCTATACACATAACCTTCACCAAATCACGATAATAGTGGAAAGCATATTGATACCTAAAACCAAGTGTTCAAGTAGCTTTTTTAACAAGTTTTTTTCATAAATTTCTGTCTTGAAGTTTGGTATGTTATTCTCTAAGTTTTTAAAATGGATAATGCTTAAACAACAAGTTGCATCCTATGTTGTTTGGTCAACTTATTCTCTAAGTTTTTAAAATGGATAATGCTTAAACAACAAGTTGCATCCTATGTTGTTTGGTCAACTTTAATAAATCATGCCCAAACTGTTGTTATCATACTACCAAGTAAATTAGCATAAACTTTGAAAATTCAATAGTTAATAAACTGCATACCTTATTGACTATTATGCGATCAGCGAACGCAATTTGCTCCGCTGCCTCATTGACGAATAATCTCATTCTTCGCGTCTACTAAACCGAAAGGCCCGTCAAGCTTAAAACATCATTATAATTTGTGCTGCATTCACTAGCCCTGCAAACTTTTAAAAAATAAGTACGGATTTTAATCCACAAACGCATATTTATAATGATATATACTTCAAATAAAATCAAACTACTGCTTCGTAACTATATTCTCTATGACAGTATGAGCAAATCTCCCATTCTCACCACTATTATAAAAAATTTCAATCCCTTCCAAATTTAGTATGATATTTAAAACATATACTTGATTTTCTAGATTGAATCGAAACTAACATAACACAATATCATTTATAAATCAATAAACATCCTAAACTAACAAACTAGCAATAGATTATAACATTTTAACATTCACCCTTTCAATCTATCATATTCAAATCGAATACCTGAGATATTAGGCTCAATCGGAAGAGAATCAAGCCCTTTATAATAGCCCTCAAGAATATTTGATTGACTAACATTTATTTTGATTGATTTTGCGTTTGATTGAAAAACCTAAATTTGCTATTTGAATCTAACTGTGTGTTTTGACCGAGTGTAAGAGAGATAAATGTGTGAAATATTGAAAGTCAAACACACACTACTTGACCATTTTCTAATAAAAGTAAATAAATAAATAAAAATAAATTATTTCTTCAAGGTAATAAAGCATTAAAACCTAAAAACCATTAAACTGATCATTGATCAGTTACATCCATTACATTCTATATATTGTTATAATTATAATAATAAAGTAGGAGTCAATAAAAGCTTCCATACAACCATCAAACATACATCAAAACACAAAAAAAAACTTCCAAAGCTTCCTATTCTTCATCTTCAGACTCATCAACTTCATTTAAGTCTTCCAAGAACTCCTCCTTCTCCAACAGACTCCGACGACATAGCACCAAAAGCTGAGCCAGAAAATCAATCTTCCTTCGATCCTTCAACTGTATCTCACGAAGGGCACACTCACCAGTTGCTGCAACAACATTGAAACGAGTAAACAACCCCCCAGTCTCATCGATTGTTTGTTCCTTTTTGGCAACAACTTCCCTCAACTGGCTACTCTCTTCTCCCATTCGCTCAATAAAACTTTTTTCCTCTGCTATGTCGTGCAAGATCAACACCCTGAAAGCATCACTAAGCTTGCCGGATTCAGTGGTAGCTTTCATTTCATCGATATTAGGTGTGGAAGACATTTTAAAATTAGGGTTAAAATTATGGATAGTTGTGTGTTTAGGGTTAAAATTATTGATAGTTGTTTGTTGATATTATGGTTAGGTAAGTATAAATAATTAGAATGTACCTCACAATTTGCACAAATAATTATAAAAAAACACTCAAGAGGCATTGGAAAATTTATTTTGGGTGTTACTGTAGCCCTTTCATATTCTTCCATGCATAAATGTGATATGCAGTATTTAGGAAGATATCTAATATTGCAATTTAAACCCTTCATTTTTTCATTGGATCTAAACCAGCCCCTATATACACAATGCATTACCATTAACCTCTCTTGGGTTTTTCTTAAAGCTTCAAGTGACTCCAAAGCAACCCCGTTAGCACCATAAGCTTCCATGTATGCCATCATGGTATGGTTCTTCGCCATTACCCGCCTCAAATATTGGCAACAACCAAATAACATTTTGGATAATGCATCATCTTCACTTGCCTGTTGCACAAACCATAAACGCATGCAATTATGCAATTTTGAAGAACCAGCAACATTCGATAAATTAACTATCAACTCGAAATTTTCCATTGAAAATAAAATATATAAAAAACCAAATGGTTCTATAACTCATTATGAAACAAGCACCAGATAAATAGGCCAAACATTATTTATGTAACAAACTAATATTAAAGTATTACATATGAAAAGTCTCTTTTAAATATAACATATTAACATAAACCTCTTCACATGTACTCTTATAAGGTTAATTAACTATCTAAAATAATATGAACCTAAATTAATTAATGAGTTTTTTTCAATAATATGCCATGGTACAAAAAGTTGTGTTAATTATTTATGATAAGATGCTTTTCCTGGTTGATAGGCTCATATCATATGTCAAGAGTCTGTATAGCGGCACCCCATAACAAAAGGGTTTGTAAGAGAAGAAAAAAATTATACCAGTGAAATTAATTAAAAAATCTTTTGATTAACCTGTTAAGAATTAAAATCATAAAAGCAAAGAAAAACTATATTAACAAACTAGCCATAGCCGATTGCTTTTAAGTTTTAAACAACTTTGTTAGGAATTAGAAAATTCAATCGTTAAAGAGTCGGTCACCTCAAGTATATGTATTTGTTAGAAAGCTCGTAGTCGTAGTCTAGTTATATTATTAAGTTATTTGTCTTGTAACACCGTGGAGGACGGACGGGTCTTTACCCACTGTATGCCTGATCCACAGCCCGTAGGTGGCGTTTGTTTGTAAGAAACTATAAATACCCTCTACCTCCCAAGGTAGAGGGTTGGAGCTTCAATACCATTTTTCTTTGTTTCACATAGTTCCCAACTCTCTTCCCTTTCTCTCTCTAGAACTTTCTCTCTCTAAACTACTTGAACGCCTCACTTTGATTATGGTTTAGTGTGATTGTGAAATCCTATATCTTACAATTGGTATCAAGAGCCATGGTTTGATCACTCATCTTTCATGCTGTTTGTTTTGGTGGATTTCATAAGGTTTTTGGGGTATTAAGTGTTTAGAAGAGTTTGATTCATTTGAACAAGTTCTAGTGTTAAAGTTTGAATTTTGCTTGTACTTTTGTGTTTAGGATCATCATATGTGTTCATGTTTTGAACTGGAAGGCTTAAATCATTGTGGTTTGGTTGTTTTTTATTGATAAAGTGGTTATATTTGAACTTTGTACAAAGCGAGTTGAGTCTCGGATACACATTTCTTCGAAGCGAGTTGCTTTGTTACTGGATGCGAGTTGTTGTATGCGACTTGGCTACTTAGCGAGTTAAGCTTTTAAGCGACTTGGTGGTTAAGCGAGTTGTGTCTGTTTGCGACTTGCTATTAAGCGAGTTGATTTCTAAAGCGACTTGCTTCTTTAAGCGAGTTGGCTATTTAGCGACTTGTTTCATTAAGCGAGTTTATTGTGATTGTGAGTTGATACTAATGCGACTTGGCTATTTAGCGAGTTGATTCCTTACGCGACTTGTTCCTTTGAGCGAGTTGGTTGTTTAGCGAGTTGATTACTAAGCGAGTTGAGTGTTTTGCTACTTGTCTATCAAGACTTGTTACTTCTTCGTGATACATTCTTACGGTTGTTCTTTTGGTTTAGTAAAATCCCGTGAAAGAATCAATTTCCCGGTTTAATCAAAGAATAGTAAAATCCCGTAGAACTTGTTATCATGGCAAACATCGTTCCTACTATTGTTTCTTCCGTAGCTGAGGACGTTCAAGCAGCAGGGTCAGATACTCGTCCACCTATGCTTGACAGAACTGATTATGATTCTTGGGCACAAAGAATCCGATTGTACTGTTTGGGAAAAGAAAACGGAGTCAACATTCTCAAGTCAATCGATGAAGGACCTTATCAGATTGAGACTACTAGAGACTTGATTGATACAGCTGCAGATGGAACAATGATCTATGGAATAGACAGACCAAAGACGTATGATGAGCTCACTGATAAAGAGAAAAAGAGATTCGATGCAGATATTAGGGCTTCTAACATTATACTTCAAGGTCTTCCAAAAGACATCTACAAGCTTATCAATCACAACACTGAAGTAAAGGCTGTATGGGATAATGTCAAGATGCTTCTTTCTGGTTCTGAATTAACTATGGAAGACAGAGAATCACAACTCTATGATGAATTTGAGCACTTCAAGATGAAACTAGAAGAGAGTGTCTATGAATATTACGTGAGATTCCACAAGCTTGTTAATGACATGAGGAACATCAGAATGACTATGCCAAACATTCAGTTGAACTCAAAGTTTGTGAACAACATGAATCCCGAATGGCACAAGTTTGTCACCTCTGTGAAACTAACCAAAGGATTGAAGAATACAAACTATGAGCAACTCTATGCTTTCCTTCTTTAGAATGAGAGACATGCTATGTTTGAAAAAAGATTCTTGATCAGTTCAAAACCAACCAGGGAGAGATAAGCTCATCAAATGATTCAACTGCCTTCTACTCAAACATTGGAATTACCACCAAAGCATCTCAAGTTATACCCATGGGTAATGGTAATCACAAACTCATTCCCGATCCAATGTTCAAACAAGCTGATGCTGATGCACACGTGGGAAACTTCATTAATCAACTGGCTCTCATGATCAGTCAAAACATGAACTCTCTCCCACACACCAACAACAACCTCAGAACATCATCCAATCCACACAATCAAGCCACTGTCAGAGATGGGAAGGTTATGGCACAACCAATTCAAGAAAGGCAGTATGAACAAAGGAGAGGTGGAGCTGGTAGAGGATATGTGGCAAATCAGAATAGGGGAAGGAATGGAAATCAAGGACATGCAAAGCCGATCAAATGCTACAACTGTGGCGGTGAGGGACACATTGCAAGGAAATGCACATCTCCAAAACGTCCTCAGAATGTTGAGTACTTCAGGGATAAGATGTTGCTTGTTCAAGCTCAGGATAATGGAGCTGCTCTGGATGAAGAGGAGTTATTGTTTCTTGCTGAAGGGAATGCCAAGACTTATGATGCTGATGTTGATGAACAACCAATTCAGGAGATGGGTCATAATCATCAGAATGCCTTCCAAGTCGCTGACTGTGATGCATACGACTCTGACGTCGATGATGAACCTGCTGCACAAACAATTTTCATGGCTAGCATCTCTCCAATGGTCTCTCCTAAGGTCCCTTCACCACAGCAAGCTAGTCCATCCAAAGAATCAATCATTTCTGAGGTATTAAAACTATATGATGATGTTGATGAGCAAAAGATGCATAATGAAGTACAAACTCTTGAGACTTATGAATCAGATATTGATTATGAGGGTAATAGCAATATTGTCCCATATGATCAATATGTGAAGCAAAATGAAAGTGAGGTTGTACCAAGTAATGCATTTTCCGCAGTCAATGATGACTATGTTTTTAATGAACATATTGCATGTGCCCCTGATGATTCTGTTGTCTCTGAACTTAATGCCTATAAAGAACGTGTTGCTATTTATGAACAACGTGCTAAATTTGAGTTGACCATACGTGAGCAGGAAATGGATGTCCAAATGCGTACAATTATTAGAAAAAGTAACTTTAGAGAAGAAGTATTAAAACAAGAGTTAAACTCCTTACAAGAAAAGCTCTCTAAAATTGTTAAGCAAAAGAAAGAACTTCAAGATAATGTTAAAGTGCTTAAACAGGAATTTCATGCTAAGGAATCAAAACTTTTGAATGAGTTTTCTAATCTAAAAACTTTGAAAAACAAACTTGAAAACAAGTTGTACGTACAAGGAAATACCATTCAGACTGCTCACTTGATCACTAAGCATAGAGTTTTAAGCGATAAGCATAGCGTTCCCATTATTAATAAACCCAACCCTAAGTACGGTAAGATTGCAAAGGCTGCTCAAAATGTAATATATGATGGCAATGAGATTCTTAAACCTAGACAAACACCTAGTTGCATTGTGTGCACTGAGGAAGATAGAAAATTAGATGATGCATCTAGGGAGAAAATGGATAAGAAGCTTAACAATCCTGAGAGCAAAAATCAAAACATAATAGTTAAACCCCATGATTACAAAAAGGAAAATTGGATTTCCTTAAACAAGTTTAAGCCTCAAACTTTGTTAACACCTGAACAAGTGTTTTGGAAAACGGACTTAGATAAGCAAAAAGCTGAAAATATTGTTGAAACAAACCCTCCCCTTAGGAGAATGCCTGCAGCGACTGTGTATCCTCCCAATACACCAATGCATTTAGTTCCTAGAACTATTGCCACTAAGAGCAAGACCTTAATCAGTCAATATGTGATTTTTCAACTATTTGTCGATTTTGAGAAAACCTGTAAGGAAAGGATCACACCCACTGGGATAACTGAAGGGGAAAGGGGCTTTGAACAAACAAAAGAATGTTATTTAACTGAAGTCATGCCTTTCTTTAAACAATTAAAAGATCAATTTGAGAGTCTTAAAAAAGGGATGGATACAGATATTAAAGGGATGGAAAAAGAATTTGATGCAATGATAATTGAAGTTAGTGACTATGAGCGGGCATTAAAATATAATGAAATTGAGAGGAAGAACTTGCATACCTTAAATGAGAATCTGATTTCTGAATGTATCTCTCAAGATGTGTTTTATACTGCTACTAATTGCTCTATTACTGCTTCTCAATTTCATGAATTATCTATTGCGTTGAAAGTCTCCCATGATCGTGTCATTGAGCTTGAAATCAAAAACTCTAAACTAAGTGATAAAATTGAACAGGATGATCACGATAATTTGGTAAAACATTTTTCTAAGCTAGAAGTTGAACATTTTGATTTGCAACTAAAATATCAACATCTTAAAGAAAATGTTAAAACCTCAAACATCAAGATATCCTCGGATGTTCTAGAGTTTGATGCAGTCTTTGAACTAAACAAACGTGACGAACAGATTCAAGCTCACTGTAACACGATCAGAAAGTTGAAAGCCCAAATCTCTCAATTAAAGGGTGATAAGAACAATATGACTGGCTCCCAAATGCCTCCTCCTTTAGATTCTCGGAATTCTCAAAATTTTCATCTTCAAAACTTGGTTAATGCCTTACAAAAGGAAAATGAGAGTTTTCTAGAAGAAAATAAAAAGGTTAAACGTCATTTCAATGAGTTATTTGAGTCAATTAAAGTTACTCGTAACAAAAATAACGAAAAAATAACCTCGTTGCAAAAGGAAATTGAGAATCTTAAGAGTCAGGTAAAAGGGAAAATGCCAATGGCCAATGGGGAGAATGGTGCTTCAAAGGTGCATGTCTGTAATAAATATGCTTTGTCTGTGAAATATGTTCCTCCTCATCTTAGGAATAACAAACTTGCGATTCTAACATATTTCTTATACCTTAAGGACAGCCTAGAATGTCTCTGTGAGATTGTAGAAGAGGATAAGTTAGAGAAACCAGATGATAATGCAATTGGCCATGCATGCTTATATGCCAAACAATCTCAAGAACTTCTAGAATGCTTAATTACAATATGCCCTAAAACCTTAGGTGAGCAAGTCAATCCCTTGATACCTTGTTCTATGCCTAGTGCCAAGCATGCAAGTCATTCAATACCCAATATTATGAATGTGAACCTTAGTGTGCCTTCAAGTAGTTCAGACTCCAGATCTGTTAGTGCTAAGAATGCGAACTCGAGTGTGCCCTTTAGGAGTTCAAAACCTAGCACTTCTAGTATTAAGAAAGTGAACTTTAATGTGCCTTCAAACAGTTCAGATCCCAGCACATCTAAACAGGAAATGCATAAAGTATCAAAACCAACTAATGTTCCCATTCCCTCTACAGGAGTAATCAGTGACATTAAAGCAAGCAGGTCAAAGTCTCAAGACAATACAAGGAATGATAGGACCTCGCAAGCTAAAAATGTGCATTGGAAGAGAGTAGAAGATCACCCTAGGAACACTAAGTTTGAGTTAAATAAAACGAATCGTGTTGATTCTAGTATTAGCTATAAGCGTACTGTAATTAATTCGAATTCTGCTGCTACTTTTGGAAAAACTTGTAATGATGATTGTGTAGTTTCGGTTACTAATCCTGAGTGTGGTATGAATGATTTGTCTAATGCTATCGAATGCCCAGTTAAAACTATTAATATTAAGAATCAAGCTAAGAAGGCTAAAAGGCAAAAGCGAAACAAAGTTAGAAAACAGTGGAAACCCACAGGAAGAACATTTAGTAAGATAGGTTATCAATGGATACCTGTTGGTCATAAGGCTAATCAGTTTTGTCCTCAATCTGCTAGGACAATGCCCACTAGAAAATGGATGCCTACTGGTAGAACTATTCCTTTAAGAAGTGAACATACTTTGAATAGGTCAAATACGGACACTAGGACTGCATCTATTCCTAATGATTCCATTGCTTCTACTTCTGATATGAATGTTTCTATTTCTGATATGGGTGTTCCAATCACTGTTACTAACCAAATGGAACCCATTCTTGCATGGGGATCCCAATTATCCAGTTATCCATTCTTGTCTGTGTTCAACTGCGGATCGTTCAAATCATTCTATGGTACCGGGACTCAGGCTGTTCCAAGCATATGACTGGAGACCGGTCGCGGCTCATGAACTTCGTGAGCAAATTCATCGGGACAGTTAGATTCGGGAACGATCATTTCGGTGCAATTATGGGTTATGGAGATTATGTTGTTGGTAATAGTGTTATATCCAGGGTATATTATGTGGAAGGTCTTGGTCATAACCTGTTCTCTGTTGGTCAATTCTGTGACTCTGATCTAGAAGTAGCCTTTAGAAAATATACTTGTTTCGTTAGAGAACTTGATGGTAAGGAACTTTTAAGAGGAACATGTGGTTCAAATCTATACACCATCTCTATCGAAGATATGATGAAGTCTTCTCCAATTTTCTTGTTGTCAAAGGCTTCGAAAACAAAGTCATGGTTATGGCATCATCGTCTCAATCACTTGAACTTCGGCACCATCAATGATCTATCCAGAAAGGACTTAGTGGTAGGTTTACCTAGACTGAAGTATGAAAAGGATCATCTTTGTTCAGCATGCCAATTGGGAAAAAGCAAGAAGTATGCCCATAAACCCAAACCTACAAACTCAATTACAGAAGTTCTTCATACAATTCACATAGATTTATGTGGACCAATGAGAGTGCAGAATATCTTTGGGAAGAAATATGTGCTAGTTGTGGTTGATGATTACTCTAGATTCACCTGGGTCAAGTTCTTAAGGACAAAGGATGAAACTCCAGATATCATCATCAAACTCATCAAGCAGCTGCAGGTTCGACTTAACAAAACAGTCAGAATTATCCGAACAGACAATGGAATTGAGTTTGTTAACAGACAACTTAGTGAGTTTTATGAAAGTATTGGAATCAGCCATCAAAGAAGTGTTCCACGAACTCCTCAACAGAACGGTGTAGTTGAAAGACGAAATTGAACTCTTGTGGAAGCCGCAAGAAAAATGCTGATTTACTCAAAGGTTCCAATGTTTCTCTGGGCTGAAGCCATTGCCAGTGCATGCTACATACAAAATCGATCCCTGATTCACACTGTTCATGGAAAAACTCCATATGAACTTGTCCACAACAGAAAACCTAATCTCTCATTCCTTCGTGTGTTTGGTGCATTGTGTTATCCAACTAATGAGGGCCAAGACTTAGGAAAACTTAAAGCTAAAGCGGACATTGGAGTATTTGTAGGGTATGCACCAAACAAAAAGGGATACCGAATCTACAACAAAAGAACCCGAAATATCATGGAAACAATTCACGTTACGTTTGATGAGCTGACCGGTTAAATGGCTCCTGGACAATCTTGTTTTGGACCCGCACTACAAAACAGTCCCATTGGTTCATCCCTTGCACCAAATCGCTCTCCAGCAGCTCCATATGTACCTCCATCAGAAGATGATTTAAGGAAATTGTTTGATCCAATGTTCGATGAACACTATGAACCAAATGCTGATGAAATGTCAAATCCATCAACAGAGACTACTCCTATTCTTGTAAATGAAGTCAATCCTTTAGTCTCAATATCATTAAGTCAAGAAGCGCCTGGTGCTGATCACTCTGTCTCATCAACAAATCATCAATCATCGAGTGTACATCATGGAAATATTTCTGGTATCAATGATGAAGTTAATCCCTTTGCTACTCCTGAAGATGCTCCGTTTGAAAATATATTTGCTCTTAAATCATCATCAGAACCATCTACATCAGGAGAAGTCGACTCAGCTACTTCAGTTCCTCAACAACAGCCACATGAACACCTTAGGAAATGGACTCATGATCATCCATTGGACAACATCATTGGAAACCCCTCTCGTCCAGTATCAACACGAAAACAACTTGCAACCGATGCCTTATGGTGCCTCTTCAACTCTGTACTCTCTAAGGTCGAACCAAAAGATGTTAAAACTGTTATGAATGAAGACAGCTGGTTCAATGCCATGCAAGAAGAAATTCATGAGTTTGATCGACTTGATGTATGGGAATTATTACATGCTCCAGATTGTGCTATGATCATTGCTCTAAAGTGGATCTTCAAAGTTAAGCTTGATGATCATGGCGATGTATTAAAGAATAAGGCTAGATTGGTTGCAAAAGGATACCGTCAGGAGGAGGGTATTGACTTTGATGAATCATTTGCTCCTGTTGCTCGCATCGAGGCAATCAGAATCTTCTTGGCTAATGCTTCAAGTAAGAATATGGTAGTCTATCAGATGGATGTAAAGACGGCATTTCTGAACGGAGATCTTAAAGAAGTCGTCTACATCAGCCAACCTGAAGGCTTTGTGAATCCAGAGCATCCTACTCATGTTTATCGTTTAAAGAAAGCTCTTTATAGTTTAAAGCAAGCTCCAAGGGCATGGTAAGATACGCTATCAAAGTTTCTTCTATCTACTGGATTCAGCAAAGGAGCAGTTGATCCAACATTGTTCACCAGGAAGTCAGGCAAACATTTGATTCACGTTCAAATTTATGTTGATGATATCATCTTTGCCTCGACTGACCCCAATGAGTGTGACCGTTTTTCAAATGAAATGGGTTCTAAATTTCAAATGTCAATGATGGGACAAATGTCATTTTTCTTGGGATTACAAATTTCACAAAGTCCCGGAGGCATTTTTATAAATCAATCTAAATATGTAAATGAGATTTTAAAGAAATTTGGATTTGATTCTAGTGACCCTGTTGACACTCCCATGATTGAGCGTACTAAACTGGATGAGGACCACTCAGGGATCATGGTAGACCAAACGAAATATCATAGCATGATCGGATCCATGATGTACCTCACAGCCAGTAGACCTGATATTCTGTTCGTTGTATGCATGTGTGCTAGATACCAGGCTAAGCCTACCAAAAAGCACCTTGAAGCGGTTAAACGGGTCTTTCGGTACCTCCAAGGAACCATCAACATGGGACTTTGGTACCCGAAGGACACCGGTATGTCATTAACAGCATATGCAGATGCAGATCATGCAGGGTGTCAAGATACTCGTCGAAGTACATCTGGAGGTGCTCAGTTTTTGGGTGATAAGCTTGTGAGCTGGCCGTCAAAGAAGCAAATGAGTACTTCTATTTCCTCTACAGAGACTGAATACATAGCCATGTCATCATGTTGTGCTCAAATCCTTTGGATGAGATCTCAATTAACTGACTATGGCTTTGGATTCAACAAAATCCCTCTGTACTGTGATAATAAAAGTGCTATTGCTCTCTCATGCAACAATGTTTAGCAATCAAGAGCTAAGCATATCGACATTCGACATCATTTCATCAGGGAACAAGTGGAAAAAGGTTTGGTGGAACTCTACTTTGTGAGAACTGAATACCAATTAGCAGACATCTTCACCAAAGCTCTTCCTCGATAACGTTTTGAGTTTATCCTTCCACGTCTTGGTCTAAAGAGTTTACAACCGGAAACACTCAAGCGTCTTCAAGAGGAAGACGAGGAGTAAAGGTCTTTCTTCATCTATCTCCTTGTATATATTTATTCAAAAAGAAAAATACAAAATTTGATAAACCCACAAAAGAAAATATAAAAATATAAAATTCCCAAAAATCCATAAAAATGAGAAAATCTTGAAAAATTCCAAAAATTATTGTTATTTTGTCATGTTTTACCTTATTCGATATCATCTACGAAGTTTGTGTTGACATTCAAAGAATGTCACGGGTTTTAGATGATCTTTGAATGCACATAGTTTTTGTTCATGAAAAAAAAAAAAAAAAAAAAAAAAAAAAAAAAAATGAGGCAGAGAAAAATGGTGGTTTATTGTCATTTCAGGCAGTAACCCGTTTTCAAAGTAAGAACAGAGCCATGCTATATCTAGTTTTTCAAATCTCATGCTCTGATTCTATTAAAACAATTTCTTACTATCTAATGAAAACTAATTGCTTTGAAAAATTACTCGGAATCTATTTTTGAAAATCATCAGTACTTAACGTTTGTCAAAAATATCTATCTCTCAATCAACAACTTATGTCATTGATTGAGGGGGAGAATGATTTTTCAATTAAACTAAATAGTGTATTTTTCAGACAATGGTACCAGACCGTGGTTATTATTAAGTTTTCAAAAGATATTCAAGCATGTTTAATCTTTGGAGTCTAAAGTCTCAAATTCGATCCTTATCAGTGAAAACGTCTTTCATAATCATGTCACTATTCTCCTTAAAAGCTTTCAAAATCAATTTAAATCTACAGAGATCACAATTCTCAAATGATTTGATAATTGTGATCGGGGGAGAATTTGTGATTTAAATTTGATTTAAACTGATAATTCGATAAATGGTGTTATAAGGATGTACAAGTTCTCCTCCCCGCATGTGAAAAACGATTTCAAATTTTCCATGCACATGTTGAGGGGGAGCATCTACTTTAAACCTTAAATTATTGAAACGTGATTGAATTGTCTCTATGTGCAGGTTCCTTCTAATATGTGCAAAACCCTTTCAAACTTTGAGGCACATATTGAGGGGGAGCAAACCTTTGAAAACCTCATCCTTCCTCAAAATGTTATCTACTCAAATTGATTGGGAAGTGATGATGATCATTTTAGAAAATGTTAATCAAAAGATTGGACCTTTCATTCTTAATCTAACAAATTCCAAGATCTCTTGCCTTCATGTGCTAAACAATTTCTGAATTATATGCATATGTTGAGGGGGAGCATTTCTAAAATATCAAAACAATTGAGATACAAAATGCTTTGATTTTATATCACAAGTATCTTGATTGATTTTTTAAATGGTTTTCAATTGGTTTCAAGGCGGAAGAACTGTACCAAAAGACCGACCAACTTTACTTTATGCATGGTGATGAAAGGATGATAAGGTTAGGTTGAGGTCCTATGATCCGTGATCCGCGCTGAACCGTCAAGTTTTATCACGCAAGTCCGCCACTTGTGAATGGCGGACCGTAACAAGCTTAAAACTGCTCAAACACGAATGCAATGAAGATCAGGAGAGTATAGTGTTTCCCCAGGTCGTTAAGTCCCAACGAGCTGTGCGAGAATAGTCAGACGTGTAGTGATCGAGAGATTTGAACGGGAAAAGAGATTTGAAGATTATTATAACTAAGGAAAAAGCCCATAAACTACAGGGGCTTAAATGCAAATTAAAGTAAGTTAAAAAGATAAAATTTATTAAATAAAAGCTATCACTATATTTAAAATGATGAACGTTTAAAACTTAAAACTAAAAACTTACGTTTAAAATAAAAATACGTAAACGCACAAAATAAAAAAGTGAAACTTACACAATATTAAGCCTAAAAATATGAAAAATACATTTTTACAATCCTAATGATAAAAGAAAATATTTGGAAAAAGAAAATTATTTTTATAACTAATTGATTAATTATTATTAATTAAAAACTATTTTTAACTATTAAATAATTACCTAAAATACAAGAAATTAGGAAATAAAGCTATAAAAATAAAATTAAGACTTGGAAAAGTTTAAAATAACAAACTAGACTTTTCAAAACTATTTTTGTATTTTTCTGATTATTTTTCTATTTTCTAGGAATTTTAAACTATTAAAAACTAATTAAATTATCTAAAAATACAAATTTAACTAAGAAAAATATGGAAAAATACTTTTTTTACTTTTTATATTTATCTAAACCTAAGAAAATTGAAAAATTATTTTTTTGAACCTTTTTTTAATTATTTGTATTAAAAGCTATTTAAAAATGCTTAAAAACTAATTTAAATTAAGAAAAATAGCAAAACAACTTAGAAAAATCTGAAAATTTCAGAAAAAGTCTAAAATAATATTAGGAAGCTATGAAAAATGGAAAAACATTGGGTTGCTTGGAAGAAAATGAAACTGATGTTCAAAGTGCTTATAAAAAAGCACTATGAATAAGCAAATGGAGTCCAAAAGCTAGCAACTGTTTACAGAAGCTCTATTAAGCTTAAAGAACCAAAATGCAACAGATAGCAACAAGCCACAACCTCTGAGATGCAAGATTACACTGATTGATGATTAGAGCTTATGATGCAAAAACAGTGAAAGGGTGCTCACTTTGAGCTTAGAAATAAGCCACTGAATAAGCTGGAGATGATGAAACAGATAAAGGAACTTAAAGAAAACCTGGGTGAGAGCTTATAAACCCAATTACAGGTCTAGACAAACCAAGATGAGCCATACACAAGCCCTGCAAAAGCTGCATAAGCCCTGTGCAGGCCACTGTGCTCTGCACAGGGCACTTGGACCCATTTTGACTAGATCTTATGAGGCTTATAAAAATTTAACAAAATTTAACAAAAATGACAATAACAAAGTAGACCAAGAGGAGTTTCTAAAAACACAAGATTTATTGAAAAAGGCTCAGAAATAAGCTTGTGAAAATTCATCCTATTTGGCTCAAAACTGAGTTTTTTGCAATATTTGACTTTTGACAAAAGTGGACAGTTGACTTTAATGGATTTTGATCATGATTTAAGGACTGAATTAGATGTAATAAGATAGATTGATACTACTGTAATCTATATCTATGTATGTTAAACACAAAATAAGTGTTGGCTTATTTAAAAATCCAACAGTGAAGGATTAAAGATGGATAAAAGGCAATTTTGACTTTTATGATATGCAGGCACAGAATAAAGACTCAAATGAGTATACTAGAGCTATACAAACATAAAGCATCAACATTCACCCACTGACCAAACCCCTATGACAGTTAATTCATCAAATCCAAACACCACTGTAGGTACTGTTTTGCAAGTTTAAATGAACTGATATCTAATCCAACTTGTTCAAAGGATCAAACTGAGTTAACATGACCTAGTTAAAACTATTTAAACAGGTTTTAAGTATTGGTGATTACAGATACAAATACAAGCAGAATATGTAAAATGGATTAAAATTAAAAGGTAAAATTCCAACTCACATGGGTCCAGCTGATAAGCAGGCTAGAACCAAACCCAATATTGCTATTTTATACCATATCCAACCCATTCCATCCTCTGTATTAACCCATTATCCATTTCCAAACCAAAATCACCACCAGTTGACTTTCGTTGACCATAATCCAAAATAACTTAAAACTCAATTCAAAACTTATCACAAGCTATAAGAAGCTTTAATACACTGGTTTGAGCTTAAAAATAAGCTATTGAAAGCTTGTACATAAGAAATTGAAACTGAGAAGTGCAACAGTTAACAAAGAACTTGAAACTTGATTAAAATTTGAAATTGATGTTTAAAGGTACATTATACAGATAATACTACTTAAGTTTGTAACAATGAAACACAAAGATTACATCCTAGAGCTTTATTAAAACAGAAACATAAAAAAAATGACATACTTGAAAATTTTAAAACTAACTACTACTTGTTTCCTCTTTCTTCTTCTTTCTTTTATACCCAAAAGCTCTCCACGTGTCCTTTAGAGCAGATCCCACCTCCCCATTTGACCAATGGTTGAGTATTTAAGTGATTTAGCCGTTTTATGTGTTTTGGCGGGAAAGCTTAATTTGACCTCTGTGGCCTTCTGACTGCAACTAGGGGGGGGGGTGGCTAGGTATATGATGAGTGGGGTTGAGGTGATAAGGATAAGGTGATGGGATGGTGTTGGTTGAAAGGTTGCAGTTGCAGCAGGTAACTTGGTCCAATTGGGGAAGAAACATGTGGGAGGGAAAAAGGCAGTTTGACTGCTTGTTTGACCAAGGGGTCAAAACAGGGAAGGGGGTCCAAAAGGGGGTCAAAACAGGTTACATGGCAGGGTCAAAATGTATTTTGACAAGTCTATGTTTAGTAATTGATAAGGACTTGTTTGTAACTTTTCCAAACTTGAGGGACCATCTTTGCCAATATACCAAAGTTGTCATAAGGACTAAAATTGACAACCTTCAAAAGTACAAGGACTTGTTTTGACATTTTCAAATTTTCCAGGGACCAAACTTGACAATTTCAAAAGTTCAGGGACCTTTTCTGCCATTTTACAAAAGATTTATTCAAGGACCATTTTTGACAAATTAGAATATTTCAGGGACCTTGAATAACATTTCTCTTTATTTAGATTTACCAGGGACTGTTTTTGACAACTTTTGAAACTTGGGGGACTAAAACTGCCAATTATGCAAATTTGATACGTTTTTCACCAGATTTTGATATTTTTGCATTTAAAACACATAAAACACTTATTTGTGATATTTTTATCATTTTGATGCATTTCTGAGTGTTTTCAGATGTTTTTGCAGTTTAAACGGTACAAAAATGATGAGTATTTAGACACTCATCAATCCCCCACACTAAGATATTGCTAGTCCCTAGCAATGTTTTGAGAAAATTTAATGGATTTTATCTCTTTACCAAAAGCCATTACTTCTGGAGTAGCCAAATGTTTCAGTTCAAGTAAGAACCTTGGTACACCGATAACCAAGTGATTTTGAGCAAACCACCAGCTTTCAACGGATTTGATTTGTCTTTACCAGAAGCCGTACCCTTCTGGACTAGCCAACTCTTAGATAAATTATCAATATTATCTTTAGTGAGCTGATTACCAATTATGGTTTTTCCACTGCCTTTACCACAAGCCATAAACTTGCGGGCTAGCCAACTCTTCACTTTTAAGGATATGGTGAGCTGAATACCATACAATTTTGGGCAAATTGTAAGCCGTCAACGGATTTGAGATATCTTTACCAAGAGCCGTTTGCTCCTGGATTAGCCAGTCCTTATGTGGGTTAGACATGGTGGACTGATTACCATTTGTTGTGTTTAGTACATAGTACTTCCACTATAAAAAAAAATTTAAATTTGGCCATTTTGGGGGAAAAAGGGACTAAAAGGGTACATTTTATGATTAAAATTCGCCAGAATTTCCCCCCCACACTTAGAAATGAATATTGTCCTCAATATTCAAAGCACCGGCTGTTATGCCGAAACTTAGAACGTAAAAAGATAACATTACTAGCTAATTGTGGAAACACAACAATTATTCTCTTTTTTAATATTTACAATTTTCATTCATTTTTTAGATCTATATACAACATGTGGGGCATCTCCCCCACACTAGGGTGGTACACACGGGTGAAAACCCATGTTTAACTACTGTTTTTGATTACCGAGTCGCTAGCTTGACTCGACCCCGAATTAATTGGTTCATGGGGAAGTAAGTGGAAGGGACAATCTCCATCGGACTTTCATTCAAGATGTTTGGATAAACATTGAAGTACGTGAAAGTTCCACACCGATGAGATACAGACAGACCCGGCTCACAAATGGTACATGGAAATGCCTGGGTCAAAGATAATGTCTTCATTCCCGAAGGAGTGAAGAACAGGAGAAGCTACGGGATAGGTGAAGAAGAGAAAGAAAATCATGACAAACATCATGATTAACTCATCTTCATCCATAGGAGGATCCATAATTTCAGGATTATGAATCTCATCATTTAAGCTTAAGTGATCAAGACAAATCTCGGGTGTGTCATGATCAATTTGGGAGTTATCATACTCCGGCGGAGATATGATATGAGTGAGTTCACCGGCGAACTCCTCGTGAAGAGAATCAATCACAAGATGTAAATCTGTGGATTCTTGTTCCACTGTAGACTCATCACTATCCTCAATCTGAGTATCAAAGAGTGGATTCTCAGAAATTAAAGTGAATTCAGAGTCGAATTCAAATAGAGGATTAGTGAAAGTAGCTTTGAATGTTTCGGGAACAAAGTGATCAACATTCTCATTTGGATTGTTGGGATAAGAAGTGAGTGATCGATCATTATCAATGAGACTTTCAGTCTCTCCCAGATCGACTTCGAAATCAAAGAGTGGATTGACGTGAGTGAGTTCATTGGTGAACTCCTCAAGATGATGATCAGCATTAGACTGTGGGAGTGATGCCTCAACATACTCGATGTTTCCATGAGAAGTACAATCTTCGCTAACATCGGAGAAAGTTTCAAAATGATCTTTTGAACACTCAATAGGGGAGATAGAATCACACACATGATCAGAAGTTCCCTGTGACTCTCTCGGGATTGGGACAAGGTGCTCAACACTAGACTTTATGAATTCGTCCGATTCCTTTTCAGGAACAGTGTCAAGATGCTCATCCCCCATGTTCAGAGAGTGAGTGGGAGCTTCGGGTGTGATAGCAGTTGTTTGAGATGGAATCTCAACTGCTGGGATATAAACTGACTGAGGGAGTTGAGAAGGACTAGCATACATATGTTTTATACTTTCCATTTGTTCTTCTGCTAGTAGTTCCATCATAGTCTTTTCTCCCTGACTTTTCATGGAAGGAATTTTAACTGATGAACTTGATGAATCTGTACAAAGTTGACTAATATCAAGGGTAACTTCATCATCATCGTCATCAGGAATGAAACGGAATCGAGAGCTAGATTTGGCTGCTTTTTCTTTTGCAATTGATTCCTTAACAGATTTTTCAAAGGCAATCTAGGAATCTAATTTAGCAGTCCGCTCTTCAGCTAACAAAACTTCCATGGATTTTTCATTTGGATTATTTTGGGGATGTTTACATTCCTTCAAATCTTTCACTAAATCCAAAAGATCAAGTAGAAGATTTTGAGGAAGTGGCTCAGGCTGAGGTGGTGCCTGATTCACTTGGTACTGTGGAGGTTGGTCATGATACGAAGAGTCATAATTGTTACAAGGAAATGGACTCCTTGTTTGACAATCAGAGCTAGAGTGAGGACCTCCACAATACTCACAACAGTAAAACTGATGTGGCTGTGAGTCATATGTGTTGTAGTGATAATTGTTATCAGGAACCTGCTCATAGACAAGCGTGTTTCCCGATTGACAATCAGAACTGTAGTGTGAACCACCACAGTACTCACAACAGTAAAACTGCTGAGTCTCACAGTGTGGTAGCTGATGGAATGAATCATTTGTGTTATGGTAGGAATAGGGATCCTGGTTATAGACAGACCCGTTTCCTGATTCCACCATGCTACAACTGGGGCAATTGCCACCATTATAAGGACCACCACACCATTGACATCCAAGAGGGTGAGGATAAGACATAGAAAGAATCAAAGGTTTACAGAGGGTAAGAAATGAAGAATCAAAAGGGTAAGAGGGTAAAGAGGAATATTTTTGGTATTTTTGAAAAACATGATGTAAAAACTAAGAATGAAAATCTTTTTGGGTTTTTGATTTTATAGATGGTATAAACAAGGAGTGATGTCAAATCACTAATCTGCTATACGTAGGACTATTAGCACTGCTCCCCGGCAGCGGCGCCAAAATTTGATCCGCGCAGAACCGTCAAGTTTTATCACGCAAGTCCGCCACTTGTGAATGGCGGACCGTAACAAGCTTAAAACTGCTCAAACACGAATGCAATGAAGATCAGGAGAGTATAGTGTTTCCCCAGGTCGTTAAGTCCCAACGAGCTGTGCGAGAATAGTCAGACGTGTAGTGATCGAGAGATTTGAACGGGAAAAGAGATTTGAAGATTATTATAACTAAGGAAAAAGCCCATAAACTACAGGGGCTTAAATGCAAATTAAAGTAAGTTAAAAAGATAAAATTTATTAAATAAACGCTATCACTATATTTAAAATGATGAACGTTTAAAACTTAAAACTAAAAACTTACGTTTAAAATAAAAATAAGTAAACGCACAAAATAAAAAAGTGAAACTTACACAATATTAAGCCTAAAAATATGAAAAATACATTTTTACAATCCTAATGATAAAAGAAAATATTTGGAAAAAGAAAATTATTTTTATAACTAATTGATTAATTATTATTAATTAAAAACTATTTTTAACTATTAAATAATTACCTAAAATACAAGAAATTAGGAAATAAAGCTAGAAAAATAAAATTAAGACTTGGAAAAGTTTAAAATAACAAACTAGACTTTTCAAAACTATTTTTGTATTTTTCTGATTATTTTTCTATTTTCTAGGAATTTTAAACTATTAAAAACTAATTAAATTATCTAAAAATACAAATTTAACTAAGAAAAATATGGAAAAATACTTTTTTTACTTTTTATATTTATCTAAACCTAAGAAAATTGAAAAATTATTTTTTTGAACCTTTTCTTAATTATTTGTATTAAAAGCTATTTAAAAATGCTTAAAAACTAATTTAAATTAAGAAAAATAGCAAAACAACTTAGAAAAATCTGAAAATTTCAGGAAAAGTCTAAAATAATATTAGGAAGCTATGAAAAATGGAAAAACATGGGGTTGCTTGGAAGAAAATGAAACTGATGTTCAAAGTGCTTATAAAAAAGCACTATGAATAAGCAAATGGAGTCCAAAAGCTAGCAACTGTTTACAGAAGCTCTATTAAGCTTAAAGAACCAAAATGCAACAGATAGCAACAAGCTACAACCTCTGAGATGCAAGATTACACTGATTGATGATTAGAGCTTATGATGCAAAAACAGTGAAAGGGTGCTCACTTTGAGCTTAGAAATAAGCCACTGAATAAGCTGGAGATGATGAAACAGATAAAGGAACTTAAAGAAAACCTGGGTGAGAGCTTATAAACCCAATTACAGGTCTAGACAAACCAAGATGAGCCATACACAAGCCCTGCAAAAGCTGCATAAGCCCTGTGCAGGCTACTGTGCTCTGCACAGGGCACTTGGACCCATTTTGACTAGATCTTATGAGGCTTATAAAAATTTAACAAAATTTAACAAAAATGACAATAACAAAGTAGACCAAGAGGAGTTTCTAAAAACACAAGATTTATTGAAAAAGGCTCAGAAATAAGCTTGTGAAAATTCATCCTATTTGGCTCAAAACTGAGTTTTTTGCAATATTTGACTTTTGACAAAAGTGGACAGTTGACTTTAATGGATTTTGATCATGATTTAAGGACTGAATTAGATGTAATAAGATAGATTGATACTACTGTAATCTATATCTATGTATGTTAAACACAAAATAAGTGTTGGCTTATTTAAAAATCCAACAGTGAAGGATTAAAGATGGATAAAAGGCAATTTTGACTTTTATGATATGCAGGCACAGAATAAAGACTCAAATGAGTATACTAGAGCTATACAAACATAAAGCATCAACATTCACCCACTGACCAAACCCCTATGACAGTTAATTCATCAAATCCAAACACCACTGTAGGTACTGTTTTGCAAGTTTAAATGAACTGATATCTAATCCAACTTGTTCAAAGGATCAAACTGAGTTAACATGACCTAGTTAAAACTATTTAAACAGGTTTTAAGTATTGGTGATTACAGATACAAATACAAGCAGAATATGTAAAATGGATTAAAATTAAAAGGTAAAATTCCAACTCACATGGGTCCAGCTGATAAGCAGGCTAGAACCAAACCCAATATTGCTATTTTATACCATATCCAACCCATTCCATCCTCTGTATTAACCCATTATCCATTTCCAAACCAAAATCACCACCAGTTGACTTTCGTTGACCATAATCCAAAATAACTTAAAACTCAATTGAAAACTTATCACAAGCTATAAGAAGCTTTAATACACTGGTTTGAGCTTAAAAATAAGCTATTGAAAGCTTGTACATAAGAAATTGAAACTGAGAAGTGCAACAGTTAACAAAGAACTTGAAACTTGATTAAAATTTGAAATTGATGTTTAAAGGTACATTATACAGATAATACTACTTAAGTTTGTAACAATGAAACACAAAGATTACATCCTAGAGCTTTATTAAAACAGAAACATAAAAAAAATGACATACTTGAAAATTTTAAAACTAACTACTACTTGTTTCCTCTTTCTTCTTCTTTCTTTTATACCCAAAAGCTCTCCACGTGTCCTTTAGAGCAGATCCCACCTCCCCATTTGACCAATGGTTGAGTATTTAAGTGATTTAGCCGTTTTATTTGTTTTGGCGGGAAAGCTTAATTTGACCTCTGTGGCCTTCTGACTGCAACTAGGGGGGGGGGTGGCTAGGTATATGATGAGTGGGGTTGAGGTGATAAGGATAAGGTGATGGGATGGTGTTGGTTGAAAGGTTGCAGTTGCAGCAGGTAACTTGGTCCAATTGGGGAAGAAACATGTGGGAGGGAAAAAGGCAGTTTGACTGCTTGTTTGACCAAGGGGTCAAAACAGGGAAGGGGGTCCAAATGGGGGTCAAAACAGGTTACATGGCAGGGTCAAAATGTATTTTGACAAGTCTATGTTTAGTAATTGATAAGGACTTGTTTGTAACTTTTCCAAACTTGAGGGACCATCTTTGCCAATATACCAAAGTTGTCATAAGGACTAAAATTGACAACCTTCAAAAGTACAAGGACTTGTTTTGACATTTTCAAATTTTCCAGGGACCAAACTTGACAATTTCAAAAGTTCAGGGACCTTTTCTGCCATTTTACAAAAGATTTATTCAAGGACCATTTTTGACAAATTAGAATATTTCAGGGACCTTGAATAACATTTCTCTTTATTTAGATTTACCAGGGACTGTTTTTGACAACTTTTGAAACTTGGGGGACTAAAACTGCCAATTATGCAAATTTGATACGTTTTTCACCAGATTTTGATATTTTTGCATTTAAAACACATAAAACACTTATTTGTGATATTTTTATCATTTTGATGCATTTCTGAGTGTTTTCAGATGTTTTTGCAGTTTAAATGGTACAAAAATGATGAGTATTTAGACACTCATCAATCCGCCAGAACTGGAGGGATCTACCCAGGAACAATCCACTAGTTAGTGTAGAAGTCCTTAGGTATGATGATAAAAGGAGAAAAATGAGATATGGGAAGAGTGCGGACTGAGACAGAGCTAGTACTGGAATAAACCCAACAAGGTTCTAGTTATGAAGTCTCGGTAAGCACTGAAGGGGTTGAAGAATGAAAAAGAATTGAATGAGAAAAGGGTGAAAAAAATTAGCCCTCCATTTATTCAACCATAGGGCAGAAACCGGGTTCAATTCATATGCTACTGATGGTAACATCGGTATTGAAGACAAGTCGTCATGGACCCAGTGACGCACTGCACTACAACTTCCCAAACCACTCAAGTTCCTCTTAAAAGGACTTATTTCATTCTCACGGGGAGCCGACATTATCTATCGACTCTCTCTTAGAGATTGTTGATATTGAAGAAGGAGACCCTCTCCCTAGTCTCCGAAATAGGAACCAAATATGCACAAATTGAGTCTAGAGCCACGAGATCATCAATAAATCTCATTAGGACACTTTAAATGAAGACTCTCTGTTTCACACAATGTGGAAAGAGAGATTATATCCTGAGTCCTACGCATTATCCTTGTGGTATTGCCAGAACATCCGAGTGATATGTAAACATATTCACAATGAAGATGGAAAGCCTTCTGGAGCCAGCATCAAAAACGCTCCTGGTAGGTGGCATGTGAGATCTATTCAATAGATCAATCATGTGACAACTGAATAGAAACAATGGGGCGATTCAATCTTTTGAATCAATCCTGGTTCAGGATACCTTTGAAAAAAACCGGTCACTGTGCTTAAAAACCCTTTTTATTAGCACATCGACCGTGTACGAATATTTCAAATCAAAAGGTGTTTATGATTGATAATTGATCTTCATTAAAACCTTCGTGGTATTGCAAAAACAATTTCTATTGAGCAGTACACGATTGTTTTTCAAAACTCTTTTCATCAATCAGTGAATCATAGTTTGCTGGTTCGCTCACTCCATGTTGTCTTCTTTGAGACGTTCCGGTTTGAGAACAGCTAGAGCAGCTGCGAAACCTTGTCAAGGAAATTCTTTGGAATTATACCTGATCACAGGCAGTACGTGTACTGATCAACGGGGAACCGTGGGCCGTGTACCTCAATTCAACGAAAGTGATCAAAGACACTTTCGTGCACTTTATTGCTAACTGTTGTATACAGGTACGCCCGACGTTTGCAGCTGATCAGAATGAGGCGGTCAATCCATAAGCCGCATGCTCACTCAACACATTCATCTCGAAAGAAATCATGATTAGTGCATCAATGACTCTGATATTTTCTCTCCATGCTTTTGCTACGATGCTGCCAATATCATGAATCAATAAATGCTTGCGCTACTCTGATGAGAATACATCATGATCCAGAATGTGAGCATGCCGGTCCAAAAGTCACAACACCACAATGAAAGAGTCAAAGATTTATGTTAGCTGATGATCTCAACGCTGGCTCAAAACTCATCATCACGTGGATCAGTTAAAGACCTCCACTTGAATTATCCAAACATGCAAAACATGAAGAATCAAAGACTATGAGCTACTGAGCAATGGACTTAATCAATAATCCTCGAGCAATCTAATGTAATATCTGTCTGTATTCATTGTAAATTGAGGTGACCTCCCTCAGGGGGAGATCGTTAGGAATTAGAAAATTCATTCGTTAAAGAGTCGGTCACCTCAAGTATATGTATTCGTCGTAGTCTAGTTATATTATTAAGTTATTTGTCTTGTAACACCGTGGAGGACGGACGGGTCTTTACCCACTGTATGCCTGATCCACAGCCCGTAGGTGGCGTTTGTTTGTAAGAAACTATAAATACCCTCTACCTCCCAAGGTAGAGGGTTGGAGCTTCAATACCATTTTTCTTTGTTTCACATCGTTCCCAACTCTCTTCCCTTTCTCTCTCTAGAACTTTCTCTCTCTAAACTACTTGAACGCCCCACTTTGATTATGGTTTAGTGTGATTGTGAAATCCTATATCTTACAAAGTTTGGGAAAATGTAATAAATAACTACACAGTTTAAATTTAAATTAATGACTAAACATGTCTAAAAGGTTTATTATCTCAACTTCTTATAACAAAATATTAATACAAATTTATGGTTAATCAAGAAGCTGGGTATTAAAGTTTACATATCTCATTTTGTTAAGGAGGAAAAAAATGCATATTGTAATCAAAAGTTTGAAAATTAGTTACATGTCAACTGCAATACATCAACCAAAATCAAAGTTAGTCATCTTTACAATGTAGCACATTGACCAAAATCAAAGTTAGTCATCATTACTATGTAGTCATCTACAGTAAAACTGAAGAAGACTAATCTTCCTTTATAGACACTACAACTTTGGGAAACAATGAATGCGGTGGTTATTAATTTGCGAACCATGCAAATTTGCATAACGAAACCCACGTAAACATTACCCGACAAGGTTACAACAAAATTACGCAACAAGAATTTACCTCCGACCTATTGCGTACTCAAAATTACTACCGAAAAGACCATGACGATAACAACTCAGCAATTTACTCAAACATTAGGCAATCAAAACATGGATACAGTTCCTGTGCATCGCTATTAAAATATTAAATAGACTACTTAAAATACAAAACTTATGATAACATCAATTGCAATACCTTACATGTAACTACTTGCATACAATATTACGTAAAAAACACGTATACATTCAACCCTTACCAAATCGGTGCAATGCACGGGTTTTTGTAGCCTCGTTATTTTATATTTTGGATTATGATGTCTTTATATGTAGTATAGATGTGAAGAAGTGGGTCCTTCTGCTGTCCCCAATAGGATGCTGACACATATGTTTAGCCATACTATATGAGTTAGGGGTTGTTTACATTTTTCAAGACTTTTTTCGCCCGTTTTCATACGTTTTCTTACACTTTTACACACATTCGTACGTTTATACACATTTTTGTCTGTTTTAATACGTTTTCGTACGTCTTTGTCCCTTTTAATATGTTTTTATACGTTTCCGTTTTTGTTTACAGGTTTTCGTCCGTGTTTACACGTTTTCGCTAGTTTTTTTTATGTTTTCGTCCGTTTGAATACGTTTCATCTGTTTTACATATTAACGTACATTTTCAAACGTTTCGTACATTTTCATATGTTTTACATATGTTTTCGTCCGTTTTCGTCCGATTTACCCTGTTTTCATCTGTTTGTACCCACTTACACTTTTACATAGATTCGTATGTTTATACACGTTTTCGTCTGTTTTAATACGTTTTGATCCGTTTTCTTACGTCTTTGTCCCTTTTAATCGGTTTTTATATGTTTCCGTTTTTGTTTACAGGTTTTCGTCCGTGTTTGCACGTTTTCGCTGGTTTTTTCATCTTTTAGTCCGTTTGTATAAGTTTTTGTTCGTTTTCGTCCGTTTCCAGCTGTTTTGCACGTTTTCGTCCGATTTACCCCGTTTTCATCCGTTTGTACCCATTTCCGTATGTTTATAAGAATTTTTCGCCCGTTTTCATACGTTTTCTTACACTTTTACACAGATTCGTACGTTTATACACGTTCTCGTCTGTTTTAATATGTTTTGGTCCGTTTTCTTACGTCTTTGTCCCTTTTAATCGGTTTTTATACGTTTCTGTTTTTGTTTACAGTATTTCGTCCGTGTTTGCACGTTTTCGCTGGTTTTTTCATCTTTTAGTCCGTTTGTATAAGTTTTTGTACGTTTTCGTCCATTTCCAGCTGTTTTGCACGTTTTCGTCCGATTTACTCAAACATTATGTTTGTAGGTTGCTAATTATGGAAGCCATGGCTTAAAATGTAAATAATTTTGTGTCAACCCAAGAAGCGAACTTAATTCATTTTCGATTTAAAACCATATGTGTCAACCCAAGAATTGAGCTTAATTCATATTTGGGTCAACCCAAGAAGCGAACTTAATTCATATTCGGTTTTCGGTTCGCTTTGGTTTAATTATAGTTCGGTTCGTTTCGATTTTCGTGTTGACCAAAATAAAAATATAACCGATTTAACGAAACAAAACTGTCACACCCCCAAATTACCTGTTTTGCAGCGGAATGGAATTCCTGGGGATTGACTGTCATAGCATCACAATCACAGTTATATTGAACGACCTAAAGTGTCGTTTGGAAAACACATCGTTTGATTTAATAAAATGATCAGAGTTACAAAGTATAGGTCCCAAAAGTTTACAAAGTTTGCGGAAATATAAATATATTACAAATCCAAACGATGGTATTGAAAGAAAATGCTACAATGTACAATAATGTAAGTCGACGCCGCGACTCAAAAGGTGGTTCCTAAACCATGTCATGATGATAATGCCTCAGTTACCTGAAAATACATTGCTAAAACGGTCAACAATAATGTTGGTGAGAAATCATAGGTTTATGTAAATGTTTTATACGACTACGCAAGTATAGATCAGGCATGACAATTATGTCACGTAAAAATGTTACAGGCATGACAATTAAGTCACGTAAAAATGTTACAATTGCTTAAGCGCATGATACCGAAGCTCAGACTGATGTACGCCCCAGCAGAGTGTCTTGCCAAACAACTCTAATAATGTTCATGAATGAAATGCATCCGTATGACAATTGGGATTCACCAACCCAGATGGAGGCGTCACCCTCGATAGATCTATCCACTCACACACGCTTCTAGGAAATTAACGGCTCATGCATTAAAGTGGGGACTTTTAACTGGCAACGTTGTAACTCAAGCAATGTAAATGAATTTAACATACTTGGTATCGTAATAAAAATGTTGTGCAATGTATTCTCCCCCGTAGGTTTGAAATAATGTAAAAACTTGTAAAACGGGGCTATGAAAACTCACTTGATAAACTGGTATGATGACAAGAGTGAGTACACTGAGGTATAGCGTGATACTTTAACCGGGACCTATTACGAATGATATGATATGTAATGAGTTGCAATGTAATGTTATGATATGCATGCATTACGTATGTTATTTATACCATTTGCGAGTTTTGAAAATATTACTTATCGTCGAAAAATACTCTTTTGACGTCTTGACCATTCAAAAATCACTTTACAAGTATTTACGTCAAAATGTCATCCTACAATGGTTTTATAATGATTTATGGTGAAATTTTCACTTTTCGTCGTAAAATAAAGTCGTCGGAATTTTTATAAAAGTAACAAAAATGGCTTTGAAAAAACTAGTCGTAAAATGGTGTACGTCGAACGTTAGAGAACGAACTCGACGGTTTTGGAAAGTTTGTATCGAAATCTAGAAGTTTCAGTTCAGGAGTTTCCGTCAAAAAGGTCTCGAACATAAAGATAATAAGGGTGAAAGATGGTGATTTTGTCTAATTGTTGTGTAAAAAGTGAGTTTCGGCCAAGTTTAAACATCCGTAATTAAATTATTACAACTCCGCTATACAAACGGCTTGTCGTTTTGAAAAATATGCTCGGTGATCTTAATTTTATTAGAAGACATTTCGTTACAAAAAGTTCCACATCATGGTTAAAAACAGCCTCAAACATAGTCGTTACAGCTACCGTAACACTTGTATCGTAAAAATAATATAGTTTTTCAGAAAATAATAGTTACGGCAATTTTATGAAAACGTGCATATCTTTGTCGTTTCAAATCCGTTTTCTACGTATAATACGTCCTTAGCTTCGTATCAAAGTATACTAATATAATTTTGATAAGTCGAAATAATTTGTGAAGCTTAAGGCTCGTTTTTGACTCGTACAAAAGAAAAATAGTATGCTGAAATTTCTGAAAATTATATATTTCGTCGTCAAACTTGTAAAATCCATAACTTCTTCGTTATAACTCCGTTTTTATCCGTTCAAGCGGCCACGGATTCGTTTTAAAGTATATTTTCTAAATATCAAGGCCAAAAAGTCGTGCCTACAGTCGGATTTTCCAGAAAACCAAAACAAGGACAGAACATATTTTTATAGTTATCGAAAATAGTTTTTCTCGGACAAAACCTATTCTAATCCCTTCAAATCAACTCCAAAGCTAATCTAATCCTACCATACACCTTCTTAGGGTGTCATGGGTTCCTAATCACCATCAAGACCAATGAATACCAAGGGGATAATTATAGGATGACCAAATATATATATATAACTCCGAAAATCAAGTAAAAATGGTATAAATCACATATGTCTTGCATGTTTGCTCCAAAAATGAAAAGATACATATGTAATGAAAAGAAACATGAAAAATGAAAGAAACATGCTTACTAGTGAATATGATGAGGTGCAAGTAACAAGGTTAAACCTAAACACTCTTGGTTTTTATTTCAAAACCTTATAAAGAGTATTAACTAGATTGTAAAAACACTTGAGAAAATTTTTGATGATGATCCCTTTGAGCTTCTTGATGTGGCCGGTTATAGAATGAGAAGAACAAGAGAGAAACTATTTTTACTAACACTTGAGAAATAATGAAGTGAATGAGAAATAATAGAAGTAAGACTTATAAGTTGAGTAGAATTATTAACAATCACAAACCATACATCATTTAATGACTACCCTCCCCCTTGGTCGGCCAAGGGGGGAGGGATGTAAGATATTTTGTTTTTTTTTTAAATGTGTATATATATATACTTGTGTAATATTGATAAAATGTATAAGTAAAAGGTGTAGTTAAATGTAACTTTTTGGTACAAGTAAGTTTTTAATAGATCAAAATAGAATGTAATGATATAATAAAAATTGTAAAAATACATTCCTTGTAAAATTTGAGTGATATAAAAATTATCGAGTAGTTTTTAAGAAAAACGTCGTAATAATTTAACTTCAACGATTTATATACGAAATAAATTCAAAACACTAGGAAAACTCAAAATATAGTTTTTTTTTTTATAAACTAAATGTAAGTATAAAAATACATCGGGATCATTTTTGAAAGTAACGGATTAAATATTCAAAATAATAACTCACGCGATAACGTTTATTTAATATAAAATATACGCGTTTAAGGTGAAATGCAATGTCATGAATGAACTAATATGATGCACATGATGTGAATGAAATGTAGACTAATCTTAGTCCATATGAAATGTACGTGATGATATGATCATGAATTCGCCGCTAAACCATAAAGGTTACGCGAATTTGGAACACGTAAATCAAGTTTACGATAAATGTTGAAATAGTGAGGCATAAATTGTTTCGAGAAATGATCTGAAAGTACGGGTTGTCACATTCGCCCATCCAAAAAGGAATTCAGTCCCTGAATTCAATCGTTGTTAGGTCTAACGGATTTGAGTTTGTGATGAATATCGAGGAGAGAAGACATGGAGAAGTGTCGTTACGGTTATCGATGATTGAGAGTGTATAAAACATCATAGTAAAGAAAATATCGGATGAATCTCTTATAAGTAACACTTTGACTCTGAAATATGTGAAGATTTTGCTTGCACTAAGATTTATAAATAACCGCTCCCAACATAACGTGATCCCTCCAGAATTAGACATAGTTAGCTAGGCTATGTATAATTAAGGAACGATGACGTGACGTTCGGTTTAGTTGTTATAACTCTCGATGTTTACAACGATTTAATCTGTGTCGTTAAAATGATAGTTGAAGTGAAAGGAATTAAAATTCTCGTAAGTAATAACAAATCGGAAAGAAAATAAAGTACGATAGATGAGAATATTTGGGTCGAATTGGTTCGTCCAGTGTTTTTCTAAATCGTACCACGCCTTTCCAAGACGGGTCCTTGTGCATAATTTGTTGCCCACTTGAGATTCTAATGGTTTGCGACTTATGGGACATATCTCCAAATTTTGCATCGTATCACGATGTAGCTTATCTAGCTATATGTTGTTACTTGTAACTGATTCTGGATTTGTATGACTTCCTTGTTTGTTTCATGAATGAGTTATGGACTAATGAATTGGACTTTCCTGATTTTAATCCTTGAATAAGTGATTGATACTTCAACCTTACAGTGCCTCAAATGGTGTAGTCAATATGTTCATGAGCTAACTATTGTTGTAAGGAAACTTGTCGATGGAGAATGATTTGCCTAACCATTTCTAGAAAGTTACACTGGCTTGAGCATATTATCTAATGTGGAAATTGCTCTCTCGCTCTAACCATTGAGCTGAGGATAGTAGGCGGTAATCATGTCCTAGTAGGTTTCATGGAAATCCTGAAATGACTGTCAGCAGTCTAAGGTGAATCGAATAGCTTATAATAGGTACAACTGGAATTGATACCCCGTGTCTCGTGTTAGATTCAAAAATGTTAAATCTGTCGGAAAGGACCTTATTGAAAAGAATAGATTATAGGTAACAGTTGTGGTTCCTCGCGTTTCTAGTCCTAGCGAATGTCATGATCTGAGTCTTACTTGTCTAAGGTGCTTAGTCTCTATGACTAAATTGTTTATTGTTTGATTATCGAAGTGTTTCCATGCTCCATGTTGTAAAGTCACGAATCTTAAATATTTAAGTGAGGTGGTGTAGTGGTTGGTGTTCAAGATTTGTTCCGATATTGAGTGCTTCCAAAGATAATTCATCACTAATATTGTTATCATGCTAGCAAGAAAATAGATATCAGCTCAAACTATGTCGAAGAATGTTTGTTCTAGTTTCACTTGTAGATGGGGAGTCATTGATTGTCCGACATGTTCACACCTGTGGCAACTCTTGATATGGAAGTGAGGTTACTTGGAATTTCTAGAGAACACAATGCCTTAGGGGAAGTTTATATCGATAACCTTAATTTAACCAAATTTTCCTTTAAGGGACACTCATTGTAGGGAAGTTCACATATTGTTGAAGCCTTGTTTAATGAAATGTTCTGTAGTCTCAATTAGGAGGATTGGTTTATTCCTATAGCGTTGCTTAGTGTGTATTCGATTAGTACTAAGTCTTGTAACTCGGTCTAGCTAGTACTTTTGGAATGATAGAGTTTGGATTCTAATCCAAAATAGTGGTTCGGAATGTCTCGTGATGTCTTAAGATTTTTTTTTTGTTAAGTTTTGAATCATCCTACCACCTAGTTCTAGTCCTTGTTGGTAATTCCAAAATCCTTCCATTGTTTTCTTGTATCGAGGAATCCTCCTCACAGATGGTATAGGAAGTCTTTCCTAAAAAAAAAGTCACTCGTCAAATCCTAACTTATCGGTTAAGTGAGAGATAAATAGCGTAAGTATCTATAGAGTGTTAACAAAAGAAATGGTTATGCACGATTTATCTGATTATAAAACTTTGCTTTTAAATGAGAATTGTTTTAGGAGATTTGAAATGATGCTTGTTTTTGTTGAAATGGTATTATGTTCCTCCGAAGTTTTAGATGGTATTCAACGTTTTGTTTTGTAATATAATGGCTCAATGATTTTTCAGAGTAACATGAAAATCGTTTCGCATGAGGATATTAAATAGTTGATAAAATGACTGAAACCAATTGATAAGTTGGTAATAAAACAACTTGCGTTAAAATTTTATGAAACAACGTTTCTAAGATGGTGATAAAATAGTTCGAAATAAAATCAAGTGAAATAATTTCATGAAATAGTAGCAGGATAATTTGGAATAAAATTTGTTGGATGGTTTGTAGGATACATAGGAGAACCTTATCGAGTAGTAATAGTCTACTAATTGGTCGAGAATAAAGTTGGCCTAACCCCTAGTAATATAGTGATGTATCGTCGTGAAATGATGGAAAATTGGACAATTGGAGTAAGGAATGAAATAAACAAGGTGGTGATTATCGTAGAGATAATAGATGATAAAGATTACATTAGCTAGAAAGGTACTTATTATCTGTTCCTGTTGGTGGTCTAATCGTGTTTCAAGTGTAGGAGTAGTAAGCGGTCTAGCAACAATAGCCCTAGAACTCTCACCGTCCTCAAATCTATGAAATGGTGTAGTGTCTATAGTCTTAGTGGTAGGTGGTAATGGTGTGTCAAATCATGCACGCTTCCCAAGCTGCAAGTCGGGTGTATGAGTATCGGGTATGAGATGTGATGGTACGGATGGTGCTCGAAATGATAATGATGATGAAAATAATGACAATGATGATAATGGAAATCCTTGTGGTGAGTTAAGAAAATAGGTTCATTAGGACTAAGCCTATAAGTTCTACCCAATGGTATGATCTGTCCCAACTGAGTGATAAAAATTGTCCTGATCCTACAGTGAATCAATAGTGATCGCGATGGTGTAGGTGCAACTTCGTCCTCCTAAAAGGTCTCAGTGTCATCATCTGATGTTATCGGTGTTGAGTCGACTGATGTTAAAATTGTGATAGGGAATGACAAGGCATTCTCCATGTCAAAGTGATGTGAGTATAATGGTATGGGTATTTGAAGGCATCCATGTGACAATCGGGTTCGAAATGAAAGTAAATAACTCGTAAAATGTGCGTATAAAACCGCATGTATAGAGACTATGTATTTATGATGAAATGATGAGATGCTATGATGATGTAGTTATAGTCTAGGGTCAATGATGCAACCTAGTTCTCTATAACTGTAGCTCTGATACCAATCTGTCACACCCCCAAATTACCTGTTTTGCAGCGGAATGGAATTCCTGGGGATTGACTGTCATAGCATCACAATCACAGTTATATTGAACGACCTAAAGTGTCGTTTGGAAAACACATCGTTTGATTTAATAAAATGATCAGAGTTACAAAGTATAGGTCCCAAAAGTTTACAAAGTTTGCGGAAATATAAATATATTACAAATCCAAACGATGGTTTTGAAAGAAAATGCTACAATGTACAATAATGTAAGTCGACGCCGCGACTCAAAAGGTGGTTCCTAAACCATGTCATGATGATAATGCCTCAGTTACCTGAAAATACATTGCTAAAACGGTCAACAATAATGTTGGTGAGAAATCATAGGTTTATGTAAATGTTTTATACGACTACGCAAGTATAGATCAGGCATGACAATTATGTCACGTAAAAATGTTACAGGCATGACAATTAAGTCACGTAAAAATGTTACAATTGCTTAAGCGCATGATACCGAAGCTCAGACTGATGTACGCCCCAGCAGAGTGTCTTGCCAAACAACTTAATTTAGTTTGCTACACAAAAGGTTTGCTGTGAAATCCAGCAAGTTATATTGA
>BPTQ01000003.1:200692913-200704796 GCA_019973895.1 Chrysanthemum seticuspe
CACATTTCTGTATTACAAATTTTTGCCGTTTGATTCAGGAGGAAGAAAATTTGATACTGTTATTTAATCCCCACAACTAGGCAAGTCAATAGCCCAAAAACACTGTTGGGCATGAAAGTCCAGTAAAGAGCTTTGTTAAATACGGAGTGATAAAGTTGTAAATAGCATTTGAACTAAATGCACAAGGTTTAAGCGCATTGGAAATACCAAATCGCCGCTTAAGTACTAGTATAGTAGTGCATGTAAAGTATACCTGATTCTAATCAGATGTAAAGTAAGTGTAGTACACGTAGTATAGTTTTTTTTTTATAAACTAAATGTAAGTATAAAAATACATCGGGATCATTTTTGAAAGTAACGGATTAAATATTCAAAATAATAACTCACGCGATAACGTTTATTTAATATAAAATATACGCGTTTAAGGTGAAATGCAATGTCATGAATGAACTAATATGATGCACATGATGTGAATGAAATGTAGACTAATCTTAGTCCATATGAAATGTACGTGATGATATGATCATGAATTCGCCGCTAAACCATAAAGGTTACGCGAATTTGGAACACGTAAATCAAGTTTACGATAAATGTTGAAATAGTGAGGCATAAATTGTTTCGAGAAATGACCTGAAAGTACGGGTTGTCACAAAAACCCGATAACTGAACGGATCAACACCCCTAATTTATTGTCATAGTTTAAAAGAAGGAGGACTTAGTTTGCCGTTTTTAAACATTATGTCTTTACACTTTGATGGATCTTAGGGATGACAGGGAGGCTGCGAGGTCTAAGCTGCAGGGGTTGAATGATCTCATTACTCAATCTTAGGATGAAATCGATACAAAGGAAGAACAAATTCATGCGATGAATGGTTGAAGGGTTTCTCGCTATGGAATGGGATGTTTTGTTTTGCTCTAGTGTCATATGTTTATGTCTAATGTCTAATGTCTAACGTCTTGGTTTAATGGGATGGTATGTAGATATATTAACAATGGAATATGTATGGATCTTTTGATGGTTTATCCATACGAATGCTAAATATGTTTGTTAATATAAGTAATGTGTTCGCTAGTTTGTTTCATCTTTTTTTTCATGTTGTTTTGAATTTAGGAATTGGTTGTGGTGTTTAAGTTCATATTCGCACTGGTAGAATGTATTATTGTAGGATTAGGATGTTCAATTTTTAGATTGTTGTCAATTTTTTTATGACTGATTATGAAGTTTAGAAGTGGAGCGTTTGTTCATGACAATTATTTTTTATTGAACCACTAGATTTAGGGTGTTTTTGTTGTTGTTTTTGCTTTAAGTTAATTGCATTTACATGTTTTCTTGATTTTTTTACTTCTTGAGGATGTTAGAGCTTATTTAAGTGCTTATAAATAGCTTATTTATAGGCTTAAAGTAAGGTCTGAGGGCTGTTTGATGTATCAGCAGTTCTTGGTTTGATTTGCCTATTTTTTTGCTGAATTGTTTATATGGAACTGCTTATTAGTTATAGTTGCTTAATTAGTTGCTTTAAGTCCATTTTTAGCTTTTGATTGTTCATTTGTATGCGCCATGTGGTGATTTTAGTGTATCTGCAGTTATATGTGTCTTTGAGATAGCTGGTTTGAAGTTATATGGGTGTTTGGGACTGTGGGTAAGCACCATTTCTGTCAGGGGTGTTTTTGGTTTAAAAAATTGTTTGATTTTTCAAAAATTAGATTTTCTAATTCATATTTAAATTGCAGCCAAAAATTAAATATTTAAATGCTATATTATCAATTTGGAGCTAAATTTTAAAATTATCAAATTTGGAGCCAAATTTTAGCCAAAATTTTTAAAATTACTTTGAAAATTATGGTTTCCTTAATTGAAAAACTGCCCCATCATTAGCCCTAATTTTACTCCAATAAATCAGGCTTCAAGCAAAACAACCAGAACTTCAATTTTTACACCATTATTTACCAATTAAGTTTACTAATTTTCTTTAACACATTACTTTTGACGAATCATGACAACGCAAACCAATTATCCGGATGATTTGGTTTATTCTGATCGTGAAAATGAAAACCCTTTAGGATATGTGTTGGGAATTCTACTTAGTATGAACTATGCTGAAGTTACTGCTGATGGATTCTGCTGAAGTATATGGATTCTACTGAAGACTTAATTCTGCTGAAGTTAGGAAACCGTGTAGATGGTTTATGCGGATATAGATATTTCGCGTATTCTATAGTTAGTTAGGATATGCATGAGCTTTATTAGAAAGTTATATTGTATATCTTATTTAGTTTTATGTTTATACGTTTCTTGGGAAATGGGTTAGGGTTCCTTGTGTATAAAAGGAACACAATAGTATGAGTTATGTACGAGTTGAAAAAATAAAGTTTTAGTATTATTAAAAGATCCATAGAGGATCAAAGTGTTCTTAGTTATTTGTGTTTGTTCTTGTGTTTAAATTCTGCTTGAATACAAGTTATAGACACTGTCTAATAGTGTGTTTGTGATTACATAAGCATAACTATCGATCTACGAGGGCTTTAAAGATCTATCAAGGTCTTTGTTTCAACAAGTGGTATCAGAGCCTCGGGAGAGTCTCTACGATACTAATAACAATCTTTCCTTTACACCCATACAACCCAAAACAATTCTACCTTAACCATTCCTGGATCTGATGATGGTATGGATGTCACCAACAACAATAACAACACCTCCATGCAACAACTCAGCCTCTCTAACAGCAATGCTAAGTTTCCTTACCTCAAGAAGGAGGAGTACGATTTGTGGTCAATGAAGATGCAGAACTGGATCTCCAACATTGATTGGAATCTCTGGGAATTTGTAAAGAAGGGGAACAGTTTGAAGGGGACTATCACAGATCCTGATGGTAATGTTACTATTGTTCCTCCCAAATCTGCTGAAGAGATACTGGTCGTTCAAAGAGAGCACAAAGTAAGAACTATTCTCCTTCAGGCTATTCCTGAAGATCACTTGGGTGAATTTCACTACATGCTGGATGCTAAGGATATATGTATGGCCATCAAGGCTAGGTTTGGTGGGAATGAGGAGTCCAGGAGAATGAGGAAGTCAATGTTGAAACAACAGTTTCAAGAATTCCAAATCTCTGAAGAAGAAGGAATCCACAAAGGTGGGCTGGATATGCTCACTTTTGCTGAACTATATAACATACTTAAATCTCTTGAGCCTGATGTGAGAAGTCCTTTTCGTTCATCCACTCCTAGTCATACAGCTTTTGTTGGAGCCTCCTCAAATAGGATGACTTATGCTCCAAGTCATGTTTCCTCAGCATCATCTTCCTACACTACTACTTCATCAAGTTCTCAACCTAAAACCATTGGTGTTTTGGAAGATGTGATTCACTTTGTTGCTGATTATGACACTCAGCAGCAACTAGCCTTTGAGGACTTTGAACAGGTGGATCCATTTGACATGGAGGAGATGAATTTGAAGTGGCAACTGGCTATGCTCTCAATGAACATCAAGAAGTTTGAGAGTAAGTCAGGGAGAAAGTTTGGCTTCCAAGGAAGAGATCCAGCTAGGTTTAACAGAGGCAAGGTCAAATGCTTTACTTGTGGTCAGATGGGTCACTTCTCTAGAGAATGCAAGGACAGGAAGGTTGGTGATGAGGTGAGATATACTTCCTATCAGCAGATTCAGAAGGAAGCTGGAAATTCAAAGGCTGGAAACTCCTCAGCACTTGTCACTGTGGATGACCATGTCGACTGGAAGATGCATGAGCATGAGAATGATGATGGTCCTAGCTCGGAGAATATTGGATTGCTGGCTAGCTGTACTTCAGAGGATAGGCATGATCAAGTTGCCTTAATGGGCATCTCTCAGGTACATAACTGTGTTTTTGGTTGTAGTGAACGTTATAATGAACTTAAATAAGCCTATGATGAATTGAAACCTAAATATAATGAATGTTATGTTGAAGTTGAGGCTTATAAACAGTCTTTAAAAACATTAGAAAGACAAAAGGTTTGGTTTCAAAAGAATCAATTGGCTTATGATGAGAAAATAAGGGTGTTACAAAATGATTTAGATTGTGCTAAAATTGACTTAAAACGAACTGAGAAAGAAAAAGCTAAGGTAGTTTCTGAAAACCATGTGCTAAAAGAGAACCTAGATGAGGAAGTAGCTAGACATAAACAATGGTTAATATCAGGTAACAATCTAGCTAGAGAGATCTATAGTAGTCAATCTGAGACCTCTGCAATAGGTTTAGGGTTTAAAAAGTATGTAGGTATAGAAACTAGGAATGATTGGCGTAAAACTACACCAGCAGGTTTAGCTAATTATGTCAAAGAAGGTACATTACATGCTGTCTCTGGACCTATTAGAGGTGAACATATGCCCATTGACCTTTCCCTCACAGTTGACTTTGATGGATCACACCATCTTTATGGCAAAAAGTCAAAAGACTTGCCAGACCCTGATTCTTCATCTACTGACTTTGTCTCTTGTTGTGACAGTGACAAGTCCTCTAACCAAGGGTCTACTTCGACTACCAGGTGTGATTTAAATGACAAGTTAGACCTTCCCAAGACCTTGCCCAAGCCTACACCCAAGACTGCTTACAAGCCTTTTATAGTTGCTGCTGAGGAATCAACTTCCAAGCCAGTTTCTTCTGAAGACTTGTCTTTTAATTCTTTGAACAATAATGCTTTTAAGTTTGCTAAAAGAAATTCTGTTAATTCTTGTGGTTTGAATGCTTTTGCATGTAATAGAACATCTTTTCCATTGAATAAATCTTCTAAAAAGAAGACATGTTTTGTTTGTGAAAGCAAATTTCATTTAATTAAGGATTGTAATTTTCATGAGCAAAGAATGGGTGCAGGTTCTGGTCAATAGAACTCTAGACCAATGTGGACAAATATTAACGATATACCACCTTTTATTCCACAAGCAACTAGTAAACCTTCTCCTTGGAGAAGATCTGTTGCTAGACCTTATGTGAAACCAACAAGTTCATATTTTCAAAAAGGTTATTGGCCTGGATGTGTTGACTCAATGTATGATGGGATGGGAACTTGGGGTACTGCTGTGAAGCCATAAGCAGGTTGTTCTAGGACTAGAAAGGGACCAAATTTTCAATGGAGGTCCAAGAACAATGGTGGATCTTTTGTTTCTACATGGCCTAAATCTTGTGATCCACAAGGCAGGCGCAAGTCAGTAATGACTTGAGTCTCCATAGTGTACTTATATTTTGTATTTTTTTTGTTGTTGTTGTAGGGTCATCCTCTTAAGCATAAGGACGTTGGCATTGTTGATATTGGTTGTTCCAGAAGCATGTCTGGAAACAGAGAAATGTTGCATAATTTCATACCCATTACAGAAGGAGGAAATGTCACTTTTGGTGGAAGTGATGGTAGAATCACAGGGAAGGGAACCATCAAAACACCTCAACTAGATTTTGAGAATGTGTACTATGTTAAGGAACTACAACACTTCAACTTGTTCTCAGTCTCACAAATTTGTGACACCAAGAACAAAGTATTCTTCTCTGAGGATGAATGTCTTGTGCTTTCTAAAGACTTCAAACTACCAGACGATACAGCAATTCTACTGAGAGTTCCTAGAAATCATAATCTATACACATTCAACTTGAATGATGTTCAACCAGAAGGTGATCTAACTTGCTTGGTGGCTAAAGCATCCCTGGATGAGTTGTTGAAAACAACCAGACCTTGACAGATCTTTAGCACTCGTAGATCGTTAGTGTTGCCTATGTAATCGTAAGCAAACTAATAGAAAATCTCTACAACTCGTATTTTATAGCGAAATGTAAATACAAGTTGTTATAACTAAGAACACTTAGATCCTCTATGGATCTTTTATTAACTGAAACACTATGTTTCAAATGAGTTATCTATTACATACTATGAGGTTCCTTTTATAGACAAGGAACCCTAAAATATTACTACTCAATCGACTAAGCATGCAAGCATGCATTTAATGACTAAACACTAAACAATATTGAGCAGTACAATAATACCCATGCTAACCTCGGGCAGTTCAAGAATAATGATGGGTTAGCATATAATTAATAATGCGTGTGCAGATCCTAGTCAGTTTCCACTCTTCAGCAGATACACGGCACGGCTTTTATACATCAGCAGAATCTCTTCTTCAGCAGATTCTGCTTCTACTTCAGCAGAATCCTTCGGCAGAATTCACAGTAGAATTCCTACTTCGCATAATTCCCAACAATCCTCCCCTAAACTGGAATTTGACTAGGTTAAGTTCTAGTTTCCTAACCTTGATAGATCTTAGATACTTCAGTACTTGAGGATTGTTCTCAAACATCAGTAGCAAAGAACCAATAATAAAGTCATCTCTATGATGACCAAACTTTGAAACGCCAGGTCTTTGCAGCAACAAAAGACATAGTGTACATCAATACTCATTAGTTGCATACTATTATCATCACATCCAGGTGTGTTAACTCCTGTGTGAGGTGAATCATTAAAAATAATGGATTTGATGTCTCTTTACCAATAGCCATCACTACTGGAGTAGCCAAATGTTTAAGTTCGAAAACTATGGTACATTGATAACCATCTGATTTATGAGCAAATCAGCAACTATATAAACGAATTTGATGTGTCTTTAACTGTAGCCGTTTGCTCAGGACTAGTCAATTCTTAGAATTGGTGAATTGATAACCAAATATGGATTCAGTTGCCTTTACCACAAGCCATATACTTGTGGGCTAGCCAATTCTTGGATTCCAAACAGGAATATACCATGGTGAATTGATGACCATACAACTCTCAGCAATTAAGCATGGGTGGTTGCAGACCCTATGATTTTGAGCAAATCATTACAGCTATCAACAGATTTGACGTGTCTTTACCAAGTTGTACCCTTTGGACTAGCCAACTCTTTGATATACACAAGGTATATCTGGTGAGTTAAAAACCATCAACAAAATACAACAAACCTGCAAGAGAAAGTTAATTTTTTTTTTTTTTTTTTTTTTTTTTTTTTTTTTTTTTTTTTTTATTTTAACTAAGAAACTAACCAAACAAAAACAAAATAAAATCAACAACACAAAAGACTGTGCATAACACAAAAGACAATGTAGATTACCGCGTTTATTATGAAGATGCAGCTTGAGCTTGCAGAAGTTGAGTCTTGATCAATCCAACCAGTCGTTCAGCATCTAGTCATTCATTTCCCACTGGATCTGGAGGAATTTCCAACTTCTGACAAAGCATCCTTTCCATAAGTCTCTTGGACAATGGATAAATTCTTTCAGCAAACATGCAGACTGTGATTCCACCCTTTGTCTCAACTACATGCACACGAGATAGGGGATAAAATCTCCAGGACTCAACCTGCCATAGATGTGAGTTCTTCCAAATGAAATGCCCTTTACCATTGGGAGAGTGAGAGTTAATCAGGACATGAAGATCTCCCAATAAGCACATCCCAGAACCTTGTGGTGCAGTATTGCAGTAATGTATGGTGACGAGAGTGTACAGAGTAAGTATATCTGCCCTGTCTACCAAATGGAGTATTTCCTTCAAAAAGGTGAACTCCATTGAAGTTTTGTCCAATCGATGAATGACATTCATCTCATCATTTATCAGAGACCACTTGACCAACTCATTTTGATATCCCTCAGGAAAATCAGTAGCAGATCCTACTTTAATAAAGGTTGAGTCATCAGCCTTTAGGTCCAAAGGAACATGCTTGGGTGATGGCTTATTCTTTGATGCATGAGTCCTCGCTTTTCTTACAGATCTTCTCAGAGATGTGTGTTTTCTCTTGGCCATCCTCTTCATCCTTCTACCAGGTAAATGGATTTCCGAAGACGGAATATCTTTGGTTTCTTCATTAACTTCTGTAGCAGGACTTGAAGAAGAAGATGTGGATTTAGGTAAGACATTATCACGAAGGTTATGCAATCTTTCAAGCACCTTTCTTGCCTTTGTAGCTTTGACAGTTGCGGTTTTAGCTTCTTTAATCGAACCACCTCCTTCTGTATCAGTAGATCCCACATATGGAGCAGAAGCTTGTACATTAGGTACTTCAGAGGAAATGGTGGTCGGTTCAGCAGATGAGATATTTTCAGTTGAGCTAGTGACTCTTGTAGAAGCTTCAGCAGATACACTAGTAGGTTCAGCAGAAGTAACCTGGTCATCTTCCCTAACCAAGGTACCTTCTTTTGCAGCAGCAGATGCCACATTTGGGGTTAGATGAGGGCATAACTAGTGCTTCAGGGGAAACAGCCGATGGTTCAGCAGAAGGAACCTTGTCAGACGAAGGAGTGGCTTCAGAAGTTGCTTCAGAAGAAACCATTTGAGAGATCGTCTTTGGTGGAATATCATCAAAATTATCTATTATCTCAACAAACTTGGGTCTTTTGGCCTTTGGTGCAACTTCATTCTCAACAATTCTTTTCAAGCTGGAAGATGGTGTTAAAGCAGGAGAAGAAGTCTTCATAATCATATTGTATAAGTAAAACAATGTTGCATCAGGTAATGCCAAGACTTGCTTCATTGTTAAACCACGGTTAAGCACCGAAGAACTTTGATTTTTCACCGCAATCCTCATCTCTGTTTTCTTCTGAGCTTCAGTAAGAGGTCTCTCTCTCTTTGCCTTATTCTTTTCAGCACTAAGGGCTTTCCTTTTTGTAGCTGCTTCTTGCTTCCTTTGTTCTCCAAGCGCCATCATGCGAGCCACAAAATTTTCACTATCAAAGTCTGCACCTAAGATACTTTGAGCAAGTGTAGGATTTGCAGTGGTTTGCTTAGTAAGAGCATCCCATTGTGCAGCAGGCATCCGAGTAGCTAAATCATCCAATTCTCTTTGTCTCTCAGGAGGCAAAACAGAAGTAGAATGATCTGCAATTTGTTTAGCCACTTCTTCACTTTTCTTCTGATCTGCAAACTCAGCAAACCTGCTTTCTTGTCCTTGCCTTTCTTGTTCAGATACCAGATCTGGACCAAGCTCATCTTCAATCATTACACCTTTCTCTTTATTAGAAGACTCATGAATAACATCAGCTGGAGGAGAATCACCAATTTGAACTTCAGAAGAAACATTTTGAGAGAGATCTTCAACAGGTGTGGTAAGGAAATTAGTTGCAGGATCCAAATCAACATTTCATTCAACATGAAATACTACTTGATCATCTGCTGAAGGGGTGGGACAAGATGGTTCTTGAACAGGTGCATGATGATAAGTTTCAGATGCAATGTCCTCCATTTGAACCTCAGCAGATGTAGAATTGTCAACACTTGGTTTCTTGGAGACTGTAACAGATCCCTTATTCGAATAAGATCGTCTCCTCTTCCTAGAGAACTGAATTGGTGCCTTATCTTTTGATGATGCAACATCAACTGAAGAAGGAACAACTATCTCCTGAGCCACATCAGCTAAGATTTTTAGAGAAGCAAGCCGAGAGTCCTCATCCTCCTCATCAGAAGAAATGACTAACTTCCTTTTGCTACTCTTTTCAAGTCGATCCTCTAGGTCCTTAACTTTATTCTGCAGTTCCTCAATCTTATCACCAAGAGACGACTTGGTCTCTGTAAGCTCCTTTTTGAGATCAGTCACCTCAGCTGCATACCTGTTAACAAGAGCATAGACAGATGTAAGAGTAATAGGGTCCTCAGCTCCACCAGCAGATTGCTCTGTGGTAATGGGAGTTTCATTGGACCTTTCAGTGGTTATATGGTCATGCTCAAAATGAGGAGGTTCTTCATCAAAAGGTTCCCTTTGAGGACTGGGTGTGGTCATCCTGTTCAGGTCAGACTCAAACTCATTAATAGAAGCCTGTGCAGGTGGTGGACTTGGTATGGGTGATGGTACAGGTGGAGTATGGTCAGGAGCAATATGAGATGCTTCAGCAGTAAAAGAGGGACCCTCATCTATATTAACTGATGGATTGCCATCAGTAGCAACATTCTCCTCATCAATAGCCTCATTGCCTAGAGGCAACATAGCTGCTGTCAACGGAAGATGTGCCCCCTCAAAGTAAGTTCTCATAGAGGCAAATAGTTTAGCTGAAAGAGCTCCTATGGGATAAAAGGCCTGGACTTGGGTAGAGGTGTCTATGATTATTTGTAAGAATCTAGGGTACATTAAAAACTTATGTTGTTTCCTGTTTATATTTTCAACCATATTATCAAAAATAAATTTAGAAAAATTATAAGTTCTCCCTTGAGATAGACACACAATACCACAAGCCAATTGCGTAGAGAATTGATCCCACGCTCCAGATTTGTTGCTAATGCACTGAAGCAGAGTGTGAACTAAAAATCTCCGCATAGGGCAAAAATGCTTTTTCAACCATATGTTCGTTCTTGTACCTTGATACCCAATGGCTCTTAGCCCAGTGAGAATCTCCTCTGCACTAGAGTGATAAACTCCATTAGCATCATCCAAACAAAGCTTTCTCCTTATCAGGTCCTCCGTCACCACGTGCTCTGTTTCATCAATCAAAGCAACAATCTCTGTTTCACTTCGTTTTTCAGCAGATTCCCAAAATTGTTTAACCAACGGTTCATAAATCGCATTAGGGGAATGTGTTAGGGCATAGTGAATCTTAGACCGCTTCAGGAACTCCACCATTGGTTCATACAATTCATCGCCCTTTGCTTTACCCAGAAATGCAACTTTATTGTGATGTTTCTTGAATTTAAAAGCCATGAGAGATATGTGATTTTAGGGTTATGATATTCGAACTGGAGAGTGGATGAAGGAGAAGAGGGAATTGTTTCCTTTGAAGTGGAAGAAATATGATTCGGAATGTTAACCGTTACCAAGAATATAGTCAAAAGTATGAGAACTTTAGTTGACTATATCCTACGTGTATTTCAACTTGACCAACGACAAAATAACGCTTCAGCAGAAACACATAGCCAATCTGCTGAAATAATATACTTCGGCAGAAACCACCCCAAGACTACAATATCTTCGGTAAGATTCTAGAATTACTGTGCCAACTAACTCGCATTAAATTACATTAACCCTTGCATCCGTCTATTTAAACATCCCAATGCATACTTCTCTTCATAAAAACCCCCAAATATCATCACAAACCCTAATTTCAACAATGCTCCAAAATTAACCACAATCAACCATGAGTACTAAACCAGAGATCTCACAAAATCATCCTCATCCTCATCATCATCATCAAGTGATGATTCAAACCCATGGCTTCATTACTTTCCTCAACCATATCCACGACCAAGCAAATCACCCTTTCTCCCATCTTCAGAAGATGTTAGTGTAGAGAATCCAAGTGAATCTGCTAATGATTCTGATGACTCCTATAAGGAGAGAACATCTTACTCCCAACCTCCAGCACCTCAGCCTCAACGAAGGCCACGAGCCAGAAATCCTCCACTCCCTAAGGATAGAGAGGTGGTTCTTGGTCTTTCTAGGTAGGTGAAAGGAATTCAGGAAGGGAATATGCTACACACAACTACGTGGTTTTGGACCACGTCTTTCTGGTTCTTGGTGGAGAGATAGGAATCCCTCACCTCCTAAAGACCGAGCACCGGAAGCAACTCCGACTCCACGACCTCCAACCCTCATTCTACAAGAGAGGAATATCCTCAGTAGTCTTAGTAATCGTCTAAGTGAACCTAAGAGATGTGATTGTAGAAGACTTCTACCCTCTTTCCCACTAAACGAACCAGCACCTATACCAACTCCTTTCATTACTTCGGTACCCAAACTTAGTAGTGAACTACTACTACTACTCCTACTCCTACTAAAACACTCTAGAGACCAAATCATGAGTACCAACTAACACCAATTAAAACCTCGTAACAACTTTAATCCCAAACACTACTATAAACCCCCAAAAATACTTCTCTTCATACGTAACCCTACAAATTTATCTGCCTACGTTCCCA
>BPTQ01000003.1:200717916-200734062 GCA_019973895.1 Chrysanthemum seticuspe
TGTGTTTTGTGTGTAAAGAAGTGAATTTTGTGGTATACCAGTGTGAATAATTGTGAAAACCGGTGACACATACAAATTAAGCATAAAGTGGCCAAAAGTGTTAATAAGTGTGACCATATGGTGTTTTAAGTGAAGAAATGTGTGTTTTGTGTGACTATTGCTCATCCAATGGCCACATTAATTTTATGTTTGTGTGGCGCTTTCTAACATTTAGTCACGCATCGAATTAAGCAAACTGTGACCAAAAAGTGTTAATAATTGTGACTATATCAATCTTTTAGTCACATATAAGAAATCAATATATATCAAAACAAATTCTAATATATAAAAATATATTCAAAATATATTCAAATACAATAAAATTTGAATGTATATAAAATTGTAATGTCGTACATAATAAAATTCTCAATAATTTAACGACTTCTGACTCTTGATCTTCTTAGCTTCCTTTTGCATGGTATGACTAGAGACGTAGAGCTTCGTATGTAATTTAGGTGCAGTTCTGTTCTCACCAATCAGTTTTATGGTACTTGGTGGTGTTACATGTAGGAAACAAAAGCCGGGGTATCAAACACTGAATTAAATATGAAGAATGATATATGTAGGTTTATAAAACACATGCATCTATGTACCTTTTCATCGAAAACCACTTGATCCTTTGGCCATGCATAAAAACCACCTACTGCATCCTTAACTGTTTTGAGACCGTTACTTCCTACATCCGGTATGCACGCTGCATCCACTAAAGATTTTTCAATAGACACTCTGTAGCAATCCTTTGGGAGTGGTTTGTTATGAAGCATTTGTTTTCCATCAGTTTTGTACACGGTACCTCCGCAATAATAGTTGATTTCTTTAAGTGCCACAGTCTGCACTTAATTACCTAAAAAGATAATTTGTTGCATGTATATATGTATCAGTAATTAATTAAACTAAAGAACATATGAAAATGTTTAAATACATACTTGTGGTAGTACTGTTAATGGAGACTCCTGTTCTTGTGATCCAGAAAGTTGACGTGAAGAATCCTTTCGTTTTGATCTAGTCGATTTCTTAGATGCGACAGATTTAACAGTTTCCTATATGTATAATACACGGTAAATAAATAATGTATGTAGAATTCAAAAATCCCAGGGGGGTGATTTATTACTTACACTTATTTGAATTTCCTTTTCCAAAGTTGAAAGTCCATTAGACTTCTCAATGCTCGCAACTTTCTCACGTCCAGCAACACGTGTTCCGGCATCCTCATCAGCACTGCTATTTAAAAGATTAATGTTCACCGGAGACACCTGAAATATAAATTGTTTAAGAAGACTGCAGCAGTATTTAAAAGGGTAAAAAAAAGATGGAATGTTACTTTCTTATGTCTTACTTCCGTTTCTGTCAATGGAGTTGAAGTTGACTGCAACTGCCCCCTTTGTGCAGCCAATTGTTTCATCAAATCCTGTATTACCGCCTCTTTTTCTTGACGTTGGCGCCTCTCATCATCAAGTTCACTTTGAAGTAACACCACTCTTTCATCAGATGCTTGTCTGATTCGAGGCAGATCAAAATACCTCTTGTAGGTTACTCCACCTCCCACTCCTCTCGCATATCCTCCCTTTTCCTTACCTAATACAAATGTCATGGCATCAGTGCCATGATCAAGCTTCAAGGTTCCTTGTTTGATCTTCTCCTCCGTCTCTTTCTGCACACAAAATATGGGAAATAGGTTATTTAATTCTACCAGTATCAAATTATAAATAACAGTATTAACTTATAACTAACAAAATTAATTAATAACTAACAGTTTTAACTAATACACTATCAGTTTTAACTAATACACTATCAGTATTAACTTATAACTAACAATAAACATAATCATAAAATGAGTCAAACTTACAATTTTTTGTCCAACTGTTCTGATATCATCATCGTGAAATTCTCCGTCTTTATTCACCCTTCCTTTCAACCACAGCGTACCACGCGGTGGTTCTTCATCTGGTTCAATTTCTTTATTCTCGATCTTATAAACATCAAATACATACACTTGTAAGATAAACCAATATAAACGAAAGTATGATGCTATTAAATGCAAATGTTTAATGTTTAATGTTACCATTTTATCCATCACACGGGCGTATCCACCTCGTCCCATTCTATGCTGATAAACAGACTTGGAACGCGCCACTTTAGATGCAGCTGATTTCACCTTGCAACACAAAATAAAAAAGGTGTTTAGATGTAGTAATGCTGATAGTATACAACTAATATATATGGAAACATCAAATGTGACAGATATTTGAACTTGAATAAAAATGAATAATTAACACCTTGTATTCCTCGGTGGCCGTGTAGTTTACAAAATTTACCCAATCTTCAGCTTTTATAATTGCACTATACTTCACCGGGACTTCATTAAGTTTTGAAAGGGTATTTTGGTTGGGCAATATGTAGTTTTCGGTCAATTTCCTTCTGAAATTCCTTAGAAGTTGACCAAGACGATTCATTATCAGCTTTCGGACAGTCAAGCCAACATCAAAATATCGCTGCAAAGATTATCAGAATGTTGTTAATTAGTTGCACATAATGTAAATGCAGAGATAAACTTATTAACACCTTGTACCTACGACAGCCAAGCCACTACTAGTTAAAAAAAAGTATATGTGTACCGTGATTTCGTCCCACATTTTATCTCTTACTTCTGAATCAACCTTCCTCCAGGATAGAATCCTGACACCTATATGCTCACGAACCAAATCACCCAAAAAACTCGAAAACAATGCCCTGTTTTTTCCTGATATCCTATTCAGTGCATCGAAGGTTACACTGACCTTTATTCCGTCAGTTTTTCCATAATCCCTGCGAAACTTAGCTAACCTAGTTATGCCCCTCTTAACAACATTCGCATTTGAATGGTTGTTTTCAGCATCCTCACCCTCATCTGAATACGCCTCTGATTCATATCCAAATGGGTTATCATTTTCACGATCAGAATAAACCAAATCATCCTGACAATTGGTTTGAGTTGCCATGATTCGTCAGAAGTAATGTGTTAAAGAAAATTAGTAAACTTAATTGGTAAATAATGGTGTAAAAATTGAATTTCTGGTTGTTTTGCTTGAATCCTGATTTATTGGAGTAAAATTAGGGCTCATTATGGGGCAGTTTTTCAAATAAGGAAACCATAAATTCCTAAGTACTTTTAAAAATTTTGGCTGAAATTTGGCTCCAAATTTCATAATTTTAAAATGTGGCTCCAAATTGATAATATAGAATTTAAATATTTCATTTTTGGCTGCATTTTGAAACCAACACACCCATGACAGAAATGGTTCTTACCCATAGTCCCAAACACCCATATAACTTCAAACCAGCTGTATCAAAGCACATATAACTGCAGCTACACTAAAATCTCACCACATGGCGCATACAAATGAAGAAACAAAATAAAAAATGGAATTAAAGCAACTAATTAAGCAACTATAACTAATAAGCAGTCCCATATAAACAAGTAAGCACAAAAATAATCAAATCCAACCAAGGACTGCTGACACAACAAACAGCCCTGATACCTTACTTTAAGCCTATAAATAACCTATTTATAAGCACTTAAATAAGCTCTAACATCCTACAACAGTAAAAAAAAAATCAAGAAATCATGTAAATGCAATTAACTTAAAGCAAAAACAACAACAAAAACACCCTAAAAATTGACAACAACCTAAAAAATGAACAACCTAAGCAAAGCACTTATGAACCGCATATCCATGGCTCAACATTGAACAGAGTTTGGATCAACCTCAAACCTACAATAATACATTCTACCAGATATGAACTTAAACACCACAACCAATTCCTAAATGCAAAACAACATTAAAAAAAGATGAAACAAACTAGCGAGCGCAACCCATTCCATTCCATTGGATAAACCATCAAAAGATCCATACATGTTTCATCGTTAATATATCTACAAACCATAATATTAAACCAAGACATTAGACATTATAAACAGATGACACTATAGCAAAAGAAACCATCCCTTTACATAGCGAGCAACCCTTCAACCATTCATCGACTTAATTTGTTCTTCCTTGGTCTCGATATCCTCCTCAGCTTGAGTAATGAGATCATTCAACCCCTGCAGCTTAGTCCTCGTAGCCTCCATGTCATGCCTAAGATCCATCAATGTGTCAAAATATTCATCCCCATCTCCAATAGCTACCATCTCAGCAATTAAAGCATTAAAATGCGCAATCTCATTCTTTACTGTGGTGGCCTCTTCGCGCATCCGGTTTATAAAGCCACGGAGACTGGAAATTTGCTGAGCCTTGAAGAAACTCATGTAACCATCAACAGATGTCTCCCCGCTAAACTCAATTAGGTCATCAATAACACGCTTAGCCAAATGGTTTTGTGGTGATGGTGCTGCCATTGATAATGAAATTGGGTAAAATATGATATTATTGAAAGATTGCAAAGAAAGGTTGAAGAAGAGTTGTGGGGATAGTGTGATAGAGAAGATACTTGTAACTCCTTATGAATTCAAACTATAAAGACCTAAACTTTAAAACCGCAAAACAAGTCCTCGTTTTAAACTATCACTATAAATTAATTAGAGGTGTTTATCCGTTTGGTTATCGGGTTGTTTGGTTTTGTTAAATCGGTAATCTTTTTATTCGGTTCAACACGAAAACCGAACCGAACCGAACTAGAATTAAACCGAAGCGAGCCGAAAACCGAATATGAATTCACTTCGCTTCTTGGGTTGACCCGAAAAGTCTTAAAAACGGATAAAACGGAAAGAAACGGACTAACGCAGACGAAAACGTGTAAGAACGTAAGAAAACGTATGGAACTTAAGAAAATGTACATTAATATGTAAAACATATAAAAGCGTATGAAACGGACGAAGATGTCTAAAGTAGATGAAAACGGGTAGAAATGGACGAAAACGGTCAAAAAACTTATACAAACGGACTAAAACATGAAAAACCCAGCGAGAAAGTGTAAACACGGACGAAAACGTGTAAACAAAAACGTAACGTATAAAAACTGATTAAAAAGGACAAAGTCGTACGAAAACGGTTGAAAAAGTATGAAAACAGACGCAAACGTGTAAAACCGTATGAAAATAGTGTAAGAAAGCATATGAAAACGGCGAAAAAGTCTTCAAAACATATGAAAATGGCTAAAACGGACAAAAAAAGAACTAAAGCGGACGAAAACGTATAAGAACGTAATAAAATGTATGTTAATATGTAAAACATATGAAAACAGACGCAAAACGTCTAAAATAGATGAAAACGGCTAGAAACGGACGAAAACGGTCAAAAACTTATACAAACGGACTAAAACATGAAAAACCAGCGACAAAGTTTAAGCACGGACGAAAACGTGTAAACAAAAACAAAAACGTATGAAAACTTATTAAAAAGGACAAAGTCGTACGAAAACGGTGGAAAAAGTATGAAAACGGACGAAAACGTGTAAACAAAAACAAAAACGTATAAAAACTTATTAAAAAGGACAAAGTCGTACGAAAACGGTTGAAAAAGTATGAAAACAGACGCAAACGTGTAAAAACGTATGAAAATGTGTAAAAGTGTAAAAACGTACAAAAACGGACGAAAACATGTGAAAAGAGACGAAAACGTGTAAAAACGTACAAAATCGGAAGAAAACATGTACAAAACTAAGAAAACGTATGAACACGGACGAAAACATATAGGACAGACTAAAACGCACGAAAACGCTCAAGGGTTGTGTTACCGTGCCCAACGTATATAACGCAACCCTAAACACAGTTTCACACAATGTTTTGAGTAAGACACATGAGTTAATGATTTTATGTCATCCTGAAATGTCAAAATTAACGTGCCCACTTTTAATAACTTTAATACAATTCATATAACCTTCACACTATAATATGGGTCAAAAGCATTGGGTTATAGTTGCTTAGAGTTTCATTTTACGACATGATTCAATCAATAGTATATATAAAATTATATATGAAACCATGTTACGGTTTTGGAAATTCAAACATGTTACGGTTTTGGAAATTCGCGTTCGGTTTAGGAAATTCAAACATTCAATCAATAGTATATATAAAATTATAGTCACACATGTTACGGTTTTGGAAATTCGTGTTCGGTTTGTGATCGGGTGATAAAGAATAATGAAAGATATTTGGATTTTGTGAATAAATTGATGAAACATACACTAAAAAAAAAAAAAGAGCAAGGTTAGATCAAGTGGTTAACACTCTTGCCTCTGGAGAAAGAGGTCAAGGGTTCGATCCTTACCCCTTGCAAGGCCGGAGGTTCTTTTCTACCTTTGGTAGAAAAGAAAGCAGCCTCTCAAGGGTTCGATCCTTACCCCTTGCAAGGCCGGAGGTTCTTTTCTACCTTTGGTAGAAAAGAAAGCAGCCTCTCAAGGGTTCGATCCTCACCCCTTGCAAGGCCGGAGGTCCTTTTCAACCTTTGGTAGAACCGGAAGCAGCCTCTCTACCTTAGGTAGGGGTAAGACTGTCTACGTCTCAACCTCCGACATACACTGTGGAAGACGATATTGGGACCCATAACCATTGGAAGACGATACTGGGAGTTAGTTTATTTTTTTATTTTTTTATTTTTTTAAACTAAAAACAACTAAATAAGCAAATAAATCAACTAACAAAAGTCGAAATAACGTAAAATACACTTAATCCTAAAAATACCAAATATTGTAAATTTAAGCATAAAATTTAAAATTATTTTTTAAAAGTCCTAAATACTTAAACATTTATATATATATATATATATATATATATATATATATATATATATATATATATATATATATATATATATATATTGTAAATTATACTTTTCTGAATTTTATTTTATTTATTATGAATAAAAAACCTTTTTAAACTAATTAAATGAAAAAAATCATTAAATCATAAGAGAAAAAATATTTTTAAACTAATATGAAAAATTTTCAAAAATTTAAGAAAATTTAAAATTCCCCCCACAAATTAAATTTATTCCCCCCAAAGTTTGCATCAAGACATTTCAAACTAATTGCAAAAATTAACTCCTCCTCCTCCTCCTCCTGTACTGTGACAACTCGCAATTTCAAGTCATTTCTCAAGTTTCACCATTTCAACATTTATCGTAAACTAGGTTTACGAGTACCAAATTCGCGTAACCTTAATGGCGAATTCATGATCATATCATCACGAACATTTCATATGGACTAAGTTTAGTCTACATTTTGCATCATGTTAGTTCATTCATGACATTTTATTTCACATTAAACGCGTAAATTTTATATTAAATAAACGTTATCGCGTGAGTTATTATTTTGAATATTTAATCCGTTACTTCCAAAAATGATCCCGATATATTTTTATACTTACATTAGTTTATAAAAACTATATTTTGAGTTTACCTAGTGTTTTAAATTTATTTGGTATATAAATCGTTAAAGTTATATTATTACGACGTTTTTCTTAAAAACTACACTATAATTTTTATATCACTCAAATCTTACAAGGAATGTATTTTTACAATTTTTATGATCTCAATATACTTTACTTTGATCCCTTAAAATTTATTTTAGTCCATACCACTTTAACTTCACAACTATGTACAAATTACAACACTTTTTACTTAACTATACATTCTACTTATATTTCTTTTACAACTTACAAATTATAAAAAGAAAAAAAAAAAAAAAAAAAAAAAAAAAAATTTTGTTGACAAAAGTCCCTAAAAACCGGCCATGGGAGGTTAGCATTTATGGATTTGGTAGATTTTTTTTCAAATGTATAGATTTATACAATCTTCACTCTACCTTCATTCATTCACTCATAATTCAAAGTCAAGTAAAATTTTTTCTTCTCTCTTGCTCTTCATCCTATAACCGGTTCTACCAAGGTGTTACTAGGAATCACAAAATTTTTTTGCAAGATCAAGTTAAACAATCTAGAATTTCACTCTTATTAAGGTTTTGAAATAAAAACCTAGAGTGTTTAGGCTAACCTTGTTACTTGCACCTCATCATAATACTTGTAAGCATGTTTCTTTCATTTTTCATGTTTCCTTTTTATCTCATATGTATCTTTTCATTTTTGGTACAAACATGCAAGACATATGTGATTTATACCATTTTTTACATGATTTTAGAGTATATATATATATATGGTCATCCTATAATTATCCCCTTGGTATTCTTTGGTCTTGATGATGTCTAGGAACCCATGACACCCTAAGAAGGTGTATGGTAGGATTAGATTAGTTTTGGAGTTGATTTGAAGGGATTAGAATAGGTTTTGTCCGAGAAAAACTATTTTCGATAAGTATATATTGTGTTCTGTCCTTATTTTGATTTTCTGGAAAAACCGACAGTAGGCACGACATTTTGGCCTTGATATTTAGAAAATATACTTTAAAACGAATCCGTGGCCGCTTGAACGGATAAAAACGGAGTTATAACGAAGAAGTTATGGATTTTACAAGTTTGACGACGAAAAATATAGTTTTCTGAAATTTCAGCATGCTGTTTTTATTTTGTCCGAGTCAAAAACGAGCCTTAAGCTTCACAAATTATTTCGACTTGTCAAAAATATATTAGTTTACTTCGATACGAAGCTAAGGACGTATTATACGTAGAAAACGGATTTGAAACGACAAAGATATGCACGTTTTCATAAACTTGCCGTAACTATTATTTTCTGAAAAACTATATTATTTTTACGATACAAGTGTTTTGGTAGCTGAAACGTCCATGTTGAGGGCTGTTTTTAACCATGATGTGGAACTTTTTGGAACGAATTGTCTGCTAATAAAATCAAGATCACCGGGCATATTTTTCAAAACGACAAGCCGTTTGTATAGCGGAGTTGTAATAAATTATTTATGGTTGTCTAAACTTGGCCGAAACTCACTTTTTACATAACAATTAGACAAAATCACCATCTTTAACCCTTATTATCTTTATGTTCGAGACCTTTATGCCGAAAACTCCTGAACTGAAACTTCTAGATTTCGATACAAACTTTCCAAAACCGTTGAGTTCGTTCTCTAACGTTCGACGTACACCATTTTACGACTAGTTTTTCGAAGCTATTTTTGTCACTTTCAAGAAATTTCCGACGACTTTATTTTACGACGAAAAGTGAAAATTTCACAATAAATCATTACGAAACCATTGTAGGATGACATTTTGACGTAAAAACTTGTAAAGTGATTTAAGAATGGTCAAGACATCAATAGAGTATTTTTCGACGATAAGTATATTTTTTCAAAACTCGCAAATGGTATAAATAACATACGAAATGCATGCATAACATTATATCATAACTCATAACATATCATATCATTCATAATAGGTCATTTTCGAGGTTCACGCTACATTTCGGTGTATCCACTTTTGCCATCGCATTATTGTCCAAGTGAGTTTCATAGCCCCTACTTTTACTTGTTTTCATAAATGTTTTGGGGGAGATACATGCTCAATTATTTTCAATTACTTTTATAGTTACTCTAAACATATAAGGATTACTGTGAGTCATAGCCCCACTTTTTCTCGTTTTAATTATTTATGAAACTCTTTGGGGGAGATGCATGCTCAATAATTTTTATTACATTCGTGACTATTTGCAAATTATATGTTTATCCGAACTAAATGTTTAGTCCTGCTAAGTAATAGTATTGCCATACTTAGAAATTCCATATTATAATCATTGAGCTAATGGTCTTGGTATATTCATTGAGCTAATGGTCTTGGTATATTCATTGAGCTAATGGTCTTGGTATAATCAGTGAACTAATGGTCTTGGTAGAATCAGTGAACTAATGGTCTTGGTAGAATCATTGAACTAATGGTCTTGGTACAATCCTGAGCTAATGGTCAAGGAACAATTTGAAACCGTACGAATTATGTGTTATATTAAGTAACTGCGGATACATTAAGTTAGGCACTATTTTGTGAATTCACTTGACGATGTGGGCTTGAACATAAACTATATTACATTTTGGCAATGGGTTGTGAATACACAGGTTGCAAGTTTTGTATGGGCGGAACTTGGAACTGAGTGGATTTACAATGCCTTTGCTGCATAAACGATTTTTGAAAGGCTTTACATTTCAACACAAACCCTATGAACTCACTCAACCTTTGTGTTGACACTTTTTAGCATGTTTTTATCTCAGGTATCTAAGGCATACTTATCATGGCATGGTTAAGGAACCACCTTTTGAGTCGCGGCGTCGACTTACATCATTGTACATTATAGCACTTTCTTTCAAAACCATCGTTTGGACTTGTAATACATTTATATTTCCGCAAACTTTGTAAACTTTTGGGACCTATGTTGTAACTCTGATTATTTTATTAAATCAAACGATGTATTTTACAAACGACACTTTAGGTCGTTCAATATAACTGTGATTGTGATGCTATGACAGTCAATCCCCAGCAATTCCATTCCGCTGCAAAACAGGTAATTTGGGGGTGTGACATGTACCGCCACACCTCCCTCTCATCTCACTACAAATCCCGTCACCACCACAACTCTCCCGTCATAGACCCACCAGTCTCGTCACCACTGGTAAGTATTGTTATCTTCCTTTTGTACACATCGTTCTAACACATAAAATAACCCTGTTAAGCCTATTATAATTGAACATTTGTTTCGAGATATCCTCTTGTAAATTATGTCAGTTTCTTGTTAAATTTAGATAGTTAATTGGTTAAAAGTTTTAAGAAACCCTGTTAAGCCTGTTACCACATGAACATGGAACCATAATTTAGCTAGTTAATATCTTATTTTTCCTTGACCCAAACATTCCTTTAGGAACTGTTTCATTAGACTTTATTCAATTCTTAGCATAATTCAATACGACATTCAATCTTTGAGCTATCCTCATTACTTGGAATGTCTTTTTTAACTTTTAAGATCATCAATTGAAGTTTGATGTTGTCTTGTATAAGCTTCAATAACTTGGACTGTCTTTTTAACATGCCTGCAGGGACTACATTTATAAACATTGCTGCTCGGATAAGTGGGACACATTTATAAACATGGACAAGTCTTGGATAGGAACTAATAGGACCAACAAATCTAATGTTGATGGAGTAGCAGCGTTTATTGATTATGCAGTACACAACTTGCGGAAGATGGGGAACATCGACCCACGAGTTAAGAAAAATGATCTTTCAATGCCATGTCCGTGTACATATTGTTTAAACCACATAGAGCATCAAGTGGAGAAAGTGCAGTTCCATTTATTCAGCAATGGGTTTGATCTAAGCTACCTAAACTGGACTAAACATGGAGAGAAGGATGAGTCATCAATAAGTACCGAAACACCTGTTAACGCTACAACAGAGTTTGTTGACGACACGGATTTTGCTTCAGATATTCCAACAGATGCCCCAGCAACAGTAGAAATGGTTAATGCTACAAAAGATATATTTGATGAGAATGATCTTGTCAAGTTTCAAAAATTATTATTAGACGCAGAGAAGCCTCTTTACGCAGGATGTCCTGACTTCACAAAGATGTCCGCAATAGTTAAAATACTCAACTTGAAGGGTAAGTACGGATGTTCTGATAAGTTCTTTACTGAATTACTAGGATTGTTAAAGAAGATGCTGCCTGCTGGTAACGAAATGGTGGAAAAAACTTATCAAGCCAAAAAATATTTGAAATTGATGGGATCAGGATACAAAAAGATACATGTATGTATCAACAAATGCCTTCTTTACTGGAAGGGTGACAAAAATTTGACTGCGTGTCGAACTTGTGGGATATCAAGATGGAAGGTGGATAATAAGACTAAGAAAGTGTACGAAAACATTCCAGCAAAGGTAATGTGGTACTTTCCATTTATACCAAGACTGCAACGACTATTTAAGCTAGAAAGTATTTCAGAGAATTTAAGATGGCACGCGACACGGAGGATAACCGATGGTGTGTTACGTCACCCCGCAGATTCAAAGGCATGGCGTACCATAGATGAAAAATTCCCCGAAATTGCTGAAGATCTAAGAAATCTACGGCTAGGAATATCGGCTGATGGGGTTAACGATCATATACAACCTTCCTCCATGGTTGTGTATGAAAAGAAAGTTTATCATGCTTTCGGTATTAATATCGGGATACCCGGGAAATGATATCGATGTTTTTTTAGAACCGTTTGTTGATGATCTGCAAACCTTATTCGATACAGGTGTTGATACATATGATGCATCCACAAAAGATAACTTTAAACTATGTGCCGTTGTGTTATGGACAATAAATGATTACCCTGCACTTGGTACATTATGTGGCTGCCCGTACAGTGGATTCAAAGGTTGTGTAGTATGTGGGAAGATACAAACTGTGTTAGACTTTCTGCCTCATCCAAGCAAAGTTATGTTGGTCACAGACGATATCTACCATATGACCATCCGTTCAGAAGGCAAAGGAAGGCATTTAATGGACAACAAGAATTTCTCCCGGCTCCAAACCCAATGACCGGGGAACAAATATACAACGAGGTACAACATATTGAAAATAAGTGGGGAAAAGGAAAACGAACAAACAATAATGCATCAGAAAACCAAGAAGATACGAGAGGTAGAGGTGGGAAGATTCAAAAGCAGAAAAGAAACATAACAGAAGTAGAGGGTAGTTCAAGCCAAGTAAACGGACAAAACAGTGCGTATTGGAAGAAATTCAACATTTGGTATCGAAAACTTAGGTATTGGAGGCATAATTCTGTTCCACATTGTATTGATTTTATGCATGTAGAAAAGAATGTTGCTGAGAGTCTCGTCGGAACTTTGCTACATATTCCAGGAAAGACGAAAGATGGACTGAATGCTCGATTGGATCTGGCTGAGTTGGGGGTAAAACAAGAGTTGTTTGCTATACAAGAACAAGACAAAACAACACTACCTCCAGCAGGTTACACATTAACGAATGCTGAAAAAGATATTTTTTGTGAAACTTTACACAACATCAGGGTACCACAAGGCTATTGTTCAAATTTCTCTTCTTTGGTCAGCCTAAAGGATAGGAAGCTCATTGGCCTAAAATCGCATGACTATCACATGCTAATGCAAGAGTTTCTACCAATTGCAATACGTTCAATCATGCACCCACCCACACGATATGCTATTATCAGGTTTTGCTTTTTCTTTAAATCAATATGTTGCAAAGAAATAATATTGAAAGAACTAGATAATATGCAAGCAGAACTGGTAGTGACACTGTGCCTACTCGAGAAGTTCTTTCCTCCATCATTCTTTGATATTATGATACATTTGACTGTGCACCTAACTAGGGAGGTAAAATTATGCGGTCCCATATGCTTTCGGTGGATGTATCCATTCGAAAGATGTATGAAGGTTATTAAAGGACATGTGCGGAACAGAAATAGACCAGAAGGATGCATTGCTGAGGAGACTATTGCGGAAGAAACAATAGAGTTTTTTAGCGAATATCATAAATCCATGAAAATTGTTGGTATCCCACCTGATAAACATGAAACAGATGAAAATGAGGAAGGAAAGCCATTGTCGGCCGACAAATCAACTGAAGTTTCTGCGGAACTCTTTCAGAAAGCACATTTGTATGTAATAAATAATACAGATGAAATTGTACCGTATATCGAGTAAGTCTTACTAACACATGTCTATTTCGTTATTGAAAATTAAATGATGTATCAAATATAATAATCAAACACGTTGTTTCAGGCGACACAAGCAAGTTTTGAAAGCAGAAAACCCGGGTAAACGAATAGCATTTCTGGAGAATGAGCACAACAAATCTTTTGCCAATTGGTTAAGCAAAGAAGTAATTAATCTTATGTTACTCAACATACCCTTTCTAAACCTTATTTCTCAGCTCATTTTGATCTGAAAATTGGTGTACTTATTGTTTTGAGCTAATATATACTTCTAATGAAATTCAGGTTGAGAGAGACTTACAAATCGACAAAGAAAGTGTATCAGAAACTGTAAGGTGGATATCCTATGGACCACGCGCCACCGTAGTGAAATACGATGCATATCACATCAATGGGTATACTTTTCGTACGAAAGATCATGAAGGCAAAGTATACCAGAACAGTGGGGTTAGTGTTGAGGCATTAGATATCCACATATCTAAAGAAGTTGCAACCACAAGAAAAGCGTATTATTATGGGGTAATACAGGAGATATGGGAACTAGATTACCGTTACATGCAAATTCCTCTTTTCAAATGTGACTGGGTTAATCACAAAGCTGGTGGTGTGAAACGCGATACTACTCTTGGGTATACATTGGTTGACCTGAGTAGTTTAGGCCACAAGGTTGATCCGTTCATATTAGCCGCACAAGCACGACAAGTGTTTTATGTGAAAGACCAGGTAGATAAAAAATTGTCTATTGTGTTTAAGACACCTCCCAAGAATTACAAAGATAAGTATGACGAAGCCGATGAGGAATTTAGTACCGTCATTCACCAGCACAATGATAACATATTGCCACGTGTGGATCGACGTGACTTGGGTAACGAATCACGAACTGACTACTATCGAACCGACTGTGGAGGTGTTGTTATACGAAAGTCCAAGTGAACCATGTTATGGTCAAGTTGTCACACTCTAACTTTATCATATTTCACTCTTTTAAAGCATATAGACATTCGATTTTTTGTACTTTTTTAAGAATTTATGTTTATAATACAAGACTTAATATTAGTTAAATCTGTTAGGTATATTTTTTTGTTTAAGGATATGTTGAAAAGAAAGAATTCTCACAGATTGGAGATGTATGGAAGCTGTGCTAGTTGATGTGCTATAGTACAGAGTTAATTCTGGTGATGTCATTTTTAAGTCTGTTTGACCATTCTTTAGTCTGGTAGTGCAAAAAATAAAAAACGATTTTTACTGTTTAAATAGTACCGTTACCTAATTTTAGATGGTCAGAAGTATTTATATGGATAATTTTTATTTTTAGAAATCATATTTATCCTTTAATTACTTTATCCTAATCTTTAAAAGTTTAATTATTTTATTTCGATTAAGTCTCCTCACCAGCACTAAACCCTAATTGCCCTACACTACCAGTAATTCAATTAACATAAAAGATGGCACAATTAAAGTTTGTAGACAAGCACAATCAAGTGGGATTTCTCAAAAAGCCTGCTGAAAGCACAGGCTTCGAGCAGATAGTGGACTTTCTAAAGGGTAGTCATATCAGGTACGCCCTTACTCATAATCAAACTATCTATGATTCCCTAGTCAAACAGTTCTGGCAGACTGCTACTGCTAGAAATATTGCTGATGGGACACTAGAGTTAAATGCAACTATTGATACGTTAGAGTATTCAATCACTGAGGAATCAGTCAGAAGCAAGCTTCATTTGGCTGATGCCTCAGGCATTTCAATGTTGGCAAATCATGACCTCTTTCAGGGATTGGAAAAGATTGGATATCCAACTGATGGAACATTCACTTTTTGGAAGAGTCATTTTACGCCACAATGGCGTTTCCTTGTGCATCATATTTTACATTGTATGAGCTCTAAAAGTGGTGGATGGGATCAATTTGGAAGCAATATTGCTTCTGCATTGGTCTGTCTCTCCACTGGCAGACTCTTCAATTTTTCAAAAATGATTTTTGATGCCATGGTTGCTAATTCCAAGAATAAGAAAAAGTTTTTGATGTACCCAAGATTTTTGCAAATGATCTTAAATGTTGAAACAGCAAGCAAACATCCTTACATTGCTCTCCCTTTCACTAAAAAGATATTTGGTAATATGAAAAGGGGTTTTGAAGGGGCACACAAGCCACTTTTGTCTGCTATGTTGCCTTCTGTTGCTACTGACCCTGAAGGTACATCTACATTTGTTCCATCTCCTACTGCTACATCAGAAGCTCAGGCTCAACCTACATCTGAACCTGAAAAAACAGAGTTTCAACAGAGGACACCAACACCCCCACCACCTTCACCTTCAGTCCATAAGGAAGAACCACCAGTGATTCCTCAACCACAACCTCCAACACCCACTACTACAGCAGAACCCAGTTCCTTATCTATGCCAAGAAGGAATACCTGACTTCCACTTCCACCACCCCCACAACCACAGGAGACAACTTTGAGACAAAAAAGTCCAAGTCTACATCCAACTCGGACTCGAAG
>BPTQ01000003.1:200734940-200755023 GCA_019973895.1 Chrysanthemum seticuspe
TCTCTGTCGTAATTGTGAACACGTTGTGGTGTTATATGATTTGAACCTATTTAGGTTTGATTAATATATATACTTCTTGAGAAATTGTTGTTCATGAACTAACAATTACGCCTTAGAATTGTTGTTCGTTCTTCTTGTGTTTATGATAAAGTGATTATTTGAATAAAATAATTATAAAGATAAGCAGATTCATGTTCAAGTAAAGTGATATGAAATCCCAAGGAAATATGTGAATCCTTTTGGATCATATGTTTTGCACATCTTCCTATATCTATAGAGAAGGATTCTATAGAGATGCGCATGTATACGGAAGGGATTTGAGATTATTTGATAATACAAAAAGTATTTGTCTTGATTGATGCTTATGATGGTCTGAATTGACAATATGACGGTCATAATAACGACAACTCGAAAACTAAGTTAATTGGAGTTTTCGACTATCGTACGTATTAGGAAAGAAAGTGGTTTTTCGAAGAAGAGTTCGTATCGGGACGTTTATGACAAACCTTCACCTATGAGGTGAAGACATTCGTATATTTCTTAACGTCAAAGAGACACCAGATGCTGATGATGAAATGTGGAAGCTGGCCTGTCAAGAACAAGTGATCAGATGGAGATATTTCCACACTTGTCAGGTGCACTGTTTGGAATTAGAAACTGCAATTCTTTATATGCTTACAGAAGTGGAGTATCCACTTCCAAACAGTATTTGCAGGGCTATGCTTGAGAAGAAGCTTTTTGGTGAAAGAAAGGATTATGCATGCTATCAGCTTTTGAGGTTAATTGAATCAAAAGCTCAACAGCAATAATACTGGCAGTATAACAGTTAAGTCTGGTAGTATTCGTAGTTAGTTCTGTTTATGAAAAACATAATAGTTTATTAGAGTTTAGGGAAGGCATATGTACGCGTAGAGATATCTTAGGAAGAGATATCTATATCCTTCTACACGTTTTGTATACTAGGTTTTCCTAAGTGTATAAAGGAACCCTAAAGTATAGTGAAATGAACTTGTACTTAGACGAATAGAAATATTAATAAAATAAGTTTATTAGTGAAATAGTATTTGTGTTCTTCTTGCTTGTTGTTAAGATTCCGCATTAACAATCAAGTACTTGTTGTTAAAGAGTTCTTCATATATATAATTAGTTTGGATTTATCCAAGTTTAGTATATTGTGGTGTTGCACAAGTGTTAATGTGTGTGCATATCAATGTGACTATAAAAGCCATCACCTACAAACCTACATTTTCAGTAACAGCACAATAAATGCAACAAACTTGACCATATGGTGTTTAAAGTGAAGAAACGTGTATTTTTTGTGACTATTGATTATCCAATGGCCACATCAAATTTATGTTTGTGTGGCCTTTTCTAACATTTAGTCGCACAAAGAATGTTTGTTTTGGGTATTTAGTCACATACAATTTATCATAAAGTAGCTAAAAGTGTTAATAAGTGTGACCATATGGTGTTTCAAGTGAAGAAATGTGTGTTTTGTGTGACTATTGATCATCCAATGTCCACTTGAATTTTATGTTTGTGTGGCCTTTTGTAACATTTAGTCACACAAAGCATGTTTGTTTTGGGTATTTAGTCACATACAATTACTCATAAAGTGGCTAAAAGTGTTAATAAGTGTGACCATATGGTGTTTCAAGTGAAGAAAGGTGTATTTTGTGTGACTATTGATCATCCAATGGCCACATGAATTTTATGCTTGTGTGGCCTTTTCTAACATTTAGTCACATAAAGCATGTTTGTTTTGGGTATTTAGTCACATACAATTAACCATAAAGTGGCTAAAAGTGTTAATAAGTGTGACCATATGGTGTTTAAAGTGAGGAAACGTGTATTTTGAGTGACTATTCATCATCCAATGGCCACATATTAAGTTACGTGACCATATGTACTGGATTTTGGCTACACTTGAATAATATGTGTGACAAAACGTTTAGTGTGACCATATATGGCATTTGGTCACGGTGTTAGTAGCAAATGTGACTTTATAGATTAGCTTTCGGCAAGCTAACACAAACTAAACTTTAAACATACATTTTAACTTACGTGAACATATGTACTGGATTTTGGCTACACTTAACGAATGTGTGACAAAACATTTAGTGTGACCATATATGGCTTTTGGTCACAGTGTTCAAGTGTGTGACATATATTTGCCACTGTTTATATGTATATCGTGACTAATGCTTCAACCTTACTTTTCATTTGTCACTTGTTCCAATTTCAGATGTGGCTAAAGAGTTGGCAAAACATATCAGTCACCCTTAAATAATGTGTGACAAAACTTGACTCTATGATTTAGACACACACAAAATTACTTCTTGTGACTAACGCATCAAGGTTACTTGTATTTGTCACGCGTTCCAAATTCATATGTGGCTAAATGATCTGAAACAAAATCACCAGATACCTTTAGCCACACAACGTTCAATTGTGTGGCGATACAGTTCTAATGGTCACACAATTAAAATTTTCATGTGTGACTAATTAGTACATGTTGTCAATTTTCGTACCTTCAGCCACACAAATATGCGAATGTGTGGCTGTTCCATTTCGACCATGCGTGACCAAATCCCGTTTTTGTACTAGTGTCATCAAAAGGTTCCCTTTGAGGACTGGGTGTGGTCATCCTGTTCAGGTCAGACTCAAACTCATTAATAGAAGCCTGTGCAGGTGGTGGACTTGGTCTGGGTGATGGTATAGGTGGAGTATGGTCAGGAGCAATATGAGATGCTTCAGCAGTAAAAGAGGGACCCTCATCTATATTAACTGATGGATTGCCATCAGTAGCAACATTTGAAGAGGGTGGGATATTAGCAACATTATCCTCATCAATAGCCTCATTGCCTAGAGGCAACATAGCTGCTGTCAACGGAAGATGTGCCCCCTCAAAGTAAGTTCTTATAGAGGCAAATAGTTTAGCTGAAAGAGCTCCTATGGGATAAAAGGCCTGGACTTGGGTAGAGGTGTCTATGATTATTTGTAAGAATCTAGGGTACATTAAAAACTTATGTTGTTTCCTGTTTATATTTTCAACCATATTATCAAAAATAAATTTAGAAAAATTATAAGTTCTCCCTTGAGATAGACACACAATACCACAAGCCAATTGCGTAGAGAATTGATCCCACGCTCCAGATTTGTTGCTAATGCACTGAAGCAGAGTGTGAACTAAAAATCTCCGCATAGGGCAAAAATGCTTTTTCAACCATATGTTCGTTCTTGTACCTTGATACCCAATGGCTCTTAGCCCAGTGAGAATCTCCTCTGCACTAGAGTGATAAACTCCATTAGCATCATCCAAACAAAGCTTTCTCCTTATCAGGTCCACCGTCACCACGTGCTCTGTTTCATCAATCAAAGAAACAATCTCTGTTTCACTTCATTTTTCAGCAGATTCCCAAAATTGTTTAACCAACGGTTCATAAATCGCATTAGGGGAATGTGTTAGGGCATAGTGAATCTTAGACCACTTCAGGAACTCCACCATTGGTTCATACAATTCATCGCCCTTTGCTTTACCCAGAAATGCAACTTTATTGTGATGTTTCTTGAATTTAAGAGCCATGAGAGATATGTGATTTTAGGGTTATGATATTCGAACTGGAGAGTGGATGAAGGAGAAGAGGGAATTGTTTCCTTTGAAGTGGAAGAAATATGATTCGGAATGTTAACCGTTACCAAGAATATAGTCAAAAGTATGAGAACTTTAGTTGACTATACCCTACGTGTATTTCAACTTGACCAACGACAAAATAACGCTTCAGCAGAAACACATAGCCAATCTGCTGAAATAATATACTTCGGCAGAAACCACCCCAAGACTACAATATCTTCGGTAAGATTCTAGAATTACTGTGCCAACTAACTCGCATTAAATTACATTAACCCTTGCATCCGTCTATTTAAACATCCCAATGCATACTTCTCTTCATAAAAAACCCCTAAATATCATCACAAACCCTAATTTCAACAATGCCCCAAAATTAACCACAATCAACCATGAGTACTAAACCAGAGATCTCACAAAATCATCCTCATCCTCATCATCATCATCAAGTGATGATTCAAACCCATGGCTTCATTACTTTCCTCAACCATATCCACGACCAAGCAAATCACCCTTTCTCCCTTCTTCAGAAGATGTTAGTGTAGAGAATCCAAGTGAATCTGCTAATGATTCTGATGACTCCTATAAGGAGAGAACATCTTACTCCCAACCTCCAGCACCTCAGCCACAACGAAGGCCACGAGCCAGAAATCCTCCACTCCCTAAGGATAGAGAGGTGGTTCTTGGTCTTTCTGCACCAGGTTTTGGTGCATCAACACACATCGTATAAGGGAAGGGCTTAAGGAAGGTGGATGGATTGTTTTTTTGGTGAAATCAAGTAGATGAAGCACAAAGGACACGCGTAGTCATCTTCATCATCAACGTTTGCATCAATCCATCCTTCCCATTTTGATCCTTAGCATCTTCGTCGTACCGGTCATGCATATACAGCCATCGACATAGAAGGAATGGGTGGTTATGCAAGACTTCACAAACGCATATCCAGCATTTCGATCAGAAGATATGCGTGGTCATGCATATTCAACAGCTGTTGGACTATTTTCTATGAATTAGAATAGGATTAGAAGATCATGTATAGTACTTTTCTTGTAGTTGCATTGAAGTTGATTGAAAGTTGTAAGCTGTTAGTTGTAACTTGTATGAATGAATGAACAATTTTAACTTTAGAACTTGTCTTCAGTACTTTATCTTCAGTTGAAACAAATTGCTCACTTCATTACTTAGCTTTCAGAGGACACAAGCTTTAAGCTTACTAGACCATATACCAAAGGACCACACTTGATGAACTTGAACTGAACAGGGCATTCTGCAAAACAAACTCAGAGAAACACAAGAACAAAACAAAGACAAAACAGACTAAAAATATTATTAGCAAGTTTATACCCAAAAATATACAAAGTTTACACAAAATCCTCCCCTGAGGCATATGCCTCCCCTGAGGCCTATGCCTCCCCTTAAAATTTGCAGTTAAGGGTATCTAACAGATGGGAGAGATCCACCATTGTTCTTGGGTTTCCATTGAAATTTAGGTCCCTTATTATTCCAAGAACAACCTGCTGAGGACTTGACAGCAGTACCCCAACATCCTTTCCCATTATTCATAGAGTCAACATATGCAGGCCAATAACCATGTTTAAAGTATGGGCTAGTAGGTTGCACATAAGGTCTATCATCTGATCTCCTCCAAGGAGAGTCAGTATAAGTAGCTTGTGGGACATAAGGTGGAATATTCTTAACATTGGTCCACACAAATCTAGGTTTCTGCTGAGTAGCACATACACCCAATCTTTGCTCATAGAAATCACAATCCTTAATTAAATGAAGTTTACTTCCACATACAAAACATGTCTTCCTTTTGGAAGATTTATTCAACAAAGCAGATGTTCTATTACATGTAGAAGTACTTAAACCAGAAACATTAAAGGAATTGTTTTTAACAGACTTATTATGAAAAGATTTAAAGGACAAGTCTTCAGGGGAAACAGGCTTGGAAGTTGATTCCTCAGTAGCTACCCTAGAAGGCTTGTAGATAGACTTGGGTGCAGGCTTGGGTGTAGGCTCAGGTGAGGGCTTGGGAAGGTCTGACTTATCACTTGAATCACAGCTGGAAGTAGACCCTTGATCTGATGAATTGTCACTGTCAGAGAAAGAGACAAAGTCATAAGATGAAGCATCGGTGTCTGGCAAGTCTTTTGACTTTTTGCCATACAGATGGTGTGATCGATCAAAGTCAACAGTGATGGACAGGTCAGTGGGCATGAATTCACCTCTAATAGGTCCAGGGACAGCATGCAAATCACCTTCTTTTTTAAAATTTGCTAAGCCTGTAGGTGTAGATTTACGCCCATTTTGCCTAGCTTCCAATCCTACATACTTTTGAAAACCTAAACCTATTCCAAAGTTCACTGATTGACTACTATAGATTTCTCTAGCTAGATTGTCACCTGATATTAGCCATTGTTTATGTCTAGCTATTTCCTTAGTTAGTTTCTCTTTAAGCTCTATGTTCTCAGCAATAGCATCAGCTTTTTCCTTTTCAATGCGTTTTAAGTTAATATTTGCAATATCTAGATCAAATTGTAGCACCTTTATCTTTTCTTCATAAGCTATCTGATTCTTTTGAAACCATACCTTTTGTCTTTCTAATGTTTTTAACGACAGTTTATAAGCTTCATTATCAACATAGCATTCATTGTATTTAGGTTTCATAGTATCATAAGCTTCTTTAAGTTCATTGTATCTTTCACTACAACCAAATATACAGTTGTGTACCTGAGAAAGTCCCATCAAGGCAAATTGATCATGCCTATCTTCTGAAGTGCATCTTGCTAGCAATCCAAGCTTCTCCGTATCAGCAGCTTCTTCATTCACAGGTTCATGTGCAGCCCATTTGACCTGTTCATCCAAGGTGACAAGAGCTGCTGAAGTTCTAGCTTCCTTCTGATTCTGCTAATAGGAATTGTAGTTAGCTCCCTCTCCATTCTTCCTATCTTTGCATTCCCTTGAGAAATGACCCATCTGGTGACAAGAGAAACACTTGACCTTTCTCCTGTCAAAACGAGCTGGGTCCTTTCCCTTGAAGCCAAACTTTCTTCCTGACCTCTCCTCAAACCTTTTGATATCTACTGAAAGCATGGCCACCTGCCATTTCAGTTTCATCTCCTCCATCTCAAGTGGGTCCACCTGCTCAAAATCTTCATAGACAAGATGCTGCTGAGTATCATAATTAGCAATAAATGAATGAAGAACATCCTCCAATATACTACTAGTTTTAGCTTGAGGACATGATGGAGTGGGATGATAAGATGATGATGGTAAGTAAGTTGGACTTGCAGCATGCATCATCATATTGGAGTGAGATGTCCCAACAAAGGCTGTATGACCAGAAGAGGATGTACGGTAGGGAGATCTGACATCAGGTTCAGGAGATTTGAGTTTGTTGTACAGCTCATCAAAAGTGAGCATGTCCAACCCACCTTTAGCTTTAAGGGCTATACTCACATGTAACCATGATGGAGGCAGAGATCGTAGAAACTTTGAATTGCAATCATCATTGTCAGGTTTTGCATTCAGCTGGTTTAGCTGACTCAGAATCTTATGAAACCTGTCGTATCCCTTGAGGATACCTTCTTCTTCTAAGATATTGAACTCTTGAAAGTGTTGTCTCAGCATGGACTTCCTCATTCTCCTGGACTCTTCATTGCCACCGAACCTTGCCTTAAGCGCCATCCATATGTCCTTTGCATCATCCATGTGGTGAAAATCACCCAAGTGATCTTCAGGAATAGCTTGAAGAAGTATGGTTCTTACTTTGTGCTCTCTTTGCACAGCTAGAACCTCTTCAGCAGTTTTGGGAGGAGCAATGGTAAACTTACCATCAAGATCTGGGATAGTCTTTTTCAGATTGTTTCCTATCTTCACAATCTCCCAAAGATTCCAATCAATATTGGAGATCCAGTTATGCATCTTCATGGTCCACAGATCATACTCTTCCTTTTTTAGGTAAGGAAACTTACCATTACTGTTGGAAAGACTAAGTTGCTGCATAGAGGTGGTGTTCTTGATGTTGTTGTTGGTGACTTCGGATTCATCATCAGTTCCAGGCATGGTGAATGTATTTTTGGTTGTAAGGGGGTGAGGTAAATATGGTTCTCAGTATCGTAGAGACTTTCCCGAGGCTCTGATACCACTTGTTGAAAACAACCAGACCTTGACAGATCTTTAGCACTCGTAGATCGTTAGTGTTGCCTATGTAATCATAAGCAAACTAATAGAAAATTTCTACAACTCGTATTTTATAGCGGAATGTAAATACAAGTTGTTATAACTAAGAACACTTAGATCCTCTATGGATCTTTTATTAACTGAAACACTATGTTTCGAATGAGTTATCTATTACATACTATGAGGTTCCTTTTATAGACAAGGACCCTAAACTATTACTACTCAATCGACTAAGCATGCAAGCATGCATTTAATGACTAAACACTAAACAATATTGAGCAGTACAATAATACCCATGCTAACCTCGGGCAGTTCAAGAATAATGATGGGTTAGCGTATAATTAATAATGCGTGTGCAGATCCTAGTCAGCTTCCACTCTTCAGCAGATACACGGCACGGCTTTTATACATCAGCAGAATCTCTTCTTCAGCAGATTCTGCTTCTACTTCAGCAGAATCCTTCGGCAGAATTGACTGTAGAATTCCTACTTCGCAAAATTCCCAACATGAGTCTACAAAATGGCATAGAAGGATGGCTCATGTGAACTTCAAGACCACAAACAAGCTTTCTAAACTGGGTCTTGTTCAAGGACTTCCTTCCAAAGTTTTCACCAATGAACATAACTGTGTTGCCTGCAACAAAGGAAAGCAACACAGAGCCTCATACAAAGCCATTACTGCTATGAGCATTATTTCAGTACCTCTTCAGTTGCTGCATATGGATCTCTTTGGTCCAACCCAAGTCAGGAGTATTGATCATAAGTATTTCTGTCTGGTAATCACTGATGACTATAGCATATTTTGTTGGGTATTCTTTCTGAGGACTAAAGATGAAACATCTCAAGTGTTGAAAGAGTTTATTACCCTTGTTGAAAACCAGTTGAACAAAAAGGTTAAAGGAATTCGGTGTGATAATGGGACAGAGTTCAAGAATGCTGTATTAATAGAACTATGTACGTCTAAAGGGATAAAAAGGGACTATAGCACTCCAAGAACCCCACAACAAAATGGGGTAGCTGACAGAAAGAATAGGACCTTAATAGAGGCAGCAAGATCAATGCTTGCAGACTCTAAATTACCCACTATGTTCTGGACTGAAGCAGTTTGTACGGCTTGCTATGTACTCAACAGGGTATCCATTACTAAACCTCATTTCAAGACACCTTATGAACTTCTCACTGGGAAAGTTCCTGCTATACATTACCTCAAACCGTTTGGATGTCAAGTGACCATTCTGAACACCAGTGATCCATTGGGGAAATTTGATGAGAAAGCTGATGAGGGGTATATTGTGGGTTATTCAGCTCATATTAAGGCTTATAGGGTATACAATTTATCTGCTAAGAAGATTGAAGAGACTCTGAACCTGAGATTTCTAGAAGATAAGCTTAATGTTCAAGGACAAGGTCATGTTTGGTCAATGAAGATGCAGAACTGGATCTCCAACATTGATTGGAATATCTGGGAATTTGTAAAGAAGGGGAACAGTTTGAAGAGGACTATCACAGATCCTGATGGTAATGTTACTGTTGTTCCTCCCAAATCTGCTGAAGATATACTGGTCGTTCAAAGAGAGCACAAAGTAAGAACTATTCTCCTTCAGGCTATTCCTGAAGATCACTTGGGTGATTTTCACTACATGCTGGATGCTAAGGATATATGGATGGCCATCAAGGCTAGGTTTGGTGGGAATGAGGAGTCCAGGAGAATGAGAAAGTCAATGTTGAAACAACAGTTTCAAGAATTCCAAATCTCTGAAGAAGAAGGAATCCACAAAGGTTATGACAGATTTCATAAGATACTGAGTCAATTGAATCAGCTGAAGGCAAAGCCAGATAATGATGACTGCAACTCAAAGTTCTTGAGATCCCTACCTTCATCTTGGTTGCAGGTAAGCATTGCCCTCAAAGCTAAAGGTGGGCTGGATATGCTCACTTTTGCTGAACTATACAACATACTTAAATCTCTTGAGCCTGATGTGAGAAGTCCTTTTCGTTCATCCACTCCTAGTCATACAGCTTTTGTTGGGGCCTCCTCAAATAGCATGACTTATGCTACAAGTCCTGTTTCGTCAGCATCATCTTCCTACACTACTACTTCATCAAGTTCTCAACCTAAAACCAGTGGTGTTTTGGAAGATGTGATTCACTTTGTTGCTGATTATGACACTCAGCAACAACTAGCCTTTGTGGATCCATTTGACATGGAGGAGATGAATTTGAAGTGGCAACTGGCTATGCTCTCAATGAACATCAAGAAGTTTGAGAGTAAGTCAAGGAGAAAGTTTGGCTTGCAAGGAAGAGATCCAGCTAGGTTTAACAGAGGCAAGGTCAAATGCTTTACTTGTGGTCAGATGGGTCACTTCTCTAGAGAATGCAAGGATAGGAATGTTGGTGATGAGGTGAGATATACTTCCTATCAGCAGATTCAGAAGGAAGCTAGAAATTCAAAGGCTGGAAACTCCTCAGCACTTGTCACTGTGGATGACCATGTCGACTGGAAGATGCATGAGCATGAGAATGATGATGGTCCTGGCTCGGAGAATATTGGATTGCTGGCTAGCTGTACTTCAGAGGATAAGCATGATCAAGTTGCCTTAATGGGCATCTCTCATGTACATAACTGTGTTTTTGGTTCTAATGAAGATTATAATGAACTTAAATAAGCCTATGATGAATTGAAACCTAAATATAATGAATGTTATGTTGAAGTTGAGGCTTATAAATAGTCTTTAAAAACATTAGAAAGACAAAAGGTTTGGTTTCAAAAGAATCAATTGGCTTATGATGAGAAAATAAGGGTGTTACAAAGTGATTTAGATTGTGCTAAAATTGACTTAAAACGAACTGAGAAAGAAAAAGCTAAGGTAGTTTCTGAAAACCAAGTGCTAAAAGAGAAACTAGATGAGGAAGTAGCTAGACATAAACAATGGTTAATATCAGGTAACAATCTAGCTAGAGAGATCTATAGTAGTCAATCTGAGACCTCTACAATAGGTTTAGGTTTTAAAAAGTATGTAGGTTTAGAAACTAGAAATGATGGGCGTAAAACTACACCAGCAGGTTTAGCTAATTATGTCAAAGAAGGTACATTACATGCTGTCTCTGGACCTATTAGAGGTGAACATTTGCCCATTGACCTTTCCCTCATAGTTGACTTTGATGGATCACACCATCTTTATGGCAAAAAGTCAAAAGACTTGCCAGACCCTGATTCTTCATCTACTGACTTTGTCTCTTGTTGTGACAGTGACAAGTCCTCTGACCAAGGGTCTACTTCGACTACCAGGTGTGATTCAAATGACAAGTTAGACCTTCCCAAGACCTTGCCCAAGCCTACACCCAAGACTGCTTACAAGCCTTTTAAAGTTGTTGCTGAGGAATCAACTTCCAAGCCAGTTTCTTCTGAAGACTTGTCTTTTAATTCTTTGAACAATAATGCTGTTAAGTTTGTAAAAACAATTCTGTTAATTCTTGTGGTTTGAATGCTTTTGCATGTAATAGAACATCTTTTCCATTGAATAAATCTTCTAAAAAGAAGACATGTTTTGTTTGTGAAAGCAAATTTTATTTAATTAAGGATTGTAATTTTCATGAGCAAAGAATGGGTGCAGGTGCTGGTCAATAGAACTCTAGACCAATGTGGACAAATATTAATGATATACCACCTTTTATTCCACAAGCAACTAATAAACCTTCTCCTTGGAGAAGATCTGTTGCTAGACCTTATGTGAAACCAACAAGTTCATATTTTCAAAAAGGTTATTGGCCTGGATGTGTTGACTCAATGTATGATGGGATCGGAACTTGTGGTACTGCTGTGAAGCCCTAAGCAGGTTGTTCTAGGACTAGAAAAGGACCAAATTTTCAATGGAGGTCCAAGAACAATGGTGGATCTTTTGTTTCTACATGGCCTAAATCTTGTGATCCACAAGGCAGGCTCAAGTCAGTAATGACTTGAGTCTCCATAGTGTACTTATATTTTGTATTTTTTTGTTGTTGTTGTAGGATCATCCTCTTAAGCATAAGGATGTTGGCATTGTTGATATTGGTTGTTCCAGAAGCATGTCTGGAAACAGAGAAATGATGCATAATTTCATACCCATTACAGAAGGAGGCAATGTCACTTTTGGTGGAAGTGATGGTAGAATCACAGGGAAGGGAACCATCAAAACACCTCAACTAGATTTTGAGAATGTGTACTATGTTAAGGAACTGCAACACTTCAACTTGTTCTCAGTCTCACAAATTTGTGACACCAAGAACAAAGTATTCTTCTCTGAGGATGAATGTCTTGTGCTTTCTAAAGACTTCAAACTACCAGAGGATACAGCAATTCTACTGAGAGTTTCTAGAAATCACAATCTATACATATTCAACTTGAATGATGTTCAACCAAAAGGTGATCTAACTTGCTTGGTGGCTAAAGCATCCCTGGATGAGTCTACAAAATGGCATAGAAGGATGGCTCATGTGAACTTCAAGACCACAAACAAGCTTTCTAAACTGGGTCTTGTTCAAGGACTTCCTTCCAAAGTTTTCACCAATGAACATAACTGTGTTGCCTGCAACAAATGAAAGCTACACAGAGCCTCATAAAAAGACATTACTGTTGTGAGCATTATTTCAATACCTCTTTAGTTGCTGCATATGGATCTCTTTGGTCCAACCCAAGTCAGGAGTATTGATCATAAGTATTTCTGTCTGGTAATCACTGATGACTATAGCAGATTTTGTTGGGTATTCTTTCTGAGGACTAAAGATGAAACATCTTAAGTGTTGAAAGAGTTCATTACCCTTGTTGAAAACCAGTTGAACAAAAAGGTTAAAGGAATTCGGTGTGATAATGGGACAGAGTTCAAGAATGCTGTATTAATAGAACTATGTACGTCTAAAGGGATAAAAAGGGACTATAGCACTCCAAGAACCCCACAACAAAATGGGGTAGCTGACAGAAAGAATAGGACCTTAATAGAGGCAGCAAGATCAATGCTTGCAGACTCTAAATTACCCACTATGTTCTGGACTGAAGCAGTTTGTACGGCTTGCTATGTACTCAACAGGGTATCCATTACTAAACCTCATTTCAAGACACCTTATGAACTTCTCACTGGGAAAGTTCCTGCTATACATTACCTCAAACCGTTTGGATGTCAAGTGACCATTCTGAACACCAGTGATCCATTGGGGAAATTTGATGAGAAAGCTGATGAGGGGTATATTGTGGGTTATTCAGCTCATATTAAGGCTTATAGGGTAAACAATTTATCTGCTAAGAAGATTGAGGAGACTCTGAATCTGAGATTTCTAGAAGATAAGCCTAATGTTCAAGGACAAGGTCATGTTTGGTCTTTTGATCTTGATTACTTAACTGATTACTTGGGTTATTCTAGACATGTGGCTAACCAACATGCAGATATACAAGAATCTCCAACTGACTATGCAGGTACCATGGATGCTGACTCTGATTGTGAGTTTGAGGATGATGAACATCCTATTATTGTACCTTCCTTCTCCCCTAACCATTTTGCAGGTGATACTCCTAAATTTACATCTGATGAGAGTGAAGATGAGTCACACTATGGAGAGAACCTTGCTAGGCTTAAGAAACAAGAGTATGCAGCTAACCTTGAAGCTGAGAAGTTTGATGGGAAGGTTGCAAGAGAAGCAGTCTGTGGAAACTATGATTCTCCTGATGGTGATCCTGTTTCTCCTATCATCACCAAATCTACTGATGGTCATGCTGTTACTACTCCCGTTTCTACTAAAGTGTCCATAGACTTTGGAGAACCTTATACACGATTTCCAAGTCCTTCAGATCTTGGTAATCATCAACCCAAAGATGGCATCTTCACCTCACCTTCCTATGACAGTGATTTTGAGCCAACTGTGACTAATCTTGATACATCTATTGAAGTCAACCCCACTGCTACAAAAAGGATCAAGATTGCTCATCCTCAATCTAATGTAATTGGTGATCTTTTAGCACCTGTTAGAACTAGAAGGGCTGCGACAAGTTCTAAATATGGACAGGTTGCTTTTCTTTCCTATGTCTCAAACCAGCAAAGGGACAATCATGCAGACTTTAAGCATTATCTGTTTGCTTGTTTTCTTTCTCAAGTGGAACCAACCAGTGTTACTCAAGCTCTTGAAGATTCAAGTTGGCTTGAAGCAATGCAAGAAGAGATGCAACAATTCCAAAATCAGCAGGTTTGGATCTTGGTACCACTACCTGATCGTAAGTATGCTATTGGGACAAAATGGATTTTGAAGAATAAAAGAGATGCAAGGGGGGTTGTGATTAAAAACAAAGCAAGATTAGTGGCTCAGGGGTTCAGACAAGAGGAAGGAATTTATTATGATGAAGTGTTTGCACCTGTTGCTAGAGTTGAGGCCATTCGAATATTCTTGGCCTATGCATCCTACATGGGGTTTATGGTATATCAGATGGATGTCAAAGGTGCTTTCCTGTATGGTGAAATAGAAGAGGAGGTTTATGTCACTCAACCCAAAGGATTTGAAGACCCAGATCATCCTAAACATGTTTAGAAGGTTGTAAAAGCTCTCTATGGATTACATCAGGCACCAAGAGCATGGTATGCTTGGCTTTCAGCATTTCTGCTGAAGCATGGTTATAGAAGAGGTGCCATTGACAAAACACTTTTCCTAAAGAAGAATTCCACAGACATCATACTTGTGCAAGTTTATGTGGATGACATTATATTTGGCTCCACTAAAGAAGCTTGGTGCAGGGAGTTTGAGGAGCTTATGAAGGGAGAGTTTCAGATGAGTGCTATGGGGGAGCTTACTTTCTTTTTGGGTCTCCAAGTTCAGTAGAAACCTGATGGTATTTTTATCAGTCAGGATAAATATGTGAGGGACATTTTGAAGAAGTTTGGTATGGAAAATGTCAGAACTGCCACTACACGTTATGAAGCTCCAAAACCTAAGAACAACATTGAACCAGATCCAACTGTGAATCTTCACTTATACAGATCTATGATTGGTTCATTGATGTATTTAACAGCTTGTAGGCCTGATATTACATTTGCTGTGAGTGTTTGTTCTAGACATCAAGTCACTCCACTTGTTTCCCATCTGAATGCAGTCAAGAAGATCTTTAAGTACCTCAAAGGCCAACCACATTTAGGTCTTTGGTACCGAAAAGAGTCTCCTTTTAAGTTGGAAGCATATAGTGATAGTGATTATGCTGGTGCAAATCTGGATAGGAGATCCACAACTCGAGGTTGCCAATTCCTTGGAAAGAGATTGATTTCTTGGCAATGCAAGAAACAAACTATTGTGGCTACCTCAATTACTGAAGCAGAGTATGTTGTTGGTGCCAATTGTTGTGGTCAGGTACTATGGATTCAAAATCAATTGTTGGATTATGGGTTTAACTTCATGAACACAACAATTTTTATTGATAATCAAAGTACCATATGCATTGTTAAAAATCCAGTTTTTCACAGTAGAACTAAGCATATTGAAATCAGGCACTACTTTATAAGAGATGCATATGAAAAACATTTGATAAAATTGGTTAAGATTCACACTGATGATAATGTAACAGATTTATTAACTAAGGCTTTTTATGGACCAAGGTTTCAACACCTAGTGGTCAATATTGGGATGCTTAACCCTTAACTGCAAAGTTTAAGGGGAAGCATAGGCCTCAGGGGAGGCATATGCCTCAGGAGAGGATTCATGTTGTAAACTTTGTAAATTATAGTTTATATTTTAGTTTGCTAACACTAACCAGCTAATGTTCCTTTAGTTTTGTCTAGTTTGGTTTTTGTGTTTCTCTGTGTTTTTGTGTCTGTTTTGCAGAATGCATATATAAGTTGAAGTTCACCATGCTTGGTTTATTGGAAAATGGTCATGTAAGCTTAGAGCTTGTTTCTACTGAAGATAAGTACAAAAGTGATCTAATTTTTCTACTAAAGAGAAGTACTGAAATTAAATTGTTCATTCATTCAAGAAATAGTTTACAGCTTACAGCTTACAATCAACTTCAAATAAAAATACAAGACCATTTCTATACATGATCTACTAAACCTATACTAGCTCCTATCATCTACTAGCTCATATCATCTATTCCAAATGCTGGATCTGCATGACCAGTACGACGAAGAAGCTGAAGACAAAAATGGGAAGGATGGATTGATGAAAACGAAGATGAAGCTGGTGGAAATGGTAGATGGATGTGTGATATGACATTCTTTGGTTCTTCCGTCTACTCGTTCCACCATAAAGCAACCACTCCATCTTCCTTTTGCCCTTTCCCTTAAACGATATGAGATGAAGCACCAAAACATGGCGCAGGAAGAGCTAACACCACCTCTCTTCTGGCACGTGGCCTTGGTTGAGGTTGAGGTGTTGAAGGTTGGGGATGTGATGTCCTCTTCTTGTTGAAGAGTGGCTCTAGACGATCTGAGTCATCAGAATCACCAGAAGACTCACTTGGATCCACTACACTATCATCTTTAGAAGAAGGGAGAAAGGGGGACTTCAAAGGTCGAGGTTCATTTTGATAAGAAGATCGCAAAAATAGGCGAAAATCATCACTGGATGATGATGATGAAGATGATGATGATGGAGAGGAGGTTGGATCAATGACCTATGGTTTGGTAGACATGGTTTTGTTGATGATTGTGTTATTTTTGGTGAACTTAGGGTTTGTAAAGATAATTAGGGGTAAATGATTTGTGGTAAGTGTGCATTGGGACTATCTTATAGGCGGATTCAAGGCTTTATGATAATTAATGCGAGTTGGGTGTCACAGTAAAAAGATATTTACTGAAGAATACTTAGCCACTTGAGCCGTTTCTGCTGAGTGACCTTCTTCAGCAGTTTGACTTGTTTCTGCTGAAGTGTTAAGTTTGAAATTGATTGAAGTTATTTTCCACATAAGATATGGTCGACAAGAGTTCCAGTTGCGTGAATCATAACCTCTTATCACGATTTCTCATATGGCGCTTTACTTCAAGAAAGATCATAACAAAGTGGCTTTTCTGGGAACAGCAAAGGGTCATGAATTATATGAACCAATGGTGGATTTCTTTAAGCGATCAAAGATTCATTATGCTTTAACGCATTCTCCAAGTGTGATATATGAATCACTGGTTACACAATTTTGGGCATCTGCTACAAAACGGAGTGATACTGAGATTGCTGCTACAGTTGATCGAATAGAGTATGTTGGGACGGAGGAGTTGATTCGAAGAAAGCTTAGTTTGGATGGTGTAGATGGGGTGTATCATTCTAATTCTGTGGAGATACTTGCTGGGCTAAAAGCTTTTGGTTATCAAAGTACTAAAACAGATTTGTGGCAGAAAAACAAGCTTTGCCCCATGTGGAGGTTTTTGGTACATACTTTACTTCAATGTATTAGTAATAAGTCAGGGGGATGGGATCAATTTTCTACTCAATTGAGTTGTGGGATTGTATGTCTGTCACAGGGGTTAACTTATAATTTTTCTAAATATATTTTTGATAACATGGTTGAAAATGTTCAGAGGAAAAAGCATAAGTTTTTAATGTACCCTAGGTTTTTGCAAATGATTTTAGACATTACAACCCAAGTCCAAGCCTTTTGTCCCATAGGTGCTCTGAGTGCTAAACTATTTGCTTCAATGAAAACATATTTTGAGGGGAAACATCATCCTTTGCTAGCAGCTATGTTGCCTCATGGCAATGAGGTTGCTGATGAGGGTAATGTTGTTGGTTCTTCACCCTCTACTACTATTGCTGCTGATGGTACTCCATCAGTTGCCATGGATGAGGGCCCTTCCAATACTGCTGAAGTAGCACATGTTACTCCTGACCAACCTCCACCTACACCTTTGCCTATACCTAGTCCTAGTCCACCACCTGCTCATGATAATCTTGATGAGTTTGGGCATGAGGTTAACAGACAGCCCACACCTAGTCCTGTAAGATAGCCATTTGTTGAAAGCTCTCCTATCATTGAGCATGTTATTATTTCTCCTGAGAGGTCCAATGATGCTCCCATTACCACTGAGCAATCTGCTGGTGGAGCTGAGGACCCTATTACTCTCACATCTGTATATGTTTTGCTCAACAGGACTGTGAAAGAAGTTGCAGATCTCAAAAAGGAGCTTGCTGAGACTAAATCTACACTTGGTGGTGAGATTGTAGGTTTAAAGAGTAAGGTTAAGGAGTTAGAGGACAAACTTGGGAAAAGAAGCAAAAGGAGGTTTCTGGATTCTTCTGATGAGGAGCAAGAGGATACTCAATTGAGTCACTTGATATTTTGGCTGATGTAGCTCAGAAGACTCATGTTCCTTCACCAGTTGTTGCTGAATCTTCAAAGAACAAGGAACCTATTCTGTTTACTAGAAGAAGAAGAAGAAAGTATTTAAACAAGGATTCCACTGAAGCTTCAAAGGAACCAAGTGTTGAGAATGTTACAAATGCGAAAGATATATTGATGATTCACAAATGGTGGATGTTGGTTCTGCACATGGTAAAGATACATCTGTGCCAGAAACATCCTGTCCTATACCTTCAGCAGTTGATAATGAAGTACTTTTTGCTGGAAGGAGTTTTAATCTGAATCCGAATGCTGATGTCTTTTCTACACCTGTTGAAGATTTGTCTCAATATGTTTCTTCTGATGCTAACTTGAGTGTTTCTTCTGAAGTACCTATTGTTCTTACTTCTCATGTTGATTCTGCTAAGGAGTCTACTGACAAAGCAAAGGGTGTAATGATTGATGAAGAGCTTGGCTCAGATCTTGTGAGTGAACAGGAAAAGCAAGAACAAGCAAGATTGCTAGCTGAGTGTGAAAATATGAAGAAGAGTCATGAATTGGCTTAACAACTTGCAGCTCAGTATACAACTAATTTGCCTCCTGCGAGACAAATAGAACTTGATGTACTAGCTCCTCAGATTACTGATAAGCAATGGGGTGCTGATATTCGGCTATATTTACTCTTAACTGTTGCAAAAGTGCAAAGATGCGTCTTGTGTATGTATATGTAGCCAGGTATTGCGAATATTGAAGAAATGAAGTTTTTATGCACATTTGGAAGCGTCTAAAGGAAGGAAGTTGAGATTGGAAGCTTGTGGACTCAATGATATGGAAGCATAGTGATTTCGAAGCATCTACAGCAAGGAAAGATCAAGTTTGGCTTTGGAAATCATCAACATAAGCAAAGAACGAAGCGTAAAGGGAAAAGTCAGCAAAAAGTCAAAAGGAGCAAAACCCAGCCGCTCGGTCGCAACCCGCAACCGGATCCGGCTGGGCTAATGGTCAAAGCTGTGACCGATTCGGTCGACAGAGAAACCGATCCGGTTTCTGGCTCTGCAGTTACACAATTCGCATTTATTGTTGTCTTAACTCCCCATAATCATTGGAGTCCGATCATTTCTTGATATTAACTTGGAGAGAACGTTTTTTGGGCAGTTAAGCAAGTGCTTTGGCTATTTAAAGGACCTAGTACTTGTATACTAAGTGTGACACAACAAATAAAGTATTAGTTTACACCAAAACTCATACTTACTCATTTATTTCAACCCAAAAGCTTGGTAATTACTGGAAAACGTCCAGAAGCAAGGAAGGAACCATTCTTGTCCATTGTTTCGGTAGTTTGGAGTTGTGCGGTGATCCTAGGTGATTGGAGGCGCGTGGTTGCTACATTCCACGATTTCTAATTCTTGTAATCACAAAAGATTAGGTATTCTATGAACTTTGTTATGGAAATCTATTCTCTTGAATTGTTTGAATTACTTTGTTATGACTTGTGTTTAGATATGATTGTTTTCATGGAGTAGTTTGTGTTATACTTGTGTGTTGGAATGTGATTAATCATAATAATGTTCTCAAAATGTGATGCATGTATATATGATCTTGTTTAAATGAGTTTGTTGGAAAAATACTAGTCTTGGATTGATTTGTCAATAAAACATGTTTTAAGAAAAAGGACCGAAAGGATTTCTCTTATGTTTTATTCCAAAAAGTGTTGTGACAAACTAGTATGGGGATATGGTGATTGACATCCACCATGTTTTGCTTATTAAAACAAGACTAGGAACGTTTTCATCACGAAGGGTCGAAAGATTCGTAAGAACAAATTTAATGAGAGCATGTTGCAAACAAATGGAATTTTTATAGGATAATCATTGGGATAAGGACCGAAAGGATTACCTAAATGTTTTTGTTCTTAGAATGATTTTTACAAACAAATACCATGGTTGTGGTACCATAAACAAACATTTTTAGTAAGATTCTTGTTTTTGTAAATCC
>BPTQ01000003.1:200763220-200821970 GCA_019973895.1 Chrysanthemum seticuspe
CACGTTATAGTAGTTTTCTTAGGTGTTAGAGTTGAAAGAACCGAGAGAAACGGAAACCTCGTAGAAGTGCTAGTTGTTGGGAGAAACTCAATCTTTAACCACATAAGACGAAGTATTAGGATACTATGTACGATAAGTTGAGTCTTAGTCTATTACGGGTCTGAACAAAGAAAAAGTTTGGTCTGACTATTTCTCAACATGAAACTAATATGTGATGTCAGGAGTACATTTTAAAGAAAACTCGAAGTCAACCACCAGAAAGAGAAAAACGAAATCGAAAGATACGTCGTTCTCGAAAAGAAACACGTTGACGTCGAACGAAGGAAACTACAGGTTCTCGGTAGTAAACTCGTCGTTTTAAGAGTAACAGTTTCAGACGAGGGTTTTATGAAACACGTTCTCATCCTAACCTACGTTGGATTACTCATATTCGTGGACTACACGAGGCCAACCACGTTCAAAATTTTTAAATATTAGTGCTTAATTGGCATATTGGAAAATTGTGTATGCTCGTTCATATGAGCAGGCGTTATCATTGCAAAACCATTCAGCTCTAGCAGGGTTCCCTAAAAACAAAACTTTATCTAAAATAATTTTTCAAAGATTGTTCTTTCGAACAGTTCCGAGAGAGCTTATTCACAAGATCACTTTTATGCTTAGTTCTTATTTTTATATATGAACACACTTCAGATATTCGAGAGAGCCTTGACAAGCTTTCTTGTTAGAAACTTTTTAATAAAATCTATTTCAAAACAAAAATCCCTTGGGACGATCTCGACTTACCAAAACGTTACTATTGCGGACGAGTATACTTGCTCGTATGTGTTAAAAGGTTATACGGTTAATTCGTGATTATAAATTTTTAAAACTTGCACCAACCGGAGCACATCAGGTGCTTATACTCATTAGGTTGCATCCAATCCTACTCTTGCACAAAGTATTTTGGGAGCAGACTTTGACAATGAGAATTTTGCTGCTCAAATGATGGCTCTTGGACATCAAAGGAAGCAAGCTGCAGTTGCACAAAGAAAAGCTCTTGCTGCATAGAAAGCTAAAGCAAAAAGAGAAAGACCACCAACTGAAGCTCAAAAGAAATTTTACATGAGGACTGTAGTGTATAATCAAAGTACAACTCTTTATCAGTCTGGTTTGAAAAAGAAACAAGTCTGGGCATTATCTGATTCTGAGTTGAATAGCATGTATCATAGGATTATGAAGCAGAATACACCAATTTCTAACTCAAAGAGGGTTGTTGATCGTGAAGATGCTCCAAAGGCAAAGAGAGCCAAGAAAGTTGAGATTGTGGATTCTTTTGATGATATTGCACCAAAGATGAGTTCTCCTGGTATTACTTCTGAAGCATCTACTGAAGCTATAAATTCAGCATAAAGGGTTCAATATGCTGAACCACATGTTGTTTCTTCTAAAGCAGTACCTAGTGTGGCTACTACATCTGTGGATTCAAAGGATATGAATGCTTCTATTCCTACTGTTGCACCTGTTGATCCAGTAGGAGCAGAGTTGGGTAAGCAAGCTGAAAAAGACGCTGCTAAAGCTAAGAGGGCCAGAGAGGTGCTTGAGAGAATGTATGAATTGCGTGGTGTTGCTTCACTTAAGTCTACTTCTACTTCTTCCATTCCTGCTAATGATGTTCATGATAAGATATCATCTTCTGTCTCTATGGAGATGTATATACCTGGTAGGAGGAAGAAAAGAATGTCTAAAAGAAGACACATTACTCTAAGGAGATCTGTGAGATCAGATGGGACATACACTTCTAGGATTCATAAGTCTTTCAGAGGTAGTTCTTTAGATCTGAAAGCTGCTGATTCAACTTTCATTAAAGAAGGATCTGCTGATACTTTTCTTGAAGGGTCTCATGATGTGTTGACTGCTTGGACTTTGACTGATGGACAGCTTAATACTATTTTTAGGCTGGATAATTCTTCTATGCAGTTTAACTTCTTAAAGGAAATATTTCATATGGTGGATAGGCAAGATTTGAATACTTTGTATGGTCTTGTCACTAAGCATTATGCTAATCATTCACCACAGGGTTCTGGTTTATACTTGTTGGGTGATCTTCAAGTTCTGTTTGACTCTCAATCTCCAGATGGTCAAGGGTTTTCTGTTTGGAAGAATTCACATAAGTAGAAGGTTGAGACTTAGAGATTTTATCCTTTGCCCTGTGTGCATGTGGTGGAGACGAAGTGTGAGATGACTGTATGTATGTTTTCAGATAAGATTTATCCTTTGTTTGTATCATTGATGGAAAGCATGCTTAGAAAGAAGTTGGAAGTTCCACCTGATCCAGTTGGGAATGATAAACTGTATGCTGAACAATTGGTTGGATTGATTAAGAATCAGCTTCTACAACATCCAGCGTCATCTTGATTATGGTATCCTCTAACTTTTGTAAATTTTTTTTTTCTTTGATTCTTTGTTAGTTAAAAAAAACATTGTATATTCTTGAGTTTGTCTAACTTTTCTTGCAGGTTTGTTGTACATTGTTGATGGTTATCGACTCACCAGTTGTGCCTTGTGTACATCAAAGAGTTGGCTAGTCCAAAGGGTACAGCTTTGGTAAAGACACATCAAATCTGTTGATAGCTGTAATGGTTTGCTCAAAATCATAGGGTCTGCGACCACCCATGCTTAATTGCTGAGGGTTGTATGGGCATCAATTCACCATGGTTTATTTCTTTTGGAATCCAAGAGTTGGCTAGCCCACAAGTATATGGCTTGTGGTAAAGGCAGTGGAATACCATATTTGGTAATCAATTCACCAAGGGGATTCTTTCTACCTAAGAATTGATGGTTGCTGATTTGCTAATAAATCAGATGGTTATCAGTGTACCATAGTTTTCGAACTCAAACATATGGCTACTCCAGTAGTAATGGCTATTGGTAAAAGGACATCAAATCCATTATTTTCAATGATTCACCTCTCACAGGAGTTAACACACCTGGATGTGATGAGAATAGTATGAAACTAATATGTTTTGATGTACATTATGTCATTTTGTTGCTGCCAAGATCTGGTGTTTCAAAGTTTTATCATCATAGAGATGTCCTTGTTTTGGTTCTTTGTTGCTAATGTTCGACTACAATCCTCTTATGTTGTTGTGTTAAGGATATATCAAGAAACTAGAATTTAACCTAGTCAAATTCCAGTTTAGGGGAGGATTGTTGGGAATTCTACTTAGTATGAATTATGCTGAAGATACTGCTGATGGATTCTGCTGAAGTATATGGATTCTACTGAAGACTTAATTATGCTGAAGTTAGGAAACCGTGTAGATGGTTTCTGCGGATATAGATATTCCGCGTATTCTATAGTTAGTTAGGATATGCATGAGCTTTATTAGGAAGTTATATTGTATATCTTATTTAGTTTTATGTTTATACGTTTCTTGGGAAATGGGTTAGGGTTCCTTGTGTATAAAAGGAACACAATAGTATGAGTTATGTACGAGTTGAAAAAACAAAGTTTTAGTATTATTAAAAGATCCATAGAGGATCAAAGTGTTCTTAGTTATTTGTGTTTGTTCTTGTGTTTAAATTCCGCTTGAATACAAGTTATAGAGACTGTCTAATAGTGTGTTTGTGATTACATAAGCATAACTATCGATCTACGAGTGCTTTAAAGATCTATCAAGGTCATTGTTTCAACAAAATGAATCAGAGACGTATTCAGATGAGGGTGAGGATGCTGAAAACAACCATTCAAATGCGAATGTTGTTCAGAGGGGCATAACTAGGTTAGCTAAGTTTCGCAGGGAATATGGAAAAACAGACGGAATAAAGGTCAGTGTAACCTTCGATGCACTGGATAGGTTATCAGGAAAAAACAGAGCATTGTTTTCGAGTTTTTTTTGGTGATTTGGTTCGTTAGCATATAGGTGTCAGGATGGTTGATTCAGAAGCAAGAGATAAAATGTGGGACGAAATCACGGTACACATATACTTTTTTTTAACTAGTAGTGGCTTGGCTGTCGTAGGTACAAGGTGTTATTAAGTTTATCTCTGCATTTACAGTATGTGCAACTAATTAACAACAATTTGTTAATCTTTGCAGCGATATTTTGATGTTGACTTGACGGTCAGAAAGCTGATAATGAATCGTCTTGGTCAACTTCTAAGGAATTTCAGAATGAAATTGACACAAAACTACATATTGCCCAACCAAAATACCCTTTCAAAACTAAATGAAGTCCCGGCGAAGTATAGTGCAATTATAAAAGCCGAAGATTAGGTTAATTGTGTAAACTACACAGCCAGCGAGGAATACAAGGTGTTAATTAGTCATTTTTATTCAAGTTCAAATATATTTCACATTTTCGTATGTTTCCATATATATTAGTTGTATACTATCAACATTACTACATCTAAACGCCGTATGATTTTGTGTTGCAAGGTGAGATCAGCAAAAGATAAAGTGTCGCGTTCCAAGTCTGTTTATGATCATACAATGGGACGAGGTGGATACGCCCGTGTAATAGAAAAAATGGTAACAATAAACATTTGCACATTTGCATTTAATAGCATCATACTTTCGTTTATATTCGTTTATCTTACATTTGTAAGTATTTGATGTTTATAAGATCGAGAGTAAAGAAATTGAACCAGATGAAGAACCACCGCGTGGTATGCTGTGGTTGAAAGGAAAGGTGAAAAAAGACGGAGAATATCACGATGATGATATCAGATCAGTGGGAGAAAAATTTGTAAGTTTGACTGCAAATTTTATTATTATGTTTGTTTAGTTATAAGTTAATATTGCTACTGTATTAGTTAAAACTGTTAGTTATAAGTTAATACATGTAGTGTTTTAGTTAATACTTTTACTTATAATTTAATATTGGTAGAATTAATTACCTATTTCCCATATTGTGTGTGCAGAAAGAAACGGACGACAAGATCAAACAAGGAATCTTGAAGCTTGATCATGGCACTAATGCCATGATAGTTGTATTAGGTAAAGAAAAGGGAGGATATGCGAGAGGAGTGGGAGGTGGAGTAACCTACAAGAGGTATTTTGATCTGCCTCGAATCAGACAAGCATCTGATAAAAGAGTGGTGTTACTTCAAAGTGAACTTGATAATGAGAGGCGCCAACGTCAAGAAAAAGAGGCGGTAATACAGGATTTGATGAAACAATTGGCTGCACAAAGGGGGCAGTTGCAGTCAACTTCAACTCCATCGACACAAACAGAAGTAAGACATAAGAAAGTAACATTCCATCTTTTTTTACCCTTTTAAATACTGCTGCAGTCTTCTTAAACAATTTATATTTCAGGTGTCTCCGGTGAACATTAATCTTATAAATAGCAGTGCTGATGAGGATTCCAGAACACGTGTTGTTGGACGTGAGAAAATTGCAAGCATTGAGAAGTCTAATGGATTTGCAACTTTGGAAAAGGAAATGGAAATAAGTGTAAGTAATAAATCATCCCCCTGGGATTTTTTAATTCTACATACATGTATTATTTACCGTGTATTATATATATAGGAAACTGTTAAATCTGTCGCATCTAAGAAAACGACTAGATCAAAACGAAAGGATTCTTCACGTCAACTTTCCGAATCACAAGAACATGAGTCTCCATTAACAGTACTACCACAAGTATGTATTTAAACATTTTCATATGTTCTTTAGTTTAATTAATTACTGATACATATATATACATGCAACAAATTATCTTTTTAGGTAATTAAGTGCAGACTGTGGCACTTAAAGAAATCAAGTATTATTGCGGAGGGTACCGTGTACAAAACTGATGGAAAACAAATGCTTCATAACAAACCACTCCCAAAGGATTGCTACAAAGTGTCTATTGATAAATCTTTAGTGGATGCAGCATGTATACCGGATGTAGGAAGTAACGGTTTCAAAACAGTTAAGGATGCAGTAGCTGGTTTTTATGCATGGCCAAAGGATCAAGTGGTTTTCGATGAAAAGGTACATATATGCATGTGTTTTATAAACCTACATATATCATTCTTCATATTTAATTCAGTGTTTGATACACCCGGCTTTTGTTTCCGACAGGTAACACCACCAAGTACCATAAAACTGATTGGTGAGAACAGAACTGCACCTAAATTACAAACGAAGCGCTACGTCTCTAGTGATGCCATGCAAAACGAAGCTAAGAAAATCAAGAGTTAGAAGTCGTTAAATTATTGAGAATTTTATTATGTACGACATTACAATTTTATATACATTCCAATTTTATTGTATTTGAATATATTTTGTATATATATATATATTTGAATTTGTTTTGATATATATTGATTTCTTATATGTGACTAAAAGATTCATATAGTCACAATTATTAACACTTTTTTGTCACAGTTTGCTTAATTCGATGTGTGACTAAATGTTAGAAAAGGCCACACAAACATAAAATTCAAGTGGCCATTGGATGATCAATAGTCACACAAAACACACATTTCTTCACTTTACACACCATATGGTCACACTTATTAACACTTTTGGCCACTTTATGGTTAATTGTATGTGACTAAATACCCAAAAGAAACATGCTTTGTGTGACTAAATGTTTAATCAGGCCACACAAACATAAAATTAATGTGGCCATTGGATGAGCAATAGTCACACAAAACACACATTTCTTCACTTAAAACACCGTATGGTCATACTTATTAACACTTTTGGCCACTTTATGCTTAATTGTATGTGACTAAATACCCAAAAGAAACACGCTTTATGTGACTAAATGTTAGAAAATGCCACACAAACATAAAACTAATGTGGCCATTGGATGATCAATAGTCACACAAAACACATATTTCTTCACTTAAAACACCATATGGTCACACTTATTAATACTTTTGGCCACTCTATGCTTAATTGTATGTGACTAAATACCCAAAAGAAACATGCTTTGTGTGACTAAATGTTAGAAAATGCCACACAAACATAAAACTAATGTGGCCATTGGATGATCAATAGTCACACAAAACACATATTTCTTCACTTAAAACACCATATGGTCACACTTATTAACACTTTTGGCCACTTTATGCTTAATTGTATGTGACTAAATACCCAAAACAAACATGCTTTGTGTGACTAAATGTTAGAAAAGGCCACACAAACATAAAATTAATGTAGCCATTGGATGATCAATAGTTACACAAAACACACATTTCTTCACTTAAAACACCATATGGTCACACTTATTAACACTTTTGGCCACTTTATACTTAATTGTATGTGACTAAATACACAAAACAAACATGCTTTGTGTGACTAAATGTTAGAAAAGGCCACACAAACATAAAATTCATGTGGCCATTGGATGATCAATAGTCACACAAAAGACATATTTCTTCACCTAAAACACCATATGGTCACACTTATTTACACTTTTGGCCACTTTATGCTTAATTGTATGTGACTAAATACCCAAAAAAAAACATGCTTTGTGTGACTAAATGTAGAAAAGGCCACACAAACATAAAATTCAAGTGGTCATTGGATGATTAATAGTCACACAAAACATACATTTCTTCACTGTAAACACCATATGGTCACACTTATTAACACTTTTGGCCACTTTATGATTAATTGTATGTGACTAAATACCCAAAAGAAACATGCTTTGTGTGACTAAATGTTAGAAAAAGCCACACAAACATAAAATTCAAGTGGCCATTGGATGATCAATAGTCATACAAAACACACATTTCTTCACTTAAAACACAATATGGTCACACTTATTAACACTTTTAGCCACTTTATGGTTAATTGTATGTGACTAAATACCCAAAACAAACATGCTTTATGTGACTAAATGTTAGAAAAGGCCACACAAACATAAAATTCATGTGGCCATTGGATGATTAATAGTCACTCAAAATACACATTTCTTCACTTTAAGCACCATATGGTGACACTTATTAACACTTTTAGCCACTTTATGATTACTTGTATGTGACTAAATACCCAAAACAAACATTCTTTGTGTGATTAAATGTTAGAAAAGGCCACACAAACATAAATTTAATGTGGCCATTGGATGATCAATAGTCGCACAAAATACACATTTCTTCACTTTAACACCATTTGGTTACACTTATTAACACTTTTGGCCACTTTATGATTAATTGTATGTGACTAAATACATAAAATAAACATGCTTTGTGTGACTAAATGTTACAAAAGGTCACACAAACATAAAATTCAAGTGGCCATTGGATGATCAATAGTCACACAAAAGACATATTTCTTCACCTTAAAAACCATATGGTCACACTTATTAACACTTTCGGCCACTTTATGCTTAATTGTATGTGACTAAATACCCAAAAGAAACATGCTTTGTGTGACTATACAGTGTTTATGGTCACTAATATGGATTAATCCAACAAAATTTGTACCTAATTAGTCACACATGTTAAGGTTTTGGTTACTCTTTTGCAATAGAGACTTAAAAAAAGTCAAACACGTGACCATAGGGTACCTATGGTCGCGCGACCTTTAGTCACACACGGTCGAAAAATCATGTGTGACTATATGTATATCGTCACACATATTCGGTGTAGCCAAATCCACTTTTTGTTCTAGTGGACCTCCTTTTATAGGCTAAGGAGTCCTTCTAGTGTTACAATAACTTTCTACATAAGAATCATATTATAGAAACAATTCTATAATTATCTAACTGACTATGCTAATCTCATAAGCAGTACTAACTAAACATACTAGCAGTTTGTACAGCTAGTTATATTCTACACAGTCCAAAACCAAAGCTAAACATACTAGCAGTTTGTACAGCTAGTTATATTATACACAGTCCAAAACCAAAGCTAACAGTACTAACTATTAAGCCTAGCAGTACAAACTGTCTTTGCTAAATTCTCAACAATCCTCCCCTAAACTTGTGATTTCATTTGCAAATCAGCAAGTTTCTTGAATACTTATTTGTCTTCATATTGCTGAGGAATTTTGCAAACACTTACTCTGCTGGCTTGATTGGTCTTTGTGCTTGAAAGAAGATCTTGGTCACCAAGCTTTTGGCCATCTCATTATCTTCTTCAGTCTTTAGTCTTGAAGATAGCATAACATTCAATGTCTTCTTTCTAAGTGGATATTCCTTCTCTACCAGCATAAACCAGTCATATATACCTGTGTAGACATGATGTACACCAGATGACCCATACAAAATCCAAGTAGTTCCTGGAACTGCAGTATCTTGACTCCACAAGCTATCATAAGGATTAGGCTCAAATAACTTCTCTAATTCTACCCATAACTCATGCTCCTTTTCATCTTCACATTCTTTATGATTGAGTCTTTCCTGAACCAGCTCCCATTACTTGATTAAGTCATCTCTGTCAAATAATTTGCACATATCTGCAAATGTCTTGTACATCTCTACAATATTACCAACTCTGATGATTCTCCAAGCTTTTCCAAATCTATCAGTGTGTATCTCCCAGCCAATGATAGGATGCTTTGACTGCAAAGCTTCTACATGTATTCCTTTATCAAGTTGTATTTCCATTAATTCCTTCAAAACTTCATCTTCCAGATCTTCCTTTGCTGTAGATGAGCTTCCTTCTATCCTTTGTTTCTTGAGTATTTCTGATTCCAGCACCAATCCAGCTCTATTTGTTCTAATATTATCCTGTTCTGTACCAATAGGTCTGAAATCTTCATGTATTCTTTTATAAGCTCTCACATACATTTCCTGAATCTCCTCAAAAGTTTTCCCCTTCAACTGATAGTCTTTCTTGTAATCTTGATGCTTCAAGTAGATCTTCATATTCCTCATCAGTTGACCTTTTGTTGGAGACTTGAGAATTTTCTTTGATTTTTGTCTTTCTCTCAAATGATTGATCAAAGCTTGTATGGCATCTTCTTTCTCCTCCTAAGGGACTGCTGCAACTTCTTTTTCCTGTAACATTTGTGCAAGAAGTATGTCTGATTCTCCCTGAGTTAGTCCAACATTCTTCTTTAATTGATGCTCTTCCAAACATTTAACCACCTCAAGTTCCTGCTCTTGTTTAGCCTTTTCTTCATCAAATACCATCAGTGTAGTAAATTTAGGCTTCTTCTTAACAGTTTCTTCTTCTAGCAAAATCCCTTTCCCTTTATCTACTCTAGCAGTACCTTCTGTTGAACCAGCAGTTTCCACTGCTTTCTTAGTACTGGTAGCAGTATCCACTATATCCTCCTTTTCTGCAATCACCTCTGTTGGAGCTTCAAGATCAACTTCCTCTTCTACAAATGGTTCAGTTTCTTGTACATATTCTTGATCTTGATTTCCACTCTCAAAACTCAAAGTCCTCCCCTGAGTCTGTGCATCTGTTTTCCTCCCCTATTTTTTTAAAATTCCTCAGGATATTTTGGATCACTGGAACTTGTAAAATCCACAATATTGGTTCTTCTAGGAGCTTGCAGAACTTTTATCTTTAGCTTTAACCTCTTCACCTTTTTAATTAATTTGGAGTTGACTCTGGCATACAACTTCTTGGTATATTTCAAGTCTTTCTCCAAAGCTGCAACCTTATCTGTTAGGTGTGTACATAAAGCCGTCAATTCAGTTAGTGATTGTCTTCCCTCAGCACCTTTAGATGTGTGACCTTCTGAGAGAGGTGCATCATAAGGCAAAGACTCAGTTCTCTCCCTAGTTGGACTAGGAGGATTACTGAAGCCACCCATATGTTCCATTTGGCTTGGGATTCCCGTTGATGTAGCCAGTCTTGGAGGACTAGAAACAACCACTGTTGCCACGGTTGGGGTCCTATTGATGTTACCACTGCCCTGTGTTGCATCTAAGCTAGACACAGTAGTGGCAGCCCCTTCCACTCTGCCAGAGGCAGTCTCATTTACTCCTTGGGCTTGAGTAGGAATACTAGGATGAGAGGCCATAATACCCTGTATGTGTTTCCTCCTATATGTTTGGGTAACTGGTGGAGTATGGGTTATGTTTGGAACTACAATGGCTCTGATACCAATTGTAGAAACTATGAACGTGATGAACAGACAAACATGAATGCACATTGGAATATATAAACAACTATGTTATTGACACAAGGTTTTTCCACATCTTCCCCAATTATATTTGATCATAATATAACATGTTACCTAACTGTAACAGGGATTAAAAACACCTTTGATCTAGGGGATAACTAAACTACTTACCTAGGCGTTTACAAGACTATATGCCTAGGGGACACACACACCTTTTACAAGACATCTACATTGTGAAAGACTTAATTATAAAACCTATATCCCATGTCCTCTTTATATACTAGAGGATTAGGGTTTACAAATCTCTACGAAGGACTAATAAATAAAACTTCTTTTGCAAGCAAGTCCTTCCATCTTTTTGTAGGTTTCATTCTTTGTCACTATGAGTCCTTTTTGTTTCATCCTTTTTGTCTTATCAACTCAAACGTATAATTCCCAACAATACCTAACATGATTTCATGCATGATGTCATGCAATGGATCATGGGCTATGGATTTAGCTCCATGGGTATGGGTCATGGATATTACCCAACCTATTACATATTTTATTACAACATATTATTATTACAACATTTATGTAAATGACCAAATGTATATACTTTGCAAAACAACACGTATTCTTAGAATTTTACTTATTATAACTTTATATTTGTTATCAACAAAACTTAACGAGATCGCTAAATTTATTTGTTTAACACATAAAACCAAACTCAAGCAGCAAGATTAAGGGTTGTAGTCTTCCATGACTATATTGAACAAATGTTCGTAAATACTTTTTATTGATAGTGATAGGTAATGCGTTATCAAATCATGCATGCTTAGAGTGATCATGTGGGCAACAGCCTAATCCTAACACACCTTATCCTAATTTTTGTAGTATCCTGATCCTAACATTTCTTAACTCCACAGCAACATGATATGCATATTAATTGAACTGCAGCGGCAACAATGTTTGTTTAAGAAGTATTTGCAACTGATGCAATAGATTCACCAAGATTGCGGCAAAGAGAAATAGATGGGCCTGTGGAACCTTTTTCAAGCCCAACCAAGCTGACCTGTTTTAATCTATGACCTACAAAGCACATCACAACAATGTTAAGTCTAGCAAACCAACGAACACGTGCTATTAATCTGATACACATCACCAATAATTTATTCAATCCTCATTCAATATTTATATTAACAAATATTAACAAAACTTAAACATTTTAAACAACAAAAACGATAAACGATAAACTCGGTGAACTTAAAACTCAAGTGTTAGCTCCGAAGGTATTTCATTGATAATTCATCAAATCCTCATAACTAAAAATTAAACATTAACAATTGAATTCACCTATATATAATATCATTCTAATACTTGAAGAACACTATGTAATGTAATCATATGCTGAAACCGGTTACTCATAACATAATATCCTTTTATTTCTGTGATCATGCGGTAGAAAAAAGTCACAATCCGATCTACAAAATATGAGGTTACTTGTTTTTGGCCTACCAAACTTGTTTGGAACAAAGTCACAATCTTAATGCATAATCAAGACATCCCATAAGCCTAATTACAAGTGTTAACAACATAAGGGTCAAACCATGTAACTTATAACAACCTATAATTTTCATCAATATTATTTCCACTATGATATCTATATAAGGTATTTTTACAGGTAAATTTTGTTATATTTCATTCCAGCTACTTACATAACCCCTACACACGCTCACGTATCCACCAATGCCAAATATCCTTATGTTTATATACGTATACACCTTCTAGTATGTCAAGTATAAGTTTTAAACATCATTTTACTAAGTAATCTATCAACCTAGTATACTATATCTATCATAACACAAAAACAAGCCCTATCCGGTTACGGTTATCTTTAAAACCCTAATTTCAAAATGAAACTAGTTTAATTGTGTTCAGGGCTTATGTATAAGTTACCTCGGCAATTTTAGAGTATCTTAGCCTCCCAAAATCCTAGTACAACCCCTTAGAGCTTAGGTATAAGTCCTTTAAGCACAGAACCCTAATTAGGTCATTTAGGCCCCGAAACTAGGTCTAAACCTTCCCGATTATTTAGCATAAGTTACCACCACTTAGTACATGATTCCTAAACCTTAATTTCAGCCTCTAATCACCCTACAAACCCTAATCTAGGAACTAAACACTAATCTAGATCCTAATCAAACACTAATCTAGTTTAAGACCTAAACTAATCCTAAGCTAGCTTAAGCCTAAACCTAAGCAACTCCATGACCCACCACCTTGTAACCACTTTGTCACCACCTCCCTAGCATCTTACCCTCCGCCTTTTCACCCCAAGCTACCACCCTAACACCTCCTAAGTAGCTTACAAGTAGCTTTGTCACCTACTTGTCACCTAGGTGCTTACCACGGATAAATCACCACCACACAACCCCTACACCGCCTCCTAGCCCTCCCCTAGCTTCCATTATTCCTCTATATCTGACCTTAGTCACCCCCTCCTCCTCTCAACACCACACCACCCAAAACTTGGCCAACAAGCCAAACGAGCCCTATAAATGGCTCGTTACCTCTCCTCTTTCAAACCATCCCTTCACACTTCTCCACCTCCTATAATATTTTTCTAGCAGTAGTATACAAGTCCAAGGTAGCTAAGAAGCCAAGATAGCTAAGCCTTGAAGCCTTGTCGAATTCATTTCTAGTCGAGAAACCCTAAACACCCCTAACGACCCTCTTTAGGTCACGTAAGCCTCTAAACTAGTTCCATAACCTTTAGTTCAGTACTAGGATATTTATTAGGTGTATTAGATCACACTAGAACCCTTGCATGACCCTTGATCACTAAAACTTGCTCATTCTCATTTTAAAACCCTAAATTATGTCAAATTCATGTTATTAGGTAATAAGCCCTTTTAATAAGCTATAAGGTAGTTTAGGTTACTTAAATAAGCTTATAATAATAAGCCATAAGCTATAGAACTCTTTAGTTTCATAAAAATATACTTTGCATGGTTGTTGGACTAGTTTTGCAAAGTTTTCCATGCATAGGGGTATATACGGTAAGTTTTTGAAAATATTAACTAGAGGGACTAAAAATGTCATTTTTCTAAATATATAACTATAAGGATCTATTTTGTAAAGTTTTAGAACTTAAGGGTTAGTGTGTGTGTATATATATATATATATATATATATATATATATATATATATATATATATATATATATATATATATATATATATATATATATATATATATATATATATATTAGGGGCGCGTTCTATGCAGTACCAATATTATATGCAGTACTTTACAATACTCATTTAGACCAATAGGAATTTAGTATTAATAAACATATTTATTTAATTAAAAATGGCATAATAGTCAAACATATTTTTTTTAGTTTCTTTTTGAATTTTTTTAATTAAAAAACGTTTTTAAATTGCCTTAATTTTTGGAATTATTTTTTTTTTTATTTTTTTTAAGTATACATGTTTTCATGAAAATGAAGTGCATATATGATTTTTTTTTAATATTGTAGATTTATATACGTTTCTTGTGTAGAATTGTTTATATATCAAACTTGTTTTGCTTAAAAATGATAATTGCACATATGTTTTTTGTGTACATTTTTTAATCTTTGAAATTTATAACAAAAAATAAATAAACATATAAATATAACCTCTAAGTTTATAACAAACCAAAAGTATAAATAGTATACACAAAAGTTGACAGAAAATGAAATACAATTTAAATACAAATGTATCTTGTTAAGTATATATGTACACGTCAACCAAAAATATGTGTGCACTCTTCTAATAACATTTGTGCACTCTTCCACGAACATATATGCACGCTTCACTTTCTCATCAAATTTAGTAGAACATATGTGTACCCTTCCAAGATCATATGTGCACGTTGCGCTTCTCATAATGATAAACCTGCAAACAAAAGGCTAATCAACAGTTTATTATCAAGATATCGGATCTACTTCAATTCCTTGTATACACATATATTTATGGAATTAAAAGTGTGTGACGCACCACCTGTACAAAGTGGATTAGAAATGACTCATAACTTAGGTGCTTTTTGAGCCATTTGCCATAGAATCTAAAACATGTCTGCAAACAAAACGAATATGAATTATTAATATCTTATCTTAACATTTATTGAATCCTTTGATTCACTATATTTTCATAAGTTCAAATCATTTCTGTAAATGCAAACTCATCATAATTCAATTTCTTTTCATGGTAGCTAGAATAGTTGTAACCACATATGTATATTCATTGCAACTGGTCACCAAACCTTTAAGACTATAACATCAAACTTAGTGCATTTGTTAGGATTTAGTAAATCCAGTTATTAAAGAGTCGGTCACCTCAAGTATATGTAATCGTTAGAAAGCTCGTAGTCGTAGATTAGTTAATGTTTAGTAGTATTTAGTTAAGCAACTCCGTGGAGGATGAACGGGTCTTTACCCACTGTATGCCTGATCCACAGCCCGTAGGTGGCGATTTGTGTAAGAACTATAAATACTCTCTACCTCCCAAGGTAGAGAGTTGGAGCTCATAATAAGATTTTTCTTTCTCTTACTAAAGTTCCCAACCTCTAACTTTCTCTCTCTAAAACCAGAGTATACGCCTCTTTGATCTTTGGTTTAGTGTGTTTGTGAAATCCAATATGTTACAAATGGTATCAAGAGCCATGGTTTGATCATCTCTCTTACATGTACTTGGATTTCTAGTGGTTTTAGATGTTTTTTTAGTTTGAAAAAGTTTAGTGGTTTTTGCATCATTTGGATCATTTCTTGTGTTAAAGTTTGAATTTTGGGTGTACTTTTGTGTTAAGAATCATTGTAAGTGCTTGGGTTCTGATTTGGTAAGCTTGAATCACTGTGGTTGAGCTTGTTTTGGATTGAAAAGTGTGTTTTTTGAAGTTTTTCTTGCTAGCGACTTGGTTCTTGTAGTATTTTTCATCATAGCGACTTGCTTCAGTAAAAGTTAGCGAGTTACAGTGTTAGTTGTTAGCGAATAGAGCCTAGCGACTTGTCTATTGAGACAAGCTGACAAATAGTACAAGTTAGTGGATTCTCCACTACGGCTAGCGACTTTGTGAGGTTAGCGACTTGCTTCAGAAATTGTTAGCGAGTTGTAGTGTAAATTGTTAGCGACTTGATACTAGCGACTTGGATCTTAGCGAGTTGCTCTTTAGCAACTTAACTGTGTCTAGCGACTTGGTGTTAACGACTTAGACCTTAGCGAGTTGCTCTTTAGCGACTTGACTGTGTAGCGACTTGGTGCATTAGCGACTTGGTTCTTAGCGACTTGGTCTTAGCGACTTGGTTCACAGGAATTTGAGATCTTGGCGAGTTGCTACTTAGCGACTTGGTGATTAGCGAGTTGGTTCAAGAATTCGTAGCGACTTGGTTGATTTAGTAAAATCCCGTGAAAGAATCTATTTTCCGGTTTAATCATAGAGTTATAAAATACCGTGTAATCTGTTAACATGTCTACCAACGTACCTACAATTATCTCCAATGTTGCTGTGGATGTTCAAGCAGCTGGTTCAGATACTCGTCCACCTATGCTTGACAAAACTGACTATGACTCTTGGGCTCAACGAATCAGATTGTACTGTCTTGGAAAGGAAAATGGGGTCAACATTCTAAAATCCATTGATGAAGGACCTTATCAGATTGAGACTACAAGAGACTTAATTGATACAGCTGCAGATGGAACAATGATCTATGGATTAGACAGACCAAAGACGTATGATGAGCTCAATGATAAGGAGAAAAAGAGATTCGATGCTGACATCAGGGCTTCTAACATTATACTTCAGGGTCTTCCAAAAGACATCTACAAGCTTATCAATCACAACACTGAAGCCAAGGAAGTTTGGGATAATGTCAAGATGCTTCTCTCAGGTTCTGAATTAACCAAGGAAGACAGAGAATCACAACTGTATGATGAGTTTGAGCATTTCAAGATGAAACCAGATGAGAGTGTCTATGAGTACTACGTGAGATTCCATAAGCTTGTGAATGATATGAGGAACATCAAAATGACCATGCCAAACATTCAGCTGAATTCAAAGTTTGTGAACAACATGAATCCCGAATGGCATAAGTTTGTCACCTCAGTGAAGCTAACCAAAGGATTGAAGAACACCAACTATGAGCAACTTTATGCATTCCTTCTTCAGAATGAGAGACATGCTATGTTTGAAAAAAGGATTCTTGAACAGTTCAAAACCAACCAGGGAGAAACAAGTTCGTCAAATGATTCAAAAGCCTTTTACACCAATGATGGAATTACTACCAAAGCTTCTCAAGTCATTCCAGATCCAAGTTTCAAGCAACCTGATGCCAACGCAGTCATGGAACACTTTATCAATCAACTGGCTCTTATGGTTAAACAAAACTTAACCTTCACTCCACATACTAACAATCTTCACACTAACAATGAAATCAGGACTGCATCCAATCTACACAATCATGCTATTGTCATATATGGAAAGGTTATGGTGCAACCAGCTCAAGGAAGACAGTATGAACAGGGAAGAGGAGAAGTAGGTAGAGGATATTTGGCAAATCAGAATCGTGGAAGGAATCCAAATCAGGGTCAATCCAAGCCAATTAAGTGCTACAACTGTGGTGGTGATGGACACATAGCAAGGAACTGCACTTCTCCAAAACGCCCTCAAAATGCAGAGTACTTCAAAGACAAGATGTTACTTGTGCAAGCTCAGGATAATGGAGCTGTGTTGGATGAAGAGGAGCTGTTGTTTCTTGCTAAGGGCAATGCCAAGACATATGATGCAGATGTGGATGAGCAACCAATTCATGAGATAGGTCATAATCATCATAATGCCTTTCAAGTCGCCAACTGTGATGCATACTGTAGAAAACTAGAAGGGGGGTTGAATAGTTTACCAATTAAAAACTTTGTTTTGAAACTTATTGAAAGATCAATTGATATTGATCTTGGATATGTTGATGAAATATGCAAGCAATATGTAGAGAGTAAATAAGGAAAGAAATGATCAAACCACAACAAGTTGTTTATAGTGGTTCGGTCTACAAGGACTCTTTTTCCTTGCCCTACTCCACTCCCCGAGTCTCACACTCAAGAGTTTAACTTCACTAGTCAACAAGCTCCTTTCACCGGCGGAGAAAACCTTTACACTTCACTTACACTATTTCTGACACTAAGCTAGATGTCGAGTTCTTTCCAAGGGTACAACTACTCCCACACACAATGTATTTTGAGGACTAAAATACTAACCACTCACACTCACAAGATTATGATGGTTTAATACAACAATGAAGTATGAATCAACACTAGATCATACAACACTAAACAAACAAGACTTCCAACTTCTCGTTTGAAGCTTGAATGTGACTTGATATTCTTTGCTACAAAAGAGATCACTAATATGATATGAAACTGAGTTAGAAAGGTTAGAGAGAAGATATGTATGAGAGTATAGTGAAAAGGATGGAAAACTACTTGGTTTGGCTTTGCTATTTATAGCCAAAATGGACAGGAGCGTCCACGGACCACGGAACCCTAAAATGGGTTCCGCCTGTGTACCATTTTGGTACCGCCAGGTCTGACAGCCAAGATATCAAAATCTTTGCTAAAGTCAACTATATCTAAGTGAGATTGTGCAAGATATGAAGAGTACAAATCCACACAAAATATCTGTTAGGAATTAGAAATTCCCGGTATTAAAGAGTCGGTCACCTCAAATATATGTAATCGTTAGAAAGCTCGTAGTCGTAGTTCTTTTAAGTTAAGTAGTAATTTAGTTAAGTAACACCGTGGAGGACGGACGGGTCTTTACCCACTGTATGCCTGATCCACAGCCCAAAGTGTGGCGATTTGTGTAAGACTATAAATACTCTCTACCTCCCAAGGTAGAGAGTTGGAGCTCATAATAATATCTTTCACTTTCTCTCACTAAGTTCCCTAAACCTCTAACTTTCTCTCTCTAGAATTCCATCTTATACGCCACCTTGTGTTATGGTTTGATGTGTATGTGAAAAGTTATATCTTACAATTGGTATCAAGAGCCATGGTTAGATCATATCTTGCACATCTTTGGATTTATAGTGGTTTTTAGGTGGTTTTTGAGTTTGAAAAAGTTTAGTGGTTTTTGCATCATTTGGTTGATTTCTTGTGTTAAAGTTTGAATTTTGTTGGTACTTTTGTGTTTAGAATCATCATAAGTGTTTAGGTTTTCATTTGGTAAGCTTGAATCATCTTGGTTGGGTTTTTTTTGGATTGAAAAGTGATGTTTATATGGTTTTTCATGGTAGCGAGTTAGTTCACGGATAACCTTTCTTCATAGCGACTTGCTTCATTATTTTGTAGCGACTTACAGTGTTAAAAGCTAGCGAGTTAGAGCTAGCGAGTTAAAGGACAAGTAGTGGACTCTCCACTACGGGTAGCGACTTGTGGTAGCGACTTGGTCAGTAGCGAGTTGCTCTTTAGCGACTTGTGTTTCTAGCGACTTGTGTAGCGAATTGCTGCCAAAATTTGGTTAGCGACTTGGTCTGTAGCGAGTTACTACTTAGCGACTTGCTTTTCTGTTAGCGACTTGGGATTCTAGCGACTTGGCTGTTTAGCGAATTAATTGGTAGCGACTTAGTGGATTTGTTTCTAGCGACTTAGAGCTTTATCATCTAGCGACTTGAGTGATTGTTTACGGTTTTCTCTTGATTTAGTAAAATCCCGTGAAAGAATCTATTTCCCGGTTTAATCATTGAGTTATAAAATCCCGTATAATCTGATAACATGTCCACCAACGTCCCTACTGTCATCTCCACAGTTGCCGAGGATGTACAAGCAGCTGGATCAGATACTCGTCCACCCATGCTTGACAGAACTGACTACGATTCTTGGGCTCAACGAATCAGATTGTATTGCCTTGGAAAGGAAAATGGTGTCAATATTCTAAAATCCATTGATGAAGGACCATATCGAGTTGAAACGACTAGAGACATACTTGATACTAATGAAGATGGTACTCCTATTTACGGAATGGACAGACCTAAGATGTATGATGAGCTTGATGATAAGGAGAAAAAGAGATTTGATGCAGATATCAGGGCTTCAAACATTGTTCTTCAAGGTCTTCCTAAAGACATCTACAAGCTGATCAATCATAACACTGAAGCAAAGGCAGTTTGGGATAATGTCAAGATGCTTCTCTCAGGTTCAGAACTAACTATGGAAGACAGAGAATCCCAACTTTATGACGAATTTGAGCACTTCAAGATGAAACCCGATGAGAGTGTCTATGAGTACTATGTGAGATTTCATAAGTTAGTTAATGACATGAGGAACATCAGAATGACTATGCCTAACATTCAGTTGAACTCAAAATTTGTGAACAACATGAATCCCGAATGGCACAAGTTTGTTACCGCTGTGAAGCTTACTAAAGGATTGAAGAACACAAACTATGAGTAACTCTATGCCTTCCTCCTTCAGAATGAGAGACATGCCATGTTTGAAAAATTGATTCTCAATCAGTTCAAAACCAACCAGGGAGAGACAAGTTCGTCTAATGACTCAACAGCTTTCTACACAAACATTGGAATTACAACCAAAGCATCACAAGTCATACCCTTGGGTAATGGTAATCACAAACTCATTCCTGATCCTATGTTCAAACAAGCTGATGCTGATGCACGCATGGATAACATTGTTAATCAACTAGCTCTACTCATTAGTCAAAACATGAATTCTCTCCCACAAACCAACAACAACCTTCGAACTGCATCTAACCCACATAATCAAGCCACTGTTAAAGATGGAAGGATTGTGGTGCAACCAGTTCAGGAAAGACAGTATGATCAGGGAAGAGGTGGAGCTGGGAGAGGTTATGTTGGAAACCAGAATCGAGGAAGAAATGGTAACCAAGGTCAACCTAAGCCAATCAAATGCTACAACTGTGGTGGTGAAGGACACATTGCAAGGAACTGCACATCTCCAAAGCGTCCTCAGAATGCTGATTACTTCAGAGATAAGATGTTGCTGGCACAAGCTCAGGACAATGGTGCTGCGTTGGATGAAGAGGAATTGCTGTTTCTTGCTGAGGGCAATGCAAAGACCTATGATGCAGATGTGGATGAGCAGCCTATTCAGGAGATAGGTCACAATCATCAGAATGCCTTTCAAGTCGCTGACTGTGATGCTTACGACTCTGATGTAGATGATGGACCTACTGCACACACAATCTTTATGGCTAGCATCTCTCCAATGGTTTCTCCCAAGATCTCTTCCTCACCACAAGCTGGCACATCCAAGGACAAACTCATCTCTGAGGTATTAAAACTATACGATGATGCTGATGTGCAACAGATGCATGACAATGTACAACCAACTGAAACTTTTGAATCAAATATTGAAAATATGGGTAATATCAATATTGTCCCATACGATCAATACGTGAAACAAAGTGAAAGTGAAATTGTACCAAGTGATGCATCTTCTGCAGTCAACAATGACTATGTCTTTGATGAATACACTGCATGTGCTCCTAATGATTCCATAATTTCTGAACTAAATGCCTATAAGGAACGTGTTGCTATTTATGAACAACGGGCAAAATTTGAGTTGACCACTCGTGAGCAGGAAATGGATGTCCAAGTGAGTACAGTAATTAGAAAAAGTAAGTTTAGAGAAGAAGTATTGAAACAAGAATTAAATTCCTTGCAAGAAAAACTTTCTAAAACAGCTAAGCAAAAACAAGAACTTCAAGAAAATGTGAAAATGCTTAAGCAAGAATTTAATGCAAAGGAATCAAAACTCTTGAGAGATTTTTCTAATATGAAAACTTTGAAAAACAAACTTGAAAACAAGTTGTATTTACAAGGAAACACCATTCAGACTGCTCACATGATCACTAAGCATAGAGTTCTAAGCGATAAGCATAGCGTTCCCCTTGTAGAGGAACCAAATCCAGAGGCAATTAAAAAGGCTAGAAATGCTCATAAGGTAATTTATGATGGTAATGAAGTCCTTAAGCCTAGGCAGAAACCTAGTTGCGTTGAGTGCACTGAGGAAGATAAGATTTTAAATGAAATCACTAGGGAAAAGATGAATAAGAAGCAAGATGATCCCAAATGCAAAGAGAAAAACATAATCTTCTCTCCTCATGATTACAAGAAGGAAAACTGGATTGCATTGAACAAGTTTAAGCCTCAGACTTTGTTGACTCCCGAACAAGTCTTCTGGAAAATGGATTTAGATAAGCAGAAAGCTGAAAATATTGTAGAAACAAACCCTCCCCTTCGGAAAATGCCTAGAGCAACTGTGTATCCTCCTAATACACCTATGCATCTTGTACCTAGAACAATTGCCACTAAAAGCAAGACATTAATTAGCCAATACGTTATATTCCAACTATTTGTTGATTTTGAGAAAACTTGCAAGAAAAGGATCACTCCCACTGGTATAACTGAAGGTGAAAGAGGTTTTGAACAAATGAAAGAATGTTATTTAACTGAGGTCATGCCCTTCTTTAAACTTCTAAAAGATCACTTTGAGAGTCTTAAAAAAGGGGTAGAAGCTGATATTAAAGGTATGGAAAAGGAATTTGATGCAATGGTTGCTGAAGTTAGTGATTATGAGCGTGCACTAAAATATAATGAGATTGAGAGAAAGAACTTGCATACATTAAATGAAAATCTTATTACTGAATGTGTTGCTCAAGATGTGTTTTTCACTGCTTCAAATTGCTCTATTAATGCTTCCAAATTTCATGAATTATCTGTGGCCCTGAAAGTCTCCCATGATCGTGTCATTGAGCTTGAAAAAACTAATTCTAAACTAAATGAGAAAATTGAACTGGATGATCATGACAATTTGGTTAAACATTTTTCTAAACTAGAAGTTGAGTATTTTAATCTACAACTAAAATATCAACATCTCAAAGAAAATGTCAAAACTTCAAATATCAAGACATCTTCAGATGCTCCAGAGTTTGATGCAGTTTTTCAAATTAACAAACGAGATGAACAGATTCAAGCTCAGTGTAACACGATCAGAAAGTTGAAAGCCCAAATCTCTCAATTAAAGGGTCAAACGAACAATATGACAGGCTCCCAAATGCCTCCTTCTTTAGATTCTCAGAATTCTCAAACGTTTCATCTTCAAAACCTAGTAAATGCTTTACAAAAGGAAAACGAAAGTTTTCTAGAAGAGAATGAAAAGGTTAAACGTCATTTCAATGAGTTGTTTGAATCAATTAAAGTCACTCGTAACAAAAACAACGAACAAATAACTTCATTGCAAAAGGAAATTGAGAATCTGAAGAGTCAGGTAAAAGGGAAAATGCCAATGATCAATGAGGAGAATGTTGTATCTAAGGTTCACTCTGGCAATAAATCTGCTTTATCTGTGACATATGTCCCCCCTCACCTAAGGAACAACAAACTTGCCATTCAAACATATTTCTCATCCCTTAAGGAGTGCTTAGAATGCCTGCGTGAGATTGTTGAAGAAGATAAGCTAGAGAAACCTCATGATAATGCAATTGGACATGCATGCTCATATACCAAACGATCTCAAGAAATCTTAGAATGTTTGATCACAATATGCCCAAAGACATTAGGTGAGAGAGTTAACCCTTTGATTCCATGCTCGATGCCTAAGGCCAAACATGACATGCACTCGATTCCCAATGGCTTGAATGTGAGAAGTAGTGTACCATTGAGTAGTTCAGATTCTAGATCTGTCAATGCTAAGAAAGAGAACTCAAATGTGCCTTCTAGGAGTACTAATCTCAGCACATCTAGCTTTGCGAAAGTGAACCGTAGTGCACCTGCATGTAGTTCAGATCCCAGCACATCTAAACAGGTGGTGCAAAGAGTAGTAAAACAAACTAATGTTCCCATTCCCTCTACAGGAGTAATCAGTGACATTAAAGGGAGCAGGTCAAAGTCTCAAGACAATACAAGGAATGATAGGACCTCTCAAGCTAAGAATGTGCACTGGAAGAAAGTAGAAGAACAATCTAGGAACCTTATGTTTGAATCGAATAAAACGAATCGTGTTGATTCCAGTATTAGCCATAAGCGTACTGTAATTAATTCGAATTCTGATACTATTTGCAAAACTTGTTCTGATGTTTGCTTGAATTCTGTTTCTAATCATGGATGTGATGTCAATGCTTTGCCTAAAGATGTTAATTGTCCAGTCAATATTGTTAATGCTAAAACTCAAACTAAAAAGGCTAAAAGGCAAAAGCGAAAGAGAGTTAGAAAACAATGGAAACCCACAGGAAGAACATTCAGCAGAATAGGCTTTTATTGGATACCTGTTGGTCATAAGACTAATCAGATAATGCCCACTAGAAAATGGATGCCTACTGGTAGAACTATTCCCTTAAGAAGTGGTCACACTGTAAATAGGGTTAATACAGACACTAGTATTGCATCTATTCACAATGATTCCATTACCTCACTGTCTGATATGAATGCTTCTATTTCTGATGTGGGTGGTCCAACTGTTGCTACTAACCAAATGGAACCCATTCTTGCATGGGGATCCCAATTATCCAGTTATCCATTCTTGTCTGTGTTCAACTGCAGATCGTTCAAATCGTTCTGTGGTACCTGGACTCAGGCTGTTCCAAGCATATGACTGGAGACCGGTCACGGCTCATGAACTTCGTGAGCAAATTCATCGGGACTGTTAGATTTGGTAATGATCATTTCGGTGCTATTATGGGTTATGGATATTATGTTGTTGGTGATAGTGTCATCTCCAGAGTGTATTATGTGGAAGGTTTAGGTCATAATCTGTTCTCTGTTGGTCAATTCTGTGATTCTGATCTAGAAGTAGCCTTCAGAAAACATACCTGCTTTGTTAGAGATCTTAATGGTAAGGAACTGTTGAAAGGAACTCGTGGCTCAAACCTTTACACTATCTCTATCGATGACATGATGAGAGCTTCACCAATCTGCTTGTTATCAAAGGCTTCAAAAACAAAGTCATGGTTATGGCATCGTCGTCTCAATCACTTGAACTTCGGCACCATCAACAATCTTTCCAGAAAGGACTTAGTTGTAGGTTTACCTAGACTAAAGTATGAAAAAGATCATCTTTGTTCAGCATGCCAATTGGGAAAAAGCAAGAAGTATGCCCACAAACCCAAACCTACTAACTCTGTCACAGAAGTTCTTCATATGATTCATATGGATTTATGTGGACCAATGAGGGTGCAGAATATCTTTGGGAAGAAATATGTGTTAGTTGTGGTTGATGATTATTCTAGATTCACCTGGGTCAAGTTCTTACGGACAAAGGATGAAACTCCTGACATCATCATCAAACTCATCAAACAGTTGCAGGTTAGACTAAATAAAACTGTCAGAATTATCAGAACAGACAATGGAACTGAGTTTGTCAACAAACAACTTAGTGAATTCTATGAAAGCATTGGAATCAGCCATCAAAGAAGTATTCCACGAACCCCTCAACAGAACGGTGTAGTTGAAAGACGAAATCGTACCCTTGTTGAAGCTGCTAGAACAATGCTGATCCACTCAAAGGTTCCAATGTTTCTCTGGGCTGAAGCAATTGCCACTGCATGTTACACACAAAATCGTTCCCTGATTCACACCATTCATGGAAAAACTCCATATGAACTTGTCCACAACAGGAAACCTAATCTATCTTTCCTTCGTGTGTTTGGTGCCTTGTGCTATCCAACTAATGAGGGTCAAGACTTGGGCAAACTTAGAGCTAAAGCTGACATTGGAGTATTTGTAGGATATGCACCAAACAAAAAGGGATACCGAATCTACAACAAAAGAACCCGAAATATCATGGAAACAATTCACGTTACGTTTGATGAGCTGACCGGTCAAATGGCTCCTGGACACTCCAGCTCAGGACCCGCACTTCAAAACAGTCCTATTGGTTCATCCCTTGTTCCAAACTCCTCTCAAGAAACGCCATATGTACCTCCATCTGAAGATGATGTAAAGAAATTGTTTGATCCAATGTTTGATGAACTGTATGAGTCTACTACTAATGAGGTGCTGATCCCTACAACAGAGGATGCTCATATTCCAGTGAATGAAATCAATCCTTCAGTCTCAATATCTTTAAGCCAAGAAGCACCTGCTGCTGATCCTTCAGTCTCATCAACAAATCATCATTCTTCAAATGTACATCATGGAAATGTTTCTGACATCAATAATGAAGTTAATCCCTTTGCTACTCCTGAAGATGATCCATTTGAAAACATATTTGCTACTCCTGAATCATCATCAGAACCATCATCTTCAGGAGACATCGACTCAGCTACCTCAGTTCCTCAACAAATGCCACATGAACACCTCAGAAAATGGACTCACGATCATCCATTAGACAACATAATTGGAAATCCCTCTCGTCCTGTATCAACCCAGAAGCAACTCGCAACCGATGCCTTATGGTGTTTCTTCAACTCCGTACTATCTAAGATCGAACCAAAAGATGTTAAAACTGCTATGAATGAAGATAGCTGGTTCAATGCTATGCAAGATGAAATTCATGAGTTTGATCGTCTTGATGTATGGGAGTTAGTACCTGCTCCAAACTGTGCTATGATTATAGCTCTAAAATGGATCTTCAAAGTAAAACTTGATGAGCATGGTGATGTGTTGAAGAACAAGGCCCGATTAGTTGCTAAAGGATATCGTCAAGAGGAGGGTATAGACTTTGAAGAATCTTTTGCTCCAGTTGCTCGAATCGAGGCAATCAGAATCTTTTTGGCTAATGCTGCTAGTAAGAACATGGTGGTATATCAGATGGATGTAAAGACGGCATTTCTGAACGGGGATCTTAAGGAAGTTGTCTACGTCAGCCAACCTGAAGGATTCGTGAACCAAGAGCATCCTACTCACGTTTATCGTTTGAAGAAGGCTCTTTACGGTTTAAATCAAGCTCCAAGGGCATGGTATGATACACTGTCAAAGTTTCTTCTATCAACCGGATTCATCAAAGGAGCAGTTGATCCTACTTTGTTTACCAGGAAGTCAGGCAAACATTTGATTCATGTTCAAATTTATGTTGATGATATTATCTTTGCCTCGACTGACCCAATGGAATGTGATCGTTTTTCAAATGAAATGAGTTCAAAGTTTCAAATGTCAATGATGGGACAAATGTCATTTTTCTTGGGATTACAAATTTCTCAAAGTCCCGGAGGCATTTTCATAAATCAATCTAAATATGCAACAGAGATTTTAAAGAAATTTGGATTTGATTCAAGTGAACCTGTTGACACCCCCATGATTGACCGAACCAAACTAGATGAGGACCTCTCAGGGATCATGATTGACCAAACGAAATATAGGAGTATGATAGGATCCCTGATGTATCTCACTGCTAGTAGACCAGACATCTTGTTCTCTGTGTGCATGTGTGCTAGATACCAGGCTAAGCCTACTAAAAAGCACCTTGAAGCAGTTAAACGGGTCTTTCGGTATCTCCAAGGAACCATCAATATGGGACTATGGTACCCGAAGGACACCGGTATGTCACTAACGGCCTATGCAGATGCTGATCATGCAGGTTGTCAAGATACACGTCGAAGTACGTCAGGAGGTGCTCAGTTTTTGGGTGATAAGCTTGTGAGCTGGTCTTCAAAGAAGCAAATGAGTACTTCTATTTCCTCTACAGAGGCTGAATACATAGCCATGTCATCTTGTTGTGCTCAAATCTTATGGATGAGATCTCAATTATCTGACTATGGCTTTGAATTCAACAAAATCCCTCTGTACTGTGATAATAAAAGTGCTATTGCTCTCTCATGCAACAACGTTCAACACTCAAGTGCAAAGCATATCGACATTCGACATCATTTCATCAGGGAACAGGTGGAAAAAGGTGTGGTGGAACTATATTTTGTGAGGTCTGAATATCAGTTAGCGGACATCTTCACCTAAGCTCTTCCAAGAGAACGTTTTGAGTTTATTCTTCCACGCCTTGGTTTGAAAAGCCTTCAACCAGAAACTCTCAAACGTTTTCAGGAGGAAGACGAGGAGTAAAGGTCTATCTTCATCTATCTCTTGTATATATCTATTCGAAAATCAAAATACAAAATTATAAAAACTTCAAAAATCAAATAGAAAAATATAAAACCTTCAAAATCCATAAAAATTTGAAAAATTCGAAAAATCTTCAAAAATATTGTCTTTTTGTCATATTTCTCTCTATTCGATAATATCTACGGTCTTTGTGCTGTCATTCAAAGAATGACACGGGACTTTAGATGTTGCTCGAATTTTAAAAAAAAAAAAAAAAAAAAAAAAAAAAAAAAAAATCAAAAAATCAAAAAATATTTTTGGGAGAAAGAGAAATGGTTTATTGTCATCTTCAGGCAATAACCCGCTTTTAAAGAAAGAACAGAGCCATGTTTTACCATGTTTTCAAATCCTATGCTCTGATTCTATAAACTCCTATCTGCTGAAAACTAAATGCTTTGAAAAATAACTCAATCTCTATTTTTGATAATCATCAGGACTTATTTGTCAAAATCTCTATCTCTCAATCAACAACCTACGTCATTGATTGAGGGGGAGAATGATTTCAATTAAATTAAAAAGTTATTTGGCATTAAATTGTTTTCAAAAGATATATACATGCATGGTTTTATAAATGGAGTTTAAAGTCTTAAAATCCGATCCTTATCAGTTCAAACGCTTTCACAATCAAGTCACAATTCTCCCTAAAAGCTTTCAAAATCAATTTAAATCTATACGAGATCACAAATCTCAAATGATTTGATAATTGTGATCGGGGGAGAATGTGTGATTTAAATTAGATTTAAACTGATATTAAGGTAAATGGTTTCACATGAATGAACATGCTGTCCCTCCCACATGTGACAAACGATTTCAATTTTTCAATGCACATGTTGAGGGGGAGCACCTATCTTAAACCGATGATTTGAAACGTGATCATTTATCCCAATGTGCAGGTTCCCTCTAGTATGTGCAAAACTCTTTTCAAACCTCAAGGCACATATTGAGGGGGAGCAAAATTCATGGAAACCTCATCCTTCCCGGAAATGTTATACCCACTTGATCTGTTGAGGGAAGTGATGTTGATATCTTTTAGAAAATTGTAATCAAAGAAGTTAATTCTTTCTCTTGCCTCCATGTGCTTAACATTTCTCAAATACTTGATGCACATGTTGAGGGGGAGTTCTCGTTCAAAAAATATCAAAAACAATTCAGGTACAAAATGCTTTGATAATATATCACAAGTATCTGAATTGATTTTCAAATGGTTTTCAATTGGATCCAATGGCAGATGAACAATACCAAATTGACCGACCAACTTTACTTTATGTACGGTGATATAAGGATGATAAGGTTAGGTATTGGTTCCCATGATCCGCCAGAACCGGAGGGATCTACCCAGGGACAATCCACTAGTTAGTGTAGAAGTCCTTAGGTATGATGATAAAAGGAGAAAAGTGAGATATGGGAAGAGTGCAGACCAAGACTGAGCTAGTACTGGAATAAACCCAACAAGGTAATAGCTATGAAGTCTCGGTAAGCACTGAAGGGGTTGAAGAATTAAAAAGAATTGAATGAAAATAGGGTGAAAACAAATAGCCCTCCATTAATTCAACCTTAGGGCAGAAACCGGGTTCACTTCATATGCTACTGATGGTAACATCGGTATTGAAGACAAGACGTCATGGACCCAGTGACGCACTGCACTTCATCTTTCCAAACCACTCAAGTTCCTTTTAAAAGGGCTTGTTTCATTCTCACGGGGAACCGACATTATCTATCGACTTTCTCTTAGAGATGGTTGATATTGAAGAAGGAGACCCCCTCCCTAGTCTCCGTTATAGGATCCAAATATGCACAAATTGAGTCTAGAGCCACGAGATCATCAATAAATCTCATTAGGACACTTTCAATGAAGACTCTCTGTTTCACACAATGTGGAAAGAGAGATTATATCTTGAGTCCTACGCATTATCCTTGTGGTATTGCCAGAACATCTGAGTGATGTGTTTACATATTCACAATGAAGATGGAAAGCCTTCTGGAGCCAACATCAAACAAGCTCCTGGTAGGTGGCATGTGAGATCTATTATATAGATCAACCATGTGACAACTGAACAGAAACAATGGGGCGATTCAATCTCTTGAATCAATCCTGGTTCAGGTTATGGATTGACGGATACCTTTGAAAAACCGGTCTTTGTGCTTATAAACTCTTTTCTTTAGCACATCGACCGTGTACTCATTTTTTTAAACCAAAAGGTATTTTTTTTTATTGATAATTGATTTTCAATAAAACCTTCGTTGTATTGCAAAAAACAATTTCTATTGAGCAATACACGATTGTTTTTCAAATCTCTTTTCATCAATCAGTGGACTTAAAAATTCGCTGGTTCACTCACTCCGTGCTGTCTTCTTTGAGATGTTCCGGTTTGAGAACAGCTAGAACAGCTGCGAAACCCTGTCAAGGAGATTCTTAGGAATCCTACCTGATCACAGGCAGTACTTGTACTGATCAACGGGGAACCGTGGGCCGTGTACCTCAATTCAACGAAAGTGATCAAAGACACTTTCGTGCGATTTGTTGCTAACTGTTGTATGCAGGTACGCCCGACGTCTGCAGCTGATCAGAATGAAGCGGTCAATCCATAGCCGCATGCTCACTTAACACATTCATCTCAAAAGAAATCATGATTAGTGCATCAATGACTCTGATATTTTCACTCCATGCTTCTGCTACGCTGCTGCCAATATCATGATTCAACAAAAGCTTCCGCTACTCTGATGAGAAGGTTTCATGATCCAGAATGTGAGCATGTCGGTCCCAAAGTCACAACATCACAAAATACCAACACCACAAAGGATGTGTCAGAGATTGTTGATAGCTGATGATCTCCAAAGATGGCTCAAACTTATCATCACGTGGATCAGTAAAAGACCTCCACTTGGAATAACCAAACATGCAATGTGAAGAATCACTGACTACGAGCTTAGGAGCAAAGGACTACATCAAGAATGCAAGATCAATTGTTAAATGTAATATCTATTTGTATTCAATGTAATTTTTGGTACATGATTGAGGTGACCTCCCTTAGGGGGAGATTGTTAGGAATTAGAAATTCCCGGTATTAAAGAGTCGGTCACCTCAAATATATGTAATCGTTAGAAAGCTCGTAGTCGTAGTTCTTTTAAGTTAAGTAGTAATTTAGTTAAGTAACACCGTGGAGGACGGACGGGTCTTTACCCACTGTATGCCTGATCCACAGCCCAAAGTGTGGCGATTTGTGTAAGACTATAAATACTCTCTACCTCCCAAGGTAGAGAGTTGGAGCTCATAATAATATCTTTCACTTTCTCTCACTATGTTCCCTAAACCTCTAACTTTCTCTCTCTAGAATTCCATCTTATACGCCACCTTGTGTTATGGTTTGATGTGTATGTGAAAAGTTATATCTTACAATATCTAATGAAATCTTCCAATGACTTCCATGATGCATCACATGATGTCATATTTTGTATTTCTATTTTTAGAAATATGCAAGTACTTAAGTAGTGTTTGGTTTTAAGAACCTAACACATTCTAAAAACTACTATCATACATAATGATTAGAGTCATATCAAGATGTCACTAATCATAAATGTCAATGCTTGAATGATGAATATATTGTTTGAAAAAGCTTGTTTTAATATCTATTAAACTTGACAAGCTTTAAGCTTTTATACAAATTAAATTTACTTTTGTCGTTAACAAAACTTAGGTAAAGATCAAAAATATAAATAACGTTTAATGACGATATTTGTATTAACAATCTCCCTCTTTTTGTTGAGGACAAAATATAAATTTTATTTTTATAAAAGATACAAAGTTTGTGCAAGAGTTATAAAAATATTAGTTTTAGAACTTGAAAAGGAAATGATAATGCAAGTGTATGATGTTTGACTTTTTCAGAAAGTCAAAATATTCACTAGTTGATGTATGATGTTGACTTTTTCAGAAAGTCAAAGTATGCAGTTGACTTTTTAAGAAAAGTCAAGTATTATCAATGAGGTATCATGTTTGACTTTTTCAGAAAGTCAATGTATGCAGTTTGACTTTTTCAGAAAAGTCAAATGTAAAAAAGTTTAAGTTCTATATTTTCTCCCCGTTTTTGTTTAACAAAAAGACGAGGCGTTGCGGAATGTAATGAGCCCGAGCCATTATCTCCCCCTTGATCAAAGCTCCCTCTAAATTGGGTGCTTAATGGGAAGATACATGGATTGTTGATGAGTGTGTAAATACTCATCATTTTTGTACAATATAAACTGCAAAATCATCTGAAAACACTCAAAAATGCATCAAAATGGTAAAAATATCACAAATCAGTGTTTTATGTGTTTTAAATGCAAAAATATCAAAATCAGATGAAAAACATATCAAATTTGCAAAAATTGCAGTTTTAGTCCCCCAAGTTTCAAAAGTTGTCAAAAACAGTCCCTGAGCACATAATTTCAAAAGTAAAGTCACCAAAGGTCCTTTTTAAATCATAAGTTGTCAAATTTAGTCCTTTGGTGAAAAATATCAAAAGTTTGAGAAAATTACAAAAATGGTCCTCCAACTTTGAAATTTGGCAGAAATGGCCCCTGAAAAATTGGAAAAAGGCAAGTTTGGTCCTTGCACTTTTGAAGGTTGTCACTTGTGGTCCCTTGGAATAACTTTTCAGAATTGGCAGTTAAGGTCCCTTGATTTTCAGATTTTACAACATTAGTCCCTATAGTTTAAAACCCTTTCACTTGATTTTGGACCCCTGCCCAACCTTTGGCCCCCTGTCAAAATACATTGTGAACCCCCCTTGGATTATTATATCTGGTCAAAATCTGGTCAATCATCTCACCCCGCCAAAAGTCCTCCACTCTCAACTGCTTTGCCTGCAAACCAGGAAACCCCATCCCCCCTCCTCAAATCCACTCTCCCATGTCCCCTCCACCTTAACAAACATCCAAACATCATTTATTGCATCCCTAACCCCTCACTCAACCCCCAATTGGCAGACAAGGAAATTGGCGCCAAAATCCATTTAAACGGTTGAGATGATTTTTGAGCAATCCAATGGCTAGAATTGGTGGGATTTCATCAGAAGAGAGAGAGGATGAGATTGGATATAAAAGAGAGGCAAAAGGAAGCAAGAAATATAGTCTACTAGTTTTAAATATTACTTAATGTCGTTTTTAAATGTCAAGTTTTAGTTAAGCTCAAAAATATGTAATCTTCTGTTGTAATGAACTATTTATAAGTATTTGGATCAATATAAATCATTTGCAAGTAATTATTTCAAGGTTTATCTCAAATTCACATTTTGTGTCTACTGTTGAAAATTTCCATGTTTGAAACTTGTGTACAAGCTGTTATTAACTGATTTTTAAGCTCAACAAGGTTTATATAAGCTTATTATATCTTTGTCTAAGCTTATATCCAAGTTTTGAGTAATTGTGTTCCTTGGTCAAAGAAAGTCAAACAGGGCCAAAAATAGCAATGGAAATGGAAAAGGGTGATGCAGAGGTAGATATGGGTTGCTTTGAATTCATTTGGGTTGAAATTTAGGTTAGTGGTTCTCTGGTACTTGGATTCAAGCCACAGTGGCTATAGGACCTTTGTAAGTAATTTTCAAGATTCTTAGTATAATCCTCATTTGTAGTCATAACTGGTTCCAATCTGTCTTTACAGTAGTGTTTAGGTTAAGTAAACTTAGATTGATCATAATTACAAGTTGGTTAAGAGTTTGGGTCAGTTTGAGCTCATAACAGTTTACAAAAGGGTGTTTGGATTTGAGTCTTAAACTGCACTAGAAGCTAGTTCAGTGGTTCAAACCTGTTGGTGCATGTTTGTTATCTCTAAATAAACTCATATTGGTCTTAGTTTAAGTCTGCAACACCACAAAAGTCAATAGTTCCTTTGAATCTATCTATCTGTCTTACTGTTGGAGTTTTAAAATTGCAACTCATTAATTTGTGTTTAGAAATCATCAATATTGCTTGCATTAGGTTTATAACATCATATAACACCTAGATTAGTGATAAAATTGGATCCAAAGTTGGATAAAGTCAAAGTTCATCATTTCATCAAAAGTCAAAAAAAACCAGAAAATCATGTTTTGAGCCAAATGGAAAGATTTTTCTAGGATTCATTCCTAAGTCAAAATCAGTAAAACTTGTTGGTTATAAAACTTCAACTGGTCCTCTTTCTTATAATCATTTTTGTATAATTTTACCAAATCTTTAAAAGCTCTAAACAAGCTCATCAACTTAGGCCTAAGTCCCCTGCTCCACTGTCAGTTAATACTGAGCTTTTTCTCAGTTTGTGCAGCTTGTGCACAGGGCTCAAAAGAGCTTTCCATGGACTGATTTTTGGTACATTTGGTCTTAGCCAGGTCTAGTGTTAGTTCCAATTTTCAGTTTTCATTTTGAGCTTATTTTTAAGCTTGTACTTGTGTCTTAAGTTGGTACCCAGAAACTGCTTTTTAGCTTTTAGCTCTTTCATCAAATCTGTTATAGATTGCTAATCAGTGGTTGTAGCTTATTGATCTTTGTTGCATTTTAGTTCTATTAGCAGCTTATAGCTTCTGTCTACAGTTGGTAGCTTGTTTTCTCCATTTGCTTAATTTAGTGCTTATTTCAATAAGCACTTTCACATCAGTTTCATTTTCTTGCAAATAAGCATCTGTTTTTCCATTTTTCTTATATTTCTAATATTGTTTTAGACTTTTCCTGAAATTTTCAGATTTTTCTAAGCTTGTTTGCTATTTTTCTTAATTTAAATAGTTTTTAATCATTTTTAATTAGCTTTTAATACAAAAAATTAAGAAAAGCTTCAAAAAAATAATTTTTCAATTTTAACAGTTTAAGATAAATATAAATAGCCTAAAAAGTATTTTTCCATAATTTTCTTAGTTTAAAAAGTATTTTCTAGCATTTTAATTAGTTTTAAATAGTTTTAAATTAATAATAAATACATAAAAAGTCTAAAAAATATATTTTCTGTTATAAAATTAGTTTTATCATATTTTAGATTTTTCTAAGTCTTAATTTTATTTCTCTAGTCTTATTTCATATTTTCTTTTATTTTAGAGTATTATTAAATAGTTTAAATTAGTTTTTAATTAATAATAATTACATAAATAGTTGTAAAAATAATTTTCCTTTTCTAATAATTTTCTTTTATATTCAGAATTGTAAAAATGTATTTTTCATATCCGTAGGTATTTTCCTCCTTTATTTTCACGTTTTATTTTGTACGGTTACGTAGTTTTTAATTTAAACGTACGTTTTAGGTTTTAAACGTTCATCACTTTAAATATAGTGATAGCGTTTATTTAATATCTTTTATCTTTTTAATTTTCTTAATTTGTATTTAAGTCGCTGTTATTTATTTTATAACCTTTTTCAGTAGTGTAATTATCGATCCTAATCCCTTCTGATCACTATCATTAGTGATCATTCTATCATCTGAATCAGTGTTGTATACACCATTGAGTCTCCGTGGGACATAACGACCCGGGAATTCATTGTATTCTCTGATCTTCATTGTATTTGTGCTTAATCTGTTTTAAGTCTGTTACGGTTAGCCATTCACAAGTGGCTAGCTTGTGTGATTAGACTTGACGGTTCACCACAGATCAATTGTGAAAATAAAGCTACAAAAAAAATGTTAGTAATAATGATCATTCACAAGCATTGCCAAATAATATGTAAAAGTGCCAACACTATAATAAAAACGCCATTCATTAGTTAAAATTTTCATGGATAAAGATCATGAAAGGAGAACACAATGATGTGTTTTACTACAAGAAAAAGAAAATAAATCTAAGAAAAGAAAACTTAGAAATGCTAATCTATGACCATCCTAATGAGATGGAGGATGAGAAAGAGCGTTGAGGTGCTCAAGGATGTGATTGAGGATGAACCTCATTTCCTCTTGAAAGTCATAGACCATAACCCGGGTCCTTTCAACGGTTTGGGCCGTTTGCTCACAAGTTGAGCAACCATGCCTAGGGGGTAGTATGTTTGGGAAGGTTGTGGTGGTCGAATGGTAGATGTGTTGGTGTTGTTGGGGATGTTTGGGGTGGTCATGATGGAGGCAAGCAAAGCATTTTGCATTTGCATAGTCTCACTTAAGTGAGAATCCACCATGCCTTTGAATTGGTGGAGGTTGTGGAGTTCCGCTTGAATCTCCTCTCTAGTGGGATTGCCATCCCACATGCACTCCTCAATGTCCTCAAGATGAGGGGACATTGATGTTGGGAGTGGATGGTCCACATACAAAGGACCATGAATGTCTTTGTGAATGGGGTGGAAGAGAAGAGGTTTTGGCCCTAGTGGGGCGTTTGGGTCAAAAGATGACCTTGGTGATTCATGAGCTATTCGCTCAATTGTGCCAAAGGATAGCAATGGTGGTGGATGATTTGGCCTAGGAGGCAAGTCATCCAAGTCCTCCAAGAAAGGATTTGGTGAAGTTGGTGGAGTGGAAAATAACTCCATAGGAATGAGAGTTGGAGACCTTGGTGGTGAAGGTGGTGAGGGTGTTTTGGATGTTTGGATGGGTGCCGGTGGAGGTGAAGTTGGTGTTTTTGTAGGTGGTGGAGTGGTGATCACAATGTGTGATTGAGTAGGTGTAGCCAAGGTAAGGCTTGTATCATCTCGGATGGGAGATGAGATCGTGAGTGGAGAAGACTCGGATGAGGAGCTAAGGTTAACAAAGCAACAAGGCCTCACACTAATTCTAGCGGTTTTCTTGCAAGGTTTTGGTGAGGATTTTGTCATTTTTGACTTGGGTTTTTCTTTGCTAGATAATAGTAAGAATGAAGAAGGTGTGAGGATGATCATGGTAAAACCTCTCAATTTATAGAAGTGAAAAATTATGGAGAAATGTGTTTGATTTGATGTTAAACCATTGAAGAGATGAGGTTCCTAATGATTTGGAAGTGGGTTGAATGCTAGTCATATTACCCAAGTCAATCCAAACAAGAGAGATGGAGTGAAGAAGAAAAGATTTGCAATAAATGTGTTCTAATGAGTGGAATTTCCTAACAATCAGATCACCCACGGATTTGAAGGTACCAAAAATTTGGTTCCTTCATTTATGCCAAAGGGCTCCTTGGGTGGATTTTTCAAATTTTTGAATTTTGGTGGGAAATGGATTTCTTATATACCTAAGTGAATTATACTAGTTCTAGTAAGAGTATAAACTAGTTATGATTGATTTCTAAGTAATGGATAGTAATTTGGAATCACGAAAGAGTCGAAATTCAGAAAATTACCTGGAGGATCCACGTCACCAAAAATGTACACGGCCGAAACCCTAAAAAGGGTGTTGTCTGGTCCGCCTGTATAGGTACGGCGGTACCAATTCACATAACGGACGGTACCAAATCGTTGGTGCCGTCTGATCCGTGTAGTGCAGAAAAGTAGACAAAGTGAGTTTTTAGGTGTCGGGGACTTTTCCGAAACCTGAAATTTTTCTCAAGAGATGTTACACTAAACATTTCTAGTTAGGAAAAGTAAATAACACATATATAAACATAGTAGAGCATGTATTTTGAGCAAGGCTTTTTGATTTTCACATTATAGTGAAAATGGGTAGAATTTGATAGCATACTTGTGTTATCCCCCTGCATGAGATTGTTAGCATACAACATTGTTTCAAGTTATATTATCATCCTACATAATAAAAACAACTAATTAGTATCAAACATTAACGATAATGTATTGTTCCAAACACTCCTTAAAGTACCCTCATTTGTCCAACTTCTTGTAAATCTTGTTCATCATCCTACCAAGGCACTTGAACATTCCCTTAGTTTGCTTGAATTCCGCTGATTCATTTTCAATCTCGGGAAGAGACGCATAATACTCATGAGGTGGGAGACGAGAGCTTGGAAGACCATCCTCGGAGCTATTTGATGATGATGATGATGGAGTTGGAGGTTTTGCTCTCTTGCCTTTTGTCTTAGCAACTCGTTCATCACTCAAAGGTACAAAGATGTGAGGGATGAGTTCATAGTGAAGGTGCATCCCTTTTGGGGTTGGTGGAATTGGTGCAAAGTTTCTATAGAGACGGGTGAGAAGCATCCCGTATGGAAGAGCAACCGATCCTTGAGTTGGAATATCAATCATTCTCCTAGCTATGTAGTAGGCTAAATTGAATGGTTGTCGGGTGGACAAGTTGTAGAGCATGTGACAAAGGCAAGCGTTTATGTGATCCCTATTTCCTATGGTGCTAATGACGTTGGCTCTAAGTAGCTTCTCCCATTTCTTAAATTCGGGCTTAAGTTCATTTAGTTCCATTCCATATGGATCTCGGTTTACCTCTTTTCCCTTTCGGGTAACACGGGTTGTATCACCCTTTTGGTTAAATAGGTGGTCACGGATAACATCCTTATCGGCCAAACGGGTTTGGTAGGGAAGAGTGCGGTCATTGATTGCATCAAGAACGGCGAGTGACCATTTATCCGAGTAGACACAAGTCCCTCGGTTGGGAATTCCTAGCACTCGAGCAAAGTTGGCTAATGTGATGGTGTAGTCGTTTTGATTGATTCTAAACCTAAGACAAAATTCATCATCGTCTTCATCACTAAAGCCGGTCACACTAGCAGAGAATTCTAACACAAACCTAGGACAAATTGGTTCATCGATGTCAAGGAGACAATCGAATTGAATGGCGGCTAGTTCTTCACGGAGATTGGTATTTTCAAGGAAGGATGAGTGAATGGTTCTACCCTCATGGAAATACCTTGATTCTAGACCCTTAAATATTTCTACTTGTTCCTTGGTAAGTCCTTTGGTTTTGTGGTGTTTGGGAATGTAGTTAAGGGTGTCTTTGTGATCATAGAATCTTGCGGCTACCATGGTTATTCCTAAGGAAAAGAATTGATATGTTAAAAGTTAGAATAAACTTTAACGTTTTGGTTCTAGTGTGTGCCTATATGAAAACAATTTGGAGTTGCGGTTATCTCGACTCATTTTATGCACAAAAATGGTTTTAGTGGGGTGTTTGGCAAATACTATGAGATAACCCAAATGCTCCTAATTCAATGTGGCTTCATTTGAATATACCCGGGAATGCATATTAGTTACGCAATACCTTTAGTATTCAAGAGCATGCAAGTGATGAAAGTTTGACGTTTCTATTTGTATTTAACAATGAAAAATTGTTTTCCTACAAGTGAGAAGCTTTTCAAAAATTTTGACATGGGGTGTTTGGTAATTTGAATAAGGCCTTATAGTTATTATCTATTGATTAGTGGGAAGCATGATTTGTTTATGCAATATGATAATGTAGTACCTAATTTCGATGACTAGTTATGCAATTTGCCAATTCAATTCATATTTAGTATAAAAGCATACATAAAACCCCATGTAATGATTTGTGATAGTTTTGTGCATAAATAAGAATCCTAGACTCATAATTTAGAGATAAAATGTAGTTAGGATACTAACAATGATGTTATCTTCAGTGATTAGTGAGTGGGAAGGTGTCAATAATGAGCTTGGTTTAATGTTTACACGTTTTGGTAAAGTGGGTTTTGAGGAAGAGGATGTTTATTATATAGCAGTTTTGCTTCTGTAGACACCACGAACCAGACGGCACCAAATATTTGGTTCCGTCTGTGTTGTCGTTTGGTGCCGTGGCTACAGTAGCAGGTACAAGACAAAAATTGTTTTGTTTCGACTATTCTAATGTTTTGGGCTATGTTTATCCTACATGTTTGGTTCTATTAACCCTAAACCAAGTCTAAGAAGATTAAAAGGTTCTCGTTTAAGAGGCTTAGTTAAGACGTCGGCAATGTTGCCTTCGGAGGATACTTTCTCGATTGAAATGTTTCCTTTTTGAACATTGTCGCGAAGAAAGTGATGACGGATTTCAATATGTTTTGTACGAGCATGTTGAACGGGATTCTTGCTGAGATCGATGGCTCCTTTGTTGTCGCAAAGTATCACAATGTCGTTGAGATGAATTCCGTAATCTACGAGAGCTTGCTTCATCCAAAGAGCTTGTTGACATGCTTTTCCGGCTGAGACGTACTCGGCTTCAGTAGTTGAGATGGCTAAAGCCGTTTGCTTCTTTGCAAACCATGAGGTGAGACAATGTCCAACAAAAGTGCAAATACCACTTGTACTTTTTCTATCGACATAATCACCGGCATGATCCGAGTCGGCATACACTATGGTTTCTATACCCGTTCCTTTGGGATACCATAATCCTAAACACGTTGTTCCCTTAATGTATCTAAAATTCTTTTTTAAGGCTTCTAGGTGTGATGCCTTCGGGTTTTCTTGAAAGCGAGCACATAGACAAACACTAAACATAATGTCGGGTCTACTGGCCGTAAGATAGAGTAGGCTACCAATCATTCCTCTATATTTAGTGTTATCTACGGATTCACCTTCTTCGTCCTTGGTGAGTTTAGTGTCCGAGGACATGGGTGTTTTAGTTGGTTTGGAATCTTCAAGACCAAATTTCTTAAGCATGTCTTTTATATATTTAGATTGGTTAAATAAAATGCCATCTTCTAGTTGTTTAATTTGAAGTCCTAGAAAGAAGTTTAATTCACCCATCATACTCATTTCAAACTCGTCGTGCATGATTTTAGAGAAATCATCACATAGTTCTTGACAAGTTGATCCGAATATAATGTCATCAACGTATATTTGAACAATGATAATTTTTGATTCCTTTTTCTTGGTAAGAAGAGTATCATCTACTAATCCCATAGTGTATTTGTTATCAATAAGAAAAGTCTTAAGTCGGTCGTACCAAGCTTTAGGTGCTTGTTTAAGACCGTATAATGCTTTCTTGAGTTTGAAGACATGATGTGGTTTCTCAAAGTCGGTAAAACCGGGAGGTTGAGCAACATACACTTCTTCGTTAATAAACCCATTAAGGAAAGCACTTTTAACATCCATTTGAAATAATTTAAAGTCATAAGCACATGCATAAGCAAGTAATATTCTAATAGATTCAAGTCTAGCTACCGGTGCATAAGTTTCATCATAGTCAATCCCCTCTTGTTGATTATAACCTTGTGCAACAAGCCTAGCTTTGTTTCTAGATAATACACCATTTTCGTCCATTTTATTTCGAAAGACCCATTTTGTTCCAATTATAGTTTGGTCTTTGGGTTTTGGAACTAATTTCCAAACATCATTTCTAACGAATTGGTTTAATTCTTCTTGCATGGCTATTACCCATGATTCATCTTTTATTGCTTCATTTATGGTTTTAGGTTCAATGGTGGATACAAAACAAAAATAATTACTTTGATTTTGGGCTTGTGACCTTAAGGTTCTTTGATTAAGTTGTCCTATGACCTTTTCTAAAGGATGACTTTTAGATTCTTTGATGTTTATAATTTCCTTATTTAATGGTTCATCTTCCTTGTTATTATTAATTTGACTTTCTATTATTTTACTTTCAACTAAGTCATCATATACCAAAGGTGATGTCTTAGAGGGAGGTGGACTTTCGTCAAATGTTATGTTCAATGATTCCTCGACTATCATTGTTTCTTTATTTAGGACAATGTAAGCTTTACTAGTTTGAGAGTAACCAAGAAATACACCTTCATAAGACTTTGGGTCAAACTTGGTGAGATAATCCTTAGTATTAAGAATAAAGCATTTACAACCAAAGACTCTAAAATATCCTAACGTTGGCTTTTTACCTTTATAAAGTTCATATGGTGTTTTGTTTAAGAAAGGACGTATTAAGACTCTATTTAAAATATATGTAGAAGTGTCAACGGTGTTACACCAAAACTTTTGAGGAATGTTTTGTTCATCAAGCATTGTTCTACTCATTTCTTGAATTGTTCTATTTTTACGTTCTACTACTCCATTTGATTGAGGTGTTCGTGGAGCGGAAAAGTTATGTGTTATACCATTTGTATCACAAAAGTTTCCAAATTGGGTTTCGTTGTCAAATTCACGACCATGATCCGTTCGGATTGACACAATTTTAACACCTAGTTGGTTTTGAATTTTCTTGCTAAGAATTTCAAATTTATCAAAAGCTTCATTTTTGGTTTTCAAAAACAACGTCCAAGTAAACCTTGAGTAATCATCTACTATGACCAAAGTGTATAAGTTGCCTCCGTAGCTTCTTATAGCGGATGGTCCAAACAAGTCCATATGTAATAATTCTAGACACTTAGATGTGGACACCATATTTTTAGATTTGTGACTACTATGTGTTTGTTTACCAATTTTGCAAGCGTCGCAAAAGTGTTGGTCATATTTTAGTTTTGGTAAATTCCTAACTAGCTCTTTTGAAGATAGGTTTTGTATAAGTCTCATATTAGCGTGACCTAAGCGTCTATGCCAAAGAGATGAGCTATCGTCTAACGTTGTTAGGCAAAGTTTGTCATTAGATGTTTTATCTATTTTCATGACGTATATGTTATTTTTCCTAACTCCTTTAGCTATGGTGATACCATCTTTTAGTATTTTACTACCATTTTCATCAAATAGTACTTTATACTTTTTATCACATAGTTGGCTAATACTAAGTAGATTAAATCCTAACCTATCCACATGAGCAACATTTTCAATAGTTAGGGAGTTATGAGCGATCGTACCTTTGCCAATGATTTTGCTTTTGAGATTACTACCAAAAGTGACATTACCTCCGTCATACTCTTGGTATGATGAGAAGAGACTTTTGTTGCCCGTCATATGCCGTGAGCATCCACTATCTTTTATCCATTCATCAGGTTCCAATCCAACTTTCAAGCATACCTAAGAAGTAAATAACTCAAGCATTTGGTCCCCAATATCTCATGGGTCCGTTTGGGTTAAACATACCATTTATTTAATTCATGTATGGAAACGATGGGTAAGAGTTCCATGACATGTAATCTGGAGTTTGATATGGTCTAGGAAAGTTTTGATTCCAACCGTTGTGTTGGTAGTTGGGTTGTACGTTGTGGTTGCTCTTAGGAAAGGGGCGTTTGGCAAAAGGTGTTTTATATCGTTGTTGAGTAGTTTTTTATCTAAATTCATTTTTGGCAAGTCCTACTCCTGATGTAACAGCTGGTTTTAGTTTAATACTATCATTCGTTTTCTTTGTTACTTTGACAAATTCAGTACGGTCCGTATTGCGAACATTCTGTCCTGTTGAGGTACCCACGACACCATTTTGTACAACGGACGGAACCCTTATTTTGGTTCCGTCTGGTCCGTGTTGTACTGCAGCAGTTTTGACAGAATGTTCGTCCTTTTCGGCCGTTTTGTTTTGACTCTTTGGAATTAATACCTCATTAAAACCTAGCCCATTCATGTCTCCTGGTGTTTTATGGATTTTAACTATTTCATCGGCAAGAGCGATGTTTTTGTTAAACCTTTTGAACTTAGAATTATTTTCGATTAGAACCTCTTGTGTGAGCTTTAGTTTTTCTATTTCAAGATTAAGCTCTTGACATGATTTACAATCATTGTCATTTGCTTTTCCTTTTTCAAGTCGTTTTCCTTTTTCTTTCAACTCATATACTTCATTTTCCAAAAATTCCTTTTTGGTTTTAAAAAATTTATTTTTAGTTATAATTTTTAGACTTGGCTCACACAATTGATTATATTGTTTTTGCAAAGTGTCATCATCTATAGAAGAATAAGAAGAGTCGGAAAGTACCTCGTTTGACTCATGTGCCATTAGAGCGATCTCTTCCTTGCTTGATTCTTCATCGTCTTCACTATCACTCCAAGCACCACTTACAAAAGCTCGTTGAGTTTTGCTTTTAGGTAGCTTGGGACATTCTCCTATGAGATGACTTGCATCACCACATCTAAAACACTTTCTTTCACCTTTACCCTTTTTGTCATCCTGATCTTTTCGGAATGGCTTCTTTTCTTCTCGAGGTTGTCTTACAAACTTTCCTCTTCTTCTAAAGAACTTCTTAAAATCTCTAACGGCCATGGCATACTCCTCATCCTCACTACCGGAGCAAGATTCGTCGTCATCGCTTGATTCCGCCTTTGCTTTTAGAGCGACAGATTTGATCTTCTCCCTTCTTCCTTTGATGATCTCCGAATCTTTCTCCATTACCATTTCGTGAACTTTGAGGTTGCCAATTAGCTCGTCTAGTGACATTTTTGAGAGATCTTTTGATTCTTCAATAGCGGTCACTTTAGCTCTCCATTTGGGATGAAGTGCTCTAAGAAATTTCCTGACAAAGTTCTTACTACGAAAAGATTCATCAAGTGGTTTAAGTGATGTAATAATAGTATTGAAGCGAGCAAAGCCACAATCAATGGTTTCATCTTCAGGGATAACAAATTGTTCATATTGTTGAACAAGAAGATCAATTTTGTTATCCTTGACTTGTGAATTACCTTGATGTGTAACAATTAAAGATTCCCAAATATCTTTGGCGGTTTCACACATAAAAATTCTTTCATATTCTTTTCTAGGTAAAGCATTATAAAGCATCATTTTAGCTTCATTATTTTTATCAACTAATTTCTTTTGTTCATCAAAAGAAATATCTTTTGTTGTAGAACTAAAATACCCTTTAACAATAATAAACCAAAGATCTATATCTTTTGATTTTACATATGTTTCAAAACGGTTTTTCCAATAGATAAATCCATTGGTTTCAAAGAGTGGTGGTCTTTGCATAGATTGCCCTTCTTTAAAATTTTCAGAATCCATGGATCATTTCAAGTTTATAAAATACAAGTTATTTTAGAAATCCTTGAGCAACGAGGCTCTGGTACCAATTGTAGAAAACTAGAAGGGGGGTTGAATAGTTTACCAATTAAAAACTTTGTTTTGAAACTTATTGAAAGATCATTGATATTAATCTTGGATATGTTGATGAAATATGCAAGCAATATGTAAAGAGTAAATAAGGAAAGAAATGATCAAACCACAACAAGTTGTTTATAGTGGTTCGGTCTACAAGGACTCTTTTTCCTTGCCCTACTCCACTCCCCGAGTCTCACACTCGAGAGTTTAACTTCACTAGTCAACAAGCTCCTTTCACCGGCGGAGAAAACCTTTACACTTCGCTTACACTATTTCCGACACTAAGCTAGATGTCGAGTTCTTTCCAAGGGTACAACTAACCACTCACACTCACAAGATTATGATGGTTTAATACAACAATGAAGTATGAATCAACACTAGATCATGCAACCCTAAACAAACAAGACTTCCAACTTCTCGTTTGAAGCTTGAATGTGACTTGATCTTCTTTGCTACAAAAGAGATCACTAATATGATATGAAACTGAGTTAGAAAGGTTAGAGAGAAGATATGTATGAGAGTATAGTGAAAAGGATGGAAAACTACTTGGTTTGGCTTTGCTATTTATAGCCAAAATGGCCAGACCTAAATAGATAACCTTTTTGGCAAAACTTTGTATACATTTCAGTTTTCTATATCTAGAAACCAAATAATAACAATTTCCCCTAAAATCAAGATGTTGTTTCCTGTAAAGACAACTACTTGTTTTCTTTAATCAACGATTTTTATTACTTCGATTTTACTACGAAATGTTACGAAATGGATCTTTTCTTATACTTTCTTAAAAATACACACTTTGGCGGTTTCTATAAACCCTTAGAAACTAACAATGTGTAGTTCCATTAAGTGTTCAGTTCCTATTGTTTTAACTAGAAGAACAAGTTGTTATACTTGTTAAACAATAGGGACTTCTACTTTGGTAACTAATACCGAAACGAGCGAAATTATGATAATAATGTAGTGAATAATAAACCAAAGATCTATATCTTTTGACTTTACATATGTTTCAAAACGGTTTTTCCAATAGATAAATCCATTGGTTTCAAAGAGTGGTGGTCTTTGCATAGATTGCCCTTCTTTAAAGCGGAGAGTTTAACTTCACTAGTCACAAGCTCCTTTCACCGGCGGAGAAAACCTTTACACTTCGCTTACACTATTTCCGACACTAAGCTAGATGTCGAGTTCTTTCCAAGGGTACAACTAACCACTCACACTCACAAGATTATGATGGTTTAATACAACAATGAAGTATGAATCAACACTAGATCATGCAACCCTAAACAAACAAGACTTCCAACTTCTCGTTTGAAGCTTGAATGTGACTTGATCTTCTTTGCTACAAAAGAGATCACTAATATGATATGAAACTGAGTTAGAAAGGTTAGAGAGAAGATATGTATGAGAGTATAGTGAAAAGGATGGAAAACTACTTGGTTTGGCTTTGCTATTTATAGCCAAAATGGACAGAAGCGTCCACGGACCACGGAACCCTAAAAAGGGTTCCGCCCGTGTACCATTTTGGTACCGCCAGGTCTGACAGCCAAGATATCAAAATCTTTGCTAAAGTCAACTATATCTAAGTGAGATTGTGCAAGATATGAAGAGTACAAATCCACACAAAATATCTAATGAAATCTTCCAATGATTTCCAGGATGCATCACATGATGTCATATGTTGTATTTCTATTTTTAGAAATATGCAAGTACTTAAGTAGTGTTTGTTTTTAAGAACCTAACACATTCTAAAAACTACTATCATACATAATGATTAGAGTCATATCAAGATGTCACTAATCATAAATGTAAATGCTTGAATGATGAATATATTGTTCGAAAAAGCTTCTTTTAATATCTATTAAACTTGACAAGCTTTAAGCTTTTATACAAATTAAATTTACTTTTGTCGTTAACAAAACTTAGGTAAAGATCAAAAATATAAATAACGTTTAATGACGATATTTGTATTAACACATACGACTCTGACGTTGATGATGAACCTACTACACAGACAATTTTCATGGCTAGCATTTCTCCAATGGTCTCTCCAAAGGTCCCCTCACCACAGCAAGCTGGTCCGTCCAAAGAAGCAATCATCTCAGAGGTATTAAAACTATACGATGATATTGATGAGCAAAAGATACATGACAAAGTACAATCAACTGAAACTTTTGAGTCAGATATTAAAAATATAGGTAATATCAATGTTGTCTCATATGATCAATATGTGAAACAAAGTGAAAGTGAGACTGTACCAGGTGATGCATCTTTTGCAGTCAATAATGACTATATTTTTAAAGAATACACTGCATGTGCCCATGATGATTCTGTTAGTTCTGAACTGAATTCCTATAAAGAACAAGTTGCTATTTATGAACAATGTGCTAAGTTTGAGTTAACCACCCGTGAGCAGGAAATGGATGACCAAATGCATACAACTATTAGAAAAAGTAATTTTAGAGAAGAAGTATTAAAACAAGAGTTAAACTCCTTACATGAAACGCTTTCTAAAACTGCTAAGCAAAAACAAGAACTTCAAGAAAATGTTAAAATGCTTAAGCAAGAATTCAGTGCTAAGGAATCAAAACTTTTGAATGATTTTTCTAATCTAAAAACCTTGAAAAACAAGCTTGAAAATAAGTTGTACGTACAAGGGAATACCATTCAGACTGCTCACATGATCACTAAGCATAGAGTTCTCAGCGATAAGCATAGTACCCCCATTATAAAGGAATCCAACCCTGAGTATGGTAAGATAGCAAAAGCTGCTCAAAATGTAATCTATGATGGCAATGAGATTCTTAAACCTAGACAGAAACCTAGTTGCATTGAGTGCACTGAGGAAGATTGAAAACTAGATGATGCATCTAGGGAGAAAATGAATAAGAAGCTTAACGATCCTGCGTGTAAACAGAATAACATAACGATCAAACCCCATGATTACACTAAGGAAGATTGGATATCCTTGAACATGTTTAAGCCTCAAACTCAATTAACCCCAGAACAGATCTTTTGGAAGAAAGATATGGATAAGCTAAAACTTAATGTACTTGTTGAAACAAACACTCCCCTTAGGAAAATGCCTGCAGCTACTGTGTATCCTCCAAATACACCAATGCATCTAGTTACTAGATCTATTGCCACTAATAGAAAGACCTTAATCATCCTGTATGTTGTTTATCAACTGTTTGTTGATTTTGAGAAAACATGTAAGAAGAGAATCACACCTACAGGGATAACTGAGGGGGAAAGGGGTTTTGAACAAACTAAAGAATGTTATTTAACTGAGGTCATGCCTTTCTTCAAACAATTAAAAGGTCAATTTGAGAGTCTTCAAAAAGGGATAAATTCATATATTAAAGAAATGGAAAAGGAATTTGATGCAATGATAGTTGAAGTCAATGATTATGAACAAGAACTCAAATATAATGAAGTTGAAAGGAAGAACTTGCACTTCTTAAATGAGAATTTGATTTCGAGTTGTGTTGCTCAAGATGTGTTTTATACTGTTACTAAGCACTCTATTACTGCTTCTCGATTTCATGAATTATCTATTGCATTGAAAGTTTCCCATGATCATGTCATTGAGCTTGAAAACAAAAACTCAGAACTAAGTGAGAAAATTGATCAGGATGATCACGATAATTTGGTAAAACATCTTTCTAAACTAGAAGTTGAACATTTTGATTTACAACTAAAATATCAACATCTTAAAGAAAATGTCAAAACCTCAAATATCAAGACATCCTCAGATGTTCCAGAGTTTGATGCAGTTTTTCAGATAAACAAACGTGACGAAAAGATTCAAGCTCATTGTAACACGATCAGAAAGTTGAAAGCCCAAATCTCTCAATTAAAGGGTGAAAAGAACAATGTAACTGGCTCCCAAATGCCTCCTCCTTTAGATTCTCAGTATTCTCAAACTTTTCATCTTCAAAACTTAGTTAATGCTTTACAAAAGGAAAACGAGAGTTTTCTAGAAGAAAATGAAAAAGTTAAACGACACTTTAAAGAATTATATGATTCAATGAAAGTCACTTGCGACAAAAACAACAACAAAATAACGTCTTTACAAAAAGAAATTGAGAATCTAAGGAGTCAGGAAAAAGAGAAAATGCCACTTGTCTTTAATGAAAATGTTGCATCAAAGTCTTCCTCAGACTGCAAATACACTGTGACTGTTAAATATATTCCTCCTCATCTTAGGAATAATGAACCTGTGTTTCATAACTATTGTGCTCACCTTAAGGATAGTCTAGAATGTCTCCGTGAGATTGTGGAAGAGGATTTCGTAAATAAGCCTCTTGATAGAGAAATTAGGTTTGCGTGCATTCAAGCCAAACGATCTCAAGAGCTACTAGAATTTTTAATAGCAACATGTCTAAATCCTTAGGTGCAAAAGGAAAAGCTGTGATGCCTTGTTCTATGCCTAGTGCCAAGCATACAAACCATTTTATGCCCAGTTTTAAGAAAGTGGACACTAAGGTGCCTTCAAGTAGTTCAGATCCCTGCACTTCTAGTTCAGGCATGCAAAAAGTAGCAAAACCAACTAATGTTCCAATTCCCTCTACAGGAGTAAGAAGTGACACCAAAGCAAGCGGGTCAAAGCCTCAAGGCAACACAAAGAATGATAGGACCTTGCATGCTAGGAATGCTCAGTGGAAGAAAGTAGAAGATCACCTTAGGGATAATTTGAATAAGATGAATCGTGTTGATTCTAGTGTTAGCTCTAAGCGTACTGTAATTAATGCGAATTCTGCTACTTTTGGCAAAACATGTAATGATGATTGCGTGGTTTCTGTTACTAATCTTGAATGTGGTGTGAATGATTTGTCTAATGTTGTTAAATGCCCAGTTAAAATTGTTAATGTTAAAATTCAAGCTAAGCAGGAAGGAAATTTAGTAATATAGGTTATCAATGGATACCTACTGGGCGAAAGGATAATGAGTTTTGCCCTAAATTTTCTAAGTCAATGCCCACTAGAAAATGGATGCCTACTGGTAGAACTATTCCCTTAAGAAGTGAACATACTTTGAATAGGTCAAATATGGACACTAGCACTGCATCTATTTCTAATGATTCCATTTCTTCTACTTCTGATGTGGGTGTTCCAATCACTGTTACTAACCAAATGGAACCCATTCTTGCATGGGGATCCCAATTATCCAGTTATCCATTCTTGTTTGTGTTCAACTGCAAATCGTTCAAATCGTTCTCTGGTACCTGGACTCAGGTTGTTCCAAGCATATGACTTGAGACCGGTCACGACTCATGAACTTCGTGAGTAAATTCATCGGAACTGTGAGATTTAAAAATGATCATTTTGGTGCTATTATGGGTTATGGAGATTACGTGGTTAGAGATAGTGTGATTTCCAGGGTATATTATGTTGAAGGTCTTGGACATAATCTATTTTCTGTCAGACAATTCTGTGACTCAGATTTAGAAGTGGCCTTCAGAAAACATACTTGCTTTGTTAGAGAACTTGATGGTGTGGAACTTCTCAGAGGAACTCGTGGTTCAAACCTATACACCATCTCTATCGAAGATATGATGAAATATTCATCCATCTGCTTGCTGTCAAAGGCTTCCAAAACTAAGTCATGGCTATGGCACCGTCGTCTCAATCACTTGAACTTTGGTACTATAAACAATCTTTCCAGAAAGGACTTAGTAAGAGGATTACCCAGATTAAAGTATGAAAAAGATCATCTTTGTTCAGCTTGCCAATTGGGAAAAAGCACAAAATATGCCCACAAACCAAAACCCACAAACTCAGTAATGGAAGTTCTTCATACCCTTCATATGGATCTGTGCGGACCAATGAGAGTGCAAATGATAAATGGGAAGAAATACATTCTAGTAGTTGTTGATGACTACTCTCAATTTACTTGGGTAAAGTTTTTGAGGACAAAGGATGAAACTCCAGATGTCATCATCAAACTTATCAAACAGCTTCAGGTTCGACTCAACAATATTGTAAGAATTGTTCGAACAGACAATGGCACAGAGTTTATTAACAAAGACTTAATTCAGTTTTATGAAAGTGTTGGAATCAGTCATCAAAGAAGTGTTCCACAAACTCCTCAACAGAACGGTGTAGTTGAAAGACGAAATCGAACTCTTGTGGAAGCCGCAAGAACAATGCTAATTTATACAAAGGTTCCAATGTTTCTATGGGCTGAAGCCATTGCCACTGCTTGCTACACCCAAAATCGTTCCCTTATTCACACCTCTCATGGAAAAACTCCATATGAACTTGTCCATAAACGAAAACCTGATATATCCTACCTTCGTGTGTTTGGTGCTTTATGTTACCCAACTAATGACGGTCAAGATTTAGGTAAAATAAAAGCTAAAGCGGACATTGGAGTATTTGTAGGTTATACACCAAACAGAAAAGGATACCGAATCTACAACAAGAGAACCCGAAATATCATGGAAACAATTCACGTTACGTTCGATGAGCTGACTGGTCAAATGGCTCCAGGACAATCCAGTTCTGGACCCGCATTTCAGTCTTTATCAAGTAGTCCTATCAGTTCTACTCTTGTTTCTAATCCCTCACTAGCAACTCCTTATGTACCTCCTTCAGAAGATGATTTGAAGAAATTATTTGATCCAATGTTTGATGAACACTATGAGCCACGTGCTAATGATATGGCAGTTCCATCAACAGAGGCTGCATCTATCCCTATCAATGAAGTTAACCCTTTAGTTTCAATGTCAGTAAGTCAAGAAGCGCCTGCTGCTGATCACTCTGTCTCATCAACAAATCATCAATCATCAAGTGTACATAATGAAAATGTTGCTGCTGTTACAGATGATGAAAACCCTTTTGCTCCTCCAGAAGATGAACCCTTTGAAAACATATTTGCTCCTGAGTCATCATCAGAACCATCTTCTTCAGGAGATACCAACTCTGCTACTTCAGTTCCTCAACAACAACTACATGAACACCTCAGAAAATAGACACATGATCGTCCATTGGACAACATCATTGGAAACCTTTCCCATCCAGTATCCACATGGAAACAACTTGCAACCGATGCCTTATGGTGATTCTTCAACTCCGTACTCTCTAAGATCGAACCAAAAGATATGAAAACTGCCATGAATGAAGACAGCTGGTTCAATGCCATGCAAGAAGAAATTCATGAGTTTGATAGACTAGATGTATGGGAATTAGTACCTGCTCCAGATTGTGCAATGATCATTGCTCTAAAGTGGATCTTCAAAGTAAAACTTGATGAGCATGGTGATGATGTTGTGAAGAATAAGGCTCGATTGGTTGCAAAAGGATACCGTCAAGAGGAGGGTATTGACTTTGAAGAATCATTTGATCCTGTTGCTCGTATCGAGGCAATCAGAATCTTCTTGGCTAATGCTGCAAGTAAGAACATGGTAGCCTATCAGATGGATGTAAAGACGGCGTTTCTTAACAGAGATCTTAAAGAAGTTGTATACGTCAGCCAGCCTGAAGGCTTTGTGAATCCAGAGCATCCTACTCACGTCTATCGTTTGAAGAAGGCTCTTTACAGTTTGAAGCAAGCTCCAAGGGCATGGTATAATATGCTATCAAAGTTTCTTCTATCTACTGGATTCAGCAAAAGAGTAGTTAATCTGACATTGTTCACCAGAAAGTCAGGCAAACATTTAATTCACGTTCAAATATATGTTGATGATATTATTTTTTCCTCGACTGACCCCAATGAATGTGACCGTTTTTCAAGTGAAATGGGTTCTAAATTTCAAATGTCAATGATGGGACAAATGTCATTTTTCTTGGGATTACAAATTTCACAATGTCCCGGAGGCATTTTTATAAATCAATCTAAATATGCAAATGAGATTTTAAAGAAATTTGGATTTGATTCTAGTGACCCTGTTGACACTCCCACGATAGAGCGTACTAAACTGGATGAGGACCACTCAGGGATCATGGTTGACCAAACGAAATATCGTAGTATGATTGGATCCCTGATGTACCTCACAGTCAGTAGACCAGACATTTTGTTCGCTGTTTGCATGTGTGCTAGATATCAGGCTAAGCCTACCAAAAAGCACCTTGAAGCGGTTAAACGGGTCTTTCGGTATCTCCAAGGAACCATCAATATGGGACTTTGGTATCCGAAGGACACCGGTATGTCACTAACAGCCTATGCAGATGCTGATCATGCAGGATGTCTAGATACACGTCGAAGTACGTCTGGAGGTGCTCAGTTTTTGGGTGATAAGCTTGTGAGCTGGTCTTCAAAGAAGTAAATGAGTACTTCTATTTCCTCTACAGAGGCTGAATACATAGCCATGTCATCTTGTTGTGCTCAAACCCTATGGATGAGATCTCAATTATCTGACTATGGCTTTGAATTCAACAAAATCCCTCTGTACTGTGATAATAAAAGTGCTATTGCTCTCTCATGCAACAACGTACAACACTCAAGAGCAAAGCACATCGACATTCGACATCATTTCATCAGGGAGCAAGTAGAAAACGGTGTGGTGGAACTCTATTTTGTGAGGACTGGATACCAGTTAGCAGACATCTTCACCAAAGCTCTTCCTAGAGAACGTTTTGAGTTTATCCTCCCACGACTTGGTCTAAAGAGTCTACAACCAGAAACACTCAAACGTCTTCAAGAGAAAAACGAGGAGTAACGGTCTTTCTTCATCCATCTCTTGTAAATATTTATTTTGAAAAGCAAAATACAAAATTACAGAACCTTCAAAAAAAAAGCAAATAAAAAATTATAAAACTTTCAAAAAATCCATAAAAAAAAAATTAAAAATCTTGAAAAACTTCAAAAAAATATTGTCTTTTTGTCATGTTTTTCTCGATTCGAAAATATCTACGGTCTTTGTGCTGTCATTCAAAGAATGACACGGGACTTTAGATGTTGTTCGAATGTTTCAAATATACACATATATATATATATATATATATATATATATATATATATATATATATATATATATATATATATATATATATATATATATATATATATATATATCTATATATAAATATATATATATATATATATATATATATATATATATATATATATATATATATATATATATATATATATTTTTGGGAGAAAGTAAAACGATGGTTTATTGTCATTTCAGTTAGTAACCCGTTTTTCAAAGAAAGAACAGAGCCATGCTTACTATCTAATATGTGAAAACTAATTACTATCTAATGAAAACTAATTGCTTTGAAAAATAACTCGGACTCTATTTTTGAAAATCATCTGGACTTAACGTTTGTCAAAAATATCTATCTCTCAATCAACAACTTATGTCATTGATTGAGGGGGAGAATGATTTCAATTAAATCAAAAGGTTATTCGTCATATAATTGTTTTCAAAAGATAATCATGCATGTTTAATCAATGGAGTTTAAAGTCTCATAATCCGATCCTTATCAGTTAAAATGTTTTCATAATCAAGTCACAATTCTCCTCAAAAGCTTTCAAAATCAATTTAAATCTACAGAGATCACAAATCTCAAATGATTACAAAAATTGTGATCGAGGGAGAATTTGTTATTTAAATTGGATTTAAGCTGATGATTCGATAAATGGTTTCACAAGTGTTTTGCAATCTTTCCTCCCCACATGTGCCAAACAATTTTAAATTTACCATGCACATGTTGAGGGGGAGAATCCTTTTAAAACCACAAAGAATTGAAACGTGATTGATTTGTCTCTAAGTGCAGGTTCCTTCTAATATGTTCAAAACTCTTTGAAACCTCGAGGCACATATTAAGGGGGACCAAACTTATGAAAACCTCATCCTTCCCCAATATGCTTTATCTACTTGATTTAACCAGGGAAGTGATGTTGATATCTTTTAGAAAATGGTAAATTAAGAAGTTAATTCTTCCTCTTGCCTCCGTGTGCTAAAACGATTTCTAATACATGATGCACATGTTGAGGGGGAGCTCTTTTTCTAAAAAGATCAAAAACAATTCAGGTACAAAATGCTTTGATAATATATCACAAGTATTGATCGGTGCAAAACCGTCAAGTTTTCTCACGCAAGCTGACCACTTGTGAATGACCAGCCGTAAGAAACTTAAAACAGTTTAAACACCAATGCAATGAAGATCAGGAGAGTATAGTGTTTCCCCAGGTCGTTAAGTCCCAACGAGCTGTGCGAGAATAGTCAAACGTAAAGTGATCGAGAGGATTTGAACGGGAAAGGATAGTGATTGATCTATACCTAAAGAGAAAGCCCATAAACTACAGGGGCTTAAATGCAAATTAAAGGAAATTAAAAAGATAAAAAAATATTAAATAAACGCTATCACTATTTGCAAAATGATGTTTTTGTTTTTATGTTTTTATAAAACTTGAAATTAAAAAACTACGTAACGTACAAATAAAAACGTGAAACTTACACAATATAAATCCTAAAAATATGAAAATGATATTTTTACAAACCTAATGATAAAAGAAAATTATTAGAAAAAAGAAAATTATTTTTACAACTATTTATTTAATTATTATTAATTAAAAACTCTTTTAACTATTTAATATTAGCCTAAAATACAAGAAAATAGGAAATAAACCTAGAAAAATAAAATTATGACTTGGAAAAATCTAAAATAACAAAAGAGAATTTTCAAAACTATTTTTATATTTTTCTGAATATTTTTGTATTTTCTTATAATTAAAAACTATTTAAAACTACTTAAATTATTTAAAAATACAATTTTAACTAAGAAAAATCTAGAAAAATAATTTTTTGACTTTTTATATTTATCTTAACTTAAGAAAATTGAAAAACTATTTTTTTGAAGCTTTTCTTAATTTTTGGTATTTAAAACTAATTAAAAATGCTTAAAAACTAATTAAAATGTAGAAAAATAGCAAACAAGCTAGGAAAAATATGAAAATTTTAGGAAAATCTTAAAATAATATTAGGAAGCTAAGAAAAATGGAAAAACATGAGGTTGTTTGGAGGAAATAGAAACTGATGTGCCAAGTGCTTATGAAATAAGCACTTGGATAAGCTAAAGGAGCACAACAAGCACCAAACTGGAAACAGGAACTTGGATAAGCTAAAAGAACTAAGATGCAACAAGAATCAACAAGCTTGGACCTCTAAACAACAAGCTCAACAGATTTGAGATTTGAGATAAATGAGCTAAAGCAGTGGTGAGGCCACTAAGTTTGGACATAAGCATAAGCTTCAAAATAAGCTGAAAATCAAAATGAAAAGTTTGAACTCAATCTAGACCTGGTCAAGAACCAATAGACCAAATACTAGACCTGGACAAGCTCAATTGAGCTTATGGGAGGATCTGCAATATCTGCTCACAAACTGTGCAGCTCAATGCCCTGCACAGGGCAGATAAGCCCTTAATCACAAGTCTTTTTGAGACTTCTAAAAATTTGATAAAATTCAACAAAAATGACAATAAGAAAGGGGACCAACTGAAGTTTTTAAAATGCCAAGTTTCACATGATGAGGATCAGAAATGAATCAAGGAAAATTCACTCTCAGTTGGCTCAAAACAGGTTTTGCCAATTTGACTTTTTAAGCAATATTGATATTTTGACTTTGGTGAGATTTAAGCTCACTTTAAGGACTGATTATGATGTTACTAGATGAATAAAACCTACTGCAAGCTATGTTTAAGAATTCTAAGTACAAAACCAGTTTTTGATTTTCCAAAACTACAACAGCCAAGCAATTGAGATGGATTTTCTTGATTTTGACTTTCAGTTTGTTGCAGGCACAATATATGACAGATATGAGTCAAAGACAGCTAAACAAACATAATGCAATAAGCATTAACCATTGAACCAACCTCTAATGCAGTTAAAGCTACTGAACCAAACACCCTATTTAAGACAGTTTTGTAATTTAAAAGAGACAACTACTGAACAAGCTTGTCTAATCAAACAAGCTAACTCTAATTACACTACTTAACACTAAATAAACAGGTCTAAGCCATTCTTAACCATAGATACAGATACAAACACAAACTGCACATTGACTTGAAAATTGAAAATGATAAAACTACTCACCACTGACCAGCTGTTGTTGCAGGCTAAAACCAAACCCAAACCTGCTCTAAACTAGTCCATTTCAACCCATATCAAGGCTGCATCAACCCCATTATCCATTTCCATTGCAATTTGAGCTCTCTGTTGACTTTCATTGACCATGGAACATTTTGCTTGATTCTTTATTTAAAGCTTATCAAAAGCTATTAGAAGCTTTAATAAACTAGATTGAGCTTAAAAATGAGCTAATAGAAGCTTATACATAAGAGAATGAAACTGAACATTTCAACAATAAACTTGAATTTTTGAGACTTATATGAAAACTTAGATTGATGATCAAAAAACACATTACAAGGATGTTATGACTTAAATATAATACATAGAACTTGAAATTACAACATTTTGCATTGAACTAAGACATTAATTAAAAAATGACATTAAGAAAATTTTATAATACTAACTACCCTTTCTTTTCTTCCTCTTTCTTCCTTTTTATAGACCCATTTGCCTTCTCTCCTCTGTCTGAATGATTCCCACTAATTTCCAGAGCCATTGGATTACTTTTGGTGTCTTTTGGCCATTGGATGGTTTTGGCGGGAAAACTGAATTTGACATCTGGGGCTTCTGAGCTAGCAACTAGGGGGGGGTGGATTTGTAGGGGTGATGATGAGGGGTGAGAGGTGTTGGGATAAGGTGAGGGTGATGGGAGAGGTGGTTGCAGAGGAGTAGCAGGGCAAGTGGTGGGGAAGCATGAGGTGGGAGGGAAAGGCTGCATTTGACTTTGGTTTGACTTAGGGTCCAAAAAGAAAGTGACAGGGGGTCACAAGGGTTTTTGGCAGGGGATCAAAATGGAAAAGGGTCAAGGATATGTTTTAAATAACAAGGACCTAATTTGTAACTTCTGATTTTTGAAGGACCAATCCTGCCAATTTCCCAAAGTTGTCACAAGGACCAAAATTGACAAGTTTTAATAGTACAAGGACCAGTTTTGTCATTTTCAAATTTCCAGGGACCAAACTTGACATTTTATGAAAGTTCAGGGACCTTTTCTGCCATTTTACAAAAGATTTATTCAAGGACCATTTTTGACAAGTTAGAATAATTCAGGGACCTTGAATATCATTTTTCTTTATTTTGTTTTACCAGGGACTATTTTTGAAACTTTTGAAACTTGGGGGACTAAAACTGCCAATTATGCAAACTTTATACGTTTTTCACCAGATTTTGACATTTTTGCATTTAAAACACATAAAACACTTATTTGTGATATTTTTATCATTTTGATGCATTTCTGAGTGTTTTCAGATGTTTTTGCAGTTTAAATGGTACAAAAATGATGAGTATTTAGACACGCATCAATCCCCCACACTAAGATATTGCTAGTCCCTAGCAATGTTTTGAGAAAAATTAATGGATTTTATCTCTTTACCAAAAGCCATTACTTCTGGAGTAGCCAAATGTTTCAGTTCAAGTAAGAACCTTGGTACACCGATAACCAAATGATTTTGAGCAAATCATCACCTTTCAACGGATTTGATTTGTCTTTACCAGAAGCCGTTTGCTCTGGACTAGCCAACTCTTAGATAAATTATCAATATTATCTTTGGTGAGCTGATTACCAATTATGGTTTTTCCACTGCCTTTACCACAAGCCATAAACTTGCGGGCTAGCCAACTCTTCACTTTTAAGGATATGGTGAGCTGAATACCATACAATTTTGGGCAAATTGCAAGCCATCAACGGATTTGAGATATCTTTACCAAGAGCCGTTTGCTCCTGGATTAGCCAGTCCTTATGTGGGTTAGACATGGTGGACTGATTACCATTTGTTGTGTTTAGTACATAGTACTTCCACTAAAAAAATTTTAAAATTTGGCCATTTTGGGGGAAAAAGGGACTAAAAGGGTACATTTATGATCAAAATTCGCCAGAATT
>BPTQ01000003.1:200823052-200992936 GCA_019973895.1 Chrysanthemum seticuspe
GGTTAATGGGTGGTGTCGGGCTGAGTAGAAGTATATTAGTTGTATTGACGACACTTAAAATACCTCCAGGAGTGGTTCCTAAACTCACAGTTAGGCCTTTGTGCAAACAGATGCTTGTTAAAAGACCATTGTGAGTCCTGAAACCTTTACTGGTTTAAGGTATAATAAGTGTACTGGTGGGTGTTGTTAGTAAAACAACACTCTTGACACCTCCAGGGGTAAAGTCGAGACTAACAGTTTGTCCCTTAAGTATAGGAACATTGTTAATGCTGATAGGTATAGTGCTGGTTGGAGGTGTCACGGTTTACTTAGGTTGAGGAGTCGTTCGGGTTGTTCTGTGAATAGATCTCGAAGACCTCAATCACTTTGCTTCACTCCTCAAGTTATTTTGTCGTAAAGTTTTACGAGGGTCATAAAGAACACATATAACACCCCCAGGAGTACTACTAATAGCCATGGATTTCTCATGTGAATTTGGAATGACGGGACATTGTGGGAGTGGAGATTTGTCAAAACCGGAAGGTTGACATTGATAATCATCATGAGGACCCCCACAATATACACAAGAAATACTGGGAGCATTTTGAAATGCTGTTTTATTGAACTCCTCACTTCGTTTCACTAACTCCAGAAGCTCTAGATAAGTGTCTTGTTGGGCTTGCTGAGGAGTTGGATTCATTTGGCACTGTGGAGGTTGGTCGTGATATGGATAGTCGTAATTGTTACAAGGATATGAATTCCCTGTTTGACAATCAGAGCTGAAATGGGGACCTCCACAGTTCTCACAACAAAATGATTGTTGTGGGTGGTCATGTGAATAATATGGAATTTGGTCATTTCCAAAGTCCTGAGTGTTACCAGAAAATTGTTCGTAGACAAACGTGTTTCCGGATTGACACTCAAATCCTTGGTGAGGACCTCCATAAAATTCACAGCAGTTATGTTGATTATATGAAGATGAGTCGGGCTGTGGTGGGTAATTGGAAAAGTTTGAGGGGTCGTTAAATGAGTTCTGATTAGGATCATAATCAAATGAATTCCTCGAACCACAAAACAAACAACTCCCGTTATGAATATCATTACCACATTGTACACACGTACACCAACGACAGGGTGAACCAGAAAGAGGCTCACCACAACCGACACAAGGAATAAACGATTCTATTTGAGAGTTATGAGAAGGAATCAGTTCATTCAAAGAATCAACAAAACCAACATGGTGATCCGAATGACTATCAAGTCTCGAAGAACATTTTGAAAAATCCGGAGGTGGGACAAGTGGTGTGCTCTGAGAGCTAGCAATTTCCACCACTTCCGTTATGGTCTCCGGTTCTGGTTCTTGAGAAACGTGATGATTAGGCAAGTCATTCTTGCTAGTCACCGGTCTGAATTCTGCATGTTTGCTTTTAACCGTAAATCGTGAAAGTTTAGGATCAATTCTAGACGGCTTAGGAGCAATTGAGGGTTTAGATCTTTGGATAACCGTAGGTTGGACGTATTTAGTACTCCCATTATCAGAGGAGAGTACCTGGTCCTTTGTTACCCCGGTTTCTCGTTCTACTTCCCTACGCAGAATCAATGGATCATCACGAACAACACGATTTCTTGACATTTGTGATAAAGTCTGAAGCTTTTCAGCTTTGTCCCAGAATTCGTCGTAGTCGAGAGATTCCATGAGAATAGAAGAAGTTAGAATCAAATGGATAGAGGGTAAAGGGATAAAGAATCAAAAAGGGTAAGAGGGTAAAGAGGAATATTTTTGGGTTTTTGGATAAACATGATGTAGAAACAAAGAATGAAAATCTTTTTGGATTTTTGGATTTTTATAAGATAGTATAAATATATAGATGGTATAAACAAGGAGTGAATATTCAAATCACTAATCTGCTAAACGTAAGACTATTAGCACTGCTCCCCGGCAGCGGCGCCAAAATTTGATCGGTGCAAAACCGTCAAGTTTTCTCACGCAAGCTGACCACTTGTAAATGACCAGCCGTAAGAAACTTAAAACAATTTAAACACCAATGCAATGAAGATCAGGAGAGTATAGTGTTTCCCCAGGTCGTTAAGTCCCAACGAGCTGTGCGAGAATAGTCAAACGTAAAGTGATCGAGAGGATTTGAACGGGAAAGGATAGTGATTGATCTATACCTAAAGAGAAAGCCCATAAACTACAGGGGCTTAAATGCAAATTAAAGGAAATTAAAAAGATAAAAAAATATTAAATAAACGCTATCACTATTTGCAAAATGATGTTTTTGTTTTTATGTTTTTATAAAACTTGAAATTAAAAAACTACGTAACGTACAAATAAAAACGTGAAACTTACACAATATAAATCCTAAAAATATGAAAATGATATTTTTACAAACCTAATGATAAAAGAAAATTATTAGAAAAAAGAAAATTATTTTTACAACTATTTATTTAATTATTATTAATTAAAAACTCTTTTAACTATTTAATATTAGCCTAAAATACAAGAAAATAGGAAATAAACCTAGAAAAATAAAATTATGACTTGGAAAAATCTAAAATAACAAAAGAGAATTTTCAAAACTATTTTTATATTTTTCTGAATATTTTTGTATTTTCTTATAATTAAAAACTATTTAAAACTACTTAAATTATTTAAAAATACAATTTTAACTAAGAAAAATCTAGAAAAATAATTTTTTGACTTTTTATATTTATCTTAACTTAAGAAAATTGAAAAACTATTTTTTTGAAGCTTTTCTTAATTTTTGGTATTTAAAACTAATTAAAAAGGCTTAAAAACTAATTAAAATGTAGAAAAATAGCAAACAAGCTAGGAAAAATATGAAAATTTTAGGAAAATCTTAAAATAATATTAGGAAGCTAAGAAAAATGGAAAAACAGGAGGTTGTTTGGAGGAAATAGAAACTGATGTGCCAAGTGCTTATGAAATAAGCACTTGGATAAGCTAAAGGAGCACAACAAGCACCAAACTGAAAACAGGAACTTGGATAAGCTAAAAGAACTAAGATGCAACAAGAATCAACAAGCTTGGACCTCTAAACAACAAGCTCAACAGATTTGAGATTTGAGATAAATGAGCTAAAGCAGTGGTGAGGCCACTAAGTTTGGACATAAGCATAAGCTTCAAAATAAGCTGAAAATCAAAATGAAAAGTTTGAACTCAATCTAGACCTGGTCAAGAACCAATAGACCAAATACTAGACCTGGACAAGCTCAATTGAGCTTATGGGAGGATCTGCAATATCTGCTCACAAACTGTGCAGCTCAATGCCCTGCACAGGGCAGATAAGCCCTTAATCACAAGTCTTTTTTAGACTTCTAAAAATTTGATAAAATTCAACAAAAATGACAATAAGAAAGGGGACCAACTGAAGTTTTTAAAATGCCAAGTTTCACATGATGAGGCTCAGAAATGAATCAAGGAAAATTCACTCTCAGTTGGCTCAAAACAGGTTTTGCCAATTTGACTTTTTAAGCAATATTGATATTTTGACTTTGGTGAGATTTAAGCTCACTTTAAGGACTGATTATGATGTTACTAGATGAATAAAACCTACTGCAAGCTATGTTTAAGAATTCTAAGTACAAAACCAGTTTTTGATTTTCCAAAACTACAACAGACAAGCAATTGAGATGCATTTTCTTGATTTTGACTTTCAGTTTGTTGCAGGCACAATATATGACAGATATGAGTCAAAGACAGCTAAAAAAACATAATGCAATAAGCATTAACCATTGAACCAACCTCTAATGCAGTTAAAGCTACTGAACCAAACACCTTATTTAAGACAGTTTTGTAATTTAAAAGAGACAACTACTGAACAAGCTTGTCTACTCAAACAAGCTAACTCTAATTACACTACTTAACACTAAATAAACAGGTCTAAGCCATTCTTAACCATAGATACAGATACAAACACAAACTGCACATTGACTTGAAAATTGAAAATGATAAAACTACTCACCACTGACCAGCTGTTGTTGCAGGCTAAAACCAAACCCAAACCTGCTCTAAACTAGTCCATTTCAACCCATATCAAGGCTGCATCAACCCCATTATCCATTTCCATTGCAATTTGAGCTCTCTGTTGACTTTCATTGACCATGGAACATTTTGCTTGATTCTTTATTTAAAGCTTATCAAAAGCTATTAGAAGCTTTAATAAACTAGATTGAGCTTAAAATGAGCTAATAGAAGCTTATACATAAGAGAATGAAACTGAACATTTCAACAGTAAACTTGAATTTTTGAGACTTATATGAAAACTTAGATTGATGATCAAAAAACACATTACAAGGATGTTATGACTTAAATATAATACATAGAACTTGAAATTACAACATTTTGCATTGAACTAAGACATTAATTAAAAAACGACATTAAGAAAATTTTATAAAACTAAGTACCCTTTCTTTTCTTCCTCTTTCTTCCTTTTTATAGACCCATTTGCCTTCTCTCCTCTGTCTGAATGATTCCCACTAATTTCCAGAGCCATTGGATTACTTTTGGTGTCTTTTGGCCATTGGATGGTTTTGGCGGGAAAACTGAATTTGACCTCTGGGGCTTCTGAGCTAGCAACTAGGGGGGTGGATTTGTAGGGGTGATGATGAGGGGTGAGAGGTGTTGGGATAAGGTGAGGGTGATGGGAGAGGTGGTTGAAGAGGAGTAGCAGGGCAAGTGGTGGGGAAGCAGGAGGTGGGAGGGAAAGGCTGCATTTGACTTTGGTTTGACTTAGGGTCCAAAAAGAAAGTGACAGGGGGTCACAAGGGTTTTTGGCAGGGGATCAAAATGGAAAAGGGTCAAGGATAGGTTTTAAATAACAAGGACCTAATTTGTAACTTCTGATTTTTGAAGGACCAATCCTGCCAATTTCCCAAAGTTGTCACAAGGACCAAAATTGACAAGTTTTAATAGTACAAGGACCAGTTTTGTCATTTTCAAATTTCCAGGGACCAAACTTGACATTTTATGAAAGTTCAGGGACCTTTTCTGCCATTTTACAAAAGATTTATTCAAGGACCATTTTTGACAAGTTAGAATAATTCAGGGACCTTGAATATCATTTTTCTTTATTTTGTTTTACCAGGGACTGTTTTTGACAACTTTTGAAACTTGGGGGACTAAAACTGCCAATTATGCAAACTTTATACGTTTTTCACCAGATTTTGACATTTTTGCATTTAAAACACATAAAACACTTATTTGTGATATTTTTATCATTTTGATGCATTTCAGAGTGTTTTCAGATGTTTTTGCAGTTTAAATGGTACAAAAATGATGAGTATTTAGACACTCATCAAGTATCTGGATTGATTTTCAAATGGTTTTCAATTGGTTCCAATGGCAGATGAACAATACCAATTAGACCGAACAAATTTACTTTATGTATAGTGATATAAGGATGGTTAGGTTAGGTATTCGTTCCCACGATCCGCCTGAACCGGAGGGATCTACCCAGGGAATATCCACTAGATAGTGTAGAGTCCTTAGGTATGATGAAAAAAGGAGAAAAGTGAGATATGGGAAGAGTGCAGACTGAGATAGAGCTAGAACTGGAATAAACCCAACAAGGTTCTAGTTATGAAATCTCGGTAAGCACTGAAGAGGTTGAAGAATGAAAAAGAATTGAATGAGAAAAGGGGTGAAAAAAAATAGCTCTCCAATAATTCAACCTTAGGACAATAACCGGGTTCAATACATATGCTACTGGTGTTTACTAAGGTAACATCGGTATTGAAGACAAGACATCATGGACCCATTGACTCACTACACTATAACTTCCCAAACCACTCAAGTTCCTCGTAAAAGGGCTTGTTTCATTCTCACGGGGAACCGACATTATCTATCGACTTTCTCTTAGAGATTGTTGATATTGAAGAAGGATACCCTCTCCCTAGTCTCCGGCATAGGAACCAAATATGCACAATTGAGTCTAGAGCCACGAGATCATCAAATAAATCTCATTAGGACACTATCAATGAAGACTCTCTGTTTCACACAATGTGGAAAGAGAGATTATATCTTATGAGTCCTACGCATTATCCTTGTGGTATTGCCAGAACATCTGAGTGATATGCTAACATATTCACAATAAAGATGGAAAGCCATCTGGAACCAACATCAAACAAGCTCCTGGTGGGTGGCAAGTGAGATCTATCCAATAGATCAACCATGTGACAACTGAACAGAAACAATGGGGCGATTCAATCTTTTGAAACAATCCTGGTTCAGGTTATGGATTGACGGATACCTTTGAAAAACCGGTCGTTGTGCTTAAAAATCCTTTTCCTTAGCACATCGACTGTGTACTAATATTTCAAAATAAAAGGTGTTAATGATTGATAATTGATTTTCTTTAAAACCTTCGTTGTATTGCAAAATAATTTCTATTGAGCGATACACGATTGCTTTTCAAATCTCTTCTTATCAATTAGTGAATCTCAATTCGCTGGTTCACTCACTCCGTGTTGTCTTCTTTCAGACGTTCCGGTTTGAGAACAGCTAGAACAGCTGCGAAACCCTGTCAAGAAAATTCTTCGGAATTATACCTAATCACAGGCAGTACTTGTACTGATCAACGGGGAACCGTGGGCAGTGTACCTCAATTCAACAAAAGTGATCAAAGACACTTTCGTGCGCTTTATTGCTAACTGTTGTATGCAGGTACGCCCGACGTTTGCAGCTGATCAGAATGATGCGGTCAATCCAAAGCCGCATGCTCACACAACACATTCATTTCTAAAGAAATCATGATTGGTGCATCAATGACTCTGATATTTTCACTCCATGCTTCTGCTACGCTGCTGCAAATATCATGAATAAGCTAAAGAGTCCGTTACTCTGATAAGAATAAATCATGATCCAGAATGTGAGCATGTCAGTCCAAATGTCACAACATCACATAATACCAACACCACAATGGAAGAGTCAGAGATTTATGTTAGCTGATGATCTCAATGCTGGCTCAAAACTCATTATCACGTGGATCAGTTAAAGATCTCCACATTGATTATCCAAACATGCAATAATGAAGAATCAACAACTACGAGCTTCAGAGCAAAGAACATTAACAAGAAACCAAGAACAATCTAATTGTAATCTCTGTTTGTATTCTATGTATTTTTTAGGTGACCTCCCTTAGGGGGGGATTGTTAGGATTTAGAAAATCCAGTTATTAAAGAGTCGGTCACCTCAAGTATATGTAATCGTTAGAAAGCTCGTAGTCGTAGATTAGTTAATGTTTAGTAGTATTTAGTTAAGCAACACCGTGGAGGACGGACGGGTCTTTACCCACTGTATGCCTGATCCATAGAGCGTAGGTGGCGATTTGTGTAAGAACTATAAATACTCTCTACCTCCCAAGGTAGAGAGTTGGAGCTCATAATAAGATTTTTCTTTCTCTCACTAAAGTTCCCAACCTCTAACTTTATTTCTCTAAAACCATAGTATACGCCTCTTTGATCTTTGGTTTAGTGTGTTTGTGAAATCCAATATGATACAACATTAGTATGCTACATCACCTTTTGAAATCACAAACAAACTATAATGTTCTAAAATTAGGATAGATTAAGTAGCAATAACATATACATTCAAATAACCAAAGTAAATAATATCTTTTTTGGTTGGCAGAATTATATTAAAACAAAAAAAACAGAGTTAAAGAACTTATCTTGATCTAAACTCATAACTGGATACAATTTATAAAAACAAACTTCACAACATTAAACTCAGAAACAATATAAATCATTAAGGTTCATTTTCTTTCCAGGTATTACTAAGGGAAATCATGGCCCAACATCTCTTTTCTTTGCATATTTGGACAACAAAGGTCCTAAGTGTATTAAATTGTAACTTTTGAAAACTAATAAGTACAAGGGTAAATTCAGTCATTTTTCTAAATATATAAGTAAAAGGACCTATTTTGGAAAGCTTTAGAAGTTAAAGGTTTAGTATATATATATATATATATATATATATATATATATATATATATATATATATATATATATATATATATATATATATATATATATATATATATATATATATATATAAAGGACTAGATATGAAAAAGTGTATAACCTAAGGGTATATTGTGTCAAATTACAAACTTAAGGGTTAAATAAGATATTTTATTATAAATAAAAAATACTATCTTTTTAGTTAACAACGTAACACAATACTAGGGAGCTTCATGTGAGGGCTTCATTTGGGTATTCGTTTTGACGAGTTTGTTGGGTTTACAATTTAAAGTGCCCTGGATCCTCAAACGTTTACTACATGACCTTTGAATTATGATGCCCGAACCATGTTACATTACATCTAAATCTAGTACTTAACAACGTAACACAATACAAGGGAGCTTCATGTGAGGGTTTTCATACCTCTGGATTATGATTGCCCGAACGCTGTTACGTTATATCTAATTAAAGAAAACCTAAGAAACACATACTTAAGGAACATAGATAAACCAATTAGGACTTGACATATCTATACACAAACTATCTCAGGATACATGAGTAAACCATCTATAATCTGAGTCACTTTTGACATCAATCAGATTTCCCTAAATCTGAGTCACTTTTTACATCAATCAGATTTCCCTAATCCAAGGTAAGTTCATAGCCATATTTTTTAAATTCTTTCTAAACCCATGAGGGTTATACATGCTTTAAACCAAATACAAGTCTTTTCTTTTATTATTGCACGAGTACCTCCTATGCCACTATTACATAAAAAATTTCATGAACCATAATCACTTGCGAGTGAACGCGGGTATAGCGAATAGATCTATTTGGAGTTTGACAACTCCTGTTGGTTTGCCCCAGCCGGGTACAAATTAACACTATACTTGAGTACTAAAAGGTTAACCTTGGCAAGTTAAATTTATATCCAGTCATGATTGGTCTCTAGTGCCATCATTGACACGGACTGTTAACGTGGGGTGTCATGAGCTTAGTTGCAATAATACTATCTTTTACTACTACTTTTCCACTGTCCTCAGTGGAGCTTGTATTTACCTAAACCTATGAATTTCACTCAACTTTTAGGTTGACCCCTTTAAGCATGTTATCCTAGGTAACTGAGCAGATTACGGATTCATGGCACGGTGTGGCACTGGACTTGAGAACTTTCAAAACTGTTATCATTCAAACTCTATGTTTTAACATAGATTTTGGGACCTCACTTTTGGTAAAAGTATATCTTTTACTATAAAATTGTGATAAATAAATGAATGATAACTTAATTTCTAAAAACATCTCTTTTCAAGTCATTTTCTATTATTGTGACTGTGATCTATGAAGTAATACCCCATATTTAGTTCCGCTGCGATCTACGAAAATGGGGGTGTTACAGATTGGTATTAGAGCCACAATTTTAAAGAAAAAGGTCAAAACCTAAACTACAACTACTTTTCCTAAGCCCAAGAAAGTCCTTCGTGCCACTGCCCTGCCCCGAAACCGTATGTGCAAAAGGTTTGCATAATAGGTATTTCATAACTCTTATTTTCGATATAGATAACTTAGGTTATTTCCACCGGGTTGTTATATAGTCATGCCTCCCCCTTCCATCCTATTATTGTCCCCTCTAGTTTAGATGTAGTGGATGCTCTTTCCTCTACAGACATCCTTAGCTATACATCAGTTTCACCGGACTATTTCCCCGTTACTCTGGGAAACATCTCTCCAAACTCTTAGGAAAATTCTTGGAATAGCATAAATTCACTAGCATCTCTAAGCTTCTCGTCTTTCCTTGATAATCCTAGGCTAAGGCATCACCTTTTCCCCCACTAGCTCCTATCCCTTTACCCACTATTTTTCCTCCATTACTACCCTCACCAAAACTTAATCCCCAAGGGTTCTTTATTCCCAGAGGATCATGTTTACCTTGTGATGCAGGTTTTCTTACCAGGTTTTAATATTTATAATTGTCTCGTTTCCTATAGTCTACCTTATGCACTCACGGGAAGTGTACCTGGTCGTGTGTAGCGTAGTACTCGGTAAAACCGAGGTCTTCCAAAGAGCTATGTGAGCGGATTGTAATTAAGTCTATATGTCATTGGTTTTAACTAGGTTGTATTAGAAATTATTATTAAACTAAGAAACAAGAAATAAATGCGTAAAATAAATAGAGGTTGTGATCAATAGAGGGAAAGTCTGCTAACCTAATTACTCATCCTATCGTGTAATGTTCATGTTTTATTACTTCCAATTGATTCAAGTGGGTGTTTAAGTCGCTAGGACAGCATTTGGTCAATTCTTCCTAACCTATCAACAAAGGCTCCTACCCCAAGGTCAAGATTCTACCCTTGATAGTTGAATGGTTTTTAGTCGCCTAAGCCAAGTCATTAGGTACCCTACATGCAAGATTTGAATTAATGAGTGCCCGGGAGCTAGCATATTAGACACTCATCCCTAACTTCTTAAGTTCATCTGGACGACCGGTGATCATTTGGTTAGTTCGCACAAGCTAGGAAGGGTCGTCAGTTGGTCAATTCTTACCCTTCCTAACTCTACCTAACTACTTAGGGTAAGTTGGTCAATTCTCCTAAGCAACTAGATATGACCGCCTTTCAAAACTACCGAAGCAAGGGTAACTACTAAAGAACTATGCATGCATACACTAGAAACAATTATACAGAAGCATGAAAACATAAACAAAACATTCAAGGAATCATAACTAGGCTAGCACCAAAGGTGCTTTGGCGATCATATTAAAAGAAACAAAGAATTCGATGTATAACATAATGAAAGACATGAATCAAAAATAAAAGATAAAATGATCGCTAATGCTTATCGATATGGAGTGATTCCACCCTTGGGGATGGCTCCGTATGCTCCGAATGATCTGCCTTTAGACCCCTCTTCACGTTCTCTACCTTTGAGTTGTGAGTGAATGATATAAAATGCATAAATTAAGGATGGTATTTATAGGTACGATCCTAGTTACGGCATATCTTGAGTTGAGAGTTACGCCATAACTTCAATAATTCCTCAATTAATGCTCTCGTTAAGTAAGTTACGACGTACCACTTGGGAAAGGTTACGCCGAATCTTCAATACAGGTTACTTTTTCTAGGACTACGGCGTAATCCTTGTGAGGAGTTACGGCGTAGTTGATGGAGGCGCAAAACATTTCTTGACCTAGATGATTACGGCGTAACCTTAGTTGGGAGTTACGCCGTAATTGCTATTAAGTTGGTCTTCTGAGTCAAAACACTAGCTACGGCATAATGTGAGAGAAAGAGTTACGATGTAGCTTCTTCACAGTTGGCATAATATCATAAATCGTTAGGAAAATCTCCAAATCCGCGTCTCATAAGCTCAAATGCTCGTAATTTACCTAAAAGTGAAATATAAAAGAATACAAGCGTAAATCCATATAAATGATATAAAATACGAGCATTATCGAGGGAAATTGACAGTTAAAAATCAGGACTATTTGATGTTATCAAATATCCCCCCACTTGAACTATACTTGCCTTCAAGTAGACCTTATTAGAAAATTTTCTAGAAAGATGTCCCACATTACCTGGAAGATATGAGTTTAAAAATTCCTTATGCTAGAATAAATCAAAGCCGAACACCTCACGAAATTGGAACAAAACACTCAAATTCTCTCAACTAGTCTAAGTGTCAATTTTGGGGTGATCACTCAAAGCACAGTCATAGCATGTATTCTATCATAAGCTTGGTGGTTACACAAATCTCCACCACTAGAGTTAAGGAATAAACAATTCTTGAAGGCAATATGGGTAGACACAACATGGGTTAAGGGTGAAATGTCATTACTAACATGTCACGGAAAAGTGGAAAAAATCAATGATACATGACCAAATCCATAGGCAAGACACCAAAGATTTCTCGCTTCATCACCTAGACACGTTTCATGACTAATTGGTGTAAAGTAACAAAGCAAATAGACTTAACCTATAACCAAGTTGTCACCGCCTACCGTTCATCCAAAGTTCAAGCTTTAAAGTTAAGAAACCGGATCATGACAAGTAGATGTGCCATTAGCGAATGTCATGATGGGCACATTACCTGTTCTTCAACTGTTGGCGTAATAATTACCAACTCAATTCTTCAAATGTAACCGAGGTAGCCTCCTCGATGCTTAATCTTTGATGAGCTCCAATCATAGTGCTTATAACATTGCACTTTACAATAATCAATAAACAACTATTTTTTTAATTTTTTTTATTATTATTTTTGAATCATAACAAAAAACATAACATCCCCCCATTTGAGATGAAAATATAATGAGAATCTGGGGGGTCTTCAATGATCTTTAAATATAAGTCTTTGACGAAAGGGTGATTTCCAAACCTCTCTACTTGAACCTTGAACTTAGGCAAACAATGACTTCCCGATCACAAATTAAGATTACACGGTAGGCTAAGGCGAATGGGTGTAACGAAACAATATATATTGGGTGAACAAAATGAAAAGAATGGCTCAGACGGGTGTATCTAGGGGTATCTTGCACTAAAGGTGAGTGCAACAAAAGGGTTTAAGAAGGGGGTCAAAAAGTAGAGGTGGCTAATCGATAGACTCACAAGGATGGGCTATTTGGGTGATAATCCTAAAAATATTGCCTTCTCAAACTGATTATTCCATATACATTAAGCGAACTCAACATACCTCGTCTATGGTATCGAAATGATGGAAATGCCAAGTTCTAAAGTTTACAAGCTACCGGCACACTCATAATTTAGTGGATTTGGGTAAATAAGTGGAAACAGATAAGGCTAATCTCACCATAAAATATCAAGGGTTATAATGTGCTCTGCTAAGGTCTAATCTAGTTAGGTTAAGAAAAACATGTCAAAATTTTAAAAATGGCATAAATTTTTCAAAATAAACTAGAAAAAATGAGGGCAAATAAGTTCAAGTAATAATTCTACTCCCGTCCCCCCCCCCCCTTGATATGTACAAAGTCCCTTTGTACTAAACGTTAAATGAAGGTGAAGAGAAAGTAGAATTAGAGCGATAACTTCCCTGAAATTTGCTCCTAAAAAGAAAGAAGGCCCACGAAGATAATCGTGCCTTCGCTTAAGCATCCACGAGCAAACTTCAATCCCTAAAATCACACTAACCAACAAGCATAATTATAAAAAAAAAAAAAAAACAAAAAAAACAAAAAAAAAAAACAAAAAGAACAAAAAGAAATCTAACTCACTTTCGTAGGAATCACGGTTGCATTTAGCATATGCAACAAGCCTTTTAAACCACTTGGTATCCAAAGTGGACGAAGGTAGTCTCGTGAGGGCTTGCAAGAAACATACCCACAAAGTTCATTTAAAAACTAATACGAGGTTATTGCGTTAATACTGTAAGAATTCATACTGCATGAGAATTACGACGTAACCCAAAAGAGGAGTTACGCCGTAATTGTGCTAAAACCTGCATTCGGCTACTGGAGAATAGCTACGGCGTAGCCATAGAATGGGATTACGCCATAATGGTTTATCCTGGAGAGAATCGCCATTGAGGATATGTTACGGCGTAACCATGAGGATGAGTTACGCCATAACTGTTGGATAGAACAGGTCCCTGTTTTAATCACTTGTAAATTCATCTCCAATTCCCGTAAAATGTTAAAAACACAAAACCCAACAAAAAATGGAATAAAAGAAATAAAAAGAATAATTCAGGTTGTCTCCCAAAAGAGCACTTTTCTTTATTACTGAGTCTTTAAGTTAGACTCAAAGCCATGGGGCTTTATGGTAGCCTTCGAACTTGGTCAACTTCTTCCATATGTTTCATCAAGTTGTGTCTGACCCATGAAACATTAGTAGCGGTGTGGAGAAACTCCTTTGTCTCAATCTTCCGAATCTTGTAAAACTTTTTGTCTGGCCCCAAGTGGTACTTTGTAATCTCAAATTTTTCAGCTATAATTGGTGGCGGCCTTTTGTACAGAATACCAAAAAGTTTGCACCTCCGTTGATCATATGCTTCATCATCCGGGTCAGTGAACCCGTCTTGATTCTGTAGTTCAAGGTAGTCCATAATTCCCTCAATGTCATCATCATCGGACTTAGTTCCCTTAAACCACTCATCATTTAGTACTTCCTCAATAGGCATACGTTTACACTCTTCTTTTTCATCACCCCATGTATCTTTGTTATCCTCATTCGTTAAGCCATTCGTCACCTTACTAGTATCATGAGGAATCTCTTCACTTTGGTCTTCTTCACTCATGCAATCCTTCCAAATTATTTTCTTAGTGGAAGCATCTATTTTTCCATACTTCATTTTAACCAAGTTAGCTCCGTTCTCTCATTGTCATTGGTTGAGGTCCCAAAAAATTAGTCATCCCCAACTCTAGCTATGCTGATCCCCCCGTTACAGTCATCGTCAAAAGGGTTACAAGAAGCCCAAAATATTTCACCAACGGTCTTTACCTTTTCACACCAATGCTTCTGAACTGTCTTGTTGTTGGTGTTGCTATTATCAATAATTCCATAATTTGAGATTGACTTGTTTGTTGTTTTATGAATTGTATCAATACTGGGGGTTTCACAGTTAACATTGCGGCTAAGATCGGCCTAAATTCTTCTTTTAGCGTCATTGTCTATCTCGCCATAAACAATCTATTCCCATGCATCGGATGTAATAGTCCCATCATTAGTTGAAGACCACAGGTATTTATTGTTTTTTACTCTTTCCTTGTCATCTCCACCATCACAAATGTTATCATAGGGGTGACATGAAGACCAAAGGTCGTACCATCTGTCATTGTTTACAGGAATAGTTTTGCACCAATGGTATTTCATTTTCAGGTTCAGGTTTCCGTACTGAATTATTGTTACGCAGTAACCTTGTAGAGTGGTTACGGCGTAATCTGCCACTGTTGTGTCTTTCAGCTTCAGTTTCCTGCACATTGTAACTACTAGAAATACAGTGCTCGTGTGTGATGGTGCTAGGAACAACTTTATTTTTCCCTTTTTTGAGAAAACAAACATTTTTGATATGGTGGCATTTTCCCACATCATCCATGCTATGAGTGAGCTTCCTATCGTTGATTTTTAAACTTATGACTTTTTTGAAGACATTAATTTTTGCACGCGCGGTAGCCAGAAGAGGTCTACCTAAGATTAGTGGAATGTCGAGATCTTCTTCCATGTCTACAATTACAAAATCGACATGAAGAGTAAAATTATTAATCTTAATTAGCACATTCTCAAAAACCCCTCGAGGTATGCTAACTGTCCTATCTGCCATTTCAATGGTCGTGCAAATGGGTTTGATAGGACCAAGATTTAGTCTTTTGCACATAGAAAACGGCATGATACTTATGCTAGCCCCCAAGTCGGCTAAGGCATTAATATTATGTAAATTATTAATAGAACAAGGGAGAATGAAACATCCTGTGTCTTTCTCCTTTAGAGGGATCTTATTTAGGACAACAACTGAACATCTGGCATTTAACTTTACTTTGTTTTCCATGATCGCACCATGTTCTTCGTTAGTATGTTGCTCAAAATTTTGAGAGTTCGTGTTGTCATCCTCCCTTTTTGCTTGATTGGAGAAACAGGCAACTTCTTCTTCCATGTACCTGAAAGGGGTGTAGAGAGGTCTCTCGTTATTGGAAAATTTGGACTTGCAGGAACTATCATCATATTTTGAGTTGCCTTTATGAATTCCATTTTCCAAAATCCCAAGTTTTCTTTCGGTGTTCTTTAAAGTCTCATGGTAAGCTAGGAGATTGGATTTTGTTTCTACTTTAAAGTCTCAATGTTCACTCTGTAAATTAACCGCATGAAGATAAAGGAAAATGACTACTTCATCTGCCTGAAAACATTATCGGTGAACCTTCCAGATTACTCTCTACATGCCCCCAACCCACACAAGCCATGTTTTGTCACTATGATGCTCGCATATCTTCAACTAAACCTATAACCTACAAAGAAGCATTGACTGAATCCTAATGGATTGAAGCTATGAACTTGAAGAACTAGGAGGAGGATTGAAAAAAAAGGCAAAGTTGGTAGCATGTGGAAATTGTTAGGAAGAAGGCATTGATGTTGAGGAATCATTTTCTTCAGTTCATTCAGTGGATCGACACACATCCGATTGTATGTTTATTCACATGTTGGGCATTTGACACTAGTTGATTACTTCAGAGCTAATCATTTATCACTTATTTGAGATTGAAGTTGAATTTCACAAAGGTGTGTTCCTATTTGATAACTTGCTCGGGCCTAAGAATTTTTAAGTTTAAGACTTGGTTTATCTAGTTACCAGCTATCGGGATGGATGGTTAAAGACCTGGTTAACTATCACTAAAAGGAGTTATGTTGTTTTACTCAGTGCCACACGTAGATGACGTTGTGGATAAAGAGGTGTTAATGTCTCATACTGTGGTTGAGTATTTGAGTACTTAGAGATTTGCTTGGAGCATAAATTCTCAACACCATTCTTCCAACATTAGTGCAAGCTTAAGATACAAATGCGGGGAACTCTACTTTAGTTTCTAGTTTGGTATATCGGGTTTTGTTCATCAGTGGTCACTTCAAATTGTCTATAAATGGGTTGATAAAGATAGTCAGAGAGAGTTTCTGTAGTAGTTGATTCTCACAGGATTCATTTGAGCTAATTGTGTTCTTCTCTATTTGAAGTATATGAGAGTATTATGTTTTGCTGATTCTGAGGTATCAAAACCAGCAAGGAGGAAGGAGACATACATCTAAACGCTCAACAAGTACACATGATGAACTTAATACTTCTTCTTAATTGAAGTCATTCCAGGAAGACAAATGTCATAACCGCAGAGAAACTTAGTGTCTTAATTCGTGGTGTTTGGTGTTATTATTCCAACTATTTGGGGTAAGTGGTCTCTTGACACTTTTGGTATGTGTTATCTCAGCGTTCAGTAGGAAGAAATATGAGAAGAATATTTGGATCGTGAGATGATATTGCTTATCGACATCTTCTTTATGATTTATGATAAAGTGCTTCTGGTTAGTGCTTCATGTACACAATGTAATGATCATTCCGATGAGATCGCAACCATCAGGGGAGAGATATGTGTACATCAGGGATGCACAATATATTCACATGATCGAGCTTAATCAGTTATTCCAGAGTTGTCATCCGCAGAGAAGATCAGTGATTCAACCAGTTATTGTGATGTCGTTGTTTCTACTTTGGATGGGTACTTGTGTACATTATGGGCTGATTGGTTATATAGAAGATAACTAGAATGCACTTGATAAAATGAAGATGTTGATATGTTGATCCCCTGACTTGACAACTGCTCAAACTCGAAGAGTTATGTGTACATCAGGGACGCACAACAGGTTCATGTGATCGGGCTTAATCATTTATTACGGGTTTGATAAACGCAGAGATGATCCGTGTTAACTTGTTACTTCGTTGTTATCGTCTTCTTTGGGTTCTTGAGCTTCATACAATTAGACTGTTTGCTCCACTTCATCTTCTGGGGGGAAATGGTCTTAATTCGAAGATTGTCGGTTTGGGGGAAGCTACCAAAGATTCACATTTAGAAGGCTCATGATCAGACTATTTTCTTAGAAGCCTCAAATACTTTGGTGGTGAAAGTTTAAGAGATGTTGATTCCTTTCTTCTACAACGTGCTGAACGATATCCTTATCTCGGTACTCATTTCATCATCCTCTTACACAAAATTATCTTCTTTGTATATATCTTATCAAAAAGCAAAATACAAAATTATAAAACCAACAAAAAGAAAATAGAAAAATATAAAATTTCAAAACCCATAAAAATCAGAAAATTTTGAAAAAGCCCAAAAATATTGTTTTTAATTTCATGTCATCTGGTTTCGATAACATCTACGGAATTTGAATTTTCATTCAATAATGACACGGGTCTTTAGATGAAGTTCGAACAGATATAATAAAAATATTTTTGTGTTATTAATCTGTTAAAAAAATATGAGATGGAGAAAAATGATGGTTTATTGTCATTTCAGGCAGTAACCCGTTTTAAAAGAAAGAACAGAGTCATGCTTAATCTTATTTTTAAAACCTCATGCTCTGATTCTAAAAACAAATGTTTGTCGTAAAAAAGACAAATGTTTCCTTACAAATATTTTTCCTTCTAGAAATTCTTCTGAAAAATATTTGTCATCTAATGAAAACAAAATTGCTTGGAAAATAACTCGGACCCTATTTTTGAAAATCATCTGGACTTATCATTTGTCAAAATCTCTATCTCTCAATCAACAACTCATGTAATTGATTGAGGGGGAGAATGATTTCAATCAAATCAAAAAGGTTATTTTTTCAAACAATTGGCACGTAAACGAGCAAGGTCTAATTCTGGATAATCAAAAAGAAATTTGTTTTGTACAATTGGATCCAGACCTTGGCTAATGTTATGTTTTCAAAATATTTTTATGCATGTTTGAACAATGGAGTTTAAAGTTTCAGAATCTGATCCTTATCAGTTAAAATGTTTTTTTCAAAAGCAAGTCACAGTTCTCCTCAAAAGTTTTCAAAATTAATTTAAATCAATAGAGATCACAAATCTCAAAGGATTTGAAAATTATGATCAGGGGAGAATTTGTGATTTAAATTAGATATAAACTGATAATTCGATAAGTGGTTTTGAATTATAATAACAAGCTCTCCTCCCTACATGTGCCAAACGATTTCAAATTTTCCATGCACATGTTAAGGGGAAGCATTTATCTTAAACCAAAAGGAATTGAAACGTGATTGATTTCTCTCAGAGTGCAGGTTCCTTCTAATATGTGCAAAACTCTTTCGAATCTCGATGCACATATTGAGAGGGAGCAATCGTAAGAAAACATCAACCTTCTCAAAATTGTTTTAACCAAAGTATTTAAAATACTAGATTTGATCAGGAAGTGATGATAATCATTTTAGAAAATGTTAATCAAAAGATTGGATCTTTCATTCTCAATCTAATATTTCAAAAGTCCCCTTGCCTCCATGTGCTAAAATAATTTCTAATACTTGAAGCACATGTTGAGGGGGAGCATTTCTAAAAAATCAAAAAACAATTAAGGTACAAAATGCTTTGATTTTATATCACAAGTACCTTGATTGATTTTCAATTCGTTTAGAGGCGGAATGAACAATACCAAAATACCGACGAATTTTACTTTATGCATGGAGTTATAAGGATGGTTAGGTTAGGTATTCGTTCCCACGATCCCGCCAGAGCCGGAGGGATCTACCCAGGGACAATCCACTAGATAGTGTAGAGTCCTTAGGTATGATGGAAAAAGGAGAAAAATGAGAATATGGGACGAGTGCGGACTGAGACAGAGCTAGTACTGGAATAAACCCAACAAGGTTCTAGTTATAAAGTCTCAGTAAGCATTGAATAGGTTGAAGAGTGAAAAGAAATAACCCTCCATTTATTCAACCTTAGGGCAGAAACCGGGTTCAATTCATATGCTACTGGTTGTTACCAAGGTAACACCGGGATTAAAGACAAGACGTCATGGACCCAGTGACGCACTGCACCAAACTTCCCAAGCTACTCAAGTTCCTCTTAAAAGGACTTGTTTCATTCTCACGGGGAACGTACATAAGCTATCGACTCTCTCTTAGAGATTGTTGATATTAAAGAAGGAGACCCTCTCCCTAGTATCCGGCATAGGAAACCAAAGTGCACTATTGAGTCTAGAGCCAAGAGATCATCAATAAATCTCAGTAGGACACACTATTCTTGAAGACTTGTTGTTTCACACAATGTGGAAAGTGAGAATATAATTAAGAGTCCTACGCATTATCCTTGTGGTATTGCCAGAACATCCGAGTGATATGTAAAATATTCACGATGAAGATGGAAATCCTTCTAGAGCCATCATCTAACAAATTCTTGGTGGGTGGCATGTGAGATATATCCAATAGATCAAGCTTGTGACAACTGGATAGAAACGATGGGGCGATTCAATCTTGAATCAACCTTGGTCCAGGAAATGGATTGGCGAATACATTTGAAAAACCGGTCGTTGTGCTTAAAAATTCTTTTTTGTAGCACATCGACTGTGTATTAATGTTTCAAAACTAAAAGAGTATTTATGATTTATAATTGATTTTCCAATAAAACCTTCGTTGTGTTGCAAAACCCTTTTAATTAAGCAATGCACGATTCTTTTCAAATCACTTTTCATCAATCAGTGAATCTCAATTCGCTGGTTCACTCACTCCGCATTGTCTTCTTTGAGATGTTCCAGTTTGAGAACGGCTAGAGCAGCTGCGAAACCCTGTCAAGGAGATTTTTCGGAATTAAACCTGATCACAGGCAGTACTTGTACTGATCAACGGGGAACCGTGGGCCGTGCACCTCAATTCAACGAAAATGATCAAAGACACTTTCGTGCACTTTAAAGAACAAAACATGCAGAACATGAAGAATCAAAGACTACGAGCTACATAGCAAAGAACTTAATCAAGAATCCAAGAACATCCAAAATGTAATATCTGTTTGTAATCAATGTAAATTGAGGTGACCTCCTTTAGGTGGAGATTGTTAGGATTTAGAAAATCCGGTAGTTAAAGAGTCGGTCACCTCAAGTATATGTATTTGTTAGAATGCTCGTAGTTGCAGTCATTTAGTGTTAGTAAGTAGTTTGCTAAGTAACACCGTGGAGGACGGACGGGTCTTTACTCACTGTATGCCTGATCCACAGCCCGTAGGAGGCGTGTCATGTAAGAACTATAAATACCCTTTGCCTAGCAAGGCAAAGGGTTGGAGCTTTCAATATCATTTTTCTTTGTCTCACTAAAGTTCCCAACACTCTTCCACTTTCTCTCTCTAGAACTCATTTTATACGCCTCATTCTTGTGTTTGATTATGTGTTTATAAAACCAATATCTAACAGTCTTCCCTCTATGTACTTAACCATTTCTATTTGGGAATTGTTGTTTTCGAGAGGGCAATATCTGGCTAAGTGGCCCCCTCCACATGTGTCGCATCCTACTAGAATAGCATGCACATTTTCCTACAGTTTTTTCATATCTCGGCCAAGGTTTTCAATCTTATTAGTAATGGCCGCAATGCCATCCCAGTTGTTTTCCCTTCCTCTATTGCTTCCCTCTTAATGCCATTTCTGAGAATGGTCAGCCACTTTTTGAATGGCTTCAATGGCCAAAGTAGGGGTCATCCCAGGAATCGGTCCCTAATAGTCCAGCATTTGTCTTGTAGCAACGTTGATACCTTTGTAGAAAATATTTACCTTTTGCTGGCTGTTTAGGTCATAAGTGGGACACTTGTAAAAATTGTATCTATCCCAAGCTTGATACAATGTCTCATCGCCTTCTTGTTTAAAGTTATGGATTTCCATGAGTTGATTTGATACTTTTGAAGGCGGGTAATATCTTTGAATGAAGTATCTTTTAAGGAGAGCCCATGTATCAACTGCCCTGTCAGGGAATCTATCAACCCATCTTTTTGCAGCTCCAGTGAGTGTGATAGGAAAGACTCGGAGCATAACCGGATCCTTTGAGACACCTGGTATATTAAACAGGCTAGTAATGTATTCCACAATTTCAATGTGATCATGAGCATCATCTGAAATATTTCCAGAAAAAGGGTTTGTTCTTAATTCCCTCATCAATTGTGGTCTTATCTCGAAATCAATATCATCCCCAGTTGCTGGCCTAACGAGCCCCGACCCTTGTTCATCCCTAGTCATATCCAAATATTCCTCGAGAGTGAGGTTATCAATGTCTACAACCTCCATGGTACCTGAAACTTAAAAAGGAATCGTGAGAAAACAAAAACTTAAAATAAAACAAAAATAAAAGACTTAACAAAAATCCTAATATAACTCCCCGGCATCGGCGCCAAAAACTTGATACAAGTTTTTTGACCAGGTTTTAATATTTATAATTGTCTCGTTTACCTATGGTCCACCTTATGCACTCACGGGCAGTGTACCCGGTCGTGTGTAGTGTAGTAATCGGTAAAACCAAGGTCGTCCAAAGAGCTATGTGAGTGGATTCTAATTAAGTCTAGATGTCACTGGTTTTAACTTGTTTGTATTAGAAATGATTATTAAACTAAGAAACAAGAAATAAATGCGTAAAATAAATAGATGTTGTGAATCAATAGAGGGAAAGTTTGCTAACCTAATTACTCATCCTATCGTTTAATGCTCATGTTTTATTACTTCCAATTGATTCAAGTGGGGGTTTAATTCGCTAGGACATCATTTGGTCAATTCGTCCTAACCTATCAACAAAGGCTCCTACCCGAGGTCAAGATTCTACCCTTGATAGTCGAGTAGTTTTTAGTCGCCTAAGCCAAGTCATTAAGTACCCTACATGCAAGATTCAAAATAATGAGTGCCCGGGCGCTAGCATCTTAGACACTCATCCCTAACTTCTTAAGTTCATCCGGACGACCGGTGATCATTTGGTTCGTTCGCACAAGCAAGGAAGGGTCGTCAGTTGCTCAATTTTTACCCTTCCCAACTCTACCTAACTACTTAGGGTCAGTTGGTCAATTCTCCTAAGCAACTAGATATGACCACCTTTCAAAACTACTGAATTTAGGGTAACTACCAACGAACTATGCATGCATACACTAGAAACAATTATACGAAAGCATGAAAATATAAACAAAACATTCAAGTAATCATAACTAGGCTAGCACCAAAGATGCGTAGGCGATCATATTAAAAGAAACAAAGAATTCGATGTTTAACATTATGAAAGACATGAATCGAAAATAAAACATAAAATGATCGCTAATGCTTATCGATATGGAGGTGATTCCACCCTTGGAGATGGCTCTGTATGCTCCGAATGATCTGCCTTTAGACCCCTCTTCACGTTCTCTGCCTTTGAGTTGTGAGTAAATGATATGAAATACAGAAATTAGGGCTGGTATTTATAGGCACGATCCTAGTTATGGCATAACTTGAGTTGAGAGTTACACAGTAACTTCAATAATTCCTCAAATAATGCACTCGTTAAGTAGGTTATGGCGTAACACTTGGGAAAGGTTACGAAGTATCTTCAATAAAGGTTACTTTTGCTAGGACTACGGTGTAATCCTTATGAGGAGTTACAGCGTACTTGATGGAGGCGCAAAACAATTCTTGACCTAGATGATTACGACGTAACCTTAGTTGGGAGTTACGTCGTAATTGCTGTTAAGTTGGTCAACTGAGTCAAAACACTAGCTACGGCGTACTGTGAGAAAAAGAGTTACACCGTAGCTTCTTCACAGTTGGCATACTATCATAAATCGTTAGGAAAATATCCAAATCCACATCTTATAAGCTCTAATGCTCGTAATTTACCTGGAATTGAAATATAAAGGAATAAAAGCGTAAATCCATATAAATGATATAAAATACGAGCATTATCGGGGAAAATGACACTTAAAAATCAGGACTATTTGATGTTATCACCTAGGAAACCAATCCCTCTTTTATCACACTTCCCTAGTAATGAGCCTAACCTAGTCCGGAAGTGACCCTATACCTTACCACTCCTATCTTTCTTAGGTAATCTCCCTACCTCATCTTGGAAATTTGAGGTCGGAGAAGATCCTGATAGGACACCTTTAGAACACCAGGAAAATCAGGTTGAGGATATTTTGAATAGCTTAGGTGAACTCTATTTTGACCTTATTGAGAAGATAGAAGAAGGTCATAGTAATAGCCAAATAGTCACCCAACATGATTTTAGTAAATTAAAGACTGAACTTCAACAAACCCGTACTTAATAAAGACCAAATAAGACACCACCATAAGATTGCCTTTGCCCGCTTTAGGCTTAAAGATGATCGATGGTAACCAGTTTCGTCGTCGATTAGATATAGAAAGCCCTTCTAACCCCAACCCTTAGGCTTAAAGATCAATTAGGAGGAACCACCAATTAGTATATCCCTATCGCTTATAGCTTTTGGTTAAGGATTTCCCCCCTAGGATATGAAATATAGTATTATTTGTTAGAGTTTGGATATGTAAGAAATATATGATATGTAAGATAGAAGATAAGTTATGACTTCGTTATACCTTGTTGTCACTTCTTAGTATCTCACTATTAAGGATAACATTACCAATTAGAAATTAGGTACACCATCACCCGTCCATTATTTTATTAGATTATCATAAGTCATTCCGAACCCTATCGCAGCCCCTAGAGATTAAGTTAGCTTCCGGATAACTTAAGAAGTTGGATACTTGTTATAATCTATCTTAGATTTCGTTCTATACCATAAAGTAATACTGAAATATATGTATTACGTACAACCCCTAAGGATCTAGGTCGAATAGTTTTGATGCCTTAGATTCTTACTCTTCAACTCGCTTGGGTTTCAATTTCAAACCAAAAACCTTATTGAGAAACATCTCGTAAAGATATTTGTTTTTAAACCTTAAGAATTTTAAGGAAAGCTTAGGACATTATCCGTTAGATACCTAGTAAGTACCAATAGGCCCCGAGAAATATGTTTGTTCCCTCTTCTTCCTTCCCTATTAGTTTTCTCTCTTACCCACCAGGAAATTAGCCTAAATCCCTATCTTTTCGGTTTTTGGGTCAAATCCAACTACGAGACATATGGCATAAATAACGACACTTGTCAAATCTTGAAAAGTTATTTATGACATAATACGGTTGTGATTTTATCCCTTGTTGTTTCATGACATCATGGTCGTCAAACCTATGTCATGAATTATGACTTTTCATGTACTATATCTTCCTACACTCCCTAGAAACACTAAACCGTTCTCGGGTGATCTTTATATGCAAACATATAATAGTGATTATATGAAACCATATAATGGTGACATTCCTATCGTTCCCCCTTCACTTTTTAATCCTCGAGACTTCAATGTTCCCGAAGTAGTTTCCCATCCTCGTAAGAAAATCCATATTATACCCCCTAAGCCTCTCATATTTGAGTTCGGAAGTAGTTCATTTAAAATACCCTTTAGAAAGACATAAGGAACCGATAGAATCTATTCTAATTTCACTTAGATAAGTTACCTCTAGAATGTATTGAGGAAGTAGAAAATAAGATTTGTGATCTTGGAAAGAGTCGAGTCATCATCCCAAGAAAACTTTGATAGGTTAGAAACTGAACTAAGAAAAGCTCATATATAGATTTTTGACTTACATGAAGGATATACTGATAAGGTCGTCCAAGCTCGTGTTAGGCTTTCTATTATTGAGGATATTTAAATTAGTTGTCAATTAGACATAAGGAGTCTTTTATGTACAGCCTAGGAACTTAAGAACAACAAATGACCAACATCGAACTAATAGACTACTAAACTTACTAGCCTAGAATCCTAAGTGTTTACGGTATTGTACATAGCCTTGTAAGATATATAGGTGAGTCATTTATGATCTAAAGAAGTTATAGTTCCCCTATACCTAGTTCATAGGTTATCTATCCCATATTAAGATTTCTTATATGCTATATCATAGGAATTACTATGAATTATACACCACCTGATTTTCACGAGCCTACCCTAAGTCCTATCTACTTAGACTTAGAACTCAAGATTGATAGTTATAACTAAGAAATTAAGCAAGTTACTTCATCTAGGAACACTGAAACTTATGATGAATTTCCACCATCATTTATAGGATCTTCTTCATTGGTTAGACCAATTACGCCGTTAGACTATTTAGATAAACCCTTATGAATCATACCGATACCTTTAGGTGGGCAACTAGCTTCTGAGGAACCTAATGAATCTCATCCATATTAGAATAACCATTTCTATAGGCTTTAGGTTTCCTACTCTTCTCACTCTTCTATTACGTCCTACAACGTTCTAAGTATTAGAACTTGTATCTCACTCTTCTGTTATATCCTACAATGTATAAAATGTTAGAACTTGTATTTCCATTCTCCTGTCACACTGCAACGTTCTATTAGTTAGAACTTATAAAAATATCTATGTCGAATCTTCATAATCCTCAATATGTTCGACTATGATATTACTCCTATTTCGTCCTATCTTGCAAATGTTGCAAGAATGGCTCCCATGAGATCGTCTATGACTCCAGACAGTGGGCCCATAACCCACAGGTCCCAATGATTTCAAAACCTTTCCCTCAAAACATTGTAAGTTGCACAATGTTCTTCATAACTACTTCTTGAATTCCTTTGTAAATCTCATTGATTCTCTTATATTCAATTCTGAGTCAAATCACTTGCCTTGCACTTTCGAAACATCCCCGTGCAACTTGTGGAAAACTAGAAGGGGGGGTTGAATAGTTTTACCAATTTAAAACTTCCTTTTAAATATTTAGATCGACTTATGTCAATCTATTTGGTTGTTTACGTTGGACGTTGATAGATAGATATATAAACGTGTAATGAATGATAAAGATTAAGAAGCACATCACCACGACACAAGTTATTTATAGTGGTTCGGCTACAAGGACACCTTCCTTTCCCTACTCCACTCCCTGAGTCACCTACTCGAGAGTTCGTAAACACTACACCAACTCCTTATGGCGGAGAAGCCTTCACAACGTCGCTTAACCTTTTTCCGGTACAAAGCTAAATACCGAGTTCCTTCACACCAAGGTGAACCACACCTAACACAACGTCGCCTACCCTTTATACAGTGCTAGGCTAACCACCGAGTTCTTTCACACCAAGGAGAACTAATCCTATCACAACGTCGCCTACCCTTTATTAGATACTAGGCTAAGCACCTAGTTCCATTACTATGGAGGAACTACTACCCTTCACTACACAACACCTAATATCAAGGAGATCCACTCCTTGTTACAATACCATCAAGGATATCACCATCCTTGGAAATAAACAATATGTATAACAATGCACCTCATCGATTATACGACCTAGGCATTCTTCCCAAATGCGACTCGATTTGATTCTTCGGCATCCTTCACTAATGCCTTAGACACAACGCTTGGCACCCTTCACTAATGCCTTCGTCTTGACACCTTTAGCATTCTTCACTAATGCTTTGACACGGATGATTAGCATCTTTCACTAATGCTTTCATCTTGACACTTTCGGCTTTCTTCACTAATGCCTTCAACCCAACATCTATGGAGAAAGTAAGAACTATCAACAAGAGAACCTTAGTTGTCTTGATGATGATGAAGCATGGCAACTCATGGACTTGAGCTTGCACGTCTTCAAGAAGTGGTGATATTGCCTTTAAGAGGAACCTAGAAGATCACACAAAAACAAAAGACAAACTACATAGATCACTTGGATATGAGGTTAGAGGGTTATAATACTTGGGAAGTATGTATGTGAAGTGATAAGTAGAAAGGAAGAAATGGCTCTCTATTTATAGAGAAAATTCTCTACTGTTCCCCGGATCCCACGGATCCCTTCCACTTGGGATCCGGCTAGCACAAAGCCAGGGATCCGTGGAACGCTCCTCTTTGCCCATGGGTATTTTTGGTTATGGGTCATGGGTCATGGGTTATGGGTTGATCCATGGTTTTCTTTCTAGATACAATGTATCTTAAGTATACAATGAACTTGGTTAAGTGGTATATATAAAACCATGGGTTATGCGTCAATACTATTTGCTAGTTTTTACCCATTTTAGTATATACATGTTTTTACCCATTTTAGTATACTTAGTTTAATTATATGCTAACCCAATATGTAAACACTAGTTGTTGTACATATGTATTTAAATCATAAAATCACTTATACTTGTTTTAGTGTTTTATGTGAAAACGTAAGTGTGTTAGGAAACTATTTAACTCAAACTATTTGCGTATTCTATTTGTTTCGTTAAAATGATTTTACGTTTGTTATCGACAAAACATTAGAAGATCGTAAAATATAAATAAACGTTTTTACGGCTTATTTGTATTAACACAACTCACCCATGATTTTGGAGAAATCATGAGACTCCATTTTTCTATTTATCATCACTTTTACACCATACTTTGGCCGGTATTACTTAAGGATGATTTATAATCATCTTATTGAAATGAATTAGGACGCTTCTTCATTTGAATAGGAAAATTATAAATCACCGAACCATAAGTTTATAACTTCTTACTTACAAGGGTTGGGACTCCTCTGTTTGTAAGCAACAAATTATAAATAAGTGGGCCTAAGTATATGGCATTCGTACGAAAACTTTTTCTCTAATTCGTTTGTACGAAACAATTTCTTTCTTTGTTACCTTCCCACAATGGAGTCTCTAGTTTTCCTTCGGATCGTAAACTTGTTCATCTATCTCAACCATCGCTCTTGCTTTTAACTAAATCTCATGACGAGATTTTCTCTTAGGGAGTGAGACTCACATTTCTCCCTACTGATTATCTTTTAACTTATTTTTGTAGTTCATTTCATTTTATTAGTTTAATAACTAATCAAATCAAACCCTCATTTATAGTTAGTGACATTAGAACTTAGAATAAATCCGCAGACATAGCTCTTGGGACGACCTCGGCTTTACCAATTACTATTTTACAAAAGACCGAATTTTTTTCCCGTTAGTGCATAAGGTAGACCTTAGGTAGACGAGTTATTATAAGTAGTAAAACCTAGTCTGAAATCTAGCATCAAAGTACTTTTTCAAACTATTTATCTCCCAGTTTAATGTGAGGAGAAACAATTACACCTATCGATGCCAAGCCGTTTATGATGATAAGGTTCTGGTTGATTGCTTTAAGAAAATATTTTTGAGGGAACATGTACCAAGTGTTATATATAACTTTTCCAAGAACATCAAAGCCCACCAATGAAACTTCTCTTGGACACACCAGCGAAGGAAGCTCAGGAATCAGGCAGTGCATCTGGAAGTGTAGGGAGCGGTGGTAAGAAGAAGAAAAGGGTTTACATTGATCTTGGCAAGTACGAAGATGAGGGAGATGATGAATTCAAGATGGAGAAGGAGTGATCGGCCACAACGTCATCTCCATGTTTTCATTTATGTTTTATTTCATGGTCCTATAAACATATTTACTTTTTCATTGTTGGTTTACTCTTATTATGCTACAATGGGTTTTTTTCCCACATTTAGAAGTCTTCATGTTTGTGAAGTCTTGGTTAACTTTTTTAATATTTAAGTCATGGAGATAACTACCTTATTATCAGATTTGTATTCATTACCTTCTTACTTTATTGAACTATTTTTCTTTTCATTTTTTTTCAAACTATGTTATTAAATTGTCATGTACAAACACTAAACAAATTTTTGAATACTTTTTTTATGCTTAAACTATGTCATTACTCTTTTTAAACCATTGACCATCTTTAATGAATTTTATTGACATAATGATTCGACTATGCAAACGAATTTTACAAGCTGGTAATTGGTTAGAATACAACATGATATTGAAACAAATGACAATGATAATATCTATTTATTAATTATATACGTCAAGATTTTTAAAAACATAATCAACCAAAAAAGATAAATGATAGTGTGTAACAAACTTTAAGAATTATAAGAACACAGTATCTTTTTTTAAAATTTAAACCATCAATCTTCCAACTTCCTTACTTGATAGTCTGGCTTCCCGGTTTATAATGACTACAAAAATCCTTCTTCTACATGAATTTAGCATCACAAGAAATTACAATTACAAATATATAAACAATGGATTCCTCAATGAATACCAAGATGCGATGTTGAATATGTACTCAATGAATCCAAACTACGGAAGTAAGCTTGACATCTTAATATGTGTTACATTGTTATATGTTTATAATTTAACATCCAAATGATTACTTTACCATTACAGGAAGCAACGAAATGAACCGAAGGGTATATCAAAGAATCTAAGATCAACAAGATGTATATGAATTTTTCATAAATGTTTACGATCATCCAGAAAATAAAAAAAATGATGTAAAGATAAATTATTTACGTATGTGGTTTTTTACAAGTAATATCCAGATGACTTATTCTTTTTCAGATGGAATGCAAGTTGATTCAGATGATAATGCAAGTACCTTTGTTTTGAATCCTCATGAGTAGTATTTTGCACTCAAAACTGAGTTAAAAAAGAATAAGTGGGAAGTTTATGAAAATAAACTTATGATACAAAGAGAAAGAAATAAAGCTGATCATCACTACAAGAAAAAGGCATTTTAGCGAGGTGTTTAGCGACATGTTTAGCGATGCATTTAATGCTAGCGAGGAGCTTAGCGGCATAACTAAAGATGTCGCTAGAAACGAGTCGCAGAATTTTGCGACATGTAAATATACGTCGCAAAAGATCGCGACGCGTATAGCGACATTTATATATATGTCGCCATTTAAAATAGCGACATATGTTCATATGTGGCTACTTAAATCGCTATTATATTCCATGTCGCTGCTTGCGTCGTTAGATATGTCGCAATTTCTGTAAAAATGTCGCCAAATATATGGCCATGTTTGTCGCTATTTAGCGGCGTTGTTATTACGAGTCGCTATTTACGACGCCAAATTAGCGAGTTTCTTATTTTATGTCGCTATTTCAATCGCTATTCCTAACTCACGTTATTAATATGATCGTTCTTCGACGTCACTATTTTATTCATGTCCAATCTAAAAACTGAAACAATCTAATATCATATCAAATTAAACAATGGCAAAAGTAAACTCGAGGCAAAAGTAAAAACTAAAACAATACAATATCATATTAAACGAAACGATCCAATATCACATTTTTAATTGAGTTGGTTATCAAAAGTAAACTCGAAGTCTATAGTTTAAGTTCTTACATAATCGCCTAGCCAACGTCCAAACCTCTTTCTGGTAACATCCACTAGTTGATTCTTAGTAATATTTGGCATTTCTAGTTCCACCTCAGCCTCAAATATCCTACAAAATTGTAGTATATAGTTAAGAAACATAAAACTAGACCCAATCATTGAGTACTCGTTTTCTTACCATCAGATCATCAACTACAAAACGTAAAGTCGCGATTTTGAGTAAAATGAGAAGATGCATAGCCTAAAATGAAAGACAAGAAATATAATCTTACTCTCATGTGTACAAAAGGTACATAAACTTCCCATTTCAAACAACTTACCTCTACAACATCAGATGGCAATCTAGGTATCTAACATAGTACTAATATTTTACTTCTAAAATAGTGAGATACTAAACAATATACAAATTCTTAAAGAAAATTATCCAATGCCTATACATTATACAATCTAAGCTAGCTTATACTTTTACAAAAGCTTCAACACGTTTGGTATATTTACTGTGACCATGTTATGTAGTAGTAGTTTTTTAGTGCTAAGTGCCTAAGTGGTAACTACGTGAACCATGGTTGGCATAGATTTTAGAATACTAGAAGAAACTTTTGTACATGTATTAGATTACTTTTATCAGAGGTAGCATAATTGTAGTTAGTAATGTCTTCTTTTTCATTTTTACAGGAGCAGGCACACAAAGAGTACAGAAAATACATTATTTCTAATTATCAGGTAAGTACGGTTATATCTCAGATGGAAGGCTATTGTTCAATTTTCGTTCTGTTTACTGTTTAGCATTACTTTAGTGGCTCATACATGTCATATACAGGCAAGCTATTAGTTTAGTTTTCTCGTCCTGTTTGTGTCATACTATGTATTGCCTTGTGTTTGAACTTGGAAAGTTTTTGGCTTTTGTTGAACGGACCATTCTGAAACCATGAATTATCTGAAAATACTGTTATGTAAACTTAACTAAACAGCTAACATATATAGCTAATAAGCATAAGTTAATAAGGTAACGAAAGCGAACATGAAAAATGGTTGGATTTCTTCACAGTTTTGAAGGACATAAATGATCACAGCTTCGTATTCATCATCCTTTAAGTAACGACGTTTGCTATTTCCAGAAGGCCTTGCTGGATGCTTGAATATTGATAAGGCATCCTCCCTCTCATTCACATTGCCCCCATCATCATTGCGCCTGACTCTCGTTGAATTTGTTAGAACATGAGGTTCAAAATAATGCGAGCAAAAGTTTGATATTTCTTCCTGTTAGGTCACTAGTTTTACAAATACAAGCTTATAAGAAAGAGATAAGGCGATTGAACAAGATCAAAACACACACACACAATAAAGTAAGACCGGTTATGCGTAGAGTATGTGAAGAGAGAATAACTTGAACAACCAACCCTCAAGTGAGGGTTATACAAGAGTATTTATAGGAGGAAAGCTAGGGCAACACTCCTAGTTTCCATCCTTTCTTAAATGGGCTTGGGCCTAAGCTCATGGGCCTTCTACATAAGCTTAAGGCTAATAACAAACATAAAGGCCATAATAAAGCTAACTATTACATATTAATTACAAACACTTGATTATGGTTTAGGAGTGATTCCAACAATCTCCCCCTCAAGTGTTGGTGATGAACGGTGAAGGCGTTGATGTAATAGTAGCTCTGACGTCTTCTAACATTCTTCTTTCTTGTGAGAAGAATTGCCTTGATTCGAACAATCTCCCCAGTGTAGAGAGATAGTTGTCTTTGAACAGTTATGCTTTGACGTCATCTTTAACTTTGTTCTTTGATTATTGTTCTTTGTGGTGAAAGTGATAGTATGTTGTTGTCTGCATCAGTCTGCCTCAGGTCTGCTTCGCTGCTCCAGTGTCTCCACGTCATTCTTCAACATGCTCACACGCTCTTTACTGATGAAGTTCTTTAGGTCTTTAACTTTGTAGATTCTTTGATTTGATGAAGAATCATTCTGACTGTTGCGTTGCTTTTGGATAGAACTTCCATTAGTGATTATGTTGGCGTGAGCACGAGAAGAATCTGCACGATCATCCCGCTCCGGAGCTTCCATAAGAAGAAAACATTTCAAACGGTTAGTAATAAGCAGGTTCCGGCACTTACAAGTTTGAACTTCGAGAGTGTTAACAGCATAGTGTGAAAACACAACTCTAATTCTTACAAAGGCCGTTCCTGAACTGGAGTCCCGCAAGTGAGATAACGCGATGTACCGAAGTACATCTACAGTTCAGATGAGTCGCTGAGGTACACCGAAGCATCACCTCACGACTGTAGACCGTTTGAGACACACTCCGCGTAATCCACGGGGAGTTACCGAAGTGACCTACTGTCAGGGCTGTTTGATGTTGACCCTGGCAGGAGTTTCCATTCAATCACTGAGGATCACAGATGTGAACCTCTCATAAATGTTCTCGACAGATTGCTAAGATCTGTGAAGGACTCGATATGAACCACTGATAATCTTATTTGTTGATCATCAAGTGATTAAATGTCAAGTGTTCCTAAGAGATCTTTTGATGAATCTCGTGGCTCTAGACTCAATAGTGCGTTTTGGTTTTCCTGAGCGGAAACTAGGGAGAGGGTCTCCTTCTTCAATACCAGCGATCTCTAAGAGAAAGCCAATAGTTTACGTAGGGTTCCCTGTGAGAATGAAACAAGCTTCTGTTGAGAGAAACTTGAGTGGCTAAGAAGGTTTAGTGCATGCGTCACTGGGTCCATGATGACTTTTAATCTTCAATACCGGTGTCACTAAGTGACAACCAGTAGCATATGAATTGAACCCGGTGTCTGCCCTAAGTTGAGTAATCTGGAGGGCTATTTCTTTTCACCCTTTACTTTACATTTCTTTTTGATTCTTCAACTCCTTCTTTCTCCGATTCTCATTTTCTCCTTTTTACAATCATTCATAAGGACTTCTAACACTAACTAATGGTAGTGTCCTTGGGTAGATCCCTCCGGCTCTGGCGGATCATAGGAAGGTTATTCCAAACCTTAGTCACCTTATAACTCCATGACTAACCTATGTTGCCATAAAACCATTTTGTACCACTGAAAGATTAAATCTCTCACAGTGTTTATTAATAAAAACATTTTAGTACCACTGTAGAGATATGATTTTGCATAAATACTCCCCCTCCACATGTGCTTAATAGTTTTAACGGTTAAATGCACAGTGAGGAAAGAGCGCGCACATTTTGAATTGATCAACTCAAGATAGACAATCCCCCGCGAGACACGGTTACGTTGCATAGTTAAAGAGTTACATTGTCAGCTTTTAGGTGACAACTAGCTCTAATAAATATCTTGAAGGTGTAGACAAACCTCGAAAGATTGTCAAACCCGTCAAAGTTCATGTCTACCAAGAGTTTCTCGAATGGTACATTCTACTCGGACAAGTCCTTTGCGAGACACGTTTAAATCACTAGCGAACTAGTTTGAAATTATTACCCGTCCCGTACAAGTCTTTTCGAATTACTAACAGTTAAGGATCTCGTCAATTCGTTGGTTAAGTCTATGCACACGAGAAAGCAACAAACATATTTCTTATCACATATTTTCTCCCCCTCAAAAATAGCATACAAGATGTTATTTTTGAAACGTTTGAGAATAAATATGACCATGTTGAGTATTGCGGGAAGAGTGACACAAAGAACGTTTAGTTTGAATAGAGTTTTAAGTCAAATACTCCCCCTCAACAAGTGATATAAACGGTTGAGGTTTTTGAAAATCGTAAGGGGAAGTACTTGTTCTTTTGAGCAAAACCTTGAAAAGTGTAAGGTTTGATAGGTTTTACTCAAAGGTAAGAAGCTTTCGCTCCTTTTGTAAGGATTGTGGCACTGAGGCGTACCACAGGGTCCTTTCTTGACAATTACGGTTTGTACACTGTTCTGTGTGCACAAGCCATTGACATAGATAATCACACATCCAAAATTATATGAATGAAACAATTCAAGGGGTACCAGGAAGTGCAGTGATGTTCCCAGGAGTGCGCACAGGGCGTTGAAAGCCGGTTATGTTAATCCTGGGTCGACCACCAACATAGCTCTCCAATCATCTGAACTGATCCCTTCTGAACAACCGTTCATCAATCATGGTGATGATCCTTCTCACATTCCTCCGATCCTGAGAATTCCATCGCTTAGGGTTCCCAATGTTTTCACGTATATCCTTCAATCGATAAGCTAATTCGTCCCTAACCATCTTTAGAGTATGATCTCCAAATTTGTGAAGCTCATTACACGCCATCAAGCAATTGCGATGAAGTTCACTGCGATAAACGACACCAAACGGTTTGCTGATGAGCGTTAATTGTGATAGCTGGTTGAGATCGGGAAGATCAAGCTGTGGTGGAGTGAAGTTGACACGTGTCTGATATGATTCAACGGCAAGCTGGAGATCTTCAACACGTTCTTTTATGACTATGCGTCTGATGAAAATGAGCAGTGACTTGATGAATTCGCGTTGTATTTCGGTTGAAAATTATCTCATGCGACCCTGTACTTTGGCAAGGTACATGTCTTCAATATCGTTGAGAGACAAATTCTCAAAGTCAGCTTCACAGAATGCATAATCCCTTTCATCCTGTCTTTTGACCACAATCATCTTGAGAAAGGTGTAGTCCCATTTGGATGAAAGACCAACATGTTGGATGGCAACGATGTCTTTAGTACTAAACACTGCATGTTGTGACTTCTGAACCTGACAGCTTCTGTAGTAGATTCGACGGCGTTCTGGCCAGTGATGTATCCCATACAATGCATCTCGGTCGTATGCTTCCACTGTGTTGGAGAACAAGTGATTGGCACGTTCCTCAATGGCAATGCAGTTTGAGTAGATAGCTACAGGGAATGGAAGTGTCAAGGATGTAGCATATTTCCTTGAACCATCGCCACCATGGAGAAGAAATTCCAAGTCTCTGTTGAAGAAATATCGGAAGGGAATCCGTGGTTCATCTGGTTGGCCAATGGTCGGTAGAGGTTTGGTCCAATCGGTGTAGTATGGAGGGTTGTCCCTTTTTGTGAAGTCAATGTTTGCTTCCGGGTTGAGCCAATCCATGTTGTTAGACATAGCTCGAGCAATGTTGTCAAGGTGATATTCGACCTCGAGGGCACTTTCGGAGCTGTCTTTTAGAAGTTGAAATGCTTCATTCTTGATTCGCTTCAACTCAGATTTCGTCATTTTCTTCACATGGAACTTTTCTTGCAAAAGTTTTGCATGCTCCAATGTATTACCGTCTACCAAATTCTGACCTTCTTCAGGGTAGGGAGTGTTATTAACAAGAGTAGAGAACCATTCAAATTCTTCAGTTTTGTCGTCATCTAGCCAAGATACGACGTCAGTCTGAGGCGTCTTCTTTTTCTTCTTTTTCGAAGGCCTAGATGATGATGCTGGTTTCTGAACTTGTTTGGGAGAGGTGGGTTGTTGTAGGGGCTCAAGGACCTCTTCATCGTCACCACCCGTATACTCAAAGTAATCACCGGTTTTCTGAGTCAGGGGTGGTAACTCGAAATCGTTCTGAGGTTTACCTGTAGAAGAACGAGGAGGGGACCTTTGTTGAGTCGGAGTCCGTTGGAGAAGAGGTAACATAGAAGAAGATTCACCAGACTTCTTTTGACGTTTAGCTTCATCATTCTTATCCTGATCTGTATCTTCATCGTCTCTAGGACGTTTAGACTTTTCTGCTTCGAATCTACATGCTTCTTGGAGTTGGTAGTCCAGCAATGCTTGAAACAGCTTTCCTTCATCAGAGGTAAATGTCCCAGATCGTTGAGACATTTGTGTGACAAGCTTGGCTACCAATTCATTATCCGAGAAAACTACAGGATCAGATGGATTGATTGTGACGGTTAAAGGTGTTGATCTTATAGTTTGCTTGGCTATCTGCATAAGATTTGGATATAGTTGTCTGGTAAACAGCTCCTTTGTGACTTTAGGAACGATATTCTGAAGGTACTTGTTAGTGTAACCTTCGATCATTTCGTTGAATTCCTCTTGACGATGACTTTTCATGAACTCCTGAATGAATTCCCTTTCTTTCTGTATCTTGTCATTCTCATCATTTAAGTACTGTATTTGGTCAGCAAACCAATTTAGTTTTATGTGGAGCATGTCCTTCTTTCTGACTTGTTGGACAGCTTTCACAATTCTTTCATGAGTCTGAGAAATCCAAGATCGAGGTGGTTTCTTCACAGATTTGGATGTTGATTTGGTTGACTTCTTTGATGGTGGTGGTGAGGAGTGAGATGAAGAATCTGATGAGGAAGAGACATGAGGAGACTCGGGGTCCTTGGGCGGTTCAGAAGTTTCCTTCTGTGAGCGTGTAGGACTTTCCAGAAGTAACTTGTCATAATCGGCATCTTTATCTTTCTCAGACTTCTCAGTTTCAGATTTCTCAAAGACATATTTGATAGTATCCTCCACAAGCTTTTGTTGTTGCACAAGAGTGGTGGCACCAGATCCCTTATCGGGTTGATTAACCGCATCAGGATCTGGTGAAGAGTGGGCAGCACCACTTGATCCTCCCGGTCCACCCATTTGGTCTTTTGCAAATTCTTCAGCCTTTTGAAGGTGACTAACGAATTTAACCGTCTTCCTATAGGATTGATCCAGTAGCTCTTCTTCTTCTTCAGAGCTCTCATCATAGGGCACAAGTGCAGGAGTCTTCCCTTTTCCTTTATCAGCTTGAGGACTTGGAGGTTTTGGTACTGAAGGATTGTCATCCTTTGCAGTTTTAGAGTAGGTAATCTCTTCATCTGTGTCAGTATCTTCAGAGCTTTCGTCCAAAAGCTTTCTTTGCGGTTCGGGCTTGGGGATTGGGATGGGAGTAGCTTCCTTAGATGGAACAATCCTCTTTGAAGGAGGGTTCCTCTTGGGGAACTTCCTTTGACTCTTTATGCTTAATGCACTTCCAGCACTGCCTCTTCTGGTTCTCCGAGTAGGTGTCCCAGAAGCCTTTTCATCAAGATGGCCAACTTTTCCTTCTTTTACGGCTACCCGATACCTTTTGTACGTTTCCAGCTTTTTGATTTCCTTTGTAAGAAGGTGATCGGGCAACTCAGCACCCTGTTTCTTCGTAGACGATTCTTTGATTCTGATAGATAGTATGGGCTCAGTCAAGATGTCATGATTATCTGGGTCATTGAGTCTCCTGGGGATATCAGGATGAAGTCCAAGAGCTCTTTGGATCAACAGTTTGGTGTATCTGACATAGGGAATTTTGGAGCCAAGCTTCTTATGAAACAGCATCATATCTTCCCATAGCAGTGCTTCAATTATAATGTCCTTCTTGTTGATCAACGACCAGAAAATTTGCAGTTCCATGAGCTTGGGATGCTCATAGCCACTGTCATGACCAGAGACTGATTTGGTGATGATCATATAGAGTGTCCTCCATGGTTGAGGAATATTCTTCAGCTCCACGTGAGAGTGCTTAGTAATGATTCCTTTAGCTTCATCATAACCAATATCTATCAAGAATTGCAAGACAGTCTCTTCAGTAGGGGTAGCAAAGAAGTCAGTTGGAGTGATGTCTGGAATGATGAGAACATCTCGTAAGTCATCAGGAGTGATAGTGACTTGTTTGTGATTAAGAGTCAAATTCACAGCATTTTGACCAGTGATCCTCTGCATAGAATCCCAGAATTATTGAATGTAGACCTCTGGAACTGTGGAAGAGTGTGAGAGCATATTCTGGTAGGGATGAGACTTGAGAATATCCACCGCAATGAGACAAGAAGATTCTGAGCATGTGAGGGTGTCAAAGTCAACCCTAAGGTTGTTCTTTCCAAGCTTTCTCGGATAACCTTCTGGAAAGATATCAGCAATTGTAAGAACTTCTGATGCATCCACATTCATTTGTTCAGCCATGTCGTGATCTGAAATAACATTAGCCAAAAGAACCAACATATCGAAAGACATAATGTTAGTCAACAGAAGGTCTTATTGTCTAGTTATTGAATGTACAGTGATAATGATTGTTACGAGTCCTAAGTCACTTGTTTGTCCAATAGTCCAAAGACGTCGTGAAATGTTTCGTGAGTTAGTTAACTTTAAGTTTTAAAGTTTATGTTATCACTTATTGTTCACAACATGTCAAACGATTAAGTTTATTAGTGACATTATTGGATTCGTGACGTTATGATTAGTTTATTTACAAGTTTGTACACGTAACAATTCATAATGAAGGTCAATCAAGGCTTAGGCGTAGTTTTGACAAAGTTAAGCGTAAACAGTAATGACATACGCGTAGACGAAAGCTTACGCGTAGGATCCTAACTTACGCGTAAGAGAAGTTACGCGTAGGAAAGGGGGCCTTATGCGTAGGGCTTACGCGTAGGCGTATAAAGACCTTACGCGTAAGGCTTACTCGTAAGAGTAGACCTTATGCGTAGAGTCACTGTTTACGCATATCCTTCACAGGATACGCGTAGTCCCATTGTATAACCTTATGCGTAGTAGTTACGCGTAGGATTTCTGTTACGCATAACTTCCTACGCGTAAGGTAATCCTTATGCGTAGAGTTGCAAATTACCTTGATTCTGAATATTAAGCGTAGAAAAGCCTGAAATAAATTCATCAAATCATCAAAATTAACACAAACATTCATTATATCAACAAAACATGGCATGAATCATTCGTTAATAGTAACGCGTAGAAAGTCATACGCGTAGGTCAAAACCCTAAGGGTTAAGATTTACGCGTATAATTTCTAGCCATGGGATATGCACCAAACAAATTCTGGTAGTCTAGAGTGTTGTTAGATTCTTTAGGCCAGGTATTAACATCTAATTCGTTGTAAATCAAAATTACCCAAAGTTATGAACTTTAAACCCTAACTTCAAATTGTTAATCAATTTGTGTTTCTGGGTGGTAAACAACCATGGAAATGATCAATTCAACAACATATGACCATAACCCAACAATCTTTTTGACCAAAACACTTCACATTTGGAAAAACCCAAATTCGACTCATAAACCCTAATTATAAAAATCCATTAATTCGTGTTTCTGGGTGTGTTTTGAGCATAGAAACGATATCATAGATGTTGTTAAAACATTTTGACACATTCTTTTTAACCACAAACACCCATTCTTGATTAGGTGTTCATACACCTACGCGTAGACCACAGAATCAAGATTACACGACGTTTTAACCGTTGGATTCGTGTAAAATTTAAAACCATTGTTTAAAATCTTGTTAGGAACATGAAATCACTTACAAATTGATGATCTTAAACACGGTTTTGACGAACGATTCTTAGGCGTAGGATGTTTTAGGTTTTGAGTAATAAATGAGAAGTGAAATGTTAGGTGGAGGATATTTTTATTCAAAATATCTTTAAGGTTTTGACAGTTTTGGTCCCTCCACCTTTTCCTTATTCAAACAAAGCCATTTAACTTCCAGTTTGGTTACCAAACAAAGGTTTTTAAGAAAGAAACTTGACGACACTCCCCCTCGACTTAAAAAATGATGAAAGGTTATTAATTTTAGTCCGAGGAGTGTCATTTAACCAGAAAAGTTTACCACCTTTTGATAAGAGAAACAACCGGGATATAATAACATGCAAGTACACAGATGTTTTGAAACAGTTAAGTGAAAAATTTCTCCCCCTCAACACTTGATCGTAAAAATACTGAATTTTGAAAGATTATAGTGTTGAAGGAAGAAATGTACTTGCGATGTTGATAGATTATAGATTAGAAGAATATTTTTGTTGTTTTATAAGATTTTATATTTTTGTATTTTGTTTTTGAAAAAATATTTACAAAAGATGTTTTTGTGTTTGACAGGTTTTTAAGAATGTTTTAAGAGGTCATCCAATTCCTCTTGAGTTAAAAACCTCATACCAATCCGGTGGATCAACTCATTAAACCTAGCGGGAGGTAAGGCTTTGGTGAGTAGATCTGCCAATTGGTATTCTGTACCCACAAAGTATAATTCAACGGTACCCTGTTCCACGTGGTCCTTGATGAAATGATAGCGAAGATCGATGTGCTTTGATTTCGAGTGCTGAACAGAGTTGCACGAGATTGCAATGGCACTCCGATTGTCGCAGTACATCGGGATTCTGTCAAATACGTAACCATAGTCTTTGAGTTGTGTTCTCATCCAGATGACTTGAGCACAACACGCGGACATGGCTACATATTCTGCTTCGGTTGATGATAGCGATGTACAATCCTGCTTCTTTGATTGCCAAGACACCAGTTTATCACCCAGAAATTGTAGAGCTCCTGAAGTACTCTTCCTTGAGTCTAAGCATCCTGCGTGGTCAGCGTCTGAAAAAGCGATTAGTTCAAAACCAGAATCCTTCGGATACCAGATCCCCAAGTTAATGGTTCCCTTGATGTATCGGAGGATTCTTTTAGCCTCAGAGAGGTGGGTTTCAGTTGGTCGCGACTGATAACGGGAGCATAGATAAACGGCAAAGACAATGTCAGGTCTGCTAGCTGTTAGATACATGAGAGACCCAATAATACTTCGGTATTTGGTAGGTTCAACTAATTTCCCATGTAAATCAGCGTCTAGCTTCTTGGTATAAGTCATTGGTGTGGCATAAGTATCATAGGTTTTCATTCCAAATTTGTTTAACAATTCAAGGGCATATTTGGACTGACTCAAGAAAATACCACGGGGTGATTGATGAACTTGCAGTCCTAGAAAGAACGTGAGTTCACCCATCATGGACATTTCAAAAATTTTCTTCATTTGTTTTGCAAAAGCGGTTGAAAACTTTTTATGTGTAGACCCAAAAATGATGTCATCCACGTAAATTTGAACAATTAAGATATGTGCCCCGTGATATTGTATAAATAGAGTTGGGTCAACCGAGCCTTTGGTGAAATTATTAGCAATAAGGAAAGATGATAGCTTATCGTACCATGCCCGAGGGGCTTGTTTGAGACCATAAAGAGCTTTGTTCAGTTTGTAGACATGGTTCGGGCACTCTGGATCAACGTATCCTTCGGGTTGGCTGACATAAACCGTTTCTTTCAGTTGTCCGTTGAGAAACGCGGTTTTGACATCCATTTGAAAGACCGTCATATTCATATGAGCCGCGAATGCGAGAAATATCCGAACAGCCTCAAGACGAGCAACCGGAGCAAAAGATTCTTCAAAGTCGATACCCTCTTCCTGACGATAACCCTTAGCAACTAGACGTGACTTGTTTCAGATTACGTTCCCTTCAGCATCCAATTTGTTTTTCCAAATCCATTTGAGACCAATGACGTAGACTCCTGTTGGTCTTTCAACCAGTTCCCATACTTCAAGACGTTTGAATTGGTTGTGTTCTTCCTGCATGGATTCAATCCAGTTGTCTTTTGTTATTGCGTCTTTAATGTTTTTAGGCTCAGATTGGCAGACTGTGAGTGCATAAATGCAATGTTCACCATCTGTGTGAAGACGTTGTCTCGTAACGACTGGTTGATTCGGGTTGCCAATAATATTAGCCAGAGGATGGTCTTTTGTCCATCGATGTGTAGAGGGTTGATGTTGGTATACATTGTGCAGATTCTGAGGATTCAAATGGTTTGTTGAAGATTCCGCGACATCTGGTGCAGCAGTCTCATTAGCAAACGGGTTGAAGAACGCATTTGGGTCAAAATCTGCAGGTGGGGGTACATAATTCAGAATATCATCAGCCGGTTCATCATTGTTGGAAGCGGTTTGTTCAACTGTTGTGTTGGAGTCAACTGGTGTAGGTGCATCGTCAACAGTAGTTGTTGTAGCATGTGTATCAGGTATAGGAATATTATCAGGTTGAGCAGCGGAAACAGCGGATACACCTGGAGCACATTCATCAATATCGTCACTGAACAGCGGAGCAAATAACCTTTCCATTTGTTGACGAGTGAGCTGGGGGCTTTGTTCAGCTGATGATGGGGGTTGAGGGAAGTTTAAACGGTTGTGTCCGGGTTCTAAGCTGTTATACTCAGAAGCCATTTCTGTTAGTTCATCAAAATGAGCATGAATCGTTTCCATCACCTGTTTTGTACGACGATTCCAGATCCGGTAACCATTAGAATTCTCACAATATCCAATAAAGACTCTAATGTCAGCTTTGGCTTTGAGCTTTCTAAAATCATCACGATCATTATTCGGATAGCAAAGGGATCCAAATACATGAAAGTGTTTGAGATTCGGTTTATGGTTGTGGACAAGCTCGAAAGGTGTTTTGTTGTGGCGTTTTGTGATCATAGAACGGTTTTGAGTATAGCATGCAGTAGATACGGCTTCTGCCCACAAGTAATCTGGAAGTTTAGCATTGATTAACATTGTTCTTGCAGCTTCCACTAAAGTTCGGTTTCGTCTTTCAACAACTCTGTTTTGTTCAGGTGTACGTGCAATAGATGTTTGATGCTGAATTCCCACTTTCTCATAGAATTCATGAAGGGTTTGGTTAACAAATTCAGTTCCTTTGTCTGTTCGAATTAGCCTGACGGTGTTGCGGAGCTGAACCTGTATTTTCATGAGAAAGGTGATGATCATTTGTGGATCTTGGTCTTTGCTTCGAAGAAAGTAGACCCAAGTCCATCGTGAGTAATCATCAACAATTACTAAGATGTAGCATTTGCCATTGATCGTTTGCACGCGCATCGGGCCACACAAATCCATGTGAAGAAGATGAAGCACATGCTGAGAGCTGTGTTCCACCTTTGAAGGAAAATGAGCACGAGTGCTTTTCCCTTGTTCATAGGCTGAGCAAAGGTGATCTTTTGAATACCGGAATCCTGGGAGACCTTCAACTAGTTTGTGTCGAGCAAGGTTGGTGATGGTTTGAAAGTTTAGATGTGAGAGACGACGATGCCATAGCCAGGATTTTGTTGATGTTGCCTTTGAAAGTAAGCAGATGGGAGATGAAGCAACCATGTCTTGCATAGAGATAGTGTAGAGACTAGAATTACGCGAGCCAGACATAAGGTCATTTCCTTGTAGATCACGAATGAAACAGGTTTTCTCCCTGAAAGCAACCTCCAAATCTCCATCACAAAACTGACCTACTGAAAACAGATTATGACCGAGGCCTTCCACATAGTAAACCCTGCTGATTTCGATGTTCCCATTGACATAATCTCCGTAGCCCATGATAGCTGCGAAGTGATCATTCCCGAACCTGACAGTGCCAATGAACTTTGCAATAAAGTTTGATAACAGTTTAAGGTTGCCTGTCATGTGTCGGGAACATCCGCTATCAACAATCCAGAGAATGATCTGTATCACCTGCATTACACACAGACGACACAGATGGAATAGAAGTAGATGTGGAACCCGAAATGTTAGAGGGTTCCGAAGCAAGTATATGAGACAGGCACACATTAATGACTTTAGGCATCCATGTAAATCCTAGTGTGTTATATATCCATTTCTGCCATCTATAACTACTCTTTGCTTTAGTCTTAGTGAATGCACTAGGTGGTACTACATTCTTAGGAGGTGAAACTGGAGCTACAGTGACAGCAATGTTAGCCTTGGAATCTAAAGAAGGCGGTCTACCAAGCACAGACTTAGAATGATTATTGGGCCTAGAGGTATTCCGATTCTTAGGATTCCGTAAACGAGAGATTATAGCTTTAGCAACACATTTGTCATGACAATCAGAATTCATACTTTTACGACAAATAACACAAGGTGCATCAGACTGAATATCAAAAGTGCTTAAAGGTTTAGCATTCGTTACATCACTATTTCTATTACATTTGCCAGACGCAACATCTATAGTGGAAGCAACTTGAGTCTTATTCATAGTCCTAGGGTGTTCTTCTACTTTAGCATTCCTTATTGATCTTTTCTTAGGTCGCAACTTCCTATTCTTCGATTGAGTGCTCCTAGGCTGTGAAGTGCGGACGTTTGGAAAAGACGCAACTATTCCTGTTTCAGTAGAAGGAAGCACGTTAGCAACTTGTGATTTGGCAGTAGGGATTCTAGGTGCACGATTACTAAGTGTGACTGGTGCTAATCTCTTAATGATGGTTTGCGGAAGTTGTTCATACTTTCCTAACATTTCTCTTAGCTTAGAGATAGTGTGAATCAAATCTTGATTTTCAGAACGAATATTACCAGCAAAATTCATGACTTCTCTAGTGTAAGCAAGATAGTGATCAAGTTCGTTTGATGCTTCATGTCGAGTCTTATTGAGTAAATCAAATATGACACCATATTCCTGTTTAACTATTACAAGTTCTTGTTCATATTTAGAGATTTGACTTTTCAAAGACACGTTTTGATCATCCAGTTGCTCAATTTTAGGATCAGAAGATTTTGCACTCAACTGAGCGATTTTCTTTTGAAAACTAAGTTGATGGTTGTGAATATCTTTTTCACACCAATGAAGACGACGTTTTGCATTGTAAAGTTCGTTAAGTAATCGTTTATTATCAGCTTTTAAAGACTCGATCTTAAGCACATTATCAATATTCTCAACAGTTACCACAGAGTCAACAGTATCAGCAGAGATATAATCAGATGCATGTGGCAAAGAATAGAATAACACAACATTATGGATATCAGCACAGATAACATCTTCCAAGAGTCGATCAACATCTTTTCTCAACATTTTCTTTTTGCGTTTAGTAATAGATGTTTCAGTTTTCTCGAAGACGACCTTCATCACTCCGAGTTCTTTATGAAAATCCTTTTCCCAAGCTAATGCACAACTTTTCAAATTTTTAACATTTGGTAAAAGATTTTTCTGAAAAATGTCTCTTTGTTCTCGCGCTAAAGGCGATTGAAAGTGTTGAACTTTGATTTCAGAATGATGTTCTATCTCATAATTAAAAGGTTTGTTGTAAACAACCGTTTTTAATTTTGATCGACTCTCGTCTTCTACATCTAATTCCTCTTGACGATGATATTCAACAACACTCATAACAATATCATTAATTTTATATTCTGCACTGGAAACTTCAGGATTTGGTTTGAATGTTTTGAGTGAAAGCTTTGGTTTGTAATCAGCTAGATTTGGTCCATATCCTTTTGGATTGGGTTTTAAAGTAAACTTTTCAATAGCTGTTACTGATTCACCATGTTTGTAAACAACAGTTTTAAACTCTTTAATTTTGTTTTGCAAGCCAATAATTTCTGCAAGAAGGTCATCTACCCGATTCGTTGAATGCTTTTTGTATGCTGAGAACTGTTTTTGACAATTTAACAACTCAGCCTTAGCTTTTTGATTTTCCAAGGTGAGAGCGTTAATTTGCTTTTTATGTTCATGTTTCAGTTGTTCTATTTCAGACAACAAAGCATTCTTCGAAGCGGCTAGATCACGCATCTGTCTCTCTAAATATTTTTCGTTTTGATGAGATTTAGCAAAAGCGGCTTCAAAACCTTTTTCACGGTTTTCTTGAGTTTTGAAAAAGTTGAGTTGCATTTGTAAGCATTCAAAATCCTTGGTTAACAGTGCATTTTTGCTTTTTAAGTCCTTATTTAATGCATAACATTCCTCCATTTTGATTTGATGGTCTTGAATTAACCGAGCAAAATCTGGAGGAGGCAACAGTTCGGCTTGTTCAACGTGAGTCACAACATGATCATTATTTAGATCCTCAAGTACAACCACGGAGTCAATTTGATTATCAAGGGAAACCATAAGGTCATCTTGATCGTCAAATGTAACTACATGGTTTATTTGAAAATCATCAGAATGAGATGTGGATGACTCATTTTGAACAGTCTGAGTCGTGCCGGATTCAGATATTGGCGGAGATATTAGTTCAGATATGATGATGGTTTGTTCAGGTACCTGAGACAAGCCATCAGTGTCATACACTGGGCCTGTGTCACTCATGTGTAACTCATGCATATTAGCCATCAACATAACAGCTGCATTGGCCTGCAAGTCCTCCATATCATCATCTGACTCTGCATCTGCCATAAAGCTCTGTTCTTTGTTTGTGAGAGATCCACCAGCTTCATCCTTAAGAGCCAAAAGAAGAGCCTCTTTGAAATAAGCACTGCCCCTAGTCCTTGGCTTTGGGCATGCATTAGCCAGGTGTCCCTTCTCATTGCAGTTGTAGCATCAAAGACCATTCAACCCATTTTGAGCATTTTCCTGTTCTACCACTTGAGCTCTGTTGTTATTCCTACCCATAGCATTAAACCCTTGACCACCTCCCATTTGACGACCATAACCATGATTCTGAACTTCAACTCGTCCATTGTTCACAACAGACTGATTTCGTGTATTGGATGAGGAACGAATACGATTGTTGGATTTGTTTGTATAACGGCTAAAAGCATTAGCAATCATAACAAATCCCTGTTGCAATGCTTCGAACGGATCGGATTCCTCATTAGTTTGACTATGAAGTGCTTGATCATTGTTGTTGTTGTAAGGAACCAATTGATTTTGTTGAGATTGCTGTGATGGATCGTTTGGTGTGACTGAGGCAGTTGGTTGAGTTGCTTGTTGAGGAGGATAACTTTGTTGAGCATATAAGGCAAGTTGTTGATTTTCCGGATGTGTAGGTGGAGCAATTTGAGCACGGAGAATCCTTTCCCGATCAACTTCCTTTTCATGAGGCTTCAAGTAATCGTACAACAATCCATATGTAAAATGATGCATATTCTTCGCTTGACGGAGAAAAATGACATACTTCTCCCATTCAGGACCAAGACTACTCAGGAACTTAGTATTCACTGCAATTCTTGGCATGATGATGTTGTGTTTATCTAAATCATTGATGATGTCTGAAAATCGATGATGATAAGACTCTAGTGTCTCTCCAGATTCAATCATGAAGTGTTTATAAGCCAAGTAAATTTTGGATTCCAAATCCTCCTGATTGTGTACTGATCCTTCCATAAGAAGATGAATATGGTCCCACATTTCCTTTGCAGTCTTTTGAGCATCAACACTTCGAAGAATTGGGTTAGGTAATCCTAAAAGGATATATTGCATTGCAAGCTCATCAGCTTCATAGTTTAGAAGTTTTGTTGCATTTAGATCTGCAACAGTAGCAATGTTGGTTTGTTCATCTCTTGGTGGAACAGCATTAGGATCTCCGAGTACAATGACAGTAGGCATCTCAAATGGACCTTCCAAGATAACCTTCTTTAAGAACTTTCCATGTGGCTTCTTCAGATCACAAAACCTAAAGAACCTTATCACCCATTGATCGTAGTTTCTTGGAGTGAGCATTGGAGGTCTATCAAGTGATCCAGCTTCATGAATTGATTGTTGGCTGCTTAAAGCTTCACACATCTTTGCAAACCAAGTGGGTTCCTTCATAGTGTTCCTTGATGGATGTTGATTGAATTCATTTGTGTAGGGTTGAACTTGAAGACTTGGCGGTGTTTGAACCATTTGTGGTGGGGGAATTGCACCAAGTTGTGGAGTATGTTGTTGATTAAATTATTGTTGATAAATTGCTTGTTGTTGATTCCATTGTTGATGTTGTGGACTTAGTTGTTGTTGTCGTTGAGGATAAGTGTAAGGGAAATAGTTAGAGTATGGTGGTTGAGACATGTTGAAAACTTGTGTTGGTAAAAATGGATCTTTGTAGTCGAATGAACCTTTGTTGATGAAGTGTCCTTAGGCGTAGAAAAGACAAGAACCAAGTAGCACTTATGCGTAAAAACACCAAAGTTACGCGTAACAATAAGGAGTTACGCGTAGGATTTAGCTTACGCGTAAGTAGGGAAAAGCACTAAAGTTAGGCGTAGACAAAAGTTAGGCGTAGAAAGTTAGGCGTAGGATTTTCTTATGCGTAAGACTAGGCTTAGGCGTAGGAAAAATCTTAGGCGTAGGATTTCTACGCGTAAGCTTATGCTTATACGTAATTTTAGGGTTTTTGCCCAAATGATCTTTTACACTATCACAGTGCAAAAGATATCCAAAGTCGACGTATTTTCAGACTTATCCAAGTAAGAAAACACGGAATAAACCACGAAAATGAAGATCAAACCAAGGAAGCACTTACGCTTAGTTTTAGGGTTTTACTACGCGTAGAAATGCTCGTAACTTTGATTCTGTCCAAAAGTGTTTCTAAACCAGTTTTTGTGTGATAAAATAGCTTCAATAACACCAAAAATACACAAAAGTGTGAAACTTGATGAACCAAAGCCTCTAAAACAGTTATGCGTAGGTTGAAACCCTCGTTCAAAAAATAGATGAAAAACAACGATCCACGCATAAAGTTTGAAACTTTTTGCCAAAAACAAGTATTTTAACACCTTAAAATGTTGAAAGTACAAGAATCTTGGATTAAAAAATGAAAAAAAAAACAAGTTTTTAAGCGAACCAAAGTATCAAACGTTTGTTTTAAGCGTAGGACCGAAACCCACTTCAAAAACAAACACGATCACCCAACTATTAGGCTCTGATACCACTGTTAGGTCACTAGTTTTACAAACACAAGCTTATAAGAAAGAGATAAGGTGATTAAACAAGATCCAAACACACACACACAATAAAGTAAGACCGGTTATGCGTAGAGTATGTGAAGAGAGAATAACTTGAACAACCAACCCTCAAGTGAGGGTTATACAAGAGTATTTATAGGAGGAAAGCTAGGGCAACACTCCTAGTTTCCATCCTTTCTTAAATGGGCTTGGGCCTAAGCTCATGGGCCTTCTACATAAGCTTAAGGCTAATAACAAACATAAAGGCCATAATAAAGCTAACTATTACATATTAATTACAAACACTTGATTATGGTTTAGGAGTGATTCCAACACTTCCATTATGTAACCTTCACATATTGAACTCTCTACTCGAGCTTTATTCTTAACCTTCTTCTTTAAGTGGTACAAATACTCTTTTACATCTTGTCTAGCTTTCCCATTATCTTTCGTCTTATCTTTATCATCCATTATTGTGTTAAAGATGTTGTCAAACCCATTTTTCTCCACATGCATGACATCAAGATTGTGTCGAATAAGATTAGTGTGCCATGATGGTAGATCCCAAAGTATACTTCGTTTAGTCCAATTGTGATAAACTCCAAATCCCGTGAATTCTTTTCCTACTGGATAGTGTTGTTCGGTAACCTTTGGGTATTGGCTAACTCGACTCCATATTTCCTCACCGGATAACCTAGGTGGAGGTGCATCTCTCTCAACTCATCCTTTGATAAAAGCATCTTTGTTTCTTCTAAACGAATGATTCATTCGCAAAAATTGACGATGACAATAAAAAAATGATGTCTTCCTACCGTGTTTCAAAGTAAAATCCTTGCTTTTTTCCATACAATATGGACAAGAAAGCTTCCCATGTGTACTCCAACCCGACAACATGCCATATGCTGGAAAATCATTGATTGTCCGCATAAGTGTAGCTTTCAGTTGAAAATTTTGCTTCTTAAATGCATCATAGGTTTCTACACCATCTTCCCACAACTCAATCAACTCATCTATTAAAGGTTGTAAGAACACATCAATATTCCTTTTTGGACTATGAGGACCAGGAATGATTATTGTTAAAAACATGTACGGAATCTTCATACACATCCAAGGAGGTAGGTTATATGGTGTCACAATGACTGGCCAACAAGAATAATTGTTAGATGACATCCCAAAGGGTGAGAAACCATCGGCACAAAGTCCTAACCTAACATTCCTTGGTTCTGCCGCAAAAGACGCATGAGTTCGATCAAAATGCTTCCACGCCTCTCCATCAGATGGGTGTGACAATACCCCGGCATCTCTTCGATATTCGTGATGCCATGTCATATGTTTAGCTGTATCCTTAGACATATAAAGTCGTTGCAATCTTGGTGTTAGAGGCAGATAATGCATGTATTTGTATGATATTAAACTACCTTGCTCCGTAGGTTTATATCGAGGGTGACTGCATATGTGGCACTTGTCCTTAACCTCATTCTCCTTGTAATAAATTATACAACCATTAGGACAGACATCTATCTTTTGGTACCCTAAACCAAGTTGTGAAACAATCTTCTTAGACTCGTAATAATTAGAACACAAGGTGGAATCTGGAATAAACTCTTTTACTGCCTGCATGATACGATCATAGCAGCTTTGGCTTATGTTAAAATCTGATTTAATATTCAAAAGTCTTAACATTGCCAACAACATAGAGTGCTTCTCACAGCCTTCATACAACGGCTCTTCTGCTTTTGACAACAAGTCATAAAACCTTTTAGCTTTCGGATTTGGAGGTTCAGAATTTGGTGCTTGGGGAACGAAATCGTGAAACTCAAGTGGATTAAAACTCGGGCTAGCCGCATCAATGACCATATTTTGTACTAAATTTACAGCTTCAGCACGATCATGTGACACTTGTTGACAAGGTCCTTCAGTACGATCATGTGATACTTGTTGGGAAGGTCCTTGAGAAGGTTTTTCCCCATGACTTGTCCAAACATAATAATCAGGTATAAACCCACATCTACACAAATCGTACTCAGCATCCTATTTTTTTTTCCACTTTATGTTTTGGCACACCTTACATGGGCATTTTATTGTGCCATCAGTGAAACCTAAAGCATGAAAATAACATGCTGCATGTTTGATGAACTCCTCAACTCCCTTATAAAACTCAGGAGTGTCCATCTTATACATCCACTCACGAGCATACCTCAAATTCATTATTACTAAACCTACTTTGACCTGATAATCATTAGTGACGCGACCCAATAAAATCTTTATTAAGAAATTTATGAATAAGAACTATTTAATGGATCACAAAGGAACCAGCAACCTGAACTCTTTCTTAACTCATCTCATCAATACTTAACTAACAGTCAAGTTCAGATGTTGTCCAAATGATGCTCAAATAACATGTATGTGCTCATCTGAAATGAGTTTTACATGATAAATTGAGTTGTTGTAGCATTACCAACTGTAATTAAACAGTAAACTAACACACAATTCTCAAAATCAAATCGATTCAACTACTAAATTACCCATCATCTTGGCTAAAGGAGCAGGACATCAGTCATATTCAACTACTTAATACTTCATCTAGCTTTAATTCTAGTCATGATAGGGGTATTTGTATTGGAGTATGTGCATTGACACAACACACTGGTGTCATTGCCTGCGTTTCAGAACCTACTCGTATATCTAAAAAGTATCGTTTTCGTCATACTGAATCAATACTTATATCTAAAAACTATCGTTTGGACGACTGTTGATCAGGTACCTAATGGGATTGGAGCACTACTGAGTATAATACAACTAGTGCTATATGCAATGTTCTAAAAATCTACAAAACGAATGTTGGCAGCGAGAAAAGAGAGAGCTGAGATGGACATGGCTGTAATGGACTCATCAACTATGCCCGAAGATAACTCTGCTAATACTTAAGCTTAAACTCACAATCATACAGTAAATCACTCAATTTACTGCAAGAATCATCAGATTCCATCAGTTTTATCAAAATTCTCACACATATTCCAAAAGTGCACTTCCTATATATGTGCCTAATTAGTAATTTTCACATATTACAGTAGTTGTGACATTCTCGTCAAGAACACACACATAAACACAGAGTCAAATTGTTGACAAAACTCAATCTACATGTAGTTGAACCAAAACTCACAATTACACAGTAAATCACTCAAAACACAGTATGATTCATGTGATTCTCCATTCACACATCAATTTTCACAACAAGTATTCAATTGTCACACATCAAATTACAGTATGACTCGAGATTCTTCAACTTTCACAAGTATTCAACAAGTATAAATCTGCCAAAACTAGTCTAAAATCCAGGGCGTAACCTAAATCGACAAAACAAAGATAATAGAATATGTGGAAAACTAGAAGGGGGGGTTGAATAGTTTTACCAATTTAAAACTTCCTTTTAAATATTTAGATCAACTTATGTCAATCTATTTGGTTGTTTATGTTGGACGTTGATAGATAGATATATAAACGTGTAATGAAAGATAAAGAGTAAGAAGCACATCACCACGACACAAGTTATTTATAGTGGTTTGGCTACAAGGATACCTTCCTTTCCCTACTCCATTCCCCGAGTCACCTACTCGAGAGTTCGTAAACACTACACCAATCTCCTTATGGCAGAGAAGCCTTCACAACGTCGCTTAACCTTTTTCCGGTACAAAGCTAAATACTGAGTTCCTTCACACCAAGGCGAACCACACCTAACACAACGTCGCCTACCTTTTATACGGTGCTAGGCTAACCACCAAGTTCTTTCACACAAAGGAGAACTAATCCTATCACAACGTCGCCTACCCTTTATTAGGTACTAGGCTAAGAACCTAGTTACATTATTATGGAGGAACTACTACCCTTCATGACACAACACCTAATCTCAAGGAGATCTACTCCTTGTTACAGCACCATCAAGGATATCACCATCCTTGTAAATAAACAAATACTTATATGTATAACGATGCACCTCATCGATTATACGTCCTAGGCATTCTTCCCAAATGCTACTTGATTTTATTCTTCGGCATCCTTCACTAATGCCTTTGACACAACGCTTGGCACCCTTCACTAATGCCTTCGTTTTGACACCTTTAGAATTCTTCAATAATGCTTAGACACGGATGATGAACATCTTTCACTAATGCTTTCATCTTGACACTTTCGGAATTCTTCACTAATGCCTTCAACCCAACATCTATGGAGAAAGGAAGAACTATCAACAAGAGAATCTTAGTTGTCTTGATGATGACGAATCATGGCAACTCATGGATTTGAGCTTGCACGTCTTCAAGAAGTGGTGATCTCTCCTTAAAGAGGAACCTAGAAGATCAAACAAAAAACAAAAGACAAACTACATAGATCACTTGAATATGAGGTTAGAGGGTTAGAATACTTGGGGAAAGTATGTGTGTAAAGTGATGAATAGAAAGGAAGAAATGGCTCTCTATTTATAGAGAAAATTCTCTACTGTTCCCCGGATCCCACGGATCCCTTCCACTTAGGATCCGGCTAGCACAAAGCCAGGGATCCGTGGAACGCTCCTCTTTGCCCATGGGTATTTTTGGTTATGGGTCATGGGTCATGGGTCATGGGTTATGGGTTGATCCATGGTTTTCTTTCTAGATACAATGAACTTGGTTAAGTGGTATATATAAAACCATGGGTTATGGGTTAATACTATTTGCTAGTTTCTACCCATTTTAGTATTTATATGTTTTTACCCATTTTAGTATATACATGTTTTTACCCATTTTAGTATACTTAGCTTAAGTATATGTTAACCCAATATGTAAACACTAGTTGTTGTACATATGTATTTAAATCATAAAATCACTTATACTTGTTTTAGTGTTTTATGTGAAAACTTTAGTGTGTTAGGAAACCATTAACTCAAACTATTTACGTATTCTATTTGTTTCGTTAAAATGATTTTACGTTTCTTATCGACAAAACATTAGAAGATCATAAACTATAAATAAACATTTTTATGGCTTATTTGTATTAACAATCTCCCCCTTTTTGTTGATGACAAAACATAAAATTATTTTAAGGAAAAGCTAAAATTCGTAAAAGTTTGAATTTGTAGTTTTTACTTTCTTCTCCCCCTTTTTGTCGAAACAAAAAGTGTTAAAAGAAACTAACACAATTTTTATAAGAAAAGGTATGTAAAAACTGTAAAGAGAGCAAGTGACGGGAATGGTACTCATCTTAACTCCCCCTTGACGAGTCCATCCCTTTGAAAGGGCGTCAAGGACATGACGTAAAATAAACTAATTGTGCAATTAAGTTTGCAAATGGTTCGTCTAAGTGACGAAAACGTGCTCCCCCTTGAAGATTGCAAAGATGTAATGGGGTATCATGAACTATAATCCAAAAACGGTTTAATGTTGCAAATGTTTTTGCAATATCATTTGACACAAAGCTCTCCCTAGCTTTATGGTGTCAAAATCTTCATATGCTAATTTGAAAATCTACAAAGTAAAGGTTAGAAAACAAGAGTATAATGCATAATTTCCTGCAAGTAAAACTAAAGGTACCAAGAAGAAGAACAACAAAGAACTTCTCAACCTGCAATTGATCCTAAGGATAAAGGAAAGGGTGTTTTGGTAGAAGTTAAGAAGAAGAAACCAACTTTAGCACAGTTAAGAGCTGCTCAAGATGCTTTGAATGAACAAGCAGCTAGAAAGATTCAAGAAGAGTTAAATGCTAAAGATATAGAAGCTCAGGAAGCTCAAGAAGCTCAGAATAGAGAAGCAGCTAAATAGGTACAAGATGAATTAGATGCTGAAGCTGCTGAACCATTACAGTCACCTGTTCCTGTTAGATTTATGCCAAGAAGACTTAATAAAGCTAAAGACAGAAATGCTATGATGGCTTATCTTAAAAGTCAAGGGTATAAAGGATTGCAGAAGTTTAATTATTTTGAGATGAAAAGATTATATGATGCTGCTAGGGAGGATTATAAGAAGGATGTTGCAGGCATCAAATATTTTAGAGAAGAAGCTACTTGGACTGAAGCTGAAAGAAAGAAGAGTTTGAAAAGAAAAAGGAAAACTGAATTTACAGATGTTCAGTTCTCAAAGAAAGAAAAAGTTGAATTAAGATCTGAAACTAATGATACATTAAGAAATTACCTCAGAGTGGTAGATTTTGATTATTCAAAAGAAGATGATGACATGAAGATGAACAAATCAAAGATTAGTGCTTTTGAAGTTGTGAAATCCAAGGATGGAGATTATATGATTTTTTATAAAGAAGATGAAAGCTTCAAAGTTTTCAACAGGCTATGAGACTTATTGCACATTATAGATAGAGTAGATTTATTCTATTTATATCATGTGGTGAAAGCTTACTTTGAACATAATCCATTAGAAGGGATTGGTTTAGTTTTACATGGTGATCTCATAACTATATGGGAAACTGAAGAAGAGAGCACTGATGATATTTGGAAGAATCAAGAAAATTGGGAAATTGTTTGCTGGAGATTTTTTGAAGAGTCTGGAGTTCATGTTTTAGAGCTGGAAAATGGAACAATGATACACATGTTTGCAGAAAGAAGATACCCTCTCACAGTTGAGCTCATGAGAAGAATGCTAGAGCATGGAATGGAAGTGAAAGAGGATAATGAAACTGCTTTCATGGTTATCAACTTGTTTATCAACTGGACTACCATTGCTGAAGATAATGAATAAACTGGTATGAAACTTAATTGAATAAATTATTTTTGATAAATCAGTACTTTATTCAAAGTACTGCTGATCAAACAGTACTTTAATCAAAATACTGCTTGCAGCTTTCAAAAAACTCAACATGAAGACAATCTTGAATCTTCTTAGTAACTCTGTTGTACACTCGAAATCCTTTACTGTTAATGCAATAACCCAATAAGTATCCTTCTTCAGAATTGCCATCAAACTTCCCCAGATTATCAATGGTGTTTAAAATAGTAAGAGGACATCCAAAAGGCTTCATAAAACGAATGTTGGGTTTATTGACCATCAGCAATTCATAGGGTGTCTTCATCTATGGTTTGTTGACAGAGACTCTGTTAAGTACATAGCATGCAGTACTTACAGCTTCTGCCCAAAATTGAATAGGTAGATGGGAATCTGCTAGCATTGTCCTTGCTGCTTCTGTAAGATATTAACTTTCACATACACATCATAACATTAACACAATAAGCACATAGATGGTTTTAGAGAGAGAAAGAGTGGGACATTCTAGTGAGAGAAACTTGTGGAATATTAGATTACCAAAGAACATCCAACCCTCTACCTTGCAAGGTAGAGGGTATTTATAGGTTACAAACTAAACGACCTCCTGACGGCCTGTGGATCAGGGATACATTGGGTAAAGACCCGACCTTCTTCCACGGTGTTGCGCTATACTATTTTACGCTACTAACTAACTACATAAACAGTAACTAATGACCAATCTACGAGCTAACTTATGCTAGATAATAGTTGGGGTGACCGACTCTTTCAACACTGGAATTTTCTAATTCCTAACAATCTCCCCCTAAGGGAGGTCACCCCATATTTTACATTTCAAATCCTAGCATTCAAGTCTTGACTTTGTTCTTGAGCTCGTAGACTTTCATACATCAACATCGTAAACTTAGTGCATAGGTGGTGCAACTTCAAAGTCTGCAAAGATTTGTACTTTAAATAGGAGGTCCATTTCTGATTCACGAGATAGTAAATATGAGCCAGCTTTTGAGATCATCAGCTATCAACAATCTCTGACACATCCTTCGTGGTGTTGGTATGTTGTGATGTTGTGACATTGGGACCGACATGCTCACATTCTGGATCATGATATCTTCTCATCAGAGTTGCGGAAGCATTAGTTGATTCATGATATTGGCAGCAGCGTAGCAAAAGCATGGAGTGAAAATAACAGAGTCATTGATGCACTAATCATGATTTCTTTGAGTTGAATGTGTTAAGTGAGCATGCGGCTAAGGATTGACCGCTCCATTATGATCAGCTGCAAACGTCGGGAGTACCTGCATACAACAGTTAGCAATAAATCGCACGAAAGTGTCTTTGATCACTTTCGTTGAATTGAGGTACACGGCCCACGGTTCCCCGTTGATCAGTATAAATACTGCCTGTGATCAGGTAGGATTCCTAAGAATCTCCTTGACAGGGTTTCGCAGCTGTTCTAGCTGTTCTCAAACCGGAACGTCTCAAAGAAGACAACACGGAGTGAGTGAACCAGCGAATTTTTAAGTCCACTGATTGATGAAAAGAGATTTGAAAAACAGTCGTGTATTGCTCAATAGAAATTGTTTTTACAATACAACGAAGGTTTTATTGAAAATCAATTATCAATCATAAAAATACATTTTGGTTTGAAACATGAGTACACGGTCGATGTGCTAAAGAAAAGAGTTTATAAGCACAAAGACTGGTTTTTCAAAGGTATCCGTCAATCCCTAACCTGAACCAGGATTGATTCAAGAAATTGAATCGCCCCATTGTTTCTGTTCAGTTGTCACATGGTTGATCCATATAATAGATCTCACATGCCACCTACCAGGAGCTTGTTTGATGTTGGCTCCAGAAGGCTTTCCATCTTCATTGTGAGTGTGTAAACACATCACTCAGATGTTCTGGCAATACCACAAGGATAATGCGTAGGACTCATGATATAATCTCTCTTTCCACATTGTGTGAAACAAAGAGTCTTCATTGAAAGTGTCCTAATGAGATTTATTGATGATCTCGTGGCTCTAGACTCAATTTGTGCATATTTGGATCCTGTGCCGGAGACTAGGGAGAGGGTCTCCTTCTTCAATATCAACCATCTCTAAGAGAAAGTCGATAGATAATGTTGGTTCCCCGTGAGAATGAAACAAGTCCTTTTAAGAGGAACTTGAGTGGTTTGGAAAGTTGAAGTGCAGTGCGTCACTGGGTCCATGACGTCTTGTCTTCAATACCAATGTTACCATCAGTAGCATATGAAGTGAACCCGGTTTCTGCCCTAAGGTTGAATTAATGGAGGGCTATTTGTTTTCACCCTATTCTCATTCAATTCTTTTTAATTCTTCAACCCCTTCAGTGCTTACCGAGACTTCATAGCTAGAACCTTGTTGGGTTTATTCCAGTACTAGCTCAGTCTTAGTCCGCACTCTTCCCTTATCTCATTTTTCTCCTTTTATCATCATACCTAAGGACTTCTACACTAACTAGTGGATTGTCCCTGGGTAGATCCCTCCGGTTCTGGCGGATCATGGGAACCAATACCTAACCTTATCTTCCTTATATCACCGTACATAAAGTAAAGTTGGTCGGTCAATTTGGTATTGTTCGTCTGCCATTGGATCCAATTAAAAACCATTTGAAAATCAATTCAGATACTTGTGATATATTATCAAAGCATTTTGTACCTGAATTGTTTTTGATATTTTTAGAACGAGAACTCCCCCTCAACATGTGCATCAAGTATTAAAAATGTTTTTGCACACGGAGGCAAGAGAAAGCATTAACTTTTTGATTACCTTTTTCTAAAAGATATCAACATCACTTCCCTCAACAAATCAAGTAGATATAGCATTTCCGGGAAGGATGAGGTTTCCATAAATTTGCTCCCCCTCAATATGTGCCTCGAGGTTTGAAAAGAGTTTTGCACATACTAGAGGGAACCTTTTATCATCAAAGGATTAGAAGCCATGTGATCAAGGTACTTTAAAGTATTTAAAGTGTAGTGTACCCTGATGACTTGAATTTACAAAGAGAGTTCTCCCCCTTAATATATGCTTCGAGATTCGAAAACTTGTTTAGCACATATAAGGGAGAAGTATGCACAAAAATTGGTCATCTTATCTTTTACCATCTTTCATATTTATATCACATTTTCTCCCCCGATCAAAAATCTTAAATCCTTTGAGATTTTGGATCTCAAGTGATTTAAATAAGTATGAGGTAAAATATTTGTAGGAGAAAAATGTGTCCAATTTTATATGATAAAGAAAAAGGACAACACAGATGTTTCCCCTTTTTCACAAGGGGAAACCATAGTACAAATCCTAGCACTATTACATGTATCACAGTTGTTCATATTTAATACACCACATATAACACAAAGTTAATAAAACATAAACGGTATTCCGAAGAAGTCTTCATTCAGTTCTTTGAAGAAGTTTGTAGTGACCATCACGGAGCCTTCCACCAACAAAGCTTTCAAGGCTGCGGAAGATCCTTCGTGTCTTGAGTCTTCGTCGGATTGCAGAAATGAAATGTTCACACCTCTTCACGTCATCATCAGTCCAGAACGTAGTTTTAACCCAAGATCTCATATCAAGTTTGGCTTCTTTCACTCTGGTGTCAAGTTCTTCTTCGACCATTTTGAGCGTACCATCACTAAACTTGTAGAGTTCACATAGACGCATAAGCATACGCGATCCATATCTGTCGGTGAAGATGACGGCTCTAGGAGTGTCAAGAGCTTTGTATTCTCGATGAAATTTATGCCCAGCTGCAATCCATTGAGGACTTGTGAGGTTGACCCTGGTTTGGTAGCTTTCAATGCCAAGCTGAAAGTCCTCAACTCGTTTCCGTATGACTAAGCCCCTGATCCAAAGAGTGACAGCTGCAGAGAGGGCCTTTTTCTCACGTACAGGTAAGTGCTCCAGGTGTCCTTGAAGATTTAAGAGATAGAGATCTTCGAAATCATTTGGTAGAAGATGTTTGAAGTCGTTCTCTTCAATGGTATACACTTTGAAGTCAGCTCTTTTAAGGACAATCTTCTTCAAGTACTCATATCCATAGATCGGGAAGATCTCTACACTGATAACGCTTAAGATTTGCAGTTTTGATCTGACCTCATTGCGTCTTTTATCAGCACCATGTCTTTCAATGTAGAACATCTTCTTTTTGAACCACCAGTGAGAAATACCATAAGACGCTGCAATATCATACTTTTGCTCTTCATTTGCCCAGAATTGATCAGGAACCATCTGCTCAAGCCCCTGATCAGAATAGGTTGCAGCTTTCATCTTTGAAATAGATAGAGCGGGCCTTCTTTCCGCAGAGCGAGCACACAGATAGTCCAAGTCGTGATTGAAGAAGAATTCCGCCTGAATGGTTATCTGACCAGGTTCACCACCAAGAGGAAGAGATTTGTTGACATTGAAGCGACTGATTTGCTCACTGACTTGGTCATTCAGCATCTTATGGCATTCTTCCATCTGATATTGAAGATGGTTTGCATCAGAATGGAAGACTTTGACAATTTCGTAGGCTTGTCCTTCTAGATCTCTTGGTGTTATGGAAGAGATACTCTTCCGCTCACAAAACCATCTAATGAAACTTCCCATATCACCAGTGTAGTGCAGAAGAGAGTCTTCAGCTGGAACTTCATAGTTATTGGTGATAACTGATGCCCAATTGTTGTCAGGAATCATAGAGTCAGACTCTGGGATTGTCCATGTGGGTTCTGGAGAAGGAGGTCTATCTTCCACAATGCAGCGTTGAATTGTGTCTCTAGAAGGAGCTACCCTGGATGTACTAGTGCGGTTCCCAGCCATGTAATTGTCAAACCAATCTTCTGATGGCTTAGGAATATGTTTCGTCGATGCATCATCTTCATCTGGTTCTGAGTCAGCCATAACTTGAGACTCTTCGTGGACCACTTAATCATCAGGAATTGAAGTGGATGTGGAGGTGAATCTTGAATCAATCGTCGTCCAGGCGGCAGATTTCTTCTGAGAACCCTGTTTGTTTGTAGAGTCTGATTGATTGGACGGTTTTGGGGGTGATGATGGTGGCTGTGATGGAGGTGAATTGGGTGTTGACGAAGGATTCCCAGCTCCAGAAGTTCCAGCGCCTCCTGGTGGTGGAGGATCTTCGCGATCTTTGCGATCCTTCATCAATGTTTCCATCACAATTGTCCTTCTTTTCTTTTTAGCATCCTTTTCTCCGACTTCAATTTTAAACTGTTCATAATTGTCGAACTTGATGGATTCTTCAAGTGCCTCATAAAGTTTACTGTGAACCTCATGCTTGTCCTCTTCAGCCTCATACATCCTTTCACACAGAGCTGCTCTCATATCGGAGATGGGGAGGTCCTTGAATCGTCTGAGAAGTGGAGCCTCCATTGCCCATTCCACGACATCCTTGACTTCTCCTTCAATAGCATCAGTAACTGCTTCATTGAAGTTGAGGTGCTCCAATCTGTAGACACGATCCACCAGAGAATCAACAGATTTAGGAAGTTGCCTTTCCAGTGCTTCAACCCTTTTAATGGTTTTATCCAGTAGTTGATCAGAAGTGAGAATCTGTGGAGGGGAAGCTGGTGGAGCCACTTCATCTGCAATTGTGAAGACGGGTTCTGGAGTTGGTGGTGTTTGTACAGTTGAATGAGTAGGTAAGGGAGGTGGAAGTGCAGTTGATAGTGAAGATGCAGTCATTGGAGGAATGGTGGACGTATCTTGCTGAATGCTGACATTAAACATGGATTGTGCAGAATCTAAGGTTTTGTCATTAAGGAACTGATCACCAAAAGAGAAGTCATCATCAAGATTCTTAAGTGAGGATAAAGAGTTAGTGGACAGGTTTGGTTCATCCATCTTCAAGGTCTCATCAGATCTTGTCTCAAGGTTCTCCTGCGAGTCCTTTTGCAACAGAGAGTCATCCTTCAAGCCAGATTGAGTCTCTCCAAGTGTAGGAGGTTCCTTAAACGTCTCAGGAACCTTGACGATTCCAGATTGTTCTTTTGCATGTGATGAACCTGTTCTTCTCTTCAGCTCATATTGATTTGTGGTGCTTGATGGTGATGAAGAGATAGTTAACAGCGTGTGGGCAACTTGTTCAGTTTCAACACATGCAACCCCTTTTCCTTTGTCATGTGTAATTGGGATCGTTTGTCGAGGTGTTTGAACGGGTTCTCTTAACACAACTCCACCTACGGGAGCTCTAACATTCTGACTTTCTAGACTTTGCTGAATACCAAGTTGCAGATCAGCGTCATCCTCATCAATTAACCTGAAAGTATTCCTTGGCACCTCAGTGTTCTCATCTATTTCCTTTTCCACTTTCTTCTTCTTTTCTTTATGCTTTTTGGATGAAGATTCTGACTGATGAGATCTTTCACGTCTCTTTTTAGGAAGAGAGGCATAGGATGCTTTAGAGTCAGAGGTGGTCTTGGGAGCAGTTGGTTGTAAAGGAGAGGGTGTGACATTAGCAGAGAGTTTGGTTGCTCTTTTCATGTATTGCTTGAAGTAGTCCTTCTTCTTGATATCATCTGTGAGAAGACGATCAGGAATTGGCAATCCAAATACTTCTTGATCCGAACCTCTAGGAACATATTTCAAGTTTCCTAAAACAAATTCATGTTCTGCTTTGTGAAGAGATGATTCAGACCTAAGAGTGAAGTTGTGAGTTTGTTGCAAATACTGGATGACAAGCTTGGAGAATCTGATGCTGGGAATTACAAGTTTGTTCTGCTTCTTTCGACCTTGAACATTGTTCAGAAAATAGGTTCTATCAGATATGAATGTGTTCATTGATAACGAGAATTCTTCCCAAATACGATCTGAGACATTCACATCAACCCTATTAACGATTCCCCATAGGATTTGCAAGATAGGAATTCTCACTTTATCGAACCCTGAAGTTTTCCCAGATAAGCATAAGTTCAGAATGGTTGTAATGGCTCTCCAGGGTTGATACATATGTCCGGTGATGATGTCAGATGCTCTTGAGATACTGTTCTGATAACCCAACCCAATAAGAAATACGATCAGATCGTCAGCACCAGGCGGAGATTCAAAACGAACGTCAGGGTCACATGGTGTGATTCCAAGAGCTTTGCTCAGAATATCAGAATCAATTGTGAACTCCATATTATCCAGCTTGCAAGAGTATCGTGCTGTGATTTTATTCCATTGAATGGTGTTCCAGAATTGTTGAATGTAGATGGTAGGAATTGAGCATTGCTTGGTAATAGCCCCGAAGAAGTTAGTGTTTTTGAGGATGTCAATTGAAACTTTGAGTATCGGATTTTGTTGAAGCCTTTGAAGGTCCACATAACAGTTGCTTTTACCAATAGCAGCCCATTGACTTTTGGGAAGGATTTCTTCGTCTGAGAGAACTCTGGATGATCCTGACGGAGTACCGCTCTTTTCTGGGATTGAACTAGCCATTGATGTTCTGAGTAGTCATACAATCAACAGTAATAGATGGAAACAGGTTAGATGATACATAGTAAGTGAGACAGCATTGAGAGCACCCTTATGACAAGGAGGTAGTAACACTGAAGAAGTTCCTAACACATATGGAGACAGATAGAGTGGCAAAGATTGCAACTGTATAACACCTTTCAACTATATGATAACATAAAGATATATCAATGAGGAACATTCATATAGAAAAATGATTACATGATGAGCTTATAAGGGATTTACAGGGCAAAAGAGTGCATTTCAAAGAGATCATGACATGAGCCAAGATACACATGTAAAAGTTATATAACACATATGTGTGAGGCAAAAAGTAACATTTGGCAGTCGTGAGAGAAGCCAAGTACCTTTTGCCTAAACAGAGATGTCATAACAGTTTACATAGAGTATGTTGATTCAACAAGTCGAATTAAGTGTTGTGAGTGTGAAATCATCTTAAGCACAACAGATATTGAGCATTTTAGAAAACCATGACCCTAAGACTAATTCACAACATGAACATGAACACAGTTGCAGACTTGTCAAAACAAGTCGTCATCTCGAGCCACAGACAAGTCGCTAAAGGATTAGCACTCTAAGTCACTAAGCTAATTCGCTAGCATGTAAGGCCAAGTTGCCATGAATAAAGCCTAAACCAAGTCGCTACAAAGCAGTCAACTAAGTCGCTAGGTAACAAATTCGCTAACTTGTAAATACAAGTCGCTATCTGCTAACTCGCTAACCAAGTCGCTAGGATGATTCGCTAGCTCGTAAAGTCAAGTCGCCATGTACAGTAACTAAGCCAAGTCGCTACAAAGCGGTTAACTAAGTCGCTAGGTTATTAATTCGCTAACTTGTAAATACAAGTCGCTAGTTACTAACTCGCTGACCAAGTCGCTGGAAATTAGTGAACTAATTCGCTATGGAGACGTATTCGCTAAGTAGAATTCTAACTCGCCATGAAGAACATTCATACTAAGTCGCTACCAAGAATAATCTAACTCGCCACCAAGAACACTCCTAACCCCAACCCATCAGTCCAATCCATTTTAATCATACATCAATGTGTCCACTCAACATAATCCAAACAATATATTCCAAACAATTTAAACTCGTTCAATCATTTTATAAGTAACACATACACGAAAACACAAAAAATCCAAACCTAAGCGAGAGAGTCAACAAATCACTCTTCACGAGCACGAACGGATCTGGATATAACGATAAATTAGAGACTGGAAACTGAAGCATAAAATAGTAACGATAAGAGTGGATCGAAGCAAACCTTATGCTAAGTCGCTAGTAAGACTAAAAAGACGAAGAGAGGTAGACGAAGTGAACGAGAGAGAGAGAAACAGATTTCTTGGAGGGTAGAGTTGTAACTCGCTAATGGGTAACTCGCTAGGGGTATACAACCTCACTTAGGTAATATGACACAATTGGTCCTTGTGGTTATAAACTAAGGTGGTAATTCGCTAGTGCAACAAAAACTTACACTATATGACAAGTTTGGTCCCTATGGTATTAGTGAATGAGTGGTAATAATATGCTAACACGGATAAGATAACTTCTCTAGCATAGATTATTACACTGATCATCATGAAACAATTCAACATTTCAACACATAGGCAGTTATAACGAAAGCACACACTAAAAGTCTCATGAGCAAGATACAATCACAGCCTATAACAGGGAGAAACCCATTCCTAGATATTTCAAAAGTATAACCAGTTAGTCACACAAGCAGGAAATCACCACATAATACAAATAAACAAGCATCATAACCAGCACAGAAGCCAATGGTGTATAAAACTAATCTCCCCCTCAATCAATGTCAACAAAGAACATTGATTGATATTACCCGAACCCATTAAACTACCAAGAATATATCTTTTGTTCGAACTTCATCTATGATCCCGTGCCATTATTGAATGACATTTCTAGGACCGTAGATGTTATCGATAACAAGGAGTATATTCCTTATTATATTGTGAGAGAAAAAAATGATAAAATGATAAAATGATAAAATCTCAAAAATTTTTTTTTTTTTTTTTTTTTTTTTTTTTTTTTTTTTTTTAACACTTGATTTATACAAAGACATGGAAGGACGAGTCCAGATTCGAAATGAATAGGATTCAAAGTAAGAGGTACATCAACTCTGGCAAGCTATAGCTCCTGAATGAGCCATGTTCATATCTGAGGGGAACCAAGTCATGAAGTTCCTGATTGAATTGAGCATTGTACCTGAAAAAGACTGAGAACACATTGTACTTGAAGCACATGTAGACTTGTACATAGAAGGGTTAGTGACATGTTTAGTTTCACATTTAGATTCAACACAGTATAATTCAGACGTATCATTAATGGGGATCCTAATAGGTTCTTCATTCTTGATGAGTTTACCTGTGGGAATCCACTTGAGGCATGATTTAGGAATGTAAGTTCGTTTAAGTCCTGTATACTTAAATAATCTGCCAGTGGGAATCCATTTGAAGCCACAGTGAGATGAGCTAAATGAGTGCACACCCTTGTTTTGACTATTTGTCTTTTTGTGATCTGAGAATTTCTTAGGGGATTGATCTGTCAGACTATGTTTTGCATGATATCTAGTTAAGCTTATAGCATTTTTGATTTGTGGGTGATGTTCATTAGTCCTATGCTTGGGATTCATCATATCTGAATTAGGCAATGAAGTGACTGGTTTTGACAAAACAGACTTGTTATCAACTTGGGATGTAAGCTTAGATTTCAATGGTTTAGCTCTTTCAGACCTAAAGGCATTAGGTTGTTTAATAACTGTACGTTTCAAGTGGTTCTGAACCGTTGACTTTCCCAAAGTTGAAGGTTTTGCAAACTTAGTGTTCATCCTATTTCCAGCATACTTCCTGAGCTCATTTTTTAGGGCAACAATATTGAAGCTCTTATTCTGAATTTGTTCTTTGAGGTCATCAATATCATTCATCAAGAGATTAGATTGATTGACTAATTTAGAGTTTGTTTCCTCAAGGTTCTTTCTTAAAAGCTCATTTTCTCTTAGAAGGTTGGATACACATAGAGCTAGTTCAGAATTCCTAGATTCTAGTGTATCACTCATCTCATGGCAGTCATAATTCTGGGCTTCTGAAAGAAGAGATTTCAGATTTCTTATGGTCGAATCTTTGTCCTGAATCTGGGATTTTAACTGATTAATTTCAAAAAATTCTCTAAATTCTGGAAGTTCCAGATTACTACACTGTTTTTTTGCATAAAACATTTCATCCTTATGTTGTCTTTCAATTTGCAAAGAGATACAGTGTTTTTCAAGAGTTGAAAATTTGTTTGAAAGCTCATCATATACCCTTTTTTCAATCATGTTACTTGCATTAGATTCAGGCAAAACAAAGATTGATTCCACATCGTTATGTTTAGGGTAAGAGTCTTGTACCTTTTTGTGAGAATTAGTGTGATCAGATAATTGTACCTCGTTGATTGATGCCTTTTCTGACTCTGAGAATTTGAGATCAGTGTTGTTTTCTTCATCCTTTTCCATCACAACAGAGATTCTACAATCAGTGTCTTCTGCTGGTTCAATTGGTATGAAACATGACACGTCATCATGGTTCCATGGACACTCTTTACACTCATTCAACTGCTTCAACTTGTTATTCTCTTTTGCAGCTTCCTCGATGTATGTTTCCATATTACTCATGAGTTGTATAAATGAGTTTCTGAACTCATGAATTTCCATTCCCGTGTGCTTCTTGAAAGACATTCCAGTCATGATATTATCAAAATCTGAGGAGTATTCTTCCCGGGTAAGTGGCAGAAATTGGTTGAAGATGGTTTGGAGAGCAGCATGAGAATCATCAGTTGAGAGCTTTTCTTTGGTAATTTGAAACCTCAGTCGTTCTAGGTTAAGCAAAACAGCTCTTGTTAAAGTGGGAAAATCCTGACGAAGGATGGCACAGCTTGTTCGATCCATGGTTGTTGATAAGAGTAATTTGAGAAGCTGACTGAGTTGTTGAAACGGCTGACTGGTGCATTCAACATTATTAGTATCATCTGATGATATTAAGAGTGACTTATTTGAGTTGTTCTGATTGATTGATACTGAGTTATTAGGTGTGAGGCCTTCAGATGGGCATTCTGTTTCACTATTCTGTGCTGTGTCATAGAGAGCAAGTACTTTGGTGATAAAAGAATCCGTGATGACTGACATTGTGTTATTATGAATTACTCCCCAAGTCTCTAGAGAATTAAGAATCAATTCGCTACTAGTACTAATCCCAAGTCGCCAACACTAATTCGCCACCACGCTAAGTCGCTAGCTTTCCAATTCGCTAGCCAGATGTAAGTCGCTAGATGGTAACTCGCTACACATCAAGTCGCTAACCAAATTTTGGCAGCAATTCGCTACACAAGTCGCTAGAGACACAAGTCGCTAAAGAGCAACTCGCTACTGACCAAGTCGCTACCACAAGTCGCTACCCGTAGTGGAGAGTCCACTACTTGTCCTTTAACTCGCTAGCTCTAACTCGCTAGCTTTAACACTGTAAGTCGCTACAAAACTGTGAAGCAAGTCGCTACCAAGAAACTATTCCGAGAGCTAAGTCGCTAGCTTGAAAAACCAAATAAACTTCACTTTTCAATCCAAAACCAACCCAACCAAGATGATTCAAGCTTACCAAATGAAAACCTAAACACTTTTGATGATTCTAAACATAAAAGTACCAACAAAATTCAAACTTTAACACAAGAGATCAACCAAATGATGCAAAAACCACTAAACTTTTTCAAACTCAAAAACCACCTAAAAACCACTATAAATCCAAAGATGTGCAAGATATGATCTAACCATGGCTCTCTGATACCAATTGTAAGATATTAACTTTCACATACACATCATAACATTAACACAATAAGCACATAGATGGTTTTAGAGAGAGAAAGAGTGGGACATTCTAGTGAGAGAAACTTGTGGAATATTAGATTACCAAAGAACATCCAACCCTCTACCTTGCAAGGTAGAGGGTATTTATAGGTTACAAACTAAACGACCTCCTGACGGCCTGTGGATCAGGGATACATTGGGTAAAGACCCGACCTTCTTCCACGGTGTTGCACTATACTATTTTACGCTACTAACTAACTACATAAACAGTAACTAATGACCAATCTACGAGCTAACTTATGCTAGATAATAGTTGGGGTGACCGACTCTTTCAACACTGGAATTTTCTAATTCCTAACAGCTTCAATCAAAGTCCTATTCTTCCTCTCTGCAACACCATTTTGCTGTGGTGTTCTAGCAATACTAAACTCCCTCTTTATGCCTTTATTTGCACAAAAATCATCCATAAGCTTGTTCTTGAACTCAGTTCCATTATCACATCTAATACCTCTAACCTTGAGTCTCAATTGATTTTCAAGAGCTATTATGAGAGTCTGAATAGCATCAAAAGTATCATCCTTAAAACCCAAAAAGAAAACCCAACTGAATCTACTGCAATCATCTGTAACAACCAAACAGTACTTTTTCTTATTTAAACTTGCCACAGAGACAGGTCCAAATAAATCCATATGTAACAGTTCCAATGGTTCTCTAATAGTTCTCTCCTCAAGCTTCTTGCAGGAAGCTTTGTGTTGTTTACCCTTCTTGCATGCCAAGCATGAGTGATCATTCTTGTAAGTCTTTGAAGGTAAACCTCTAACTAGATTGCCTTTGACCAGTTTGTTGATAATCTTGAAATTAACATAGCCCAATCTTCTATGCCATTGATGTGCTTCTTCAGATGTTGCTTTAGCCACCAAACATGTGGCTCTTCCATAAGAATGTAGACTCTTCATGTCTAAACTATACACATCATTTGTCCTTGGTACTCTAAGGACTATTAATTCATCATCAACAGGCTTAAAATCAGAGGAAAGGATGAGACATTCTGTGTCAGTGAATAACACAGGATGCTTTTTATCACAAATTTGAGAGACTGATAATAAGTTGAACTTTAGCTCCTTCACATATCTAACATTCTCAAAGTCTATAAGCCCTGCTTTGATAGTTCCTTTGCCAGTAATCTTTCCTCCATTGGGATCATTCCCAAATGCAACTCTTCCTCCACTAATATTTCTAAAATCAGACAGGATCTCTTTGTCTCCTGTCATGCTTCCAGAGCAACCACTATCCACAATTAGATGATCTTTAAGCTCCTCTTCTGGGTTGCCCTGCACAGAAAGAAAAGAGTTAGTGATTTTTAGGAACCCAAGCCATTACTGACTTGTGTTCCCCTTGTGGAGTTACAAACTCAAATTCTTTGAGTATGTAATTCCCACTATCTTTCAAATGATGATCTAGAACTATCTTTTGATCTTTAGCATGTGGATTTTCAAAACTTTCTGATTTTTCAACACAAATCTCTTTTACATGATTATTAGCTTTTTCTTGTGTCACAAAAACATCAGATTCACTTTTTGTTGAAAGTACTATGTGTCCCTCAGCAGTACCTTCCTTCTTAACCCATTCTGGTTTAACACGTGGTTCCTGTGATCTAGATCCCCTATGTGAATTTTAATACCTTCTAGGTTGATAGTGAGATCTCCTAGGATTACTATTCTAAGTAGTGTGATCAGTACCTTGTTTCGGCTGAGCAGTACTTTGGAAAGTACTGTGAGATACTGAAGGTTTTGAAAAAGGTCTTCTCTGATGTGGGTATCTGTGATCTGGTGTGAAGTTTCTGTGATTAATCCTATTTGAATTATTCCAAACTGGTTTGTGCTCTCTAGGTTTGTGGTTGGCAGATCTGTTCTTTGGAAATTTGCTAAGGTATTCTGAGTGATGTTCACAATCCTTGATTAAATGAGTAGGACTAAAACACACAAAACACAGTTTTTGACCCATATGTCCAAAGTGATTTCTTCTATGTCTATGCCCAAAATTATTTTGCCTTCTTGGTGAATGATGAAAACTGTTTTGACCAAAGTTATCCCAAAAAGGTTTAGCAGTACTGTTTTGAAAAGGTTTTGCAGAAGGTACTGCTTGTTGAGCAGTAGTTTGATTTAAAGGTACTGCTGGATTTTGAACATTATTTTTAACAGCTTCTTTGGGTTTTTCAGACCTAGATTGAGCAACAAGCTTCTTCCTAAACTCTAGACTATCTACTCCAAAACGAGAAACATCAGGCCTAGAGGGTTGATGAACGCCAGTGGGATGAGGAACAGCATGATAACCATTATCTTTCTTATACTCAGGAGGTGGTTCACTTATTGAGCCCTCATTACTAGATGTATCTACATAGTTAATGAGTTCATCATCACTAGTGGTTATGTCCTCAAAATCACCATCATTCTTATCACTAGGTTGGTTTTCTTCTAGTTTACTAAAATCCATTCCAAAACCTAATCCAGTTTTAAGATAGGCTCTTTGCTGTTTTTGAACATAAGAAACATGTGACAAACCAGATTCTTTCGAGGCATCAAACTTAGCTAACAAATCATCTCTTTCTTTAGTTAATTTCTCAATTTCAGAAATTTTACAGTTTAATTTCCATTCACTTAGTTTTAATTGGTAATCCTATTGTTCATATTTTTCAGCCCAAGCTACTTCATTAGTTTCATGTGCTAAAATTTTGGCTTCCATAGATTCTAGGGTTATTTGATAACCAGCTACCTCAGACCTAGCCCTAACACAATTATCTCTTTCAATCACATAACTGTTAAATAATTTATGATAAAAATCATAACAGTTTGAGCATACCTCAGAGATAGGAGACTGAGTTGGTGAAGTAGCCACCATTGCAAGAAGAACAGGATCATCTTCACTTTCTTTACTCCAATCAAATCCTCCAAAGCCATCATCAGATTCCAAAGCAGCATGTTCAGATTCTTCATCAAAAACAGTGCTCCAGTCCAATGCTTCCACTGTTTCTTCAACTACATCTTCCACTGCTACCATACAGTAAGTCACTGGTTCATCATCAAACTCTTCACTCCAGTCAACTTCTGATAACTTCTCTTGAGCAACCAAAGGCTTTGTTTCAGTAATTGGAATTTCTTTGAGCTCAAGTTTTGGCTTCTCAGATGGTCTGTTTGCTTGATACTTAGCAAACCTGCACTCCCTTGCAAAGTGACCGTCTTTTGACAATTGAAGCATTCAATTTGGGATTTGTCAAAAGTTATTCCTTGTTTTGGTTTGAAATCAATACTTTTGCCTGTCTTCTTCATGTACTTTTTGATCCTTGCAGTGATCATAACAACTTGCCACCTGATATCAATTTCTTCAAGTGCATCTTCTTCAATCTGTGCTAGATCCTCTTCATAAGTGACAGGTAAACTGGCTTGTTGTGCAAAGAAGGAGCACACAACTTCATCTGAGTGCAAAGTGGTAGATGGTGGGGTATGCTGAACATATGAAGGGAGTTGTAAACAGCAGTACTTTGAGAAACAGTACTTTGAGGAGAAGCATTACTTTTGACAGAAGTACTGCCCTTCTTTTCAGATGATAGAAAAGCTATACTGTGAGACTTAGAATTTGTTTGACCACTCATCTCATGCTCATACACCTTCAGTTGATGATAGATATCATCAAAGTCCATGACATCCAAACCTTGTTGTCCTCTGATCATTGTAGCAATCACATGCCATGTAGATGGCAAACTCCTTAGAAACTTCAAATTAGCATCCTCAACTGACACTTATGCCTTGTATAACTCTAACATGTTGAGGAGATTTTGAAACCTATCATATGCAGCATCAAGACTCTCTCTTTCACCTACTGTGAAAGTTTCAAACTGTTGCTTCAGAAAATTTCTGTGCATCTTCTTAGAGGCTTCATTCCCTCCAAATCTGGTCTTGAGAGCAGCCCAGAGCTGCTTAGCATCTTTAGCATCATGAAATTTGAGAAGATGACCATCTGGAATGGCAGATAAGAAAATGTTTAGTGCCTTTTCTTGATTCCTTAGGGTTGCTGCTGGTAAGACTGCCTTTGGTGCTATAGGTTGTCCAGGAATATTAATAGGTTCTGGAACTACTTCATTACCATTAACAATTACATTCCATAGAGCATGGTCTGTAATGGCAATATACTGCCTCATCTTCATGCACCAGAGATCATATTCTCCCTTCTTGATTATTGGAATTCTGAGTGAGGTGATTGAGGGTGGTGGAACAGCTTCAGTCGACATCTTGAATATTGTTGAAGTAGGGTTTCTTCCTAGTCAGAGTTTCCACACAAGCTCTGCTACCACTTGTTGGATCGATATACTTTAATCAAACTAACTTTAACTAGCTTGTTAAGGTTTAATAACCTTGGATAAATCCTAAGTTATTAACAAAGAAACAATGAGTAATCTTTATCAAGTACGCGGAATTTACTTAACAAAGCTAAGAAGAATAACTTTTATTATAAACTCTAAATCTGCTTATTATGCAGATACTCTAAACAACTCTAAGATTATCGAACTTCTCTAAAACACTAAATAACTTGTGAATTAGTAAACTCTAAAACTCATAAACTCGTACATCTCTAAGGCCAATCTAGGAGTCCTTTTATAGGCTCAAGGATATCCTAGTCGGTTTACAATTTGTATTCTTGTACGACAAGTAATCTAAACATAGAATATTCTAGAGTTACAATACTTTCCATAAACGAATATAACAGTTCTTTTGTTCTTGCAGTACTTTGACTTCATAGTGCAGTACTTTGACTTTGTCTTTAGCAGTACTTTGACTCTTTGACGTTTTCCAGTACTTTGCAGCTTACAGTACTTTCATATCTTCAGTACTTTCATATCTTCAGCACTTTCATATCCCAACAACCCGGTTCCTACGGTTCCCTCCTAGGAGGGATCCGGCTAGGCTATTCCTAGGGATCTGGCTCTCAGCAGTTATGACAGGTTTGAAATGAGGTTTCTAGGAGCTAAAGCCTATCTTATTTTGAGTGTTTCAGTTCTCCTAAGTGTTTTAGATGAAGGGGTGTTTGAGTGATCAAAGATAATAAGTGTTATAGCAAATGATTGTTTCTTATGGAAAGGAGATGGGACAAGATGACTACCAATGGATGTCCAAGGATAACACTAAGAGTTTTGTGGTGTTAAGTCATAATAAATGATCCTAGTGATCAGATTTAAGCTTGAGGTAAAATTTGAAAAAATCTTAAAAAATCACAAGAATTGAAAAATCTAATTTTTGTATCACATTGAGATAAAAATGGTTGGAAACAATTTTCTAAAATTGTTTAATTTGTCCACTTAAGTGTTTTAAAAGATGAGAAACATTTTGTGGGTTATTGAGGCGGAAATATGGTGAGCTTTGATGTGTTGATAAATCAAGAGGCATTTTGACTAAGATTTTAAGTAAGCCTTTAGTGAGTCTAAGCCTTTCTCATCCTTGAAAAGGTTCTAGTTGGATTCTAAAATCATATGCTTAGCTAATGAGATGTTATCTAGAAAGTTATCTTGATGCAAGAAATGCTGAATTGCTGATCTAATATCACGGATCCCACGGTTCCCTCAAGGAAGGGATCCGGCTAGGCTAATCCTTGGCATCCGGCATCTGCAAATCAGAATCTACACAGAAATGATGTGCAGATTTTGCACACTAATAAATCAATAAGTAAAGCAATAGGAACAAGCATGTAATCAGAAAACACCACTTATAAAAGTATGATAAAGTAACAATATCCAAATTTCCATAAACCAAAAGAGCTAACACGTAATCATCCAAACATAAAATAAACAAAAATAAGCATAATCCTATTGCCTCTTTCGTCAATCCTTTCTTTTCTTTTTTGACGGCTTAGTGAGGTTGTAAGCGAGGTTTTGAATGATGCCCCTCAATTTTTTAAATTACGCGGTCTCGTTTGGAATGGTTGGAAGTTGTTCGTGGTATTCAAGGATTTCTAATTAGTTGTTGGCTACGGGGTCGACATCTTCCTCATCTTCTTCTTCTTCTTCACCGGTCGAGGAGTCCGAGAGAGCTTCAGGTTTCTCTCCATTAACCATGAACCATTTAGAGAGTTGTTTGATAATAGGTACCATGATGTGATCGGAAAGGTAATGACCATCGTTAATAGGAGATGGTTGCAATGTACCAACATACTTACAAAGTCGTGTTAGGAGCATATCATATGGAAGTACCATGTTGGAAGCTTTGAATACCCCAGCCATTCTCCTTACCATGTAATAGGCAAGATTAAATGGCCTTTGGTGGGTAAGACAATAGATCATTTGCACAAGACATGCGTTTGGATGATCTTTGTTTCCATCTAGTCTAATGAAATTTTCCCTAAGGATTTCTTCCCATTTTCTAAACATGGGATGCATTTCGAAAAGTTCCATTTGAAAGGGATCACGGTGAATAAGCTTTTTGTTACGGTCGTAACGAGATTGGTCGGTCCTAACTTTGAAGATAGTATCTCTAATGGTTTGGGGATCATCGAGAGGAGTGTTATAGAGAGGCTTAGGATCAAGTGCAAGGTTTTGAGCGTTAATTGCCCAATCTTGAGAGTACATACAAATTTCTTCACAAGGAATGCGAAGAATTTGAGCAAAGGTGTTGAGAGGAAGAGTAAAATTTTGTTTGTTGATGATGAAGGCGATTGAGATGCTATTTTCGGTGTTTCTAATGATCCTAAAGCTTTTGTAAAATTCAAAAATGAAGACCGGACAAATTTGTTCATCTATGTTAAGGAGACAATCAAAGTTGATTGTTGAGAAAACTTGACGAATGTCAGTATCTTCAAGGAAACATTTCTTGACTACACGACCTTCGTGAATAAGTCGTTTTACAAGGCTTTTGAATATTTGACAGTCGGTTTTGGTCAATCCCTTTTTATGATAGTAGTGAGTAAGGTAATGGACGGTGTCATGATGATCTTGTTGAGTGGTTTTGGGCATGGTTGGTCCTAAAAAATACAAATTTTCAATTAAGAAAAATTAGTTGGAATAGGTATATGGTTTTGATTTGTATTAACAATGTTGTGAACACAAAGTGATTTTGTTAAAATCCCCCTTTTCATGATTAATTTGAGAAACCCTAATTGAGTTAATTGATTAGATATTAAGAAACCATAAACCATAGGATGAGGATGATGAAAGTTAGAACAAGTTAATGAAATTACTTACAATGGTGTTCTAGGAGAGAATACTTGAAAGTATGGAATCCAATGAGGATGAATTCTGTAGCTTTGTCGTTTTTGTGTTGTGTGAATAGAGGGAAAAATAATCAGTGGTGAATTTTTGAAAGCGTATAGCTGAGTTCTGTTCCACGGTTCCCCCGGATCCTTTGTTTTTGGGATCCGGCTAGTACAACTAGAGGGATCCGGTTACTGTGGAATGTGAAGAATTTTGAGAGTACATACAAATTCCTTCACAAGGAATGCGAAGAATTTGAGCAAAGGTGTTGAGAGGAAGAGTAAAATTTTGTTTGTTGATGATGAAGGCGATTGAGATGCTATTTTCGGTGTTTCTAATGATCCTAAAGCTTTTGTAAAATTCAAAAATGAAGACCGGACAAATTTGTTCATCTATGTTAAGGAGACAATCAAAGTTGATTGTTGAGAAAACATGACGAATGTTAGTATCTTCAAGGAAACGTTTCTTGACTACACGACCTTCGTGAATAAGTCGTTTTACAAGGCTTTTGAATATTTGACGGTCGGTTTTGGTCAATCCCTTTTTATGATAGTAGTGAGTAAGGTAATGGACGGTGTCATGATGATCTTGTTGAGTGGTTTTGGGCATGGTTGGTCCTAAAAAATACAAATTTTCAATTAAGAAAAATTAGTTGGAATGGGTATATGGTACAATGTTGTGAACATAAAGTGATTTTGTTAAAATCCCCCTTTTCATGATTAATTTGAGAAACCCTAATTGAGTTAATTGATTAGATATTAAGAAACCATAAACCCTAGGATGACGATGATGAAAGTTAGAACAAGTTAATGAAATTACTTACAATGGTGTTCTAGGAGAGAATACTTGAAAGTATGGAATCCAATGAGGATGAATTCTGTAGCTTTGTCGTTTTTGTGTTGTGTGAATAGAGGGAAAAACAATCAGTGGTGAATTTTTGAAAGCGTATAGCTGAGTTCTGTTCCACGGTTCCCCCGGATCCTTTGTTTTTGGGATCCGGCTAGTACAACTAGAGGGATCCGGTTACTGTGGAATGCGAAGAATTTTGAGAGTACATACAAATTCCTTCACAAGGAATGCGAAGAATTTGAGCAAAGGTGTTGAGAGGAAGAGTAAAATTTTGTTTGTTGATGATGAAGGCGATTGAGATGCTATTTTTGGTGTTTCTAATGATCCTAAAGCTTTTGTAAAATTCAAAAATGAAGACCGGACAAATTTGTTCATCTATGTTAAGGAGACAATCAAAGTTGATTGTTGAGAAAACATGACGAATGTCAGTATCTTCTAGGAAACATTTCTTGACTACACGACCTTCGTGAATAAGTCGTTTTACAAGGCTTTTGAATATTTGACTGTCGGTTTTGGTCAATCCCTTTTTATGATAGTAGTGAGTAAGGTAATGGACGGTGTCATGATGATCTTGTTGAGTGGTTTTGGGCATGGTTGGTCCTAAAAAATACAAATTTTCAATTAAGAAAAATTAGTTGGAATGGGTTTATGGTTTTGATTTGTATTAACAATGTTGTGAATACAAAGTGATTTTGTTAAAATCCCCCTTTTCATGATTAATTTGAGAAACCCTAATTGAGTTAATTGATTAGATATTAAGAAACCATAAACCCTAGGATGAGGATGATGAAAGTTAGAACAAGTTAATGAAATTACTTACAATGGTGTTCTAGGAGAGAATACTTGAAAGTATGGAATCCAATGAGGATGAATTCTGTAGCTTGGTCGTTTTTGTGTTGTGTGAATAGAGGGAAAAACAATCAGTGGTGAATGTTTGAAAGCGTATATGATAACGCTACACGCGTCGTTCGGGGTCAAGGAAACTTCCTTTTCTTCGAGCAAGTTTTATAACACCCTAGGCAGTGAACCTAATCGTTGTAGTGTAGTAATTAGGGTAAGCCACGGGTATTGATATCGTTCTCTAGGGGAATAGGAATGCTAGTAAGAAGTTACTACGCTAAGGTTAAGGTTGAGGAAGATTATTTTTTGTATTTTTATATTTTATGAAATGGAAAGGTACGAATCTCGGGTATTGGATTTGGGGGGTTTGGTATTTCTACCGATTACTCTACTATTATCTAATTATCTAAACTAAGGTTGTGGGAGTCTATGTCTAATTAATGTGTGCTCGTATGATAGTTTAAAGATGTGTTTACTTAGGTTTTACTACTCCTTAATTATCTCCTATTGATGGTTGAATTGTCACGTCCTTATTCTTAGTTGCGTTGTGTGTCTAAAGTTGTAGGGTATGCGTTTCTCCCTAACTCTTTGAACTTACCAAAGGGTCTCGTCTACAAAACCCACTAGGGATGATAAACTCTTACTCTAAGGCACTCTTTGGATAATTTAGCCTACAACTACTCAGGTAATCATATTCTAAGGTTCACAAAGATGAATCAAGCATTAAGTACACAACGAATGACCTATCGCATTACCAGATCATTGATCAACTAAGATAAGAAACAACCAATCAATATTTAATAATTAGGTTTCATACTTCCTAAGCAAACACACAAATAAATTAGCCGGACATGGAGAACATGCAAGCATACACACAAATAATCAAAGACATAATTGAATTAATGAAGTAAATACTTATCTTGATGTAAGATAGGGTTTAAAACCCTAAAATACTGTACAAGACACCTTAGGTTCGGTTTTAGGTTTTCACTCCAAAAGACTCTCTCTAAAACTGAAAAATTCGGATTCTATATATAAGATTACATATGCGACGGCGTCACCTTATGTTTCGTGACGCCGTCGTGTCGCCGTCATTAGGGTTTCGTCTTGGCCACGTTAACCTTGCGACGGCGTCACCTTATGTCCGTGACGCCGTCCTCTTCAGCTTCTGACGTCGTCTGGATTGCATCTAGGCCGTCTGAGTAGCGACGGCCTACCCTTTTACAACTGGACGTCGTCACTTGAAAATAAGAGTTTTGGGTTCTGTCCCGTCACAAAAATCCTCGGACGGCGTCGCAATTAACACCTGACGCCGTCACCTTCTATTTTTAGCAGCTTTGAGTGTCTCGATTTTGACTTTGGCCATTTTCTTCATATATTCGCGCCTTTTCGTCCAAATAAGTGCCATTCCAGCATTTTGCCTTCAAGAGACCTAAAAAGTGAAAAGGAACGATATTAAGCAATAACGGATACAAAAGTGATCAAATAAGGACTTAAACGACCCCTCAAAATGGTACCTTTTAAAACCTTATCAGTATAGCTGAGTTCTGTTCCACGGTTCCCCCGGATCCTTTGTTTTTGGGATCCGGCTAGTACAACTAGAGGGATCCGGCTACTGTGGACAAAAAAGAAGTTGTTTGGCATTATTTTTGTAGTACGGTTATAATTTAGCTTGCAAAAATAAATAGTTCGGAGGTATTAGATGAAGATTGTTTTTGAATGACGGCTTTTGATGAATCACATATCGAGGGTTCATATGTGATGACGGCGTTAGTTTGACGAATCAAAAGGAGTATTATTCCCGATGATGAAAAAGACGGAAAAGTGACGAAAGAGACTTCTAACGATGTTAGTGATTAATAAACAAAGAGAACTTATGAAAATAAATTGAACTCATATAACCTATCTAATGAAAAGCAAAACATACCTCTATGCTTCTTGGTTTGGCATAATACCAAAGATACTTCATGAGCTTTTAAAGTAATCCTTTGTACTTGGTGTACGTAAGTTTTGATTACTTTTTAGATCCTTCCTTGAATGTTGACTTCATTATTCTTTGAATGAAGATTTTGGAGAGATTCTAGCATGAAGATTTCTTAGGAACAAAAGTTGTTAGAATCATCTATCAATGTCAAACAAAATGATAAAAAAAAATATGACCCAAAAAAGAAATCCTTCTTTGTAGTTTTCAAACATACACGGATCGTATCAAGTCTTAAAAGTACAACATACTTTAAGAAACTTGGTAACGAAGCTCTGATGCCAATTGTGGAAAACTAGAAAGGGGGGTTGAATAGTTTTACCAATTTAAAACTTCCTTTTAAATATTTAGATCAACTTATTTCAATCTATTTGGTTGTTTATGTTGGACGTGGATAGATAGATATATAAACGTGTAATAGAAGATAAAGAGTAAGAAGCACATCACCACGACACAAGTTATTTATAGTGGTTCGGCTACAAGGACACCTTCCTTGCCCTACTCCACTCCCCGAGTCACCTACTCGAGAGTTCGTAAACACTACACCAATCTCTTTATGGCGGAGAAGCCTTCACAACGTCGCTTAACCTTTTTCTGGTACAAAGCTAAATACCGAGTTCCTTCACACCAAGGCGAACCACACCTAATACAACGTCGCCTACCCTTTATACGGTGCTAGGCTAACCACCGAGTTCTTTCACACCAAGGAGAACTAATCCTATCACAACGTCGCCTACCCTTTATTAGGTACTAGGCTAAGCACCTAGTTCCATTACTATGGAGGAACTACTACCCTTCATGACACAACACCTAATCTCAAGGAGATCTACTCCTTGTTACAACACCATCAAGGATATCACCATCCTTGTAAATAAACAAATACTTATATGTATAACGATGCACCTCATCGATTATACGACCTAGGCATTCTTCCCAAATGCTACTTGATTTGATTCTTCGGCATCCTTCACTAATGCCTTTGACACAACGCTTGGCACCCTTCACTAATGCCTTCGTTTTGACACCTTTAGCATTCTTCAATAATGCTTAGACACGGATGATGAACATCTTTCACTAATGCTTTCATCTTGACACTTTCGGCATACTTCACTAATGCCTTCAACCCAACATCTATGGAGAAAGGAAGAACTATCGAAAAGAGAATCTTAGTTGTCTGGATGATGACGAAGCATGGCAACTCGTAGATTTGAGCTTGCACGTCTTCAAGAAGTGGTGATCTCTCCTTAAAGAGGAACCTAGAAGATCACACAAAAAACAAAAGACAAACTACATAGATCACTTGGATCTGAGGTTAGAGGGTTAGAATACTTGGGGAAAGTATGTGTGTAAAGTAATGAATAGAAAGGAAGAAATGGCTCTCTATTTATAGAGAAAATTCTCTACTATTCCCCGGATCCCACGGATCCCTTCCACTTAGGATCCGGCTAGCACAAAGCCAGGGATCCGTGGAACGCTCCTCCTTGCCCATGGGTATTTTTGGTTATGGGTCATGGGTTATGGGTTGATCCATGGTTTTCTTTCTAGATACAATGAACTTGGTTAAGTGGTATATATAAAACCATGGGTTATGGGTTAATATCATTTGCTAGTTTCTACCCATTTTAGTATTTACATGTTTTTACCCATTTTAGTATATACATGTTTTTACCCATTTTAGTATACTTAGCTTAAGTATATTGTTAATAGAAATAAGCCGTGAAAACGTTTATTTATATTTTACGATCTTCTAATGTTTTGTTGATAACAAATATAAAATCATTTTAACGAAACAAATAGAGTACGTAAATAGTTTGAGTTAATAGTTTTCTAACACACTTACGCTTTCAAATAAAACACTAAAACAAGTATAAGTGATTTTATGATTTAGATAAATATGTACAAGAACTAGTGTTTGCATATTGGGTTAAACATATACTTGAACTGAGTATACTAAAATGGGTAAAAACTAAGTGTATGCTAAATTGGGTAAATACAAGTATATACTAAATGGGTAAATACTAGCAATTGGTTTTGACCCATAACCCATGGCTTTATATATACCACTTAACCAAGTTCATTGTATCTAGAAAGAAAACCATGGATCAACCCATAACCCATGATCCATGACCCTTAACCAAAAATACCCATGGGCAAAGAGGAGCGGACCACGGATCCCTAGCCTTGTGCTAGCCGGATCCCTTGTGGTAGGGATCCGTGGGATCCGGGGAAACAGAAGAGAATTTCCTCTATAAATAGAGAGCCATTTCTTCCTCTCTACTTGTACTTTTTCATAAATACTTCCCCAAAGTATTCTAACCCTCTAACCTCAGATCTAAGTGATCTATGTAGTTTGTCTTTTGTTATTGTGTGATCTTCTAGGTTCCTATTAAAGGAAAGATCACCACTTCTTGAAGACGTGCAAGCTCAAGTCCATGAGTTGCCATGCTTCGTCATCATCAAGACAATGAAGGTTCTCTTGTTGATAGATCTACCTTTCTCCATAGACGTTGGGTTGAAGGCATTAGTGAAGAATGCCAAAAATGTAAAGATGCAAGCATTAGTGAAAGATGCTCATCATTCGTGTCAAGGCATTAGTGAAGAATGCTAAAGGTGTCAAGACGAAGGCATTAGTGAAGGATGCCAAGCGTTTTGTCAAAGGCATTAGTGAAGGATGCCAAAGAACCAAATCAAGTAGCATTTGGGAAGAATGCTTAGGTCGTATAATCGATGAGGTGCATCGTTATACATATAAGTATTTGTTTATTTACAAGGATGGTGATATCCTTGATGGTGTTGTAACAAGGAGTAGATCTCCTTGAGAATAGGTGTTGTGTCGTGAAGGTGTAGTTCACCTAAGGTGTGAAAGAACTAGGTACTTAGCCTAGTACCTAATAAAGGGTAGGCGACGTTGTGAAGGATTAGTTCTCCTAAGGTGTGAAAGAACTCGGTGGTTATCCTAGCACCGTATAAAGGGTAGGCGACGTTGTGTTAGGTGTGGTTCACCTTGGTGTGAAAGAACTCGGTATTTAGTTTTGTACCGGAAAAAGGTTAAGCGACGTTGTGAAGGCTTCTCCGCCATAAGGAGTTGGTGTAGTGTTTACGAACTCTCGAGTAGGTGACTCGGGGAGTGGAGTAGGGCAAGGAAGGTGTCCTTGTAGCCAAACCACTATAAATACTTGTGTCGTGGTGATGTGCTTCTTACTCTTTATCTTTCATTACACGTTTATATATCTATCTATCAACGTCCAACATAAACAACCAAATAGATTGACATAAGTCGATCTAAATATTTAAAAGGAAGTTTTAAATTGGTAAAACTATTCAACCCCCCCTTCTAGTTTTCCACAATTGGCATCAGAGCTTCGTTACCAAGTTTCTTAAAGTATGTTGTACTTTAAAGACTTGATACAATCCGTATATGTTTGAAAACTACAAAGAAGGATTATCTTCATCATATTTTAAAATCACTATATTGGTTATTGTTGGACAATGATAGAATGCTCTAACATTTTTTTTCTAAGCATTATCCATACTTGAGTTTGGAGCTACCAAGAAGAGCATAAAAGAACTTATCTAAATATTTCCTTTCGCAAAAAGAATATTTAGCCAAGGTATGATTACTAATCACTTGCCTTTAATTTTATTATTGAAATTATAGTTGCATGATTAATTAGTAATTGTTCTAATAATTTTTCTATATTAAAGTCATTATCAAAAATAGTACTCTTCGACTTATTTGTAGAAACTACACCATGATTTCATAATAATGATATTTTGGTTATTTAACCATTATCATTATTCATCACAAAGGTTCTATAGACTTTTTATGCATATCAATAAATATCCATGTGAAACTTCTTATGTTATTATAAAATGAGATTTTATTATAATGTTTGAAAAGCTTCCCAAGAATTACGACTAATTCTTAAAAAAGGGAACCTTGTCTAATAGGAACAACATTAAATCATCAAAACCTCAAAACACAAGCTTAGAACATTAACACCAAAACACTAGGTATCTTAGAACTCCTAAACCAAAGTTATCAAGGAATTTCTTGAGCTGACTTTTTACTGTCATGCCGGATCCCTAAGTTTATACTAGACGGATCCCAAATGAGAGGGATCCGCGGGATCCGTGTAACAGAAGACAGTATAAGCTAAAAATGATCACTGTGGATGTTCCACCATCACTCATTTCACAGACTCACGAACAAAGACTCAGTTACGGTTCATAGGAGCTAATTGATCATTTTTCTCAAGCCTAACAATCACGTGTGTAAGTTTAATCTTCACTACATTGTTAATCTAATTCTTTGATTCTTAGAATTACAATTACTTCATCTTTAAGAGTTGGGTTCAAATGGGTTTTCCATAATTTGTCATCACATTGTTTTCTAAGATAATCTTAATCAAAGATTTAACATTGTTAATACAAATTAAACACATTTCTTGAACCCAACAAAGATGATGAGAGCAAAATTGTGATGAAACCCTCTAGGTTACTATTCACCATTAACACCACATTGTGGTTACATTGTTTAGGAACATCATGCCTAGCAACAAGCAACAAGATTACCAAGACACCGCCCACTACATACCCATGTATCATAGGAAAAATGGTTTAAGCCCGGACGATAGAAAAGCCTTTAAGTTGCTCGAAAGGAGACTTTTTCATGAAGGTAGAGTTGTTGATCCATCATTTCTTGCAAATACTGACATAAGGGAAGTTTTTGCAACTATTGGGTTTGATTGTTTATTGGATATAAACGAACAAATTTGCCCGGTCTTTGTACTTGAGTTTTACAAGACAATGGGGATAATAAGAAATGATGACGGGTCCATCTCAATTGAACTCACCATCAATGAGCGAGAGTTTAGTCTTTCTCTTATAGAGTTTGGAAGAATTATAGGAGTTCCTTTTCAAGGCATTTGTATGTACTCGAATGAATGGTCTTTGGAACAACTACACACAATGGTTGATCATCATGATATTTACTACAATTTGATCCCAGAAGCAACCACGGTGAGGGACACCGTGTTCATGCCAAGAGCCTCACCATCAAGAGTCACAAGGAAGTCAAAAGTGATCCATAGGGATCCTTTTCAAATGGAGCTTTCGGAAATGTATGCATTATATAGAAAGTGGGAGGATGTAATAAGAGAAAATGTGGTATGCCTAGTAGGGAACAAGGACCACCCCAACGCATGTCTAAGCTTCATGATCTATTGCCTAGTGACCAATACTCAATTCAACCTTGCCTACTACATAGTAAAAAGAATGGCAAGTGTTAGAAGCATGGACAAGATGGTGCTTCCATACGCAATGCTTTTAACCCATCTCGCCAAATTAATCTTTGCTTTAGACCCTTCTCCACAATCCCTTGATCATAGCTTTTGCAATAAGGTTATGGTACCATTAACCGAAGGTAGAACAACAAGGTTTATGGTGGAAGGTAAGAGACCACACCCACCCACAGACTCCTCGGACGAAAGGGAAAGGCAAGGAGAAGGTGGAGATGAAGGGAGTAGTAGCAACCCACTCGCAAATATCTACCTTGACCCCTTATACTACATCAATCAATTGCCAAACATCCCAAATGAATCACCCGAATGGCAACAAACCAAGGGAATCTTCAAATGCTTCCCAAATTTCTTAAAGAAGAAGAAGTGAAGATAGTTTGATAAAGAGTGAAGGACGGGTGAAGAAGTGAAGAAGGAGGAGAAAGGTAAGGTTTGAAGAATCAAACTTTGATGAACAATTTCAAACAATGGTTTGTAAACTTTTTAAATTATGCTTGTAGTTTGTAGGTATGGCCATATCATGGCACCAAACAATTCTAATGTAGGTACTTGGAAAATGAGATTTTACGACCCTTGAATGGTCGTCTTCACTCATTCTAGGAATTCTAGCTATCTCTACTTTGCGATACATCATAGTAGTTGTGCTCGTACGTTAAGTTCCCATAGAAACCACTAGGAAGTGCATTTACTAAGAAGTGCAAAATTGCACATTTGCTGAAAGCCTTCTGATCTGTAGTAGGCGGATCCCAGCATTTGTACTAGACGGATCCCTCCCAGAAAGGAACCGTGGGATCCGTGGTATCTGATATACAATACAGATTTGAGTACATCAAAACATTCCATTAGATCATCTCCAACTAGTCAAACATAAGATACTAGAGCCAACTAAGTTTATCTCAAATAGTTGAAGATCTCACTCTCATCCAAGACCTATCTAGGATACATCCTTGAAATATTTTTGATTTTCTTTCCACTAGTCAAAACTCACCATAATTTCGCTCTAACACTCACACATTATCTATCACTCTTGATAGCTCTTAGTTAGGTATATCTTTCACTTTTAGCAAATTAATCTCAATCACCTTTTAATCAAAATTAAGGTCAAAAATATAGTTAGACTACCCAAAGTCAAATTTTCTTGGCCAAAATCATCATTAAACACCATTACTTGTTAAGGTTAAGGGTTTGAGATATCCAAACAGCTAAAGACTTCAAAACTAAGTTAAACTCTCGAAATCCATTAATAACTAACCTTACAAAAGCATAATGATTTCACCTAGAACCTGTCTGATATCCGGATCCCTGGTCTTTAACCAGACGGATCCCTACTGAGAGGGATCCGCGGGATCCGTAGATGCAGAGAACATAAATCAGCTCCTATATTCAAACTTATGTCACCTTTTGGTTTTCTAACAACTCTTAGCACACATTAATTATTCTCCTAGAGCTGACCAAAACCTCAAGAGCATGCTTAGTACTCTAAGTGGTCAAGAATTTAATTCCCAAATTCAAATTACTCTTTATAAACCAAACTATCTTAGGTTTATGGCACCATCCTCAATTACCTCTCAAAAATCAGAAATTAGAAGCTCACATTAGTACCTTCATCACCATGACTAAAACCCTTAGCAATAACTCCTCAAACATAGGATCATCCAAAAGAAAGGGCAAATTGATCCATGAAATTTCATCCACCGAAACATCTCCTATTAGAGATAATGACTCTAGAATCCCACCTCATCAAACCCATCCAACAAAAGCTAAGAGAACAGCAAGGATTAGCATCAAATCTTTCCAACTAGAAAAGGGATCATCTAGTTCCAAACCTAACATGGATAGTTCTAGCGAGCCATCAAAACCTTCATTCATTGAGAATGGACTAAACTCATTGAATGAGCCTCTTCCGCATCCAAACATATATTCATTTTTTCATTCATCACCAAGAACCTCCCATTCGCCAACCTTTTCATTGAATCAGGAACCACCTACAACACCAACTAGCCCATCATGGGAGACAAGGAACAACCTTGATCATATGGAAGAAGTTCCATTACCACCCTCATTTTTAGAACCTCTCCCTACTTCTCAAAATGAAGACCCTCAAACACACATTGAGCCCCCTCTAAACATCCTCTTTCCTTCGGGGCTAAACCAAGACAATATTTGCCCAAATTGTCTTAAAACTCCAGGACTTGTTCAAGAAGTACGAAATGAGATACATTTCATGTTCAATCATCTTCTTGCAAAGTTGGATCAATTCAACAAGTCCACTCATCCCTAGACTTAAGCACATTGTCACTTTCTAAATCCCGAAATGAGATTAGTAATAGTAGTACTTATATGGTTAATATTCATTCTCTTAGTTTTTAGAGATTTGGTTATGTATTTCTTATTTTATTGAATGAATACTTATATGCTATGATTATTATGTGTGTTGTGCTTGTTATATTGTACAAATATCTCATTCCCTCAAATAGTACTCCTTGACATTTCTTCACTGCTGAAGAAACTGTAACAGATAGCCGGATCCCTTCCAGATAACTAGACGGATCCCTCCTTGAAGGGAACCATGGGATCCGTGGTACAAAAGCACAAATCTCTACTAACTTGAGTCTCTTTTGCAGGAAATTATGCACTATACTATTGTTTTTCTAACCTTGTCTTGTAGTTATTCAAAATACACATGAAGATATTGACACCATAAAGCTAGGGGGAGCTTTGTGTCAAAACGACATTGCAAAATCATTTGCAAACTTAAATCCAAATTTTGGGTTACACTTCATGACACCCCATTGCAAATTTGCAATATTTAAAGGGGAGCACGTTCTCGTTACTTAGACGAACCATTTGCAAACTTAATTGCAGACACAATTAGTTTATTTTACATTATGTCCTTGACGCCCTTTCAAAGGGATGGACTCGTCAAGGGGGAGTTAAGATGAGTACCATTCCCGTCACTTGCTCTCTTCACATTTTTACATTTGTTTTTCTCTTTCTCTTATAAAAATTGTGTTAGTTTCTTTTAACACTTTTTGTTTCGACAAAAAGGGGGAGAAGAAAGTAAAAACTACAAACTCAAACTTTTACGAATTTTAGATTTTTCCTTAAAATAATTTTATGTTTTGTCATCAACAAAAAGGGGGAGATTGTTAATACAAATAAGCCGTGAAAACGTTTATTTATATTTTACGATCTTCTAATGTTTTGTTGATAACAAATATAAAATCATTTTAACGAAACAAATAGAGTACGTAAATAGTTTGAGTTAATAGTTTTCTAACACACTTACGCTTTCACATAAAACACTAAAACAAGTATAAGTGATTTTATGATTTAGATAAATATGTACAACAACTAGTGTTTGCATATTGGGTTAAACATATACTTGAACTAAGTATACTAAAATGGGTAAAAACTAAGTGTATGCTAAATTGGGTAAATACTAGCAAATGGTTTTGACCCATAACCCATGGTTTTATATATACCACTTAACCAAGTTCATTGTATCTAGAAAGAAAACCATGGATCAACCCATAACCCATGACCCATGACCCTTAACCAAAAATACCCATGGGCAAAGAGGAGCGGACCACGGATCCCTAGCCTTGTGCTAGCCGGATCCCTTGTGGTAGGGATCCGTGGGATCCGGGGAAACAGAAGAGAATTTCCTCTATAAATAGAGAGCCATTTCTTCCTCTCTACTTGTACTTTTTCATAAATACTTCCCCAAAGTATTCTAACCCTCTAACCTCAGATCTAAGTGATCTATGTAGTTGGTCTTTTGTTATTGTGTGATCTTCTAGGTTCCTCTTAAAGGAAAGATCACCACTTCTTGAAGACGTGCAAGCTCAAGTCCATGAGTTGCCATGCTTCGTCATCATCAAGACAACGAAGGTTCTCTTGTTGATAGATCTACCTTTCTCCATAGACGTTGGGTTGAAGGCATTAGTGAAGAATGCCGAAAATGTAAAGATGCAAGCATTAGTGAAAGATGCTCATCATTCGTGTCAAGGCATTAGTGAAGAATGCTAAAGGTGCCAAGACGAAGGCATTAGTGAAGGATGCCAAGCGTTGTGTCAAAGGCATTAGTGAAGGATGCCAAAGAATCAAATCAAGTAGCATTTGGGAAGAATGCTTAGGTCGTATAATCGATGAGGTGCATCGTTATACATATAAGTATTTGTTTATTTACAAGGATGGTGATATCCTTGATGGTGTTGTAACAAGGAGTAGATCTCCTTGAGAATAGGTGTTGTGTCGTGAAGGTGGAGTTCACCTAAGGTGTGAAAGAACTAGGTACTTAGCCTAGTACCTAATAAAGGGTAGGCGACGTTGTGAAGGATTAGTTCTCCTAAGGTGTGAAAGAACTCGGTGGTTAGCCTAGCACCGTATAAAGGGTAGGCGACGTTGTGTTAGGTGTGGTTCGCCTTGGTGTGAAAGAACTCGGTATTTAGCTTTGTACCGGAAAAAGGTTAAGCGACGTTGTGAAGGCTTCTCCGCCATATGGAGTTGGTGTAGTGTTTACGAAATCTCGAGTAGGTGACTCAGGGAGTGAAGTAGGGCAAGTAAGGTGTCCTTGTAGCCGAACCACTATAAATACTTGTGTCGTGGTGATGTGCTTCTTACTCTTTATCTTTCATTACACGTTTATATATCTATCTATCAACGTCCAACATAAACAACCAAATAGATTGACATAAGTCGATCTAAATATTTAAAAGGAAGTTTTAAATTGGTAAAACTATTCAACCCCCCCTTCTAGTTTTCCACATATATGTTAACCCAATATGTAAACACTAGTTGTTGTACATATGTATTTAAATCATAAAATCACTTATACTTGTTTTAGTGTTTTGTGTGAAAATGTAAGTGTATTCTATTTGGTAAAACTATTTACGTATTCAATTTGTTTCATTAAAATAATTTTACGTTTTTTATCGACAAAACATTAGAAGATCGTAAAATATAAATAAAAGTTTTTATGGATTATTTGTATCAACAATCTCCCCCTTTTTGTTGATGACAAAACATAAAATTATTTTAAGGAAAAGCTAAAATTTGTAAAAGTTTGAATTTGTAGTTTTTACTTTCTTCTCCCCCTTTTTGTCGAAACAAAAAGTGTTTCGACAAAAAGGGTACTCGTCTTAACTCCCCCTTGAAGAGTCCATCCCTTTGAAAGGGCGTCAAGGACATGACGTAAAATAAACTAATTGTGCAATTAAGTTTGCAAATGGTGCGTCTAAGTGACGAAAACGTGCTCCCCCTTGAAGATTGCAAAGATGCAATGGGGTATCATGAACTATAATCCAAAAACGGTTTAATGTTGCAAATGTTTTTGCAATATCATTTGACACAAAGCTCCCCCTAGCTTTATGGTGTCAAAATTTTCATATGCTAATTTGAAAATCTACAAAGTAAAGGTTAGAAAACAAGAGTATAATGCATAATTTCCTGCAAGTAAAACTCAAGTTAGTAGAAATTTGTGCTTCTGATCCACGGATCCCACGGTTCCCTTCTTGAAGGGATCCGTCTAGGCATTATGGAGGGATCCGGCTGTCTGTTGACAGTTTCTTCAGCAATGAGAGTGTTTCAATCAATGCTAATGAATATGTGAGGTAGATATAATATATCAAACACAACACATAAAGCACATAACAACTATGACAAGAAAAATATTCATTCAATAAAAACAAGAGATGATCAACCAAATCTCTAAAACTAAGAGAATGAACTATTCATACAAGTGCTACTAATGCTAATGAGTTATCCAAACTTTAGATTCAACTAAAAGCTTAATGACGATAAATGATGAGATGAGTTTTCCTAAACATTCTAAGTTTAAGCTTGTAGTTCATGTATCAATCTTTCTAGTTCATGTATCAATGTTTTAGCATGTTTACAATGATAGCAATCCTTGTCATGGTTTTGAGTTTCTTGAAGTGGAAGTTCAAGTGAAGTGGGTTGAGGATCTTCAAATGAAGGAGGATTTGGTGGAGGCTCATTACGTGATGGCTCTACAATGTTTGAGGGTGGAGGTAAAGAAGCATCAACTTCCATGTGGTCGGGTGGTTGCCTTTGATGTCTTCTCATAATCCAAAATGGACTATTGGGAGGAATGATAGAGTTTACTTTTGGAGCAAGTGTTGATTCAACACTTTGATTTTGTTCCTCAAACTTTTCAAGTGAATTTGTTGGTAATGGTGAAAGATGAGATGGCCAAAAAGGTAAATCTTCTACATTATGAGAGTGTGGAGATGATTGTGAGGTGGCTCTAGGTACTAATGATGTTGGTTGAGTTGTGGAGGGTATGTTTGGTATAGTAGAATTAGGTGATGAAATCCTAGTGGGAACATTTTTCTTGGGAATTAGTTTGATTGGTTTCCTTGGTGTGGGAGAAATCCTAGCATTGGTGGAATTAACCGGAGATGATTCGGTTGAGGAAACTTCATGTATGATTCTAGCAAGTTTCTTGGGTGGTTCTTGAGTGGATGAGTTAGCACTAGGAGCCTTTCTCATGATGAAATGACTAAGGGAAATGGTTTGCAATTGTTGATGATTGTGTTTGTGTTTGATGTCTAAAGTGATTTAGCACATGGATTATAAAGGGAAGAACTTAGCAATTGCATTTAAGACTTAATCCACTAATGTTCTTGGAAATGTGATGATTAACATGCACAAGGTTGAGATTCAGAGTTTCACTGATCTAGGAATTCATTTAAGATGAGATGGAGTGTTTGAGTTAGGAAGATGAGTTGAAATGATTGTTATAGCAATGCTTGACACAAACTGTCACCTGGTTCCCACGGTTCCCTCCTAGGAGGGATCCGGCTAGGCTATTCCTAGGGATCCGGCTCTCAGCAGTTATGACAGGTTTGAAATGAGGTTTCTAGGAGCTAAAGCCTATCTTATTTTGAGTGTTTCAGTTCTCCTAAGTGTTTTAGATGAAGGGGTGTTTGAGTGATCAAAGATAATAAGTGTTATAGCAAATGATTGTTTCTTATGGAAAGGAGATGGGACAAGATGACTACCAATGGATGTCAAAGGATAACACTAAGAGTTTTGTGGTGTTAAGTCATAATAAATGATCCTAGTGATCAGATTTAAGCTTGAGGTAAAATTTAAAAAATCTTAAAAAATCACAAGAATTGAAAAAGCTAATTTTTGTATCATATTGAGATAAAAATGGTTGGAAACTTTTTCCTAAAATTGTTTAATTTATCCACTTAAGTGTTTTGAAAGATGAAAAACATTTTGTGGGTTATTGAGGCAGAAATATGGTGAGCTTTGATGTGTTGATAAATCAAGAGGCATTTTGACTAAGATTTTAAGTAAGCCTTTAGTGAGTCTAAGCCTTTCTCATCCTTGAAAAGGTTCTAGTTGGATTCTAAAATCATATGCTTAGCTAATGAGATGTTATCTAGAAAGTTATCTTGATGCAAGAAATGTTGAATTGCTGATCTGATGTCACGGATCCCACGGTTCCCTCAAGGAAGGGATCCGGCTAGGCTAATCCTTGGGATCCGGCATCTGCAAATCAGAATCTACACAAAAATGATGTGCAGATTTTGCACACTAATAAATCAATAAGTAAAGCAATAGGAACAAGCATGTCATCACAAAACACCACTTATAAAAGTATGATAAAGTAACAATATCCAAATTTCCATAAACCAAAAGAACTAACACGTAATCATCCAAACATAAAATAAACAAAAATAAGCATAATCCTATTGTCTCTTTCGTCAATCCTTTCTTTTCCTTTTTGACGGCTTAGTGAGGTTGTAAGTGATGTTTTGAATCATGCCCCTCAATTGTTTAAATTCCGCGGTCTCGCTTGGAATGGTTGGAAGTTGTTCGTGGTATTCAAGGATTTCTAATTTGATGTTGGCTACGGGGTCGACATCTTCCTCATCTTCATCTTCTTCTTCACCGGCCGAGGAGTCCGAAAGAGCTTCAGGTTTCTCTCCATTAACCATGAACCGTTTAGAGCGTTATTTGATAAGAGGTACAATGACGTGATCGGAAAGGTAATGATCATCGTTAATAGGAGATGGTTGCAACGTACCAACATACTTACAATGTCGTGTTAGGAGCATACCATATGGAAGTACCATGTTGGAAGCTTTGAATACCCCAGCCATTCTCCTTACCATGTAATAGGCAAGATTAAATGGCCTTTGGTGGGTAAGACAATAGATCATTTGCACAAGACATGTGTTTGGATGATCTTTGTTTCCAACTAGGCTAATGACATTTTCCCTAAGGATTTCTTCCCATTTTCTAAACATGGGATGCATTTCGAAAAGTTCCATTTGAAAGGGATCACGGTGAATAAGCTTTTTGTTACGGTCGTAACGAGATTGGTCGGTCCTAACTTTGAAGATAGTATCTCTAATGGTTTCAGGATCGTCGAGAGGAGTGTTATAGAGAGGCTTAGGATCAAGTGCAAGGTTTTGAGCGTTAATTGCTCAATCTTGAGAGTACATACAAATTCCTTCACAAGGAATGTGAAGAATTTGAGCAAAGGTGTTGAGAGGAAGAGTAAAATTTTGTTTTTTGATGATGAAGGTGATTGAGATGCTATTGTCGGTGTTTCTAATGATCCTAAAGCTTTTGTAAAATTCAAAAATGAAGACCGGACAAATTTGTTCATCTATGTTAAGGAGACAATCAAAGTTGATTGTTGAGAAAACTTGACGAATGTCAGTATCTTCAAGGAAACATTCCTTGACTACACGACCTTCGTGAATAAGTCGTTTTACAAGGCTTTTGAATATTTTACGGCCGGTTTTGGTCAATCCCTTTTTACGATAGTAGTGAGTAAGGTAATGGACGGTGTCATGATGATCTTGTTGAGTGGCTTTGGGCATGGTTGTTCCTAAAAAATACAAATTTTCAATTAAGAAAAATTAGTTGGAATGGGTTTATGGTTTTGATTTGTAATAACAATGTTGTGAACACAAAGTGATTTTGTTAAAATCCCCCTTTTCATGATTAATTTGAGAAACCCTAATTGAGTTAATTGATTAGATATTAAGAAACCATAAACCCTAGGATGAGGATGATGAAAGTTAGAACAAGTTAATGAAATTACTTACAATGGTGTTCTAGGAGAGAATACTTGAAAGTATGGAAGCCAATGAGGATGAATTATGTAGCTTGGTCGTTTTTGTGTTGTGTGAATAGAGGGAAAAACAATCAGTGGTGAATTTTTGAAAGCGTATAGCTGAGTTCTGTTCCACGGTTCCCCCGGATCCTTTGGTTTTGGGATCCGGCTAGTACAACTAGAGGGATCCGGCTACTGTGGACAAAAAAGAAGTTGTTTGGCATTATTTTTGTAGTAGGGTTATAATTTAGCTTGCAAAAATAAATGGTTCGGAGGTATTAGATGAAGATTGTTTTTGAATGACGGCTTTTGATGAATCACATATCGAGGGTTCATATGTGATGACGGCGTTAGTTTGACGAATCAAAAGGAGTATTATTCCCGATGATGAAAAAGACGGAAAAGTGACGAAAGAGACTTCTAACGATGTTAGTGATTAATAAACAAAGAGAACTTATGAAAATAAATTGAACTCATATAACCTATCTAATGAAAAGCAAAACATACCTCTATGCTTCTTGGTTTGGCATAATACCAAAGATACTTCATGAGCTTCTAAAGTAATCCTTTGTACTTGGTGTACGTAAGTTGTGATTACTTTTTAGATCCTTCCTTGAATGTTGACTTCATTATTCTTTGAATGAAGATTTTGGAGAGATTCTAGCATGAAGATTTCTTAGGAACAAAAGTTGTTAGAATCATGTATCAATGTCCAACAAAATGACAAAAAAAATATGAACCAAAAAAGAAATCCTTATTTGTAGTTTTAAAACATACACGGATCGTATCAAGTCTTTAAAGTACAACATACTTTAAGAAACTTGGTAACGAAGCTCAAATGCCAATTGTGGAAAACTAGAAGGGGGGGTTGAATAGTTTTACCAATTAAAACTTCCTTTTAAATATTTAGATCAACTTATGTCAATCTATTTGGTTGTTTATGTTGGACGTTGATAGATAGATATATAAACGTGTAATGAAAGATAAAGAGTAAGAAACACATCACCACGACACAAGTTATTTATAGTGGTTCGGCTACAAGGACACCTTCATTGCCCTACTCCACTCCCCGAGTCACCTACTCGAGAGTTCGTAAACACTACACCAATCTCCTTATGGCGGAGAAGCCTTCACAACGTCGCTTAACCTTTTTCCGGTACAAAGCTAAATACCGAGTTCCTTCACACCAAGGCGAACCACACCTAACACAACGTCGCCTACCCTTTATACGGTGCTAGGCTAACCACCGAGTTCTTTCACACCAAGGAGAACTAATCCTATCACAACGTCGCCTACCCTTTATTAGGTACTAGGCTAAGCACCTATTTCCATTACTATGGAGGAACTACTACCCTTCACGACACAACACCTAATCTCAAGGAGATCTACTCCTTGTTACAACACCATCAAGGATATCACCATGCTTGTAAATAAACAAATACTTATATGTATAATGATGCACCTCATCGATTATACGACCTAGGCATTCTTCCCAAATGCTACTTGATTTGATTCTTCGGCATCCTTCACTAATGCCTTTGACACAACGCTTGTCACCCTTCACTAATGCCTTCGTTTTGACACCTTTAGCATTCTTCAATAATGCTTAGACACGGATGATGAACATCTTTCACTAATGCTTTCATCTTGACACTTTCGGCATTCTTCACTAATGCCTTCAACCCAACATCTATGGAGAAAGGAAGAACTATCAACAAGAGAATCTTAGTTGTCTTGATGATGACGAAGCATGGCAACTCATGGATTTGAGCTTGTACGTCTTCAAGAAGTGGTGATCTCTCCTTAAAGAGGAACCTAGAAGATCACACAAAAAACAAAATACAAACTACATAGATCACTTGGATCTGAGGTTAGAGGGTTAGAATACTTGGGGAAAGTATGTGTGTAAAGTGATGAATAAAAAGGAAGAAATGGCTCTCTATTTATAGAGAAAATTCTCTACTGTTCCCCGGATCCCACGGATCCCTTCCACTTAGGATCCGGCTAGCACAAAGCCAGGGATCCGTGGAACGCTCCTCTTTGCCCATGCGTATTTTTGGTTATGGGTCATGGGTCATGGGTCATGGGTTATGGGTTGATCCATGGTTTTCTTTCTAGATACAATGAACTTGGTTAAGTGGTATATATAAAACCATGGGTTATGGGTTAATATCATTTGCTAGTTTCTACCCATTTTAGTATTTACATGTTTTTACCCATTTTAGTATATACATGTTTTTACCCATTTTAGTATACTTAGCTTAAGTACATGTTAACCCAATATGTAAACACTAGTTGTTGTACATATGTATTTAAATCATAAAATCACTTATACTTGTTTTAGTGTTTTATGTGAAAACGTAAGTGTGTTAGGAAACTATTAACTCAAACTATTTACGTATTCTATTTGTTTCGTTAAAATGATTTTACGTTTGTTATCAACAAAACATTAGAAGATCGTAAAATATAAATAAACGTTTTTATGGCTTATTTGTATTAACAGAATAGAAGCATATAATATAGCTAAATCCAAACCGTCAAGCATGTGCAACAAATAGCTCAACGTGTTAAAATGCGGCCTAGGAATATTTCACTAATACCTCAACGTGTTACTTAAGTACCAATGCGGCCATTTCCTTCACAAATAAACGTCTATATCACAAACCTCGCGTAAATTCAGTAGATCTCAGCATAAATTTAACTAATCTACGAAACAACTTCCACTAAACATCATTTATCACGTATCACGACACTCATATACTAACACATCAAATTGACCGTGCGTTAAATTAACAGCTAAAAACGTAAATGCATATACTAACACATCAAATTGACCGTGCGTTAAATTAACAGTTAAAAAGTGATTAAACTTACAAATTGACCGTGCGTTAAATTGAATGAATGACGTGAGTCCCTCCAATTGCTTTTGAATGAGCTAAGTTGACACCTACAAAGCAAAGCACTAAATAATCGATTGGAAATTGAAAATTGAAGTATATAACGATAAATAAAAAAAACTAAATAATCGATTGGATGTTGCGGTGATGTAGCGGCGGTGTAGTGGTGGCGTGGTGTAGTGGTGGCATAGCAGTGATGTAGCGGTGGTGTTGCGGTGGTTACCTAATAATCGATTGGAGATGTTGCGGTGGCGTAGCGGTGGTGCAACGGTGGTGAAGCGGTGATGTTATCCGATCGGTAAAGTTGTTATTCCGAGATCCATTTTTATGAGTTTGTGAAAAGGGAATATTCAGTATATTCAGATAGAGTGATATATTTATGAGTTAAAAATACTCGTATATTTTAAGACAAGTTACATAATATACCCTTTCAGTATTTTCAGTTTTTCAGATAGAATAATTGTAAAAATGCTTTGTTATTATGAGTTAACAGGATATTGTACTGTTAAATCAATATTTTTTTTTGAACGGCAATATATATTAAAACTCTAGCAAAATACTAGAGAAAAGGACTTACAAAACAACATTACAAACACTTTTTGGATCACAAATCCATTCAGTCCAGTTAGGATTGAATTTACTGTTGAATCAAATACTAACATATCAAGTTATTAAAATACTCATTAATTACGTTATCATACCTTTGTGAAGGAAAAAAAATCCAAAAAATCCTTTATCATATACGTTATGATGTAATTAAAAAATTATACACATTAAGTTGGCGACATAAATAGCGACTTTCAAGTACGTCGCAAAACAATTTGCGTCACAATTAGCGACTTGTCTTTCCGAAGTCGCAAATTAACAACTCATTTAGCCGCATTTATTTGGATGTCGCGAATTGGCGACTCCGTTTGCGATGTTTTCTTAAATGTCGCAAAAAATAGCGACATAATTTGTGACACGGTTTGCGATTATAAATGTTGCGACTTACTTTGCGGCACAGTTTACGACATGGACGAAGTTGGAGTCGCTAAAGTGTCGCTAGCGTGTCGCCAAATAGCGACATGAGTATATATGTCGCTAAAAAATATGAGAAGCAAAATATTGCCTCAAAAAGAAAATACAAAGAACTGGAACTTGAGGAACCATAATATTCTACCTATGAGGATCATTTTGAGACAATCGACTACGATAATCTTCAATTAGCATATGATCCCGATTCATCACCGAAATTTAATTGTTAGGTTGTTTTGTTATGTATTTTAAGTTTATGTTTATCTCATTTTGTTTCATTTCCTTTGTCGTATTTCCTTTGTATTTGTAGCCATGTCAATCTCATTTGATATAAATGTTTCTAAGCATGCATAATAAATAAAACGAATCAAATATATATTTAGTAGCTATGTGGTTCTTTACAATTAACATTGCTTTATTTTCAACACTAATCTCCGCAATTGTTTGATTTTTTAAAGTTGCAATGAAACTTAATTCAGAGAATGATTGTAACGCCCCGACCCGACAAGGGTAAAGGAATCACAAGTAATGGTGTCATATCAAAGCAAACATAAATATCCAAAAGAAATCTCAACATAAATATTGAAATAATCCAAGTCAAATGACTTCAATACATAGGTCCCAGCGAAAAAATAAACTCCAAATGAAATATCTAAAGTATAAAGTCTTAAATGGCATCATAAGATCAAAGCTAAAATCTCTAAGGTAAGTCCACACAGCACTCATCCCAAAGCAAAACCCAGCTCCAATGCTTAGATACCTGCCGCGGAAGAAAAGAAATGCGGCTGAGCTTCAAAAGCCCAGTGAACAGATATACAAGCAAAACGAGTACGAAACGAAAACGATTACGAAATAAAGAGAAAGAAAGATAGTAAAATCATAATCATTTCAATTTATAAATCAGGATAATAGAATAAGTTTCATAGCTAACTACCTCGAGCCCAAACACATATGCCATATCATAAACATATTTATATTCACATAAGGCAACATTTGTAGGGGAGACCTACCAGAGTTATGAAGGACGTGCATGCACGCAGCATCGATCATCAGATAACATATAGCATATAACATATAATATATAACATATAACAGATCTAGGATGCACCCATACGCCCCACAAACATACATTGATAATATAATATAACTTGAGCTCATAACAAATAACAGATAAGGGACGTGGCAGAACTTCACTCTACTGCCCTAGAGTCATGTCAGAAGTGCATTACTGACACGGACATGGAACCCCCATGACTAGTTAATAATTGGCTCGGGTGTCAAACTATCTTAGGTCAAATTAGAATGTCATAACTGACATAGATCATATTTTATCAAATGTTTAATCATGTTTTCAAAATCAAAGTCTTCATATCATATAGTTCAAAATCAATGTTTTATGATTCAAAAATCAAAGTTCAGATAAGCAACAGCTCAAATAGACACATTAGGGTTCATAGCAAAGGCTTAGGAAATCCTAATATAAAAGCTAACGAAAAGAAAACGTTATAAGAAACCTTCACTGAAAAGGTCAGAATATCTGTACCTTATTCCAAAGTAAATGATCGAAAAGCAGAAACAAGGAAAGCAAAGGATTACTCCTTCTTCACAGAACCTATACACATTAACGGTCGTACATGTTATTAATGATTCCATAATCGTCGAAATGATCTTTTAATATTTGGCGTTCATACTTAGTATATTTAATGATCTTAATACTTTAGGGTTTTATAATTAAATGAGACTTAAGTGTTTTATAAACAATATCGTAGATTAAGGTTTATTATGTCATTTATTAAAGTTTAGGGTTAAATGTGAAAATAGTTTAAACGTCATAACTCACACATGAAATAACGAATTAATATACTTAGCTTCAAACCCTAATCGACTCTCATTTATGTTCTAGGGTTTTCTCATTCTTTAATATCTCATTAATATGCATTTACTTACATGTTATGTCTTTTAATGACTCGTTACTTAACCTAACACGTCATAAAACAATCTTTCCTTTTATGTTTCACCATGCACGTTTATGATTTTATGTGACATACAAATTACTTATTACTCGGATTAATTACACGTTTACACATTTACAAGTTCACTTGACTTATAATAACGCACACATATGAGACACGATTCATAAACCATTAGGGTTTGGCATACCTTATTCGGTTTACATATCAAACTAGGGTTTATGTTTACATGACCTTTACTCGTTTAATAAATGTTCAAAACTCCATATGTGGTTCGGTTCAATCTAGGGTTTCGGCTAATAGGTTATTACGCAAGTCTTAACTCATCTACGTACTTTACATATTCAAGTTATTAAGTTTTACACTTTCGCCGAACATATACATGGTTCGGTTTTTAATACATATGGTTCGGTTCTATATAATTCGACTTAACTATGATCCGGTCCAATAATACTTATTACGTAACATACTCTTTAATACTTATAAGATTTAAATCATATGGTTTGCCTTTGTTTGGACTCACACGGTTCGGCCACAAAAAATAAAACGCAAACCTCGACTAAACAAAACATATTACAATATATTAACGTAAGGTACATCAAAGAAAGACGAGAACATGTAATACCTTAACTTGGTTGAAGCAAAAACTCGACACCAAAGGGTTGTTGGTATTCGGCCGAGTAGGAGAAATAGAAAAAGAGAGGCAAAACTAAACTAGGGTTTCACTTTTGTGTTTATGAGTTATATTTATAGTAGTAGTAATTTCAGTTTAGGGCTTTAGGAGGGCATGGGCTCGGCTTGGTCCAACCGAACACAACCAAACGCACGCCATATGGGCTTCGGCCCTTGATCCATCGAACAAAACAAACACGACCCAAGTTATCTACGCGAGACGTTAAATCTTCGTCGTACCAAAATCGATCACGTACACATTTTAGTTAGGTTTAATTTATTCGTAAGTTAGGTTTTAATTTTCGTTAAATGATTAAATGTATTTTACGTATTTTATAAATTTCGATTCCAAGGGTATTTTAGTCTTTAATCAGATTTTAGATTTTCCAGGTTTTACAATTCTTCCCCTCTAAAGAAAAATTTTCGTCCTCGAAAATTGAAATGAAATGAAACGAAAACAAAAACGAAAACGAAATGAGAACATACCAAACTATTCAAAGAAATGAGGATAACTAGCTCGCATCGACTCCTCGGTTTCCCAAGTAGCCTCATGTTCCGGATGATTTTTCCAAAGAATCTTAACGAACGGAATGACTTTATTTCTCATGACTCTTTCTTGCCTTTCTAAACTAGCTTCCGGTTCTTCAGATAAGGACATATCGGATTGAATTTGATCAAACGGATAAGAAGCAACGTGTAACGGATGATAGTTGTATCCCCTTAGGAGTGATACATGGAAAACGTCATGAACATGCGATAACTGAGGTGGAAGTGCTAATCGATACGAAACTTCTCCTATACGTTCTAGAATTTCAAACGGACCGATAAATCGATGACTGAGCTTGCCCTTGATTCCAAAACGTTTCACACCTCTAAACGGCGAAACTTTCAAAAATACACGATCTCCAACCCGAAATTCTAAATCACGACAATGCTTGTCGGCATAACTTTTCTGACGAGACCTAGCTTCCTTCAACTTTTCTCTAGCAATAGCTACTTTCTCATTAGTGATCTCGATCATTTCCGGACCTTCAATCAAGCGCTCACCTACTTCATCCCAGCAAATAGGTGCTCTACATTTCCTCCCATAAAGAAGTTCAAACGGTGCCGCCTTAATGCTAGCATGCCAACTGTTGTTGTATGCAAACTCTACTAAACATAAATATTCATCCCAACTGCCAGTCCATTCTAAAGCACAAGCCCTTAGCATATCCTCTAAGGTCTGAATAGTCCTCTCTGACTGACCATCTGTTTGAGGATGAAATGCCGTACTAAAATTAAGTCGAGTACCCCAAGCTTTTTGCAAACCTTTCCAGAAATGGGAAGTAAAACGCGGATCTCTGTCGGACACAATAGATGCCGGAGTACCATGAAGTCTAACGATCTCTTGCTGAAAAATCTCCGCCAATCTCCCGATACCATAATCCTTTCTGATTGGCAAGAAATGAGCAGATTTGGTTAGTCGATCAACAACTACCCAAATCGCATCATGCTTCTTCCGAGTAAGAGGTAGTCCAGTCACAAAATCCATAGATATCTTATCCCACTTCCATGTTGGAATATCCAATGGATGTAACAATCCACTAGCCCTTTGATGTTCAATCTTAACCTGCTGACAAATCATACACTTCGACACAAACGTCGCCACATCTTGCTTCATGCCATTCCACCAAAAGTACTGCTTCAAATCCCTATACATCTTGGTAGAACCAGGATGGATAGTGAAAGGAGAACTATGAGCTTCAGTCATAACTTTCTCACGAAGTACCTGATCATTGGGAACACAAAGCCTATCTCCATACCATACAATACCGTCATTATCAACCTTAAACTCCGTCTGTTTACCTTCCTCAACATTTTGCGCCACGGCCCACAGCTCGCCGTCATCTATCTGAGCTTCTTTAATTTGCAGTATAAGGTTCGACTCCACCTTCATACTAGCCCAGTATCCATCAAAACCTCGTACACATAACTCAACATCCAAACTCTCTAAGTCACTAATAATCCTAGGCTCAATCTCGATACTTGCAAGAATGCCTGATTTCTGGCTAAGCGCGTCAGCAACTACGTTAGCCTTACCTGGATGGTACTGAATGTTGGTGTCATAATCCTTAAGAAGTTCTAACCATCTTCTTTGTCTCATGTTAAGTTCCTTCTGAGTGAAAATATACTTGAGACTCTTATGATCAGTGAATATATCACACGCCTCTCCATACAAGTAATGTTTCCAAATCTTCAACGCGAACACCACTGCGGCTAACTCAAGGTCATGAGTTGGGTAATTCTCCTCATAAGGTTTTAGCTGCCTCGAAGCATAAGCTATTACCTTTCCATGTTGCATCAACACACAGCCTAATCCTTTCTTAGATGCATCACTGTAAATTTGAAATCATCCAGAACCAGTTGGAAGAGTCAAAATAGGAGCGGACACCAATCTCCGTTTCAACTCTTCAAAGCTCTTCTCTCGTTCATCCGTCCATACAAACTTTTCACCTTTTCTCATCAGTTGGGTTAGGGGTAGAGCTAAGCGAGAGAAACCTTCAACAAAACGTCTGTAGTAACCAGCAAGTCCTAGAAAACTCCTGACCTCAGTCACTGTCGTAGGTCTTGGCCATTTAGTGATAGCCTCAACTTTAGACGGATCCATGGTGATACCATCAGCTGATACAATATGACCAAGGAAAGCGACTTGTCTTAACCAAAATTCGCACTTCGAAAATTTGGCGTACAACTTCTTCTTCCTCAAAATCTCCAAAACTATCCGGAGATGTTCTTCATGCTCTTCTTCAGACTTGGAGTAAACTAAAATGTCGTCGATGAAAACAATAACGAACTTGTCGAGGAACTCATGGAAAACACGATTCATCAGGTCCATAAACACAGCAGGCGCATTGGTCAAACCAAAAGGCATAACGAGGAATTCGTAATGACCATATCTGGTATGAAACGCGGTCTTAGGAACATCTTGCTCCTTCACACGTAACTGATGATAACCAGACCTCAGGTCAATCTTCGAAAAGAACTTAGCTCCTTGTAGTTGATCAAACAAATCATCAATACGTGGCAGAGGATAACGGTTACGAATGGTAATACGATTGAGTTCACGGTAGTCGATACATAGACGCATGCTTCCATCCTTCTTCTTCACAAATAAAACAGGTGCACCCCATGGAGAAACACTGGGTCGAATAAATCCATTTTCTATCATCTCTTGCAGCTGTTCCTTCAACTCCTTCAGTTCTACAGGTGCCATGCGATATGGAGCCTTCGAAATCGGTTCAGCACCAGGAATTAACTCAATGCTAAACTCAACTTCTCTAGCTGGGGGAAGACCAGGGAGTTCATCGGGAAAAACGTCGGTAAATTCGCAAACAACAGAAAGATTTTCAATGTTAGGACTCTCCAAAGATGTGTCCTTAACAGATGCTAGAAAACCTTGGCACCCATGAGCAATCATGGTCCGTGCCTTCATAGCGGAAATGAGCTTAACAGATTTGAGAGGTTGAGAACCATGATAAATGAATTCGGGATGTTTTACGTCTCCAAAGATCACCGTTCTAGCATAGCAGTCAATTGAAGCTCTATGATAAGCCAACCAATCCATGCCTAGAATGATATCAAAGTCGACCATATCGAGAGCATACAGATTTGCAAAGCGAATACGATCATCAAATCGAAGAGGACACTTAACGTATTTATGATCAATGATCACGTGGTTTTTCATAGGCGTAGAAATCGATAAGTGATTTGTTAACGGTTTGGGCTTCATATTAAGATTCTTAGCAAATGTGATAGATATAATGGAGTGTGTGGCACCGGTATCAAATAAAACGAAGACAGCATAATCATCAATGAAAAGAGTGCCCGTAATGGTACCTGAAGTGTGCTTCGCCTGGTTACGAGTAGTAGCATAAATACGTCCAGTAGTAGTCGGCGGCTTGATGTAGTTTCCTGGAATCGCCGGGTTCTTCTTAGGGCAATCTTTAATCTTGTGAGCAGTGGAGCCACAAGCAAAACAACCACCAGTGGCCTTGAAACACTGTCCCGGATGAGCCTTTCCACAAGTAGTACAGATAGGTGGGGGAGGCAAAACCTCAGCTGTCCTTTGCTGTCCAGAAGATCCTGAAGCACGACCCTGATTTGCTCCTCGAGCTGACTGATCCTTGTTGTAACGCTGGTTATTGTTACCTTGGTTCTGACGGTCATTTCCATTCTTACCAGCATTTCTATTATCTTGACTCCTCGTCTCAGGGCGCCCAGTGTCAACATTCCTTCCTGACTGACCCTGCTGATCATAACTCCTATCCACTTGACCCCTCGAATCATAACTCCTACCAAAATTTCCCTTATAATCATTGCCTTGAGTCCTACCTTGAATCCGATCACCATCGCGATTACGCTTGTTGGAACCCGAAACCTCATGAAAGATCTCAATGTTACGAGTTGCGTCATTGCAGGCCGACACATTCTCATACTCAATATTAAGCAGTCGGTCCAACACCCACTTCTTCAGTCCCCACTTGAAGTGCTTAGCTTGACGCCTACCATCTCCAGCAATCGCTCCCACAAAACTCACCAGCCTCATAAACCTACTCATGTACTCATTGGAATTCTCATGATCAAGCTGGTAGATTGCCTGATAATCCCTCTCATACCTTTGCTGCTCAGCATCATGGAAGTAACGGTTATAGAAGATAGTCCGAAACTCAGTCCAGGTACAAGTAACAGCAAAAGCATCTCCTCCTCTTGCTTGTTTGAGTGCCTTCCACCAATTTAAAGCATCACCTTCCAACTTAAAGGCAGCCAAACGAGTCTTAAACTCGTCTCCACAACCCAGTACTTCAAACAGCTTCTCAATATGAGTGATCCAGTCCTCGGCCTCAGTGGGAGTATCAGCAGTGCTAAACGAAATAGGCTTGAGCTTACCGAAACGCTCGAGCCAAGTGTGAATACTGACGGGTTGATTTCCTCCACCACTACCCGAAGCACCATTCTGATTACGAATGTTATTGATCACCTGTTCCATCATCTCAGGTATAGTAAGACCAGGGAAAAGAGTGTTGAGAGCATTAGCAATCGCAGCATCCATGTTAGTAGCATCATCGTCTCCATCCACGCTACCGGTAGTACGAGTTCGAACCATCTGAACGATTAGCAAAATGAACAAAGGTGAGATACGAAATGGAAGTACGCAGAAGGAATCCTAAAGTCTACCCAAATCCTCACAGGTCAAATCCTAAGCTCTAAGGTCTCAAAACCTAGGCTCCATATGTCACAGGTCCTGAATACAAGTCGTAAACCTGGGCTCTGATACCATAAATTGTAACGCCTCGACCCGACAAGGGTAAAGGAATCACAAGTAATGGTGTCATATCAAAGCAAACATAAATATCAAAAAGAAATCTCAACATAAATATTGAAATAATCCAAGTCAAATGACTTCAATACATAGGTCCCAGCGGAAAAATAAACTCCAAATGAAATATCTAAAATATAAAGTCTTAAATGGCATCATAAGATCAAAGCTAAAATCTCTAAGGTAAGTCCACACAGCACTCATCCCAAAGCAAAACCCAGCTCCAATGCTTAGATACCTGCCGCGGAAGAAAAGAAATGCGGCTGAGCTTCAAAAGCCCAGTGAACAGATATACAAGTAAAACGAGTACGAAACGAAAACAATTACGAAATAAAGAGAAAGAAAGATAGTAAAATCATAATCATTTCAATTTATAAATCAGGATAATAGAATAAGTTTTATAGCTAACTACCTCGAGCCCAAACACATATGCCATATCATAAACATATTCATATTCACATAAGGCAACATTTGTAGGGGAGACCTACCAGAGTTATGAAGGACGTGCATGCACGCAGCATCGATCATCAGATAACATATAGCATATAACATATAATATATAACATATAACAGATCTAGGATGCACCCATACGCCCCACAAACATACATTGATAATATAATATAACTTGAGCTCATAACAAATAACAGATAAGGGACGTGGCAGAACTTCACTCTACTGCCCTAGAGTCATGTCAGAAGTGCATTACTGACACGGACATGGAACCCCCATGACTAGTTAATAATTGGCTCGGGTGTCAAACTATCTTAGGTCAAATTAGAATGTCATAACTGACATAGATCATATTTTATCAAATGTTTAATCATGTTTTCAAAATCAAAGTCTTCATATCATATAGTTCAAAATCAATGTTTTATGATTCAAAAATCAAAGTTCAGATAAGCAACAGCTCAAATAGACACATTAGGGTTCATAGAAAAGGCTTAGGAAATCCTAATATAAAAGCTAACGAAAAGAAAACGTTATAAGAAACCTTCACTGAAAATGTCAGAATATCTGTACCTTATTCCAAAGCAAATGATCGAAAAGCAGAAACAAGGAAAGCAAAGGATTACTCCTTCTTCACAGAACCTATACACATTAACGGTCGTACATGTTATTAATGATTCCATAATCGTCGAAATGATCTTTTAATATTTGGCGTTCATACTTAGTATATTTAATGATCTTAATACTTTAGGGTTTTATAATTAAATGAGACTTAAGTGTTTTATAAACAATATCGTAGATTAAGGTTTATTATGTCATTTATTAAAGTTTAGGGTTAAATGTGAAAATAGTTTAAACGTCATAACTCACACATGAAATAACGAATTAATATACTTAGCTTCAAACCCTAATCGACTCTCATTTATGTTCTAGGGTTTTCTCATTCTTTAATATCTCATTAATATGCATTTACTTACATGTTATGTCTTTTAATGACTCGTTACTTAACCTAACACGTCATAAAACAATCTTTCCTTTTATGTTTCACCATGCACGTTTATGATTTTATGTGACATACAAATTACTTATTACTCGGATTAATTACACGTTTACACATTTACAAGTTCACTTGACTTATAATAACGCACACATATGAGACACGATTCATAAACCATTAGGGTTTGGCATACCTTATTCGATTTACATATCAAACTAGGGTTAATGTTTACATGACCTTTACTCGTTTAATACATGTTCAAAACTCTATATGTGATTCGGTTCAATCTAGGGTTTCGGCTAATAGGTTATTACGCAAGTCTTAACTCATCTACGTACTTTACATATTCAAGTTATTAAGTTTTACACTTTGGCCGAACATATACATGGTTCGGTTTTTAATACATATGGTTCGGTTCTATATAATTCGACTTAACTATGATCCGGTCCAATAATACTTATTACGTAACATACTCTTTATTACTTATAAGATTTAAATCATATGGTTTGCCTTTGTTTGGACTCACACGGTTCGGCCACAAAAAATAAAACGCAAACCTCGACTAAACAAAACATATTACAATATATTAACGTAAGGTACATCAAAGAAAGATGAGAACATGTTATACCTTAACTTGGTTGAAGCAAAAACTCGACACCAAAGGGTTGTTGGTATTCGGCCGAGTAGGAGAAAAAGAAAAAGAGAGGCAAAACTAAACTAGGGTTTCACTTTTCTGTTTATGAGTTATATTTATAGTAGTAGTAATTTCAGTTTAGGGCTTTAGGAGGGCATGGGCTCGGCTTGGTCCAACCGAACACAACCAAACGCACGCCATATGGGCTTCGGCCCTTGATCCATCGAACAAAACAAACACGGCCCAAGTTATCTACGCGAGACGTTAAATCTTCGTCGTACCAAAATCGATCACGTACACATTTTAGTTAGGTTTAATTTATTCGTAAGTTAGGTTTTAATTTTCGTTAAATGATTAAATGTATTTTACGTATTTTATAAATTTCGATTCCAAGGGTATTTTAGTCTTTAATCAGATTTTAGATTTTCCAGGTTTTACAATGATGCTATAAGCTCTGTTTTTCATCCTCATGAGTGGTATTTTGCACTCAAAGGTGAGTTAAAAAAGATTCAATTGGAGGATTATGAAAAACAAGCTTTGATACAAAGAACAGCAAATAAAGCTAACAATCATCGGAACAAGATTGCAGCAAAAAGGAAATACCAAGAACTGAAATATAAGGAGACATAATATGATACAGACGAGGAGTATTTGGAATCAGTCTATTACGAAAATTTGCATTTAGCATATGACCCTGAGTCTTTCCCTAAATTTAATTGTTAAGTTTTTTATTCATATATCTCATATTAATGTTTATGTCATTTTACTTTATTTTGTTTGTCGTATTTACAATGTGATCGTAACATTGTTTCAGTTTGGCACTTAAATTCAATTAAACATTAACTGAATGTTATTGTCAAATCTTGGTTCAAGCAAAATTTATCAAACAATAGTAAACATTCTTCAAGTAATTTATCTAATTACATTTACTATATGTTGTTGTTAGTGTGTATTGGGTTGATTGGTATCCTGATAGCAATTAGAAGTCACGAATAGTACGCTTTCAGATCGATTAAATTGGAGTGTATACCAATTAACAACCGGATAAAATCTAATTGATTCAAGTTTGTGTATGTTTTTATTGTCTGCAGAATATCTCCTGAGAGTTTATATCCCAATAGAGTTTATAGGGCCAAATAATTGTTTTACAGTTATGTGTTTTATAACTGTTTTACAGTTATATCTTTATTTGTACACCCCGTTAGTCCCGTTAATATCCAAATAAGTGTCGACCCTTATTTGTACATTAAACGCAATCTATTTTACACTAAAATACCAACAAACCTTCCCCATTTTAGTGTAATCATACATTAACTAACTAGTTCACAACAAACAATCAAACTAATGCATAGATGAAATGTCGAGACGATTGAATTTCATATTAGTATATTACACATTCCAAATATTCGAATACCAAGGTTTCCCTGAAGATTGAACCTTGTAATATTCATATTGAATACATTAAGATAATATACACATTAGTTTTACATACATAATTCTTACATAACATATTCTTTTACTAGCCTATGTCCCTATCCTTCATAAGTATATCAAAGCCAAGTCCCAGCTTCTTCAAGCAGCTAAACTTCATACTCATATATGTAGTTCTTTTAATCTTGCACCTGCAAATGCAATTTTTCAAAAGAACTATTAAGAAGAATACTTCATCCTACTTTAACTTGCAGAACCGAACACATACCTTTGGGATAATTTTGATGTTGTGTTCCAAACTCTAGATGGTAAGCTTTCCACGTTGAAAATACAGCACTTAACATAGTATTAAATTCAAGATGGCAGGCGAATCTGTACGTGATATGACGTCTAAGTTTGTGAAGTTAGCCAAATTCGAAGGGCAAGATTTTCGAAGATGGCAGAAGAAGATGCAGTTCTTGTTAACAACTATGAATGTTGTGTATGTTTTGACAACACCAGCACCGGAGGAAGTGGAGGGTGAAACTCTTGATCAAATCAGAAAACGCAACAAGTTCTGGAATGATGACTTCATATGTCGTGGAAAACATTTAAACGGTATGTGTTGGGATATGAAAGTACTGGAAAAGTCAACGAGTCAAAGTACTGCTAAATGATAAAGTCAAAGTACTGCATATGAGGTCAAAGTACTGGAAGAGCAAAGAACTGTATTATTCGTTTATAGAAAGTATTGTAATTCTAGAATATTCTATGTTAGATTACTTGACGTACAAGGATATATATTGTAAACCGACTAGGGTATCCTTGAGCCTATAAAAGGACCCCTAGATTGGCATAAGATGTACGTGATTTTATTAGAGTTTTAGAGATAAGTTCGATATTATTAGAGTTGTTAAAGATCTGCATAATAAGCAGAGTTAGAGTTATTAATAAAATCGTTCATTGTTAAAGTTATTCTTCTTAGCTTTGTTAAGTAAATTCCGCATACATAATAGAGTTTGCTCAGTGTTTCTCTGTTAATAACTTAGGATTTATCCGAGGTTATTAAACCTTAACAAGCTATTTAAGTTAGTTTGGTTAGAGTACATCGATCCAACAAGTGGTATCAGAGCTTGTGTGGAAACTCTGACTAAGAAGAAACAATGGAAGAGTTTGATTGGAGCACAGCATTTGATGAGGAACCTGAATTTGCTGCTATGGAATCTAGCGATGGTTATGGAAGCTTTGACTGGAGCATGGAGAGTGATGATGAACTTGTTCTGCTTGCTATGGTAGCTACTTCACCAAGTTCACCCCCTATCTCTGAGGTATGTTCTAAGTGTCATGACTTTTATCAAAAAGTGCTTAATAATTATGTGACTGAAAGAGATAAGTGTAGAACGGCTAGGTCTGAAGTAGCTGGTTACTAAATTACTTTAGAGTCAATGGAAGCCAAAATAATAACACATGAAAATAATGAAATGGCTTGGGCTGAAAAATATGAACAACAGGATTACCAGTTAAAACTTAGTGAATGGAAACTAAACTGTAAAATTTCTGAAATTGAAAAACTCACTAAGGAGAGAGATGATTTGTTAGCAAAGTTTGATGCCTGGAAAGAATCTGGTCTGTCACATGTATCTTATGTTCAAAAACAACGTAGAGCTTACTTTAAAACTGGCTTAGGTTTTGGTATGGACTTTGATAACATAGAAGAAAACACATCTAGTGATCAGGATGATTTAGAAGATGTAACCACTACTGATGATGAACTCATTAATTATGTAGACACATCTAGTAATGAGGATTCAATTAGTGATTCACCTCCTGAGTATAAGAAAGATAACGGTTATCATGCTATTCCACATCCAGTTGGTAGTCATCAACCCATAAGACCTGATGTTTCACGTTTTGGTGTAGACAGTCTAGAGTTTAGGAAGAAGCTTATTGGTCAATCTAGGTCTGAAACCCCAAAAGAAACTGTTGAAACAAATTTTCAAAATCAAGCAGTACCTTCTACTCAAAGTACTGCTCCACAAGCAGTACCTTCAGGAAAACCTTTTCAAAACAGTACTGCTAAACCTTTTTGGGATAATTTTGGTCAAAACAGATTTCATCATTCACCTAGAAGGCACAATAGTTTTGGTCATAGACATAGAAGAAGTCACGTGGGAAGTATGGGTGAAAAACTATGTTTTGTGTGCTTTAGTCCTAATCATTTAATCAAGGATTGTGAACGTCACTCAGAATACCTTAGGAAATTTTCAAAGAATAGGTCTGCTAATCAGAATCCTAGAGAGCATAAACCAGTCTGGAATAATTCAAATAGGGTTAATCATAACAACTTCTCACCAGACCATAGGTACCCCCACCAGAGAAGACCTTTTTCTAAACCACCAGTACCTTCACAAGCAGTACCTTCTCAAAGTACTGCTCAGTTCAATCAAGGTACTGTGAATACCTCTTGGCACAGAAATCCTATGAGATCTCACTATTATCAACCTAGAAGGTATTACAATTCACATAGGGGATCTAGATCACAGGAACCAAGTGTTAAAACAGAATGGGTTAAGAGAGAAAGTACTGCTGAGGGACAAACTGTACTTTCAACAAAAAGTGAATCTGATGTTTTCATTATACAAGAAAAAGAGAATGATTTTGCAAAAGAGAGTTCTGTTGAAAATCCAGAAAGTTTTGAAAATCCACATGCTAAAAATCAAAAGATAATTCTGGATCATGTTTTGAAAAACAGTGGAAACTACATACTCAAAGAATTTGAGTTTGTAACTCCACAAGGGGAACACAAGTCAGTAATGGCTTGGGTTCCTAAAAGAGACTAACTTTCTAAATCTTTGTGCAGGGAAACCCAGAGGAGGAGCTTAAAGATCATCTTATTGTGGATAGTGGTTGCTCTGGAAGTATGACAGGAGACAAGGAGATTCTGTCTGATTTTAGATCTATTAGTGGAGGAAGAGTTGCATTTGGGAGTTGAATATGTAGCTGCTGCAAGTTGTTGTGGACAAGTTTTGTGGATGCAGAATCAACTCTTGGATTATGGGTTCAACTTCAAGAATACTCCTATCAATATTGATAATGAGAGTACTATATGTATTGTGAAGAATCTAGTCTATCATTCCAAGACCAAGCACATTCAGATTAGGCATCACTTTATCAGAGATTGCTATGAGCACATGCTCATTAATGTGGTCAAGGTTCACACAGATGATAATGTAGCTGATCTACTCACCAAAGGCTTTGATGTTTAAAGATTTAATCATTTGGTGGTTAGCATTGGCATGATTAACTACTGAGCTACATTTCAGGGGAGGACTATTAGTATTAGTATAGTTCTGTGTATTGTTTGAGGGGAGGATATTTTTTGTGCACTTAGCTTATACAGAGGAATTTGGAAAAGTACTATTTTTTATGAAAGTACTACTTGGAAAGTACTGCTTGGGAAAGTACTGCATACGTGGAAAGTACTGTTTGTCTTATTGAAGTACTGTTCCAACGGTAATATTGAGGGGTAATTCTACTAACGGTAACTTTGTTATTATGGGCTGTGATTTTTCATATCTCTCCTATAAATAACTACTTTCCGATTTTCCCTCTCATCTTGATATTCTCATATCTTTTCCATATATCTCTCACCATCTCTTTATTATTCGATTATATCTTTCATTGTGCTTACATTCTCAATAATGGCGAATCGTCCTACTGTTTCAAAGCACAATATGGTGGCGAATTTAGATAAAACTGAAGATAATGAGGCTTTTCATGATATTATTGATTATCTCACTGGGTCGCCAATCAGTTATGCTCTTTTAGTTGAGCCGAATATTATTGAACCTTGGATTCAAGAATTTTGGGCTACTTGTAGGATCGTAATATTTATTGTGTTGATGATTCGGGTGGTCTTGGATGATCAAAATACATGTTTCCATAGTTAGAGAGTTAGTATAGAGAGAGAGGGTGTTCTTGCTAGAGGTTTACACAAAGGGAATATTAGATTGAATGAGAAGCACCACCCCTTCCATGGATGGAAGGGGTATTTATACTTACAGACACAACGACCTCCTATCGGCCTGTGGATCAGGCATACAGTGGGTAAAGACCCGTCCTTCCTCCACGGTGTTACTCTAAACTATTCTACGCAACTGACTAACTAATTAACTATTAAATAACGTAAATAACGACAAATCTACGAGCTAACATATGCTAGACCATTATTGGGGTGAACGACACTTTAACATGGAATTTCCAATTCCTAACAATCTCCCCCTAAGGGATGTCACCCCATGAAATACATTTTGCTTCCTAGCATTCTATCTTTGACTTTAGTTCTTGAGCTCGTAGACTTGAATTCTTCACTTCCGCAAACTTTGTGCAATAGTAGCGATTCTTCAAAGTCCGCATTGATTTATACTTTTAGTGGAGGTCTTTGGTCTGATCCACATCTTTGATGATCTTCGAGCTTTCATTGAGATCATCAGCCACAGCAAATCTCTCTGGATCATCCATAGTTGTGTTGCCTTCATGTGATGTTGTGACTTTTGGACCGACATGCTCACACTTTTGAATCATGACATCTTTCCATCAGAGTAGCGGAAGCCTTACTGGTTCTTGATATTTGCAGCAGCGAAGCAGAAGCATAGTATAAAAATATCAGAACCAGGTTATGTAGATATGCACCAGTCATGATTTCTTCAATTAAGTGTGGATGCTGTGAGCATGCGGCTTTGGATTGACTCCTCAATTCTGATCAGCTGCAACCGTCCAAATGTACCTGCAAACAATAGTTAGCAATAAAGCGCACAAAAGTGTCTTTGATCACTTTCGTTGAATTGAGGTACACGGCCCACGGTTCCCCGTTGATCAGTACAAGTACTGCCTGTGATCGGGTAGAGTTTCGAAGAACCTCCTTGACAGGGTTTCGCAGCTGTTCTAGCTGTTCTCAAACCGGAACGTCTCAAAGAAGACAACACGGAGTGAGTGAACCAGCGAATTGAGATTCACTGATTGATGAAAAATGAATTTGAAAACAATCGCGTATTACTTAGAAGAAAGAGTTTTGCAATACGACGAAGGTTTTATGAGAAAGATCAATTTTCAATCAAAAATACTTTTTGTATTTGATAAGAGTACACATTCGACGTGTTAGCGAAAAGAAGAGATACGCACATCGAACGGTTTTTCCAAAAGTATTTTTTCAATCAGAGATACTTTTTGTATTTGAAATATGAATACACATTCGATGTGCTAGAGAAAAGAAGATTTGCAAAGCGATCGGTTTTTCCAAAAGTACTCGTCAATTCCATTCCTGGACCAAGGTTGATTCAAGATTGAATCGCCCCATCGTTTCTATCCAGTTGTCACAAGCTTGATCTTTTGCAAGATTTCACATGTCACCCACCAAGAGCTTGTTTGATGTTGGCTCTAGAAGGATTTCCATCTTCATCGTGAATATTTTCATATCACTCGGATGTTCTGGCAAAACCACAAGGATAATGCGTAGGACTCTCAATATATTCTTACTTTCCACATTGTGTGAAACAGCAAGTTATCATTAATTTTGTGTCCTAATGAGATATTGTGGATGATCTCTTGGCTCTAGACTCAATAGTGCACTTTTGGTTCCTGTGCCGGAGACTAGGGAGAGGGTCTCCTTCTTCAATATCAACAATCTCTAAGAGAAAGTCGATAGATTATGTCGGTTCCCCGTGAGAATGAAACAAGCCCTTTTAAGAGGAACTTGAGTGGCTTGGGAAGTTTAGTGCAGTGCATCACTGGGTCCATGATGTCTTGTCTTCAATACTAGTGTTACCTTAGTAACCACCAGTAGCATATGTATTGAACCCGGTTTCTGCCCTAAGGTTGAATTGATGGAGGGCTATTTCTTTTCACCCTTTTTCACATTCAGTTCTTTTTCATTCTTCAACCCCTTCAGTGCTTACCGAGACTTCATAACTAGAACCTTGTTGGGTTTATTCCAGTACTAGCTCTGTCACAGTCCGCACTCTTCCCATATCTCACTTTTCTCCTTTTTTCATCATACCTAAGGACTTCTACACTATCTAGTGAATTGTCCCTGGGTAGATCCGTCCAGGTCACTGGCGGGATCAGTGGGAACTAATACCTAACCTAACCATCCTTATAACACCATGCATAAAGTAAATTGGTCGGTCTTTTGGTATTGTTCATTTCCTTCATCGAAACCAATTCGAAAAATCATTTGGAAAAACAATCAAGGTACTTGTGATACGAGATCAAAGCATTTTGTACCTTAATAGTTTTGATCATTTAGAAAACCTCCCCCTCAACATGTGCATATGATTTATAAATTGTTTATCACATGGAGGCAAGAGGACTTTGAAATATTTTCTTTGATCACTAATTTTCATACGAAAAAGCCATTTGATTTTCTTGGTAAATTCTCCCCCTCAATATGTGCATAGGATATTTTAAATCATTTTATCACATAGAGGCAAGAGTTATTTGAAGCACATCCACAATCACAAGATCCATTTGAAAACACAATCAAGGTACTTTATAATCTCTTTTAAAAAACTTTTGTACCTCGATGGTTTTGCTCCCCCTCAATATGTGCTTCGAGATTCGAAAGCGTTTAGCACATATGAGAGAGCAGCCTGCACAACTGAATCAAAACGATCAACTTTTATCAAATTTCATTATTAAATCACAAATTCTCCCCCGATCAAAAATATCAAATCCTTTGAGATTTTGGATCCCAAGTGATTTAATTAGGTTTAGAAAACATGGGAGAAAATGTGGCCTTGTTTAAATACTCATCTAGTTTTTGGATAAATCCTCCTCCTCAACATGTGCATTGTGTATTTGAAATCGTTTGGCACATGGAGGCAAGAGTGCCTTTGAAGGACTAAAACCAATTCCATTAAAACAGATTTGAGATTTAAATCACGATCTCTCCCGCGATCAAAAATTTCAAACCTTTTGAGATTTGTAATCCCAAAAGATTTAAATTATTTAGAAAATTTTAAGGGAAAGACGTGGCAAGATTTAATTCTGAAAGATGACAGATAAGGAACAGATTTTCGACATTAAAGATTGTTAGTGTCAGGTATGATAGTTTTAAGAGACCTTTTAAGTAAAATAAAATAATTTCACAATCAAACAAGAACAGAAAAAATTTCATTTTATAAGATCTTTGAGTTTTAAAGAAAATCATACCATGACATAACATTAAATCTTTAGATCACCACTTATTATTGTACAATCCGGACTTTTATGAAGCCATATTGTTTGAAAATAATTTATTTTAAATCACTCTCCCCCTCAATCCATGACAGTAGTCGATGATTGAGTGACTTAAGTTTTGATAAAATGAAGTCCGGTGATTTTCAAAGATTAGCTCAATAAATTTTCAAAACGATATTTTCCATTTTCAAAACAATATTATTCAAAGTTTTAGAAAAATGGTATCATCACTATTATCCCTGCACAAATATACGTTAGGTGGATGAGAAGCTTCCGTTTTTGTTGCTGTAGGGTTTGGTAGAAAAACCATCTGCATATGCAGTGAGACTTCTTCTTACGTTGCATTTTGAATGCCAACTGAGGTCAAATTAAGCTCCGTTTCTTCAATCACTTAGAAGAAAACCGTCTGCTGATGCAGTGAGACCTCTTACATTGCATTTATGCCAACTCTCCATAGAAGTCCAATTAAGCTCTGTTTCTTCATTTGTCAACCCAAGATATAGTTACCCTTTCCTTTCGGCATCCAATCATCTTCAATTGTGGGATCCGGATCGGGAACATTCTTTTATACCAATATACCTGCATACGTTAGTGAACATACATACAAATATATGGTGGTCGACATCACCCAAACAACAATCGACTAATTAAAGTCAATTCAACATATCAATCAATTCATATATGGCATGGGGTTTATGTGTTAATCAAACTCTAATCATCTAAACCTAACAATCATATCCTAAATTCCTAGTCCTTCGACACAGGCAAATATCATTTTTAATTAAGCACGTAGGATAATTAAGAAAGCTCGTTAGATGATATAGATTTGAAAACATTCTCCCCCTCAATCAAAGACTCATTTTTGAAACATTTTAAAAAGTGTTGAAGTCATCGATTGAGTTTTTGCGAATTAATACGAAAACTCTGATCCTGATTGATTTTTCAAGCAACTCATTTTACCACCATTTTGAAATACAACAAATATTTTTCTGAAGAATTTTAGACGGAAAAACATTTGTGTAGGAATAGCAGTCCTTCGACATACTTTCCTTGTTTTGTTTTTAGGATAAGTGCACGAAATATTTTGAAAATAGTTTAAGCGTAGCACTTTCCTTCTTTAAAAAAAAAACGGGTTGCTATCTGAAATAATAGCAAGCCATAGTTTAAGCACGGGTCATAGTCTGAAATAACTGTAAGCCATAGTTTTGAAGAGCGGGTTACAGTCTGAAATAACTGTAAGCCATATTTAGAGACATGTTTTGAAAAGAAATATTTACACCTCCTGCTCGAACTTCATCTAAAGTCCCGTGCCATTATTGAATGACATTTCTAAGACCGTAGATGTTATCGATACCAGAAGACATGTCTTGAGAAAACATATTTTTGGTCTTTTTCAAATTTTTAATTTTTTATGGATTTTTGAAGATTTTATATTTTTCTATTTTCTTTTTGTTGGTTTTATATTTTTGTATTTTGTTTTGCTGGTTTTATATTTTTGTATTTGGTTTTTTTAATAAATATATACAAAGATAGAATAGATGATATAGTTAAAGAGGATGATGATACGAGTACCGAGATAAGGATATCGAGCAGCACGTCGTAGAAGATAGAATTCGTCATCTCTTAAACATCCACCGCCAAAGCTTCCAAGGGCTCTTGAATTGAAAGAAATAGAACCATCTGAAAGTGAGACTTTGGCAGCTTCCCCCCAAACCGAAAATCCTTTAACTGAGCAGATTCGAAGCTCTATTTCAAGCTTGCCTTAGCCAGGTGCACAGAAAAGCACACCATTACCATAAATCCTGCTGCTCCATTTAAGAACGATAATCGAGGATCTCCATTCGGGGTTATATCATCAAGAAGAAGAACAGCAACGTTTCATCCCACTCTTTAAATTTCTTCTCAAATTTCATTACCACCGAAGTCTGAAGCAATCCATTCCAAAAGGTGTCAAGAGACCACTTCCCCCACGTAGTTGAATTGATGCAGTCAGTCTCTTTGTATAATGCTCAAGAACTCTCCCAAATACACATCATGAGGGGAATGAAAACACCTTCCCATGTTCACATTTTTCTTCCCAGATGATCGTGTATGAAGCTCAAGAACCCGAAGTACACCAATACCCAAGAGCTCTCCCGAATACACATCATGATGGGAATGAAAACACCTCCCCATGTTCACATTTTTCTTCCCTGATGATCGTGTATGAAGCTCAAGTATCCGAAGTATACCAATACCCAAAGAAGGAATAACTGATAACATTGAAGAAGCAAGCCAAGTCACTGATTATCTCTGCGGATGACAATCTCTGCGGATGTCAACTCCGGAATAAGTGATTATATCTATGAATCACTGATTAAGCCCTCAAGTGAAACAGCTGAGCGCCTCCAATGTACACAATTCTCTCTCCTCTGATGATTGTGATAACATCGAGATCATCACGCACTTGTGTACCTCTTTTATCTTCAGAAACTAACTCTTCCATCGCTTCCCCCACATAGTTGGAATAAGAATACTAAACGCCTTGATGAGTAAAACCTTGAGTTTCTCTGCGGTCATGACATTTGTTTTCCCGGGATATCTTCAATCACTTAGAAGAATTAAGTTCATCAAGTTTACTCGCCATGAGTCAAACCTTGAGTTTCTCTGCGGTAATAACATTTGTCTTCCCGGGATATCTTTAATTTCTTAGAAGTATTAAGTACATCAAGTTTACTCGCGTTTAGATGCTTGTCTCCTTCCCCCTTTCTGGTTTTGATTCTTCAGAATCAGCAACTCTTTGAATGCCCAGATACTTGAAATTTGTTGAGAAGATCGCTTGAAGTCTTTGTGAGAATCAACATGCTGAATAATGTGAGCAAGTCTAATTGGGGATTAAATTTGACATATCACATTCCCCCAATTAGTGCTCTCCCCTAAACCGACAATCTTTTTGATAAATGCCCAGATTAAGAAGAAGTCTTTAGATCATTAAATGCAACTCGTCTTTGGTCTTCTAACATATAGCAACAAATGTAGAACAGACTGTAGACTCGACCTTCTTCAAGATTGTCCAGTTGGGGAATAGATAGTTAACATCTTCAACTCACCAAAACAAGAACATCACCAAAAAGCATCCCAATCAACTTACATCTTGCAAATCCCCTTAACTAAAATCCCTCCCAATCAAACAAGAACAGAAAGATGTTCATCAAGGAAATCAGCAATCAGGCCGCAACGAACACACAAGATGGTAACACCAAACTACCAATCACATCAAACAAGAACAGAGAGATTGTTCGGAATCATCATGTTGATGTATACGTGAAGCATTAACCAGAAGCACTTTGTCGATAAACTCATCAATCCGAGTGAAGATGTCAACCAACGGCTCTTAGAAGAGAGAAACTCCATGTGAAGATGACCCGATAATAAGAAGCTCGGTTCTTACATGAGTTTAGAGCCGTATGACCATTAATATTCTCAAATATCAATCAACAATGCAAAAAATTCACACTTCTTCTCCCCCTCAAGAATTGCATACGGAGATGCCATTCTTGATTAAATAAGTGGAATCATCCAAATGTAGTCTATTCACACTTCTCCCCCGCAAAATTAGCACATGATGTCGCCATCGTCATTATAGTTGAGCAAGTGGAATCAGAAAACAATCAACTGTAGCCCGGTTCACTTGATAATTGAAAGCACATGGAAGAAGCATGAAGCATGTTGATGAGAATGGTCATAATAGAGAAGATTTCTCTTCTTCAGAAGATAATGCGCACTGAAGCGTACACATTTCTTTTCTTTAAGAACGAGGCATGAACTGATGTGTTCATACGTCATTATGTTGAAGTACGAGGCCTGAACTGATGTGAACAGACGTCATAATCTCTCTCTTTATAATCTCTTTTGGCAAAACATGTGATCAACCTCATTATCATTCAGTAGGCTCTTTGTAGTAACAGCTGATGGAGAAAACCCAATATGATGAATTTGACCCTGGAGTAAAATACCCCGAACTCGTGACTTAAACTTGCACATATGCAACAAAGAGCGGTGCCAAGACTTCATGCCCATTTGAATCTCTAAGTACTCTATACTCTTCAACCAACCAACCATCGAGTATAAGACGTATATCACCTCTTGAAAGTCCACAATTGAATGTGACACTGAGCACTACAACGTAACTCCTTTAAGTGATAGTTATTTTGTGGTGATAAAAGCCCAATTCCCCCAAGTGGTAACAGAAGAGGTAAAAGACACCCAACAATAACTAGATTTCCAAGTCTTCGTTTTTTATAATAAGCTCAAACAAGGGTCTCGAAGAATCTTCATCCATCCATCCCCGATACCTTCAGATACTAAGTACACTCGCCCGTGATAATTCACTTCAACCTCAAATAAATAATAGTGAATTAACTCCGTTGTCACATCTTCTGATTAACAGCTCAAATCTAGCCTTCTTTGACAGTAAAATGAACTTTGATAATGGTTTCATCCCGACCATGGTTAAAAGCACATAACCCCGTAAAACTATGTAATAACCAAACTACCATGACGAATATCCAAGTACACATCCAATTCATGAAGTACACCCTTTTATCCCTTCTTCGAAGCAGAAACCGTAGCACCAACATCAATTAAGATCCCGAAATACACTTTCCTTTCTCCAGGACGGTTCCATCATTACAGGATTTTACAACTCTATGGTTTAAACCGAGAAATAGTTTCTTTCGCGGGATTTTACAAAACCAAGAATAAACCGTAAGATAGATCCGGAAATGCACTTTACTAATACCAGGATGTTTCCATTGTCATGGGATTTTACAAGTCCATGATTTAAACCGAGAAATAGGTTCTTTCGCGGGATTTTACAAAATCAAGACAAAACCGTAAACAATATCATCTTGAATATGTTATGACAATTTGGGTTTCGGTGAATATCGGTTTTAGGGGAACATGCAGTGGTTCATCAACGATTCTTACCCCAACATCAACAATATCATCAATCATCCAAAAACCACTTTGGCAAACACATCATTCACGAATTCTGTCGGCTAATGTTGTGACCTTCTGGTGAAGCAAACCCGATATGTCAAACTTGATCATGAAGTGAACGTCCCCAGATTTGTTACTTAAACTTGTACTAATCCTTGTGAAGAAGAAACGGTGTACCCAATGTACAAAACCTCTTGACATTCTCAATAGAGTGAGACACCGAAGTGATAGCTACGTTGTGGGTTAAGTGAGAAAGAATCACAAGTGCAACTAAATAGCCAAGTCTTTATCACACTCTATAAAAGCCCAAACAAGTCATCTTCGCGGAAGGGTAGAAAGAAAGAAGATGAAAATAAGTAAACGTGCCCGAAAAATCTCACTTCAAATTCAAATTAGAAATATCGACCAAAAAACCCCGTAGTCAACATTTTCCATTTATCAATTTAAACCGTGACATAATATTCTCCCGTGAAAATGCATAAACCAAAGTACCAAACAACTCTCATCATTAAGACTCATTAACACAAATTTCTTCAATAAATCTCATTAAATCCAAGTCTTATAAATCCGATCTCATATTAAGATGCCCATATGACCGTCATCCGAATCCAAGCTTTATGACCCAATGTTCAAAAGAACATATGTATTAATCACTTATACTCCCGTTATGGTAAATTTGAAATTGTATAACAATCTCCAATTTATACAACCTCTAAACGAGAAGTGTGATTATTCATTCAAACTCTAAAGCCAAGTGAGGTCACCTACTTCAAAAATCCTTATCTCAAATATTAAGTGCAAGCCGTGAGTTAACCTTTTATCACAAACCAATACCATCAAAATTTTTTTGAAACAAAATTTGGATAACAAATTTTCAATTCAACGTTAACCTTTTATCACAATCCAATACCATCGAAAATCCAGTATCCCATTCAGCAAGGTCCAATGTCCAGTCCAATATCAAATTTCAGCATATTAAGATCCAAACCCAATTAGGCCCACGCCCCAAATCAGATATCCACCCTTTTATGCAATGCTGACCTAAAATAATGGGTATAAAACATTTTCTTATCTTACTTCAACCCTAATACTTCTCACATATTACTGATAAAAATCCGCCTACCACTAAAATCTCTCCATCTAGAATCTGCCTCTCCAACCCTAATCATTCGTCAGGTCCGCCTCCTTCCTAATTTCATTCACCATAACTCAGATTCATATAAAACAAATACTCCTCCATTCGAATTCCATCCACAAAACTCATTCAAGAAAAAGAACCTCCATTTCTTTAATTTATCACAGTTGAAACCTTATCAAGGATCACGAACAAAACAAGTGCAACCACTTATCATTTCTTGATCATTAAATAGATCTCGCCACAGGGATGGTTCGAAGGTCTGTAGATTCGAGACATGATTAGCCACAGAGATGGCTTTGAGCATGGACGAGGTTTTCTAGTCAACTGTTCCAGGTAGGTTTCATTTGGTAATCATGCATTAGAATATGAAACGAATCAAGAAAATGGATTAACAATGTTGTTAACATCATTTCTTAAATTCGAAAATTGTCACAAACAATTTGATCTATGATGTAAGTTTATTTCGTGATAAGGGCTCTTGGAAGTCTTGATATATCATTTAAGTGCCACGAAATAATTCTGAGATCTCGTAAAGATATGTCATTTAGTTTTTCATTTAAACCGAACAAGAAGGAGATGAAACCCTAATGGTTTTGATCTTTCTTCAGTTTGTTTCGAATATTATCACAACCTTTGGATCGATGATGGTTGAGGTTCTAACCAACAAGATCTACCAAGATCTGGTAAATGGTTGGAATGAAACTGAGATCATTAGAATGATATGCTCTTGAAGATCTTGATGATAACACTTTCGTAATCTGTTTCGAGTCTAGGTCTAGAGATGTGTTTGAGATGGGTTTGAAGTTAGGATAGATAGTAGCTTGATGTTATAGGAAGTGGTATTCGGAACTGATTTTGTTTATTGGATATCACGTATTCTGTTTACATAAGAAAGGACTGATGATGGAGTAATACTGAGGTCGTGGTAATATTGTTTTGGTAAATGGTATTTTGTTGGTTTTGGTCGAGTGAAAGGTTAACGGGTCGCATAAGAGTCTTGTAGTTAGGTTTTCATGGTCAAGTCATAGTCTTCTTCTTCATCATTTCTGTCACAAGGTCAAGTCGCTAGTGACAATGGTCTTGAGTCAACTCGCTAGCCAACTCGCTAGCCAAGTCGCTAGCCAAGTCGCTAAGCTAACTCGCTACGACTTGTTAAATAACAAGTCGCTAGGTCAAATGTCAAGTCGCTATATCAGTATTTGTGAGTCAAGTTGCTAACTTATTTCAAACCAACTCGCTACTTGTTAAATAACAAGTCGCCAGGAATACACAAGTCGCTAGGAGGAACCATCTTGTTCCAAGTCGCTATGAAGAACCATAATGACCAATATTTCTGACCAAGTTGCAAAACCCAGAAACTATGACATAAAAATGCATCCTTTTGACCCATTATGACCTCGAATAATATGACCAGACGACTTATTAATTTAACTGCTGTTTGACCACTTGAAATATCACTTTTAGTACAAAAATATCACAAGAAAGGAGATGTACATAACTGTTTGGACAAATATTTGACCATGTGACATTTGACCAAACCATGAATCTGGACATAAACATGACCAAGTCTCTAGCAAGAACATGACCAAGTCTCTAGCAAGAACATGACCAAGACATCACCAGCAGATTCATATAAAACCATACGAGTATCAAAAACATATTCATAATATCAAAACCACATAAAAAACCAGATTCATACTAACAAAAACCACACATGTTATCACCTCATAAAAACCAACAGCCAATCTGTTTTAAAAATTAACCATGCAAAACCACTTAAACACAAAAAAACCATATAAAAACCATTCGAATCATTACAAACAACACAACCTTGGCTCTGGTACCAATTGTAGGATCGTTATTTTTATGTGTTTGATGATTCGGGTGGTCTTGGGAGATCAAAATACATGTTTGCCATAGTTAGAGAGTTAGTAGAGAGAGAGAGGGTGTTCTTGCTAGAGGTTTACACAAAGTATGAAATATTAGATTGAATGAAGCACCACCCCTTCCATGGATGGAAGGGGTATTTATACTTACAGACATAACGACCTCCTATCGGCCTGTTGATGTAATATACAGTGGGTAAAGACCCGTCCTTCCTCCACGGTGTTGCACTAAACTATTCTACGCTACAAACAAATAAATAAACTACTAAATAACGAAACTAACGACAAGTCTATGAGCTAACTTAAGCTAGATAACATTTGGGGTGACCGACTCTTCACTAAGGAATTTTCTAATTCCTAACACAAAAATACCTTTGATCACTCCTTGTTTATCAACTGTTTGATTTCCATGTTTCGTGATCAAGGTTTTGTGTTCATAAGTTGTTAGTATTGCCCAAATCAGTCTTAATCCACCTTAAAACAACATAATCAGTTAATAGAATCAGTTCAAATTTCATCTTAGTCAAACTTTTAGTTAATCTTAAAAAGTCAAAATTTCAGTATTAGTCGTTTTTAAATAAAATAGATTATTTTATATAGGGCTTAATATTAGTTTTCAACATTTGGGCTTTTAGGATATCAAAATATAGTTGCTCAGCTTTATACTAGTATTTTTTATATTTTCTAAAAAGCTTATTACATAGCTTATTTTCTAGCTTATTTCAAGTACCTTTTCAAAATAGTGCCCTGTGCACAGTTTTGATACAATTTTCACAAGCTTGTAAAAAGCTCTCTAGTTGTCCATAGCTTGTGAATTTTAGTTCTTTGGGTAGCTGACATAGCCATCTTGAAGTTCCAATTTTAGTTTTTCAATTTCTAGCTTGTTAGATAGGGCTGCTAGTGGTTTTAATTTCTGTCCAACAATCAGTATCAACTGTCTCAGCTTAAGCTGAGCAGTGAACTGGACCCTTTTTCACAAGCTCTTAATAAGCTCTCTAGTTGTCCCCAACTTGTGATTTTTGGTTTTTTGGAAAGCCCACCAGCTTAACTTGATCCTTCAGTACTTGTTTTTAGCTTTTGAGCTTATTTGATAAGCTAAAATAGCTTTGGAAAAAGGCTGCAGGCCTGTTTGGATAGTTGGTTCATCATAAGTGCTTATTGCTTATTTCCAGCTTATCAATGTGTTTATCTGTGTATTTTAGCTTCATATAAGTAGCTTGTAGCTTGTTTTATCTTATTCCACTTTTGTTTCCAATTTGCAAGTTTATTTGAGCTTAAAACATCAATATAAGCTCATACTCAAAACTGTTGTGATCATAAGCTTCTAAAACAGCTTATTTTTAATTTGTAAAATTTTTGTCTTCATTAAAGTTTCATATTTTAAGTAGTTAAATAGTTTTCAAAAATAAAATCCATAAAAACATCATTTTAAATATAGTGATAGCGTTTATTTAATAGAAATTAGCTTTTTAATTTTTCTTTTCAGCTTATTATTAAGCAAATTCTGTTTTTAGAATTTTATTAGTTTTCTGTCACCTTAGGATATTTTTAGAAAAAGTTTCATAATTTTCTCTGTTTGTTTAGTATTTATTATAATTTTAAATAGTTAAAAGTATTAAATAATTATTAAAAAATAAATAAAAAACATAAAAAATATCTTTTCAGTTTAAAAATTAGTTTTATAATATTCTAGATTTTTCTAAGTTAAAATTTCATTTTTCCAGGTTTATTTTATATTTTCTAGTATTTAAGTGTATTATAAATAGTAATTAATTAATAATAAATAGATAAAAAGTGTAAAAAAATATATTTTCAATTTTAAAATAAGTTTTATAATATCTTAGATTTTCCTAAATCATAATTTCATTTTTCTAGCTTTATTTCCTATTTTATTATATTTTAGGTTATTAATAAATAGTTAAAAATAGTTTTTAATTAATAATAATTAAATAAATAGTCATAAAAATAATTTTCTTTTTCCAATAATTTTCTTTCATTATTAGGATTGTAAAAATATCATTTTCATATTTTTAGGTCTTTTATTTCTTAGAACTCACATTTTAATTTGTACGTTTACGTAGTTTATTAAACGTACGTATTTACGTTTGTGTTATCTGATTGTTGTGCTTTACAATTCTGTATCCAAATATCATTCCAAACAATCAGTAGTGTAATTATTCACCAAAATCCTTACTGATCACTATCCTTAGTGATTATTCGACACCTGATCGTGTTTAAACACCATTGAGTCTCCGTGGGACTTAACGACCTAGGGAAACACTATACCTCTGATCTTAATTGTATTGCTTTCTGAGCTGTTTTAAGTTTATTACGGTTGACCATTCACAAGTGGTTAGCTTGTGTGATTAAACTTGATTGTTTGGGAGCGAACCAGTGACCATATGGTGTTTTAAGTGAAGAAATGTGTGTTTTGTGTGACTATTGATCATCCAATGGCCACATGAATTTTATGTTTGTGTGGCCTTTTCTAACATTTAGTCACACAAAGCATGTTTCTTTTGGGTATTTAGTCACATACAAATTAAGCATAAAGTGGCCAAAAGTGTTAATAAGTGTGACCATATGGTGTTTTAAGTGAAGAAATGTGTGTTTTGTGTGACTATTGCTCATCCAATGGCCACATTAATTTTATGTTTGTGTGGCGCTTTCTAACATTTAGTCACGCATCGAATTAAGCAAACTGTGACCAAAAAGTGTTAATAATTGTGACTATATGAATCTTTTAGTCACATATAAGAAATCAATATATATCAAAACAAATTCTAATATATAAAAATATATTCAAAATATATTCAAATACAATAAAATTGGAATGTATATAAAATTGTAATGTCGTACATAATAAAATTCTCAATAATTTAACGACTTCTGACTCTTGATCTTCTTAGCTTCCTTTTGCATGGTATGACTAGAGACGTAGCGCTTCGTATGTAATTTAGGTGCAGTTCTGTTCTCACCAATCAGTTTTATGGTACTTGGTGGTGTTACCTGTAGGAAACAAAAGCCGGGGTATCAAACACTGAATTAAATATGAAGAATGATATATGTAGGTTTATAAAACACATGCATCTATGTACCTTTTCATCGAAAACCACTTGATCCTTTGGCCATGCATAAAAACCACCTACTGCATCCTTAACTGTTTTGAGACCGTTACTTCCTACATCCGGTATGCACGCTGCATCCACTAAAGATTTTTCAATAGAAACTCTGTAGCAATCCTTTGGGAGTGGTTTGTTATGAAGCATTTGTTTTCCATCAGTTTTGTACACGGTACCCTCCGCAATAATAGTTGATTTCTTTAAGTGCCACAGTCTGCACTTAATTACCTAAAAAGATAATTTGTTGCATGTATATATGTATCAGTAATTAATTAAACTAAAGAACATATGAAAATGTTTAAATACATACTTGTGGTAGTACTGTTAATGGAGACTCCTGTTCTTGTAATCCAGAAAGTTGACGTGAAGAATCCTTTCGTTTTGATCTAGTCGATTTCTTAGATCCGACAGATTTAACAGTTTCCTATATGTATAATACACAGTAAATAAATAATGTACGTAGAATTCAAAAATCCCAGGGGGAGTGATTTATTACTTACACTTATTTGAATTTCCTTTTCCAAAGTTGCAAGTCCATTAGACTTCTCAATGCTCGCAACTTTCTCACGTCCAGCAACACGTGTTCCGGCATCCTCATCAGCACTGCTATTTAAAAGATTAATGTTCACCGGAGACACCTGAAATATAAATTGTTTAAGAAGACTGCAGCAGTATTTAAAAGGGTAAAAAAAAGATGGAATGTTACTTTCTTATGTCTTACTTCCGTTTCTGTCAATGGAGTTGAAGTTGACTGCAACTGCCCCCTTTGTGCAGCCAATTGTTTCATCAAATCCTGTATTACCGCCTCTTTTTCTTGACGTTGGCGCCTCTCATCATCAAGTTCACTTTGAAGTAACACCACTCTTTCATCAGATGCTTGTCTGATTCGAGGCAGATCAAAATACCTCTTATAGGTTACTCCACCTCCCACTCCTCTCGCATATCCTCCCTTTTCCTTACCTAATACAAATGTCATGGCATCAGTGCCATGATCAAGCTTCAAGGTTCCTTGTTTGATATTCTCCTCCGTCTCTTTCTGCACACACAATATGGGAAATAGGTTATTTAATTCTACCAGTATCAAATTATAAATAACAGTATTAACTTATAACTAACAGAATTAATTAATAACTAATAGCTTTAACTAATACACTATCAGTTTTAACTAATACACTATCAGTATTAACTTATAACTAACAATAAACATAATCATAAAATGAGTCAAACTTACAATTTTTTGTCCAACGGTTCTGATATCATCATCGTGAAATTCTCCGTCTTTATTCACCCTTCCTTTCAACCACAGCGTACCACGCGGTGGTTCTTCATCTGGTTCAATTTCTTTATTCTCGATCTTATAAACATCAAATACATACACTTGTAAGATAAACCAATATAAACGAAAGTATGATGCTATTAAATGCAAATGTTTAATGTTTAATGTTACCATTTTATCCATCACACGGGCGTATCCACCTCGTCCCATTCTATGCTGATAAACAGACTTGGAACGCGCCACTTTAGATGCAGCTGATTTCACCTTGCAACACAAAATAAAAAAGGTGTTTAGATGTAGTAATGCTGATAGTATACAACTAATATATATGGAAACATCAAATGTGACAGATATTTGAACTTGAATAAAAATGAATAATTAACACCTTGTATTCCTCAGTGGCCGTGTAGTTTACAAAATTTACCCAATCTTCAGCTTTTATAATTGCACTATACTTCGTCGGGACTTCATTAAGTTTTGAAAGGGTATTTTGGTTGGGCAATATGTAGTTTTCGGTCAATTTCCTTCTGAAATTCCTTAGAAGTTGACCAAGACGATTCATTATCAGCTTTCGGACAGTCAAGCCAACATCAAAATATCGCTGCAAAGATTAACACAATGTTGTTAATTAGTTGCACATAATGTAAATGCAGAGATAAACTTATTAACACCTTGTACCTACGACAGCCAAGCCACTACTAGTTAAAAAAAAGTATATGTGTACCGTGATTTCGTCCCACATTTTATCTCTTGCTTCTGAATCAACCTTCCTCCAGGATAGAATCCTGACACCTATATGCTCACGAACCAAATCACCCAAAAAACTCGAAAACAATGCCCTGTTTTTTCCTGATATCCTATTCAGTGCATCGAAGGTTACACTGACCTTTATTCCGTCGGTTTTTCCATAATCCCTGCGAAACTTAGCTAACCTAGTTATGCCCCTCTTAACAACATTCGCATTTGAATGGTTGTTTTCAGCATCCTCACCCTCATCTGAATACGCCTCTGATTCATATCCAAATGGGTTATCATTTTCACGATCAGAATAAACCAAATCATCCTGACAATTGGTTTGAGTTGCCATGATTCGTCAGAAGTAATGTGTTAAAGAAAATTAGTAAACTTAATTGGTAAATAATGGTGTAAAAATTGAAGTTCTGGTTGTTTTGCTTGAATCCTGATTTATTGGAGTAAAATTAGGGCTCATTATGGGGCAGTTTTTCAAATAAGGAAACCATAAATTCCTAAGTACTTTTAAAAATTTTGGCTGAAATTTGGCTCCAAATTTCATAATTTTAAAATGTGGCTCCAAATTGATAATATAGAATTTAAATATTTCATTTTTGGCTGCATTTTGAAACCAACACACCCATGACAGAAATGGTTCTTACCCACAGTCCCAAACACCCATATAACTTCAAACCAGCTGTATCAAAGCACATATAACTGCAGCTACACTAAAATCTCACCACATGGCGCATACAAATGAAGAAACAAAATAAAAAAATGGAATTAAAGCAACTAATTAAGCAACTATAACTAATAAGCAGTCCCATATAAACAAGTAAGCACAAAAATAATCAAATCCAACCAAGGACTGCTGACACAACAAACAGCCCTGATACCTTACTTTAAGCCTATAAATAACCTATTTATAAGCACTTAAATAAGCTCTAACATCCTCCAACAGTAAAAAAAATCAAGAAATCATGTAAATGCAATTAACTTAAAGCAAAAACAACAAAAAAAACACCCTAAAAATTGACAACAACCTAAAAAATGAACAACCTAAGCAAAGCACTTATGAACCGCATATCCATGGCTCAACATTGAACAGAGTTTGGATCAACCTCAAACCTACAATAATACATTCTACCAGATATGAACTTAAACACCACAACCAATTCCTAAATGCAAAACAACATTAAAAAAAGATGAAACAAACTAGCGAGCGCAACCCATTCCATTCCATTGGATAAACCATCAAAAGATCCATACATGTTTCATCGTTAATATATCTACAAACCATAATATTAAACCAAGACATTAGACATTATAAACAGATGACACTATAGCAAAAGAAACCATCCCTTTACATAGCGAGCAACCCTTCAACCATTCATCGACTTAATTTGTTCTTCCTTGGTCTCGATATCCTCCTCAGCTTGAGTAATGAGATCATTCAACCCCTGCAGCTTAGTCCTCGTAGCCTCCATGTCATGCCTAAGATCCATCAATGTGTCAAAATATTCATCCCCATCTCCAATAGCTACCATCTCAGCAATTAAAGCATTAAAATGCGCAATCTCATTCTTTACTGTGGTGGCCTCTTCGCGCATCCGGTTTATAAAGCCACGGAGACTGGAAATTTGCTGAGCCTTGAAGAAACTCATGTAACCATCAACAGATGTCTCCCCGCTAAACTCAATTAGGTCATCAATAACACGCTTAGCCAAATGGTTTTGTGGTGATGGTGCTGCCATTGATAATGAAATTGGGTAAAATATGATATTATTGAAAGATTGCAAAGAAAGGTTGAAGAAGAGTTGTGGGGATAGTGTGATAGAGAAGATACTTGTAACTCCTTATGAATTCAAACTATAAAGACCTAAACTTTAAATCCGAAAAACAAGTCCTCGTTTTAAACTATCACTATAAATTAATTAGGGGTGTTTATCCGTTTGGTTATCGGGTTGTTTGGTTTTGTTAAATCGGTAATCTTTTTATTCGGTTCAACACGAAAACCGAACCGAACCGAACTAGAATTAAACCGAAGCGAGCCGAAAACCGAATATGAATTCACTTCGCTTCTTGGGTTGACCCGAAAAGTCTTAAAAACGGATAAAATGGAAAGAAACGGACTAACGCAGACGGAAACGTGTAAGAACGTAAGAAAACGTATGGAACTTAAGAAAATGTACATTAATATGTAAAACATATGAAAGCGTATGAAAACGGACGAAGATGTCTAAAATAGATGAAAACGGGTAGAAATGGACGAAAACGGTCAAAAAACTTATACAAACGGACTAAAACATGAAAAACCCAGCGAGAAAGTGTAAACACGGACGAAAACGTGCAAACAAAAACGTAACGTATAAAAACTGATTAAAAAGGACAAAGTCGTACGAAAACGGTTGAAAAAGTATGAAAACAGACGCAAACGTGTAAAACCGTATGAAAATGTGTAACAGTGTAAGAAAGCGTATGAAAACGGCGGAAAAGTCTTCAAAACATATGAAAATGGCTAAAACGGACAAAAAACGAACTAAAGCGGACGAAAACGTATAAGAACGTAATAAAATGTATGTTAATATGTAAAACATATGAAAACAGACGCAAAACGTCTAAAATAAATGAAAACGGCTAGAAACGGACGAAAACGGTCAAAAACTTATACAAACGGACTAAAACATGAAAAACCAGCGACAAAGTTTAAACACGGACGAAAACGTGTAAACAAAAACAAAAACGTATAAAAACATATTAAAAAGGACAAAGTCGTACGAAAACGGTGGAAAAAGTATGAAAACGGACGAAAACGTGTAAACAAAAACAAAAACGTATAAAAACTTATTAAAAAGGACAAAGTCGTACGAAAACGGTGGAACAAGTATGAAAACAGACGCAAACGTGTAAAAACGTATGAAAATGTGTAAAAGTGTAAAAACGTACAAAAACGGACGAAAACATGTGAAAAGAGACGAAAACGTGTAAAAACGTACAAAATCGGAAGAAAACATGTACAAAACTAAGAAAATGTATGAACACGGACGAAAACATATAGGACAGACTAAAACGCACGAAAACGCACAAGGGTTGTGTTACCGTGCCCAACGTATATAACGCAACCCTAAACACAGTTTCACACAATGTTTTGAGTAAGACACATGAGTTAATGATTTTATGTCATCCTGAAATGTCAAAATTAACGTGCCCACCTTTAATAACTTTAATACAATTCATATAACCTTCACACTATAATATGGGTCAAAAGCATTGGGTTATAGTTGCTTAGAGTTTCATTTTACGACATGATTCAGTCAATAGTATATATAAAATTATATCTGAAACCATGTTACGGTTTTGGAAATTCAAACATGTTACGGTTTTGGAAATTCGCATTCGGTTTAGGAAATTCAAACATTCAATCAATAGTATATATAAAATTATAGTCACACATGTTACGGTTTTGGAAATTCGTGTTCGGTTCGTGATCGGGTGATAAAGAATAATGAAAGATATTTGGATTTTGTGAATAAATTGATGAAACATACACTAAAAACAAAAAAAGAGCAAGGTTAGATCAAGTGGTTAACACTCTTGCCTCTGGAGAAAGAGGTCAAGGGTTCGATCCTTACCCCTTGCAAGGCCGGAGGTTCTTTTCTACCTTTGGTAGAAAAGAAAGCAGCCTCTCAAGGGTTCGATCCTTACCCCTTGCAAGGCCGGAGGTTCTTTTCTACCTTTGGTAGAAAAGAAAGCAGCCTCTCAAGGGTTCGATCCTCACCCCTTGCAAGGCCGGAGGTCCTTTTCAACCTTTGGTAGAACCGGAAGCAGCCTCTCTACCTTAGGTAGGGGTAAGGCTGTCTACGTCTCAACCTCCCACATACACTGTGGAAGACGATATTGGGACCCATAACCCGTGGAAGACGGTACTGGGAGTTAGTTTATTTTTTTATTTTTTTATTTTTTTAAACTAAAAACAACTAAATAAGCAAATAAATCAACTAACAAAAGTCGAAATAACGTAAAATGCACTTAATCCTAAAAATACCAAATATTGTAAATTTAAGCATAAAATTTAAAATTATTTTTTAAAAGTCCTAAATACTTAAACATATATATATATATATATATATATATATATATATATATATATATATATATATATATATATATATATATATATATATATATATATATATATATATATTTTAAATTATACTTTTCTGAATTTTATTTTATTTATTATGAATAAAAAACCTTTTTAAACTAATTAAATGAAAAAAATCATTAAATCATAAGAGAAAAAACATTTTTAAACTAATATGAAAAATTTTCAAAAATTTAAGCAAATTTAAAATTCCCCCCACAAATTAAATTTATTCCCCCCAAAGTTTGCATCAAGGCATTTCAAACTAATTGCAAAAATTAACTCGATCCTCCTCCTCCTCCTGTACCGCCACACCTCCCTCTCATCTCACTACAAATCCCGTCACCACCACAACTCTCCCGTCATAGACCCACCAGTCCCGTCACCACTGGTAAGTATTGTTATCTTCCTTTTGTACACATCGTTCTAACACATAAAATAACCCTGTCAAGCCTATTATAATTGAACATTTGTTTCGAGATATCCTCTTGTAAATTATGTCAGTTTCTTGTTAAATTTAGATAGTTAATTGGTTAAAAAATTTAAGAAACCCTGTTAAGCCTGTTACCACATGAACATGGAACCATAATTTAGCTAGTTAATTTCTTATTTTTCCTTGACCCAAACATCCCTTTAGGAACTGTTTCATTAGACTTTATTCAATTCTTAGCATAATTCAATACGACATTCAATCTTTAAGCTATCCTCATTACTTGGAATGTCTTTTTTAACTTTTAAGATCATCAATTGAAGTTTGATGTTGTCTTGTATAATCTTCAATAACTTGGACTGTCTTTTTAACATGCCTGCAGGGACTACATTTATAAACATTGCAGCTCAGATAAGTGGGACACATTTATAAACATGGACAAGTCTTGGATAGGAACTAATAGGACCAAAAAATCTTATGTTGATGGAGTAAAAGCGTTTATTGATTATGCAGTACACAACTTGCGGAAGATGGGGAACATCGACCCACGAGTTAAGAAAAATGATCTTTCAATGCCATGTCCGTGTACAGATTGTTTAAACCACATAGAGCATCAAGTGGAGAAAGTGCAGTTCCATTTATTCAGCAATGGGTTTGATCTAAGCTACCTAAACTGGACTAAACATGGAGAGAATGATGAGTCATCAATAAGTACCGAAACACCTGTTAACGCTACAACATAGTTTGTTGACGACACGGATTTTGCTTCAGATATTCCAACAGATGCCCCAGCAACAGTAGAAATGGTTAATGCTACAAAAGATAATTTTGATGAGGATGATCTTGTCAAGTTTCAAAAATTATTATTAGACGCAGAGAAGCCTCTTTACGCAGGATGTCCTGACTTCACAAAGATGTCCGCAATAGTTAAACTACTCAACTTGAAGGGTAAGTACGGATGTTCTGATAAGTTCTCTACTGAATTACTAGGATTGTTAAAGAAGATGCTGCCTGCTGGTAACGAAATGGTGGAAAAAACTTATCAAGCCAAAAAATATTTGAAATTGATGGGATCAGGATACAAAAAGATACATGTATGTATCAACAACTGCCTTCTTTACTGGAAGGGTGACAAGGATTTGACTGCGTGTCGAACTTGTGGGATATCAAGATGGAAGGTGGATAATAAGACTAAGAAAGTGTACGAAAACATTCCAGCAAAGGTAATGTGGTACTTTCCAATTATACCAAGACTGCAACGACTATTTAAGCTAGAAAGTATTTCAGAGGATTTAAGATGGCACGCGACACGGAGGATAACCGATGGTGTGTTACGTCACCCCACAGATTCAAAGGCATGGCGTACCATAGATGAAAAATTCCCCGAAATTGCTGAAGATCCAAGAAATCTACGGCTAGGAATATCGGCTGATGGGGTTGACTTCAACTCAGGAAATAGGCATCACAGTGTATGACAGTTTTAACGGTCATATACAACCTTCCTCCATGGTTGTGTATGAAAAGAAAGTTTATCATGCTTTCGGTATTAATATCGGGATACCCGGGAAATGATATCGATGTTTTTTTAGAACCGTTTGTTGATGATCTACAAACCTTATTCGATACAGGGGTTGATACATATGATGCATCCACAAAAGATAACTTTAATCTACGTGCCATTGTGTTATGGACAATAAATGATTACCCTGCACTTGGTACATTATGTGGCTGCCCGTACAGTGGATTCAAAGGTTGTGTAGTATGTGGGAAAGATACAAACTGTGTTAGACTTTCTGCCTCATCCAAGCAAAGTTATGTTGGTCACAGACGATATCTACCATATGACCATCCGTTCAGAAGGCAAAGGAAGGCATTTAATGGACAACAAGAATTTCTCCCGGCTCCAAACCCAATGACCGGGGAACAAATATACAACGAGGTACAACATATTGAAAATAAGTGGGGAAAAGGAAAACGAACAAACAATAATGCATCAGAAAACCAAGAAGATACGAGAGGTAGAGGTGGGAAGATTCAAAAGCAGAAAAGAAACATAACAGAAGTAGAGGGTAGTTCAAGCCAAGTAAACGGACAAAACGGTGCGTATTGGAAGAAATTCAACATTTGGTATCGAAAACTTAGGTATTGGAGGCATAATTCTGTTCCACATTGTATTGATTTTATGCATGTAGAAAAGAATGTTGCTGAGAGTCTCGTCGGAACTTTGCTACATGTTCCAGGAAAGACGAAAGATGGACTGAATGCTCGATTGGATCTGGCTGAGTTGGGGGTAAAACAAGAGTTGTTTGCTATGCAAGAACAAGACAAAACAACACTACCTCCAGCAGGTTACACATTAACGAATGCTGAAAAAGATATTTTTTGTGAAACTTTACACAACATCAGGGTACCACAAGGCTATTGTTCAAATTTCTCTTCTTTGGTCAGCCTAAAGGATAGGAAGCTCATTGGCCTAAAATCGCATGACTATCACATGCTAATGCAAGAGTTTCTGCCAATTGCAATACGTTCAATCATGCACCCACCCACACGATATGCTATTATCAGGTTTTGCTTTTTCTTTAAATCAATATGTTGCAAAGAAATAATATTGCAAGAACTAGATAATATGCAAGCAGAACTGGTAGTGACACTGTGCCTACTCGAGAAGTTCTTTCCTCCATCATTCTTTGATATTATGATACATTTGACTGTGCACCTAACTAGGGAGGTAAAATTATGCGGTCCCATATGCTTTCGGTGGATGTATCCATTCGAAAGATGTATGAAGGTTACTAAAGGACATGTGCGGAACAGAAATAGACCAGAAGGATGCATTGCTGAGGAGACTATTGCGGAAGAAACAATAGAGTTTTTTAGCGAATATCATAAATCCATGAAAACTGTTGGTATCCCACCTGATAAACATGAAACAGATGAAAATGAGGAAGGAAAGCCATTGTCGGCCGGTAAATCAACTGAAGTTTCTGCGGAACTCTTTCAGAAAGCACATTAGTATGTAATAAATAATACAGATGAAATTGTACCGTATATCGAGTAAGTCTTACTAACACATGTCTATTTCGTTACTGAAAATTAAATGATGTATCAAATATAATAATCAAACACGTTGTTTCAGGCGACACAAGCAAGTTTTGAAAGCAGAAAACCCGGGTAAACGAATAGCATTTCTGGAGAATGAGCACAGCAAATCTTTTGCCAATTGGTTACGCAAAGAAGTAATTAATCTTATGTTACTCAACATACCCTTTCTAAACCTTATTTCTCAGCTCATTTTGATCTGAAAATTGGTGTACTTATTGTTTTGAGCTAATATATACTTCTAATGAAATTCAGGTTGAGAGAGAGTTACAAATCGACAAAGAAAGTGTATCAGAAACTGTAAGGTGGATATCCTATGGACCACGCGCCACCGTAGTGAAATACGATGCATATCACATCAATGGGTATACTTTTCGTACGAAAGATCATGAAGGCAAAGTTTACCAGAACAGTGGGGTTAGTGTTGAGGCATTAGATATCCACATATCTAAAGAAGTTGCAACCACAAGAAAAGCATATTATTATGGGGTTTTACAGGAGATATGGGAACTAGATTACCGTTACATGCAAATTCCTCTTTTCAAATGTGACTGGGTTAATCACAAAGCTGGTGGTGTGAAACGCGATACTACTCTTGGGTATACATTGGTTGACCTGAATAGTTTAGGCCACAAGTTTGATCCATTCATATTAGCCGCACAAGCACGACAAGTGTTTTATGTGAAAGACCAGGTAGATAAAAAATTGTCTATTGTGTTTAAGACACCTCCCAAGAATTACAAAGATAAGTATGACGAAGCCGATGAGGAATTTAGTACCTTCATTCACCAGCACAATGATAACATATTGCCACGTGTGGATCGACGTGACTTGGGTAACGAATCATGAACTGACTACTATCGAACCGACTGTGGAGGTGTTGTTATACGAAAGTCCAAGTGAACCATGTTATGGTCAAGTTGTCACACTCTACCTTTATCATATTTCACTCTTTTAAAGCATATAGACATTCGATTTTTTGTACTTTTTTAAGAATTTATGTTTATAATACAAGACTTAATATTAGTTAAATCTGTTAGGTATATTTTTTTGTTTAAGGATATGTTGAAAAGAAAGAATTCTCACAGATTGGAGATGTATGGAAGCTGTGCTAGTTGATGTGCTATAGTACAGAGTTAATTCTGGTGATGTCATTTTTAAGTCTGTTTGACCATTCTTTAGTCTGGTAGTGCAAAAAATAAAAAACGATTTTTACTGTTTAAATAGTACCGTTACCTAATTTTAGATGGTCAGAAGTATTTATATGGATAATTTTTATTTTTAGAAATCATATTTATCCTTTAATTACTTTATCCTAATCTTTAAAAGTTTAATTATTTTATTTCGATTAAGTCTCCTCACCAGCACTAAACCCTAATTGCCCTGCACTACCAGTAATTCAATTAACATAAAAGATGGCACAATTAAAGTTTGTAGACAAGCACAATCAAGTGGGATTTCTCAAAAAGCCTGCTGAAAGCACAGGCTTCGAGCAGATAGTGGACTTTCTAAAGGGTAGTCATATCAGGTATGCCCTTACTCATAATCCAACTATCTATGATTCCCTAGTCAAACAGTTCTGGCAGACTGCTACTGCTAGAACTATTGCTGATGGGACACTAGAGTTAAATGCAACTATTGATACGTTAGAGTATTCAATCACTGAGGAATCAGTCAGAAGCAAGCTTCAATTGGCTGATGCCTCAGGGATTTCAATGTTGGCAAATCATGACCTCTTTCAGGGATTGGAAAAGATTGGATATCCAACTGATGGAACATTCACTTTTTGGAAGAGTCATTTTATGCCACAATGGCGTTTCCTTGTGCATCATATTTTACATTGTATGAGCTCTAAAAGTGGTGGATGGGATCAATTTGGAAGCAATATTGCTTCTGCATTGGTCTGTCTCTCCACTGGCAGACTCTTCAATTTTTCAAAAATGATTTTTGATGCCATGGTTGCTAATTCCAAGAATAAGAAAAAGTTTTTGATGTACCCAAGATTTTTGCAAATGATCTTAAATGTTGAAACAGCAAGCAAACATCCTTACATTGCTCTCCCTTTCACTAAAAATATATTTGGTAATATGAAAAGGGGTTTTGAAGGGGCACACAAGCCACTTTTGTCTGCTATGTTGCCTTCTGTTGCTACTGACCCTGAAGGTACATCTACATCTGTTCCATCTCCTACTGCTACATCAGAAGCTCAGGCTCAACCTACATCTGAACCTGAAAAAACAGAGTTTCAACAGAGGACACCAACACCCCCACCACCTTCACCTTCAGTCCATAAGGAAGAACCACCAGTGATTCCTCAACCACAACCTCCAACACCCACTACTACAGCAGAACCCAGTTCCTTATCTATGGAAGATCTACTTCAATTGGTTCCACAACTGATTTCAAGGGTTGATGAGTTGGAGAAAAAATTGAAGAAGACCAAGAAGTCACTGGGGACTACTCTTAAAAGAGTTAAGAAATTGGAGGGGAAATTCAAACAGACGGGGATAGACATTACAGACTCAGAAGGTGAGGAATCCTCTGAGGAAACTCAAATTAGTCCTCAAGGATTGGAAGCAGCTGAAATCTTGGTTAAGAATTTCAATCACAAGAAATCCTTTAAGAAGAGACTGGATAAAGAAGCTGCAAGTTCTAGTGGAGTGGATAAGTCTGGTGACTTTACTAACGATAAGTCTGGTGGTGCTGAAATTAAATCTGCTTTTGATGAAGATTTTAATACTGGCTTTGATGCTGAAGTTAATACAAGTACTGAACATATTCATCCTGGTAGTGATCCAGGTAGTACTGGTGAGGAGTTTGTGCATAGGGAAGGCAAAGGAATAGTGCAAGAATCTTCTGAGCCAGTGAAGACCAAAAAGCAACTCGCAGAAGAGGAAGCTAGCTTTGCTGAGATTGCTAGGATTCAAGCAGAGGATGCGGCTAAAGAAGCTAAACGTGCAGAACAAACAAGGGATGATGAGCTGATTGCCAAAACTCTGCAGGAGGAACCACAATTAACTGAAGAACAAATGAAAAGGAAAGCTGAAGTTCTGGAATCTGCCAAATTCTACACTGATGAAGAATGGGATACTATAAATGAAGATTATTAGTAAACAGAGATATCCTTCCTGATATTGGCGGAGAAGACTATGCAAGTAAATTGGTTGAGATTATTAATGAGAAGAAGAGGCTTCTCAGATAGCAGAGACAAAGAGAAAGGATGAACAGACCCTTGACTAAAGCTGAGCAAAGGGATTATATGATCCACTATGTCAAAAGTCAAGGGAATCCTACCTAGAAGTTGAGCCAGTTAAGGAAATTGAAGAATGATGAACTAAAAGCAGAATTTGAAAAAGTAATGTACCAAAATAAAAAATTTATTCCAATGGATTCAGAGTTGGATCTGTTGGAAGCTTCAACGTTTAAAAGGAAGGGTTACAATCTTCAACCAAAGGATGCTAAGAAGCACAAGATTGCAGAGACTGAAAAGGTTGCTGAAGCTGAAAAACTTGGTGATAAGCCAAAAACTGTAAAGAAAGAGGAGGAAGCTGAGGTTAAGCAACCAGTTTTGAATATGACAAGGAAGAAATCCACTGGAAAGAAAGGAGTGAAAAAGGATAAGACAAATGTTAAGAAGGAAGTGGAAGAGTACATGAAGGATAAGGTTGATGAACCGTCATCAGAAGAGTTTACCATGGGCTCCATTCCTACAGGTTCAGCACTTCCTGCTAAGATTGCAAAGGTTCAGATCATCAAAAATGGGAAAAAGCTAGTTTACCTGATAGTAAGGGAAAATCACACAGACACTATATATGTGAACTTTCCTGGTTTATTGAGTGATTTGTCCAGGGATGATTTGAAGACCATGTACCAGCTGATGATGGAGAAGCATGGTGACGAGAGACCTGAAGAGGAATATGAAAGAGTCCTTTGGGGTGACTTGAAGACCATGTTTGAGACACCAGATGCTGATGATGAAATGTGGAAGCTGGCCTGTCAAGAGCAAGTGATCAGATGGAGATATTTCCACACTTGTCAGGTGCACTGTTTAGAATTAGAAACTGCAATTCTTTATATGCTTACAGAAGTGGAGTATCCACTTCCAAACAGTATTTGCAGGGCTATGCTTGAGAAGAAGCTTTTTGGTGAAAGAAAGGATGATGCATGCTATCAGCTTTTGAGGTTAATTGAATCAAAAGCTCAACAGCAATAATACTGGCAGTATAACAGTTAAGTCTGGTAGTATTCGTAGTTAGTTCTGTTTATGAAAAACATAATAGTTTATTAGAGTTTAGGGAAGGCATATGTACGCGTAGAGATATCTTAGGAAGAGATATCTATATCCTTCTACATGTTTTGTATACTAGGTTTTCCTAAGTGTATAAAGGAACCCTAAAGTATAGTGAAATGAACTTGTACTTAGACGAATAGAAATATTAATAAAATAAGTTTATTAGTGAAATAGTATTTGTGTTCTTCTTGCTTGTTGTTAAGATTCCGCATTAACAATCAAGTACTCGTTGTTAAAGAGTTCTTCATATATATAATTAGTTTGGATTTATCCAAGTTTAGTATATTGTGGTGTTGCACAAGTGTTAATGTGTGTGCATATCAATGTGACTATAAAAGCCATCACCTACAAACCCACATATTCATTAACAGCACAATAAATGCAACAAACTTGACCATATGGTGTTTAAAGTGAAGAAACGTGTATTTTTTGTGACTATTGATTATCCAATGGGCACATCAAATTTATGTTTGTGTGGCCTTTTCTAACATTTAGTCGCACAAAGAATGTTTGTTTTGGGTATTTAGTCACATAAAATTTATCATAAAGTGGCTAAAAGTGTTAATAAGTGTGACCATATGGTGTTTCAAGTGAAGAAATGTGTGTTTTGTGTGACTATTGATCATCCAATGGCCACTTGAATTTTATGTTTGTGTGGCCTTTTGTAACATTTAGTCACACAAAGCATGTTTGTTTTGCGTATTTAGTCACATACAATTACTCATAAAGTGGCTAAAAGTGTTAATAAGTGTGACCATATGGTGTTTCAAGTGAAGAAATGTGTGTTTTGTGTGACTATTGATCATCCAATGGCCACATGAATTTTATGTTTGTGTGGCCTTTTCTAACATTTAGTCACACAAAGCATGTTTGTTTTGGGTATTTAGTCACATACAATTAACCATAAAGTGGCTAAAAGTGTTAATAAGTGTGACCATATGGTGTTTAAAGTGAGGAAACGTGTATTTTGAGTGACTATTCATCATCCAATGGCCACATATTAAGTTACGTGACCATATGTACTGGATTTTGGCTACACTTGAATAATATGTGTGACAAAACGTTTAGTGTGACCATATATGGCATTTGGTCACGGTGTTAGTAGCAAATGTGACTTTATAGATTAGCTTTCGGCAAGCTAACACAAACTAAACTTTAAACACACACATTAACTTACGTGAACATATGTACTGGATTTTGGCTACACTTAACGAATGTGTGACAAAACATTTAGTGTGACCATATATGGCTTTTGGTCACAGTGTTCAAGTGTGTGACATATATTTGTCACTGTTTATATGTATATCGTGACTAATGCTTCAACCTTACTTTTCATTTGTCACTTGTTCCAATTTCAGATGTGGCTAAAGAGTTGGCAAAACATATCAGTCACCCTTAAATAATGTGTGACAAAACTTGACTCTATGATTTAGACACACAAAAAATTACTTCATGTGACTAACGCATCAAGGTTACTTGTATTTGTCACGCGTTCCAAATTCATATGTGGCTAAATGATCTGAAACAAAATCACCAGATACCTTTAGCCACACAACGTTCAATTGTGTGGCGATACAGTTCTAATGGTCACACAATTAAAATTTTCATGTGTGACTAATTAGTACATGTTGTCAATTTTCGTACCTTCAGCCACACAAATATGCGAATGTGTGGATGTTCCATTTCGACCATGCGTGACCAAATCCCGTTTTTGTACTAGTGTAATAAAAACTATTAAGGCTAACAATCTCCCCCTAAGGGGTGGTCATTCAAAATATGCTCCACTTGATTAGGTCTTTACTTTTCTCGAGCCTGAACTTTGTGTGTAGATATAGAATAGTCTTAATTATTTGTTCCTTCATGCGTTGTGATCAGTTAATGTGGTTGTCTGCCGTTGTCAACTTCGTTGGTTAGGTGTCTCCACGCCTTTCTCCACCATGCACATAATTCTATTTGTCTTTTGGTTACCAATGATGTAGTTCTCGAGTCTTTATACTTTGTAGATTCTTTGACATTGACGAAGAATCATCTTTAACTTTGTGTTGCCTTTGATTTTGATGAGAACTTTCATGTGTTGTTGGTATGAGCATGTGGAGAATCTGCACGAGCAATCCGCTCCGGAGCTTCCATAAGAAGAAGACATAAAAACAGGTTAGTAATAAGCGGATTCCGGCGCTTACAAGTTTGAATTTCGAGGGTGTTAACAGCATAGTGTGAAAACACATCTCTAATTCTCACAAAGGCCGTTCCTGAACTGGAGTCCCACAAGTGAGATAACGCGATATACCGAAGTACACCTATAGTTCAGATGAGTCGCTGAGGTACACCGAAGCTAGGGGTGTTATTCGGGTTGACCCGGTCGGGTTCGGGTCAACTCGGGTCGGGTCAACTCGGGTCAAGACATAAAAAAACATACCCGAACCCGACCTTGTTTAAGGGTCGGGTCAATCGGGTCGGGTCAATTCGGGTTCGGGTCAACTCGGGTCGGGTCAATCGGGTCGGGTCAATTCGGGTTCGGGGTCAACCCGAATATTTTACATTGTAAAAATGTTGTCAAACCGGGTTATTCGGGTTCGGGTCGGGTCAAGGCTAAAAAAATATACCCGAACCCGACCTTGTTTAGAATTCGGGTCAATTCGGGTTGACCCGATTGACCCGAATATATTTTTGAACCCGATTGACCCGAACCGAATTGGCTCGGGTCGGGTTCGGGTCGGGTCGGGTTCGGGTCGGGTCAGCCCGAATGACACCCCTAACCGAAGCATCACCCCACGACTGTAGACCGTTTGAGACACACTAAGCGTAATCCACAGGGAGTTACCGAAGTGACCTGCTGTCAGGGCTGCTTGATGTTGACCCTGGCAGGAGTTTCCATTCAATCACTGAAGATCACAGATGTGAAACTTCTCATAAATGTTCTGGCAGATTGCTAAGATCTGCGTAGGACTCTAGAATATATCACTTGTGTCCTTAATGATGAACAGCAAGCGATGTCATGTCGTGTGTTCCTATGAGATCTTTTGATGAATCTCGTGGCTCTAGACTCAATAAGTTCATTTTGGTTTTCCTAAGCAGAGACTAGGGAGAGGGTCTCCTTCTTCAATATCAACGATCTCTAAGAGAAAGTCGATAGATTATGTAGGGTTCCCAGTGAGAATGAAGCAAATCCTTTTAAGAGGAATTGAGTAGCTAGAAGGTTTAGTGCAGTGCGTCACTAGGTTCATGACGTCTTTGTCTTCAATACCGGAGTCATCTAAGTGACAACCAGTAGCATATGTATTGAACCCGGTTTCTGCCCTAAGGTTGAATATGGAGGGCTATTTCTTTTCACCCTTTTTCATTACTTTTCCTTTTAATTCTTCAACCCCTTCTTTCTCCTTTCTCACATTACTCCTTTTTTTTCAATCATACCTAAGGACTTCTAGTTGTAAACTATTTGTGATGTCCTTGGGTAGATCCCTCCGGCTCTGGCGGATCATAGGACTGATTTCTTATCCTTAGTCACCTCATAACTCCATGACTGTCCTATTGTTGCCATAAAACCATTTTTTCTTTAAAATCTCTCAAAGTGTTTTTGATAGAAAACATGTTTGGAACACTTTGAGAGTTTTATATTTTCAGAAACACTCCCCCTTCACATGTGCTTATAAGTTTTGACAGAAATCTACACATAGAGGGTAGAGTTCGCACTTTTTGAATTGATCGACTTTAAATGAGCTAGACCGATTCGAGACACGTTTACATCACTAGAGAACTAGCTTGAAATTATTACCCGTCCTGGTCAAGTCCATAGAAAGTTTCTCGAGATGGTACATGATTCATCGTCAATTCATTGGTTTCAACTGAGTCGAGCTCATTTTGAGATTCAAACACCGATCATTAAACATTTTGATCACATTTTAATCACGTCTCCTCCCCCTCAAAAATAGCATATTCGTGATATTTTTTATATCAACGGATTAAACAACATTTTAGAATCTTTTAGGGAGACAAACGGATTTGAGTTAAGCATGAATTTGGAACATTTTTGTTTTATACTCCCCCTTTAATAAAGCATAATCAATTAAAGGGTTTTAGAGGGAGTTATCTTGAGCACAAAGTATTTTGAAAGATTTTGAAAATCTTTTTGAACAATCTTGAAAAGGTGCTCAAGATGATGATGATTTCTCACCAGTTTAAATGTAGTGCACTGAAGCGTACACTTGATTTTTCTTTAAAAACACGAGTTTTGATTTGAAATAATCAAAAGTCATCATTTTAGTCCGGGTTTCGTACTGAAGTATACGAAAGCCATTGTTGAAGAATTTTTTTTGAGAAACGACATGTTTTAGAAAACATTTAAAGAACTCTCGCTCAAGCATCTGTACATGCCCGTATCATTGTTGAATGACATTTCTAGAAACATACAGAATATCGATTATACAAGAGACATGTCGTGAGAAGAATATTTTTGGATTTTTGATTTTCTATTGTTTTTGTATTTTTGAAAGTTTTATATTTTTATATTTTGCTTTTGTTGGTTTTTCAAATTTTGTATTTTGTTTTTCAAAAATATTTACAGCGAAGCTTTTTGGAAAATCATTTTCAAGAAGATTCGATAAGACGTTCTAACTCCTCAGGGGTTAGGCTTCGCATTCTAATTCGTCGAACTAAATCGTCAAACCTTTCTTTTGGAAGGGCTTTAGTAAATATATCGGCGAGTTGGTAATCTGTCTTCACGAAAAATAATTCAACAGTACCTTCTTCCACATGTTCTTTTATGAAGTGATAGCGTACTCTGATATGTTTAGTCTTTGAGTGATGAACAGGATTGCATGATATGGCTATGGCACTTTTCGAGTCACAATACATAGGTATTTTATCGAAAGTAAAGCCATAATCTGTGAGTTGTGTTCTCATCCAAAGAACTTGAGCACAACACGCAGATAGAGACACATACTCAGCTTCAGCGGTTGAAAGTGCAGTGCAATCTTGTTTCTTTGAAGACCAGCTTACTAACTTTTCACCCAAAAATTGTGCTCCTCCTGATGTACTTTTTGCTGTAACTTGGTCACCTGCGTGGTCCGCATCTGAAAAGGCAATTAGATCAAATCCGTATTCCTTCGGATACCAAAGACCCTTGTGAATGGATGTCTTCAGGTACCGAAAGATCCTTTCAACCTCTTTGAGGTGCAGTTCGGTAGGCTTAGCCTGAAACCGTGCTAATAAGCAAACAGCAAAATGAATATCGGGTCGACTAGCAGTGAGGTACATGAGAGAACCAATCATGCTCCGATATTTCTTCGGATCAATAGGTTTCCCAAACAAATCGGCTCCAATTTTCGGTGATGTTACCATTGGTGTTCCAACCGAGTCACAATTATCCATACCATGATTTTTCAAAATCTCAGTTGTGTATTTAGCTTGATTAATAAAAATTCCACGTGGGGACTGATGTATTTGTAAACCAAGAAAAAATTTTAGTTCCCCCATCATGGACATTTCAAATTTGCTTTTCATGAGATTTTCAAAATGTTTTGAAAGATTCGGATTAGTGGACCCAAAAATGATGTCGTCCACGTAAATCTGAACAATCAAAATGTCATTTTTGCATTTTTGTGTAAACAAGGTAGGATCGACCGTTCCTTTGGTGAAATTGTTAAGGATAAGGAAACAGGACAGTTCGTCATACCACGCTCTCGGAGCTTGCTTTAAACCATAGATTGCCTTTTTGAGTTTGTAGACGTAGTCTGGATGTTCCATGTCTATGAAGCCTTCTGGCTGACTCACGTACACTTCTTCTTTCAGAGTTCCATTCAAGAATGCGGTCTTAATGTCCATCTGATAAACCGTGATGTTTTTGTGAGCTGCATAGGCTAAGAAAATCATGACTGCCTCAAGTCTAGCTACCGGCGCGAATGACTCGTCAAAGTCTATCCCTTCTTCCTGTCTGTATCCTTTGGCCACAAGACGAGCTTTGTTGCGAATTACAGTCATCTCTTCATCCCTTTTGTTTTTCCATAACCACTTGAGATCAATGACACGAACGTCAATTGGTCTTGGAACCATATCCCAAGAGTCATGTAGACGGTATTGGAGAAGTTCCTCCTGCATCGCTTCTATCCATGCGGGTTCTGCCATTGCCTCGCGAATGTTCTTTGGCTCTATATTGCTAATTGAGCAAAGGTAAATGCATAGGTCGCAATCGGTGGCAAGTTGGCATCTCGTCTGAATTGGCCTTGATGGTTCACCAATAACTTGTTCAATTGAGTGGTCTTTAGTCCACTTCAGAGTAGAAGGATACCGTAGATTATACGAGTGCGAGTTAGATGGTTCTCGTAAGCTTGAAGATGATTCAGCTGATTCCGTAGCAAACGGGTTTTCAAATAAGTCTGCATCTAACGTTGCATCGTTTTGGTTTTGAGTAGGTTCTTCTTGAAATGATATGTTTTGGTTTTGCTCATCAACTGCTGGTAAGACTGTTTGAAGAATTGGAGCTGCTGGAGTAGATGTAGATGATGTTGATGGAGTTGGTGCATTGGTTTCGACCGTTGTAGATGCATCTTCTGTTGGTTGTGGTAGGTGATTTTGAGCGGGTGCAGCGGAATGATGGTTTGATGCATTTGTCGAAGTTCCACCGTAATATTCATCGAACATTAACTCAAAGAAATTCTCCCATTCATGTTCATGAGGAGTGCCAGCAAAAGTTGATGGAGCTCTTTGATGTACGAGTCCTGAACTGATGTGTCCAGAAGTCTGCGGGTTTGGTGCGGGTTCTAGAGCGAGTCTCTCAGAAGCCATTTGTGAAAGTTCATCAAAATTCACGTTCATCGTCTCCATGATTCTCCTAGATCTTATGTTATACACCCTGAATGCCCTCGAGCTATCTGAATATCCAATGAAGATTCCAATATCACCTTTAGCTTTCAGTTTTCCTAGATCTTCTCTGTCGTTTGTCGGATAGCACAAAGCGCCAAACACGTGAAAGTAAGAGATATCAGGTTTTCTGTTGTTCACTATTTCGTATGGGGTTTTATTGAATCTTGGATGGATTAGGGATCGGTTCTGAGTGAAACAAGCAGTGGCAATAGCATTAGCCCATAGAAATAACGGTGCACTAGAATAAATTAGCATTGTGCGAGCAGCTTCCACAAGAGTACGATTTCTTCTTTTAACTACCCCATTCTGCTATGGAGTTCTAACAACTGATGTTTGATGAGTTATTCCAACATCTTCAAAATAATCTCTTAACTCCTGATTTGTGAATTCTGAGCCGTTGTCTTTTCTTACAACTCTTACAGGAGCTTGAAGAAGTACTTGAATACGTTTCAGGAAGGTGATGATGATGCCTGGTGCTTCGTCTTTTGATCTCAGAAATCTAACCCATGTATATCTTGAATAATCATCGACGATAACAAGAATATACTTTTTCCCATTAATGCTTTCAACTCTCATTGGGCCACATAAGTCCATGTGCAACATATGCAACCTTGCTTCCAAACTAGGTACGGATTTGGGTTTGTATGATGCTCTTTTGCTTTTTCCTTGTTTGCATGATGGACATAAGTGATCCTTGGTGTATTTGAACTTTGGAAGTCCATTGACGATGTTGTCTTTGGCAAGTTTGTTGATGGTGTCGAAATTGAGATGGGATAACCGTCTGTGCCACAACCAGGATTTTGTTCCAGATGCTCGTGTCATAAGACATATTGGTGATGAAGAGGCCATTTGGTTAATGTCGATAGCATACAAGTTTGTATCACGATTCCCTGTTAAGAGATTAGTGCCATTCAAGTTTCTAACGAAGCAAGCATTCTTCCTAAAAGCAACCTCTAAATCTGCATCACAGAACTGCCCGACTGAGAACAAATTATGTCCCAACCCTTGGACATAGTAAACCCGAATGATCAAATAATTTCCAAAAGGTAGATCTCCATAACCCATGATAGCTGCTACATGATCATTTCCGAAACGTACGGTTCCCATGAATTGCCAGACGAAATTGATCAGCAGCTTCAGATTCCCGGTCATGTGCTTGGAGCAACCCGAGTCGACGATCCAAAGACATATTTCGATAACCTGCCAATAACAGAAGAAGAAGATTTTGGAAACCGTTTTGATTTTCGTTCCTTTGGGTTAGAGGTAAAATCCTGATCACACTCATAGAAGTTATCTATTGGTAAGACAGGTTCATCACTCATTCTACCATTCTCGAGTGTGAAAGTTCTACCCGTGGGTTTCCAAGTGTCATCCCTAAAGTAAACATTATGCTCCCTATCAGTAGTGTAAAGCCTATGTCTCGCAACTAGTCTTCCTATTCGTTTAGCATAAGTTCTTTTGGGAACATTCTTCTTAACAGGCTTAACAATCTCATTCTTAGAAACACAATCATCATGAACATTAGTAAAAGATTTCTTGCAAGTTAAACAAAGAGATTCAACACATTCATTAGACTTAGCAAGTTTCATAGGTTCATTACATTCAGATGAAATGTCTTTCTTATTACAAAGCGGTAAACTCCTAGGTTGTTCTTCTACTTTCTTCTTTTTATTCAAGCGACTACTCTTAGAGGCAAGCGAGACTCTATTGTTCCTTGTATTGCTCTTAGGCTTTAGTCTGCTGCTCCTAGAGGTGCTTCCTAGTCCTGTAGAAGGTAAGGCACACTCATTAGGATTCACAATTTTATCTAGAGAAGTGGTTTCAGCTTTCCTAGTCTCTTTAGAGTGCTTTTCTAAACTTATGTCGTTTGTTCCATATGTTTTAGATGTGGAGGCAGGCGCATTAGTGGTACTCATCTTAAAAAGGCCAGGAGCTAAAACTTTTGGTTTCTCAATAACCGCTTTTCCTTTTACAACATTTTGTTTAGGCGAGGCATGTGGAGTGACTGGTTTTGATAAGTCATTTTTCTCATTGACTTTTGGAGGAGGGATTGAAACAGACATTTTTGGTTTTTAAACCGGTTTGGGAACATTTGCTTTCTCCTCAGTCAGTGGTTTTGAAATCTTAGTATCTACTGCCTTTCCTTTTTGACATTCCAGCTGAGCCCTCAAAAGATCATTTTTCGCTTTCATGTCATTGTAGGCACGCTCATACGACAGTTTGTCATACTTGCATTCCTCAGTTTTTCGATCAAGTTGTTTAAAATATGAGACATTTTCTTTTTCAAGTTTCTCAAGTGCTTTTTCATATTTTGAAACAATTTTGGAGGTCTCAGACTGGAGTCTTTCATGATCTTCAACAGAATATGTTTATAAAATAATGGACATAATATCAGTAGTCAGAACATCTTCGAAGAGAGAATCATTTAAATTTTCCAAAACTTTGATTTGTTCAACACAGTCATTAGCTTGCTTTACCAGGGATTTATGGTCCTTGACAAAGTCAACTGTTTCTTTCAAAAATGCTTGTTCAAAATGAATTACCCTTGCACTGATGGCATTCAGCTGAGGGGCAATTTGAGTTTCAAAGTACTTTTTATTTTTATTATCAAAACTATTAAACCAGATGTTTGTTGTAATATTGGTTTTAGTTTTAACAGTGTCTTGAAGATCCACAATTCTAGTTTTCACATTTTCTAAAATACTTCTCGCATCACTTGTGTTAAAAGGATTGTTTGAAGACATTTGTTCAATGTTCGAAAGAGAATTTGAGACAACAACTGGTTTTGAAACAGATTTTGAAACAGGTGTTGACTCTTTGTTTGAAACACTTGGTGTGATGGAAAACTTTGACTTTTCTTTTTGATTAACAATAGTAATTCCGTTAATTTTGTTCCATTTGTTATAATCAATTGGTTTGATTTCCGAATTCTTTTGTTTCATTTTTGATCTACTCTCCTCAGATAGTTCTAACGTTTCAAGAGAATCACGAACAATAATGGGTTCATGTAAAACATTTCCATTGTTTAACACATTCTGAGGTTTCTGAGCTTTCTTGAGGAACGAAGAAGGTTCGTTACCAAGTGCCATTCTATGATTAGTATGAAAACGCGGATTTACTTGATTAGAAAGCATCTTGATTGTTTGAGCAGAATGACCCGTTTTAAGAAGCAAATTTTCCAAAGTTTGGATTTTTTTCATTTTTATCAAGAATTTCATCAAAAAGAGAATCTTCTCGTTTTGAAAAATCAGTAATCAACTGCTTCTTCTCTTTTTCAAGATTAGAAAACATTTCTTTTTGTTTAGAAAGTTGGTTATTTAAATCAGAAATTTCCTTGTTTAGAGATTTAATTTTTATGTTCAAATTCACATCAAGTGTGTTATACTTGATTTGCAAAAGTTGTTCTTTAGAAACCAAATTTCGATAACCAATTTCTAATTCTGATTCTTTGTTTTTATGAAATTCGAAGGCTTTTGCGTTCTCCTTGTAACTCTCAAGCTCAGCGGTCAATTTAGCATTCGCGGCCTTAACTTCGCGATTGACCGTTCTAACTTTCTCAATTTCAATGCCACAGTTATTGATTAATGATTCAAAATAAGCATGTGTTTCCTCATCAGTCTCTGTATTTTGTGCCACACAGTCTCCACTAGGATCCACATCTGGAGTTTCAGAGTTAGTATTACTACAACTCGGATTGTCCAGGTATGTATCATAAGTAGGTGTTGATGTCACAGAATGTTGTTCGTCATGAGTAAACACATCAAATATGACATTGTTATAGCATGGATCAGTGATTGGTACCTCAGATACTGCATTGGCGTCATAGACAGGAGGTGCGTCAGAATCAGTGTCGTACTTAGTCTCCTGAAGATTTGCCATGAAGATGCAGTTTGCATTGAGTTCCTCAAGGTCTTCCAAATCATCCATAATAGCCATAAAGTCATGTTCCTCAGCACTCAATTGAAGTCCAGATTGTTCATTTTGTACCAACATGATAGCTTTCTGAAGATAGGCAAGATCCTTCTTTTTTGGCTTAGTTGGACAATTCCTTGCCATGTGACCCACTCCTTGACAGTTATAACACTTAACCTGATTACCCTGATTCACATTTCCATAATTCCCAACGACTGGAGCTGCAACATTCCCATTCTGATTACCCACTGCTCTATTCCCAACATTCTGACCCATCTGATTACCCTGATTCGGAACCGCCTAATTACCCATGCGAATCCAGTAGCATATCCCTATTGATTCCCAATAACTCCAACCATTTGTCTTTGATTACCCATGTTCACACCCGGCTGTGCAATTTGCCTGTTGCGTGTGTTTGATGAAATCCTTTGGTTGTTGTTAGTTGGTGTGGAATAGCGACCTCTGAATGCTTTACCCAAGAATGCAAATGCTTGTGACAAAGCTTCTTCTGGTTCCATTTCAAGATCAGTGATTCCTTGTTCTTGGTAATGTTGTTGTTCAGGTGGATAGTTTTTTTGTTGAGGGATGTATTGCTGCAAGTTGTTGTTAGTGGAAGATGATGAAGCTTGTTGTTGTGTATTCACTGGAGTTTGAGTCTTTGCAATGAGTGCCAATGGATCATGATTCTTTGCTAATCTTTCTTGCTTGGGTTGGACATGGATTGATATAAGGCTAGCTTAACTTAACTTCTAACCAATTAGCTTAGCCCAGTCCACGAGCCCGTTGACTATTCTATCACGATATCTAACACACGTTACAAAGTTCCTAAACATGAATGACCATCACTTCTAATAAAAACTATTAAGGCTAACAGTACCCGTTGCCGCAACGCGCGGGTACCCTGCTATACTATATATAAAGGAAAAACCAAAAAGTAAAAAGTGAAAGGTTGAAGCTATTAATACATATCGAAAATAGGGTTGACCCGGGACGCTTCAAACCCGGTGGGTTGACCCTGTTTAATTTGACTCGTTTTGACCCAACCTGTCGGGTTTACTCGGTTTAAATCGACCCGTTTTTCGACGGGAACGGTTCAACCGGTTGAACCACCCGGGTCGAACCGGGTTTCAAAACATCAAGTTTAATCCCCAAATCCTCAAACTTTTATTATTTTTCGTTTAGAACCCATAAACTTTTTTTTAACACAAAACGATCTGTCGCTATATAAATATATTCTATATATAAGTTTTTCTTCAAAAACGATTATAATGTTTTACAGTTAAGAGAAAATATGTGCCCGTTAGTGCACATTTAACTTTTCAGTAGGCTAAATACGCCCATTTAAAAAAAATATGGGGCTAAATGTGCCCAAATCTTTTACAAAGTAGCCAAAACTAGCCATTTTTTTATTTTTATTTTGGGCTAATCACATTCATGCTAATTTTGGTATTTGCGTTCTTCTTAACAACAGCACCATTAATCTCATCCTTGTTAGTTTTTACGCGACAAGTAACGTGTGTTGTTAGTTTTTATCTAATAACTGATGTAATGTTACTTTTCATTTTCATTAAATGTTTTTATATGTTGTTTGATAGATGTTAAGAATTTTGTCTAGACTTTAGTTATCGTATAGTACAACCGTTTGCAATTGCATTTTTATCGGTTCACGTTCTATTTTAAACGCTACACAAAGCACTCACCACAATATCACAAATCATTAATTATCTGACGCTAGAAACCGCTGCCGCTAGGCGCGGGTACTCGCCTAGTGATATTTAATTGGCGCATTAATCACATCATAATACTCCTTCATTATAGGGATTAGTAGTTACACGACCAATATAATGTTGTCATTAAGTTGCAGTTATTACTACCCTTGAATAGCTCAAATCCGTTACAAGTTAGTTTGAATTCAATTACAACATGTTTACTCGCTGATGAACATGCTCACTGAGGAGGCTCACTAAGGAGTTGATGGAGGACCGAAACATAAAAAGTGTAAAGAATTAATTCTGCCAGATTAGTTGGAAGTAAATTAAGATTTATCTTGAGTCTAGTTGTATTTCAGGTATATCTTTACTTATTTAATTAGGATTATTATTCTATTAGGAAACTTTATTTGAGCCGCTTTAGGATTCTTAGGTCTATATAAACTAAATTCCAGCACATATAATTGATTCTATCAATATTATTCAATTTTCTTTTATACGTGACTTCATGTTTTTAGCTTTTGTTCATACGTGAACCAGAAACCAGCCTAGGTTTCTTGGCTTTTGCCATTAACATCACTACAAGAAAAAGAGGTTTTTAGGACGCCGGTTAGTGTCCTATAAAATATTGTTATAGGACCTTTAACCTAATTGGACTATTATAAAAGTGTCCTCTAGGTAGGGGCTGTAACAGATATTTAGGACACTTATGGAGGTCTCAATAAACACAAACATTATGAAACTAATTATTTAGTCCCATAACATGTTTTATACGAACAAAATCATGTCCTAATAGACCATATAATAGGATGCTTTACAGTGTTTCAATATTTGCTTACCCTTCTATTATCATTTGGGACACAATCATGGGTCCTGCAAGGTGTTTTAACAGGACAAAGCCATGGTGCATAAACTCTTATTTGAGTTTTAAAAAAAAAGGTCCTAAAAAATGTTTGTGCTGTTAGGACCCAATTATGTGCCGTAAAATGAATTCATGTATAGTACCTTTTGTTCCAAAAATTTGTTTAATTAATATCACTAGTGTCCTAATAAGTAACATCATAAAACACTTCACTTCTATATAACAAATTTAGCACTATTCAAAACCAAAAAAAAATACACAAAATTAACCAAGCCAAACTTTGTAACAAAAGGAATATAATTCAATAAGCAAGAAAATACTTCATTTCCACAAAAGAAGTTTCCAGCCAAATTCTAAAGCATTCAGGATTCTTGCTTAATTCAACAACATGAAAGAAAAGTAAAAACTAATGGTCTTGATCCATCATGGAACAATAACATGACATGAAATAAAAGTAAAAGCACATTGAATTGCAGAGTTCGAAATGCTTTAAAGTTAAACATGAAGTCCAACCTACAATTACATTTTGCATAAAAAGGTGTCATACTTGACCTAGTAGGAGCACAAAATATCAATTTAAATACACATACCCGTAAAGGTTGAGATTCATTGGCTACAACGAGGCCTTGTGATGTTGTATAGGAAACATTTGTTTCACCAAAATCATTCACACTCTACCATTGACTTTGTGATTCCCTCGATTTATGTTGAGCCAAATCAGCACCAAGTTGTTCTACAGTAGACTTGCATTGAAGCTTATCTTTACTACGAGCTGAACGACTTGGAACTACCCCCTCAAATATCAGAAGCACGAACACCTATCCCGTACATTTATGTGGTTCCATTTCTTGTTTCCCGTTACTTCAGAATATATATATCTTAAGGTCCAGGCACATCCATCTCATCATCTGAAAGTTGAGAAGTCAAATCATCCATTTGTTCATGTATAAAATATATTAACTATGTGAAATTTGACGCCTTGATACTACTCAACCTACAAGAAATGACAATAAATCATGATATAACTGTGGAATGTAAATATATCTTTTAAAAGTTTTAAGACAAATGACAATCAAGTATGTGATAAACCAGAAAATAAATGTAGTACATACAATGGCGTTTGCAACTTCAAACAATTTATGTAATTCCTTCATTAGAATAGCAGGTACGAAACCCGTTCTAGTTGGTTCATGCCCCAAGATTAGCTGTTCCAACAAAAAAAATATATTCAAACAAGTGTTAATTCCCAAGCAGGTTACTGAATCATATATACCACAATAGAACACTAAAAATCTGTGAAAACTTGAAAATATGTGGACATGTCTTATTATTAAAGGGTCACGATATCAAATCAGAGACAAACTACCTAAAATTAATGTTGCGTTAAATAGTAACATGGAATAATAAGTAACCATTGCAAGAGGATAAATGATGGGCACCTTTTCTGTGATCATATTTAGCCAGAAACACAGAAACAGACACACACAAACAGTATGTATGCATACACATAAATATAGAGTCTTGGTTAACTAATTTTAATTTCAGATGCACTAACAATAGCCAGCGTAATTGGAATTTCAGTTTTTGGCCGTAGTAATTATTGGGCGTATACAAAGTTTGAAAAAGAAAAGAGAAATAAGATTGAGCATAAGTTTCTTAATAAAAAGGGGGACACCTCTTGAAGCGTGAATTATATGCTAAAATCATGTGTCGTCAAAGTAAAAGTTTACACAAGACACGAAATAGAGAATGAAACCGAAAAGTTCAGTCGAAGCAGAATCCTTGAAAGGAGGACAGAGTACGATGTACTAACGTTTGTTCCCTTGTAGATGGTTGTAGCTACAAATAAGTCAAACGTTGTAGGCGAATATCAAGTCGAACAACTTGTTAACGAAGTTAAAGTGCATGCACATATGAACCATCGGAATATAGTAAAGTTGTTAGGTTGTTATTTTGAATACGAAGTCATATTATATATTTATATGTATAGGACTACTGGTACAATGACACACTTACACATCATCTTCATGGTGGGCAAAAGTTTTTTAATTTTCGTGGAAAGATCGTATACGAATCAGTAATAAAGCCGTATAAAAACTACACACCTTGAGCATTGTTCGATCAGATAAAACCTACCTCAATTACATCTTCAATATGTTGCCTACTGTTGTGAATTTTGTTTCCAACTCCATTATCCACCGTTGAAGACACTCCTAAGTTATATCGACAAAGGAACAAGTAAATGAAGAACAATTAGATGCTATTTACTACGTAGTATCAATTTTCACAATGCTAGTATATAAGAAAGTTACAGAAAAACAATTCCGAACTATTAAAAAGTCTTAGAAAAATGGAAGATATAAGTATATAACACGCAATTAAGGGTGTCAGTAGGGTCGGGTTGACCTGACCCGAACCTGATAAGACTTATCGGGTCGGGTTAAATCAGGTTGTCATGTTCTTTTGACCCGAACCCGATAACCTGATAGTGTTATCAGGTCGGGTTCGGGGTGAATTATTTATCTTATCGGGTTATCGGGTCAACCTAATAAGACCCGGAAGATATTGTTTAGCTTTTTTTCAATATAAATTTACAAGCCGGTAGGTATTATTGCTATTTTTTCCATACCACAATTGACTTTTGGGTTCTATTTTTAAAAATGACATCAGTAGCAAAGATCCATATATTTATTAGTTTTCAATCTTGAACTTTGCCTTAAACTTGCTGTATGGCGTATCTCCAACATTTTAATTCACCGAAAAGTGTTTCTGCTCTTTGTAACACGACGTGTTTATATACAAATCGTGCATATGTATATTTCTTTGTCCAAACATTGCCATGAACCAGAAACACGTCAAGATTAACAAAGAATCAATATCTTTGATGACTAAACTAAAAAGAAAGTACTCTTAATGATGGTATACTTCATTTACTTTTCACACACAACATTTTTATATGCAATAAATGTACCCTTAAATCTATTTTTTCTGTTTGGTTGTTTTTAGTTTCAGCTAAAGTTTGGTTGTTTTTGCTTAAATTCTGGTGCACACCCCTAGTTAACACTAGAACTAATTTCTTTGGTTTCATTAATTCAACAAAAACATTGAAGTATCAGGTAAGGGTTCAACCACAATTTAACACAAAAGTTTGTTAACTATGTTCTTAAGCAAATCACATACACAAACAAATATCAAAGCACAAAGTAGAAACTCAATTGATTCTCAACAAACCGACATAGCTTACAAGGTAAGGAAGTTTATATTATGAATTTAAAACTGCAAATGATAATTTTACCTTCGAATATTGAAGAAAATGTGAAACCCTAGCTTCAATTTGAGGTTCGAGTTCTGGACCCCAAACCGTTTCTGACATTTAAATTTAATCCATAAAATTAACCTTAAAGGTTTATGAAGAACCTGGAGCCTTCAATTTCGTAGCGCCAAAATAAGTAAACTCATGAATTGCAGATTCTAATTTTGCTAAATCAATGGGCGGGTTTATGTTCCCCCCAATTTTGGTGAGTTACAGAGAATCATAGTTTACAAAACAAGTCCTCGTGTTGACTTTTGTGACACATATCAAAAATTTTAACTCAACATACAAATATGTGGAAATACTTAAATAGTCTAGGGGTGTGTTCGTTAAAATTAGCAGTGAGCAGCAGTTGTGAGTAGTAGTTGTGAGTTGTGAGCAGTAGCCACCCACATCTCACTACTCACCGCTTTCTAAACAAGCATTGAAAAATTAACTTTCCTAAAATTTAGCAAAGCTCACCGTCTTTTTACCAAACGACCATTAAAATTCAAAATACTCATTGCTTATCGTCACAAAAAGCTCTACAACGCTCAGCGCAAAACATAGCCTAGGAGTGTAAACGAGTTGAGACTTGATGGAAAAAACCCAAACCCGACAGGAAAATCCAAAACCGAACTAATTGGGGCGCGGCGGGGTATGCTTATCGGGTTAGGGGCGGGTTTGGGCTTAAACGAGGATTTTAATCGGGTTTGGGGCGAAGAGCGGGAAATAACTTCCTCGCCTCGTTCCGCCCGAATAATATATACACATATACGACTATATCTATACGTATAAAGTATTTTGCTAGTATTTACGTAATAAAAAAATATTTCTCTAATATTGTTACTTTTTTATCTTAGTAAGATTGCAAACTTGTGATTATAAAAACTTGCTTAATGTCTTATTTTTACGTTGTAATTTTTTGCAATGTAATTTATCATTATTTATGTATAACACTATCGTAGAAAACTTAATAAGACTTGTTTATAATTGATTATTAATAGGTTTTTAATTTTTCAAGTTATTGGTAACGGTTTTAAAATAATAATAAATATGAAATGGTGTGGCTTTGATAGAGAATTGCACCCAAAGAGGACACCCCGATAAGATCCCCGAACAATATAGGACAGGTTTGAGGGAGCATCGCGGCCCAACGGGGCGCCCCATTCGATCCCTGAGGAGGATCGCGGGGCATGTTTTTGGATAACTTTGTCAATCGGGTTTGAGGACAGGTATGGTCGCCCCGCACCAAACCTGCCCCGTTGCCATCCCTAGTTGAGACAGCCTCAAAGTTAGTTTGTTGAACTTTGAGAAACTCGATCTCATCTTGTTTTGAAATATATTTTAAATGTGCAGCTCAATGGTTATTCCGAAGGCTCGATTTTAGCTCGGGCTTGACTCGTTTATAATTTTCATTCAGTAAGAAATAGATTCGATGTAAACTTAATCAATGTTTTGCTCGGGATCAATGTGGATGTTCCTTTGATGGAAAATATGATTGCGTCTGGTCAGACTGATATCCCATTGAATGATGAGAACGATGGTTCAGTGATAGTGAACGAAGGCGCCAAGTCGAGTGGTATAGGGTCTCCATCTTATGGAAACGTATTGAACGTTGATGCGGACACGATTGTTTACTTAGCTGATAAGATTCATAACATTGAAAAAGAAATGTTAGAAGGTAAACTAGTGCTATTGGGTGACAATAGGAAGCCATTGAACACAGGAGGTGGAAAGATGAGTAACGCTGAATCTAGCATTCATGATGAACCAAGTAAGAAAATTTTCAACTTTCGTACCTTAATAGCCCCGGTTGGTAATGGGGCTGATGTTGCTATTCCCATAAAATTTGTCCTAAAGGTCAAGGAACGTTTCAAGAATTCTTTATATGGGTATTATCTGGGTAAGAGAATTGCGTATCCAGTGGTTAAAAAGTATGTTAAGAACGCGTGGAGTATTTTTTGGCTTGTTCGTACTATGATGAATGCGAAAGGAATTTTCTTTTTTTAAATTCAGCTCAAACGCAGGTATGGAGAAAAGGCTTGAAAGTGAACCATAGTTGATTCATAATGTACCTTTGATTCTTCGTAAATGGTCTCCTATGGCGAATGTATCTAAGGAAGAACTAAATGGTGTCCTGGTTTGGGTTAAACTTCATGATATTCTTACCACGGCATACACGGAGGATGGATTGAGTGCTATTGCAACAAAATATGACACCCTTTTGATGTTAGATACATATACAGGCTCTATGCATGCATGGAATAATTTGGTCGGTCTAGTTTTACGAAAGCGATGATTGATCTTCTAGTCGATGTTGAGTTGAAAGGCAATCTTGTTGTAATAGGATAACATGACCGATCGAAAACACAAATTGCATAAACTGATCCACATCAGAAATATGTGGCATCTTGAGTTATAGAAATACGAATCTCTCTTTCTTTCGAACCGTGTGCAACAATTTTTTTATTAGACTATCATTTTATGAACATTTGCCTTTGGTATTATAAATCTACTTGATGCACATTCACTAAATTTCAAATAATTTATGTAAAAAAGGTATGTTATAGAAAACATAATATTTTCTATAATAGCGAGCATATTTTAAAACTTAATTTATCACGACCTACATACATATACCTAATTATGTTAAACAAGATCAAGATCGAAGAAGCCACAAGTAAAATGTTGTATATGACTCTTATATCAAGTATCATATTTAGTCATAATAAAACCCAAACTAATAAGTGTCCCCTAAAATTCATGTAACAGGACTTATTTTAGGTGTCATATAAAGTTCTATTCTAATAGGACCACAAGAAAAAAAGTGTCCCATAAAACGTAATATAATAGGACTTTTAAATGAAGTGTCCTATTATGCTCCATGGTAATAAGACCCTATTAAAAAAGTGTCTTATAAGTTAGTTTATTAGGATATGTTGATGAAGTGTCCTATTAAAATGTTTCTTAGGACGCGATAAAAAAAAGTGTCCCAAAGAAAGGTCCTAAAAGTCCTCATTTTTTTAGTGCATGTTCATTAGCATCGGCTGTGAAAGAAACTATCTTCCGCTGTCCTACTTCAGTGGTAATTAGAGCCACATTCAATTTGGGTCTCTCCCAAGTTGACACCAGGTCACCACTTTCAATCTTTATCTTTTATCAATTCGGGTTTTCCCCGATTGTTCTAAATGTTATTTTCTTTTCTTTTAGTAGTTGTATTCCGTTATTAAAGAAAAAGAGTTATTGTTCAGCGTATTGTTCAAGAAAAAAAACATTTTTTAAGTGATCATGACGAATGATAATACTGCACTTTTGCAAACCCTACAAGCGATTCAAACAACAATTGCATCAACAATCACAACAATTACAACAACAATCACAACAACAAATGGAACAGAATACTAAATTCTCGAGAACTTGATAATCTTAATATCCGCGAAGAACCAAAACAAGAACGCCACTTTTATGAGTCCTCAAGTGACGAAGACGAAGAAGCTGGTCAAGTTGATCCCACGAATCATCAAAGAAATCGAATGTGTGACACCCTAGGCAAATCCCACATCGGCTGTGGCCTGGAGAGATGCTGGGCTCATAAGATAACATTCGCCTTACAATGACACAACGCGTTTTGTGGTCTTCTACGGGTGGAGTTCTTAGGAACTGGCAGTTAAGCGTGCTCATGTGAGAGTAGTACTGGCTTGGGTGACCTGCCGGGAAATCTTCAAATGAGGTCACAAAAACAAAGCCGTGAGCCTACGGGCAAAGCGGACAATATTGTGGTCAGATAAGGCGGGGTGTTACAAGTGGTATCAGAGCCACTCCTGAGCCGTTCGGGATGGTGGGGCAAACCTCATCGAGGACGATGAGTCCCTAAGGGGGGGTGTTTGTGACACCCTAGGCAAATCCCACATCGGCTGTGGCCTGGAGAGATGCTGGGCTCATAAGATAACATTCGCCTTACAATGACACAACGCGTTTTGTGGTCTTCTGCGGGTGGAGTTCTTAGGAACTGGCAGTTAAGCGTGCTCATGTGAGAGTAGTACTGGCTTGGGTGACCTGCCGGGAAATCTTCAAATGAGGTCACAAAAACAAAGCCGTGAGCCTACGGGCAAAGCGGACAATATTGTGGTCAGATAAGGCGGGGTGTTACAAGTTGTAATACCTGAATTTCTAAAATTCACAAAAAGACCAACATAACCCTACAATTAAAAGTATGAAAAATTAATTCAAAAGAATACCAAGTAAAGCTATGTAAATTCAGAGAATTTTAAGAAATATCCCACATGACCTAAATAAATATTAAACACTTTGTAAAGGTAATTTTTATAGTTTATGATTTTATAAAAATTCATTTTGTATTTTTATTTAATAACCGAATATATTTAAATGTTTTATAAAAGAATTTAATTAGTAAAAGCCCAATATAAATTTATATTATTAAGAGTCCATTTATTTTAAGTCCAATACATTATAAACCCCACAAGAAAAATTGGAAAAGTATATATATACATATATTCGGTCCACATTTATCCCTAATAACCGATTAATCACAAACCGACCTAAAAACCCTAAACAATTCGACTTCTAGTTTCCAGAGCTTGAGACCATTTTTCTTGGACGAGATTCAAGGTATAGAAGGTGGGAAAAATAGTGATCGAGTTCCTAGGCTGCTGTTTTAGTCGTGGGTAGTTTTTGGATGAATTAGGGTTTCGACAAGTGAGGGTTTTGTGCTTCTTTTGTTCTAACGATTCAAGCTCATCAAGGGTATGTTCCTAATGTTGAATTCAGTCCTACAAGTCATATATAACACATAAAAATTAGCCATGCATGTTTAAGATGTCGTATGAAATTATTTAGAATCTAAAACCCTAAAAAGCGTATACAAATAACGAATGGGTGTATAATATTTTTAGAGATCATGAATTGATTTTTCCAGAAGTTGTTACATGTTATAAGACCTGTATAAAATACATGTTTGTGAATTCGAAGCTTATGTGAATTGTCTTGGGTTTTTCTTGTTCGAAAACGCATAAAAAGGAAAGGTTTTTAAAAGGGGCGATTAGGGTTTTGCATAAACTAGGGTTTCCTTGTAATCATTGAAGGTAATTAATGAAGTAGTAATGATTAGCTAATGATTGGTTAAACTTAGGTTTAGGGCTTATATTTGAATTATGTCTATTCGGCCTTAAATAAAAGGTTTGGGTTGGTTTTGTAAATATTGAAACTTAAAGGTTATTTTTGTAAACAGTAAAATACTTGTACTAAACGTATAAAAATAAGTGTGGGGGTTAAACATGTAATTTTGGATAATTAAAGGGCCATACGAATTGTATTTAAATTATTAGGGTACGTTTTGTAAATTCTAAAACCTTTGGGTTAAAAAGGGTAAAATCTGATAAAGTGAAGTTGGATTGTGAAACTAAAGATGTCAAGGGTGTGATTTGAAATTCTGAGCAATTATGGGTTCAACAAGTGTAAATTGATTTTGTAGAGACACGCATGAGTTAAGTTAATTTCGGTTTGTTATCATTTACGTTCTAGGTTAAATTGGGAAATCATTAAAGGAAGTATTATGTGAATTTAATGCGTATTTAGTAATATTAAAGAGTAAGGGAAACCCTAGAACCTAAATAGAAAGTTGGTTAATTAATGAGGAATACCCTAAAATGTTGTAATTTCGTCTGTCACTAAAATGAGAATATTCTGACAAATCTAAAAGTATTAATGCGATAAATCCGTTATAATATTAATGATTCTAATAAGTATTAAATAAATCATAATCCGTGTAGATTCGTTGAAGGAGACGCGACGTTACATCTTCGTATTCGTTCATTCGTTACTTTTCTCTCAATTGCTTTAAGGTACGGATATTCTGTCTTACTTTAAGACACTTGTGTTATCATACAGATATTCTGACCTTTTCAGTAAAGGTTCCGTATGATGTTCTTTTCGTTCGCTTTTCTATTTTACTTATTAGGATTTCCGATACCATTGCTATGAACCCTTTCTGAATGTTTGATCTGTTACTTATCTGAACTATGTTCTAGTGAACTATGCAATATCTGATGTGAACTTATGTTAGGAAGACTCTGATATACACATTTGTTGAACTTTGCTATGGTTGATTATGAACTTCTGATTATGAAATTCTGCTTATGAATGTATGATATGCCACTATGATATGAACCTCTGACTTCTGACTATCTGAATATGAACTTTATGATATGAAACCTCTGATATATATATATCTGTTGACTTTTATGATGAGTTATGATCTATGCCAATTATGACAATCTGTTTGACCTAAGTTAGTTTGACACCCGAGCCAAATATTTCACTAGTCATGGGGGTTCCATGTCCGTGTCAGTGATGCACCTCTGACATGACTCTAGGGCAGTAGAGTGATGTTCTGCCACGTCCCTTTCCGTTATCTGTTTATTGATAGTATGGCCACTATCTGTCTGTTGGGGCGTATGGATGCATCCTAGATCTGATCTGTTATCTGATATGATTTGTCTGGTGAATGATGTCGTGTGCAATACGCGTCTTCACAAAGTCTGGGAGCTAGCTACTCCAATGGTTACTTATGATATGTTATGATCTGATATGTTTCTGGGCTCGTGGTAGTTGACTAAATCTTTATCTGTTACTTCTGTGTTAAGTATTCTGTATGATTTGGTATTTCGAGTGTTTATATTATGTATTCTGATATGATATGTTAGAGAATGTGCTTATGACGTATTTGTTCAAGTGATTACTAGTTGCCATGATAGGATATGATTAATATGTTTAAATATGATTCGCATGCTGCCATCTGATTGTATGTTAACTTATCATTTTGTGAACTTTTGATCTGAGTGATGACTATGTTAGTGATAATCAATTGTTCTGAGAGTTTAGTAAGTATGATTGTTCCGTTAATCTGGTAAACTTTACTTATACGTTAGGGTATTTATCCGTTTATGTTTTGGTCTGCCATGATTGTTTGCTATTTCCGCTGCTATAATATTGAATTGAGTGCTTAAAATGTTTCTTCATTGATTTGTATGAATGCCATGTTTATTTTCTAGGACCGTTTCCGTTAGCTCTTAGACTTTCTGTTTGGCTTATACGTAATCTGTTATTTCGATATGCTATGTGTTTGGTTGTTCTGATATGTTTGTGGTTGCGTTAGTAATGTGCTATGTGAAGTCTAAACTGTTATGTGGTTGTTTGGATTTCTGTATATTGGTGCTTCCGCAGAATCCTAAAAGATCCTTCGTCATTATTTTATTATGATTTCGTTATTCGTAGATTTGTTTTGTTTAGCTTTTGTTTCTGTTATATCCGTTCACTGGGCTTTGTAAGCTCAGCCGCACTTTTCTTTTCCTGCGGCAGGTATTAAGCATTTCAAGATGAGCTTATGGGATAGCTGATCTGGGTTTGAGAGTAGAGCTGAGAGCAAGACTTTACCATAGAGATCTTAGATTTATTTGGAAGTTTAACTATTTATGTTTTCTTTTGAATATTTTGTAAAGGCTTCCGCTATTGTACAGTTATTAAAGTTCTGATATGAAACCGTATTGTGATATCTTTACCCTTGTCGGGTCGGGGTGTTACAGAATGTCTAGGATAAAGGCAGACATACCAACTTTTTCAAGGTCACTAAAAATCGAAGACTTTCTTGATTAGTGTAACACCCCCAAAATATCGTAGCGGAATGATAGTATCACTGGGGTGCTACCTCAAGGCACAAAGTACAAGATATAGAAAATGGCCTCTAAATAAGACGTTTTGAAAAGTTACCATTCGAATTATTTAAATTAGAGTTATAACAAGACAAGAGGTCCTAGAGTATGATAATACATAATTTTTTAAAGCATATCGAATGGTAAATGATAAAAGCATAAGTCTCCAAAATATGTCCTAAGACTCTATGCTCCATGCATCCGCTATCTCCTTACAAACCTGAGATAAACATGCTAAAAGTGTCAACACAAAGGTTGGTGAGTTCATAGAGTTTGTTTTAAATAAGTTGAAAAGCCTTTAGAGAATGTTTCCATAGCTAAGGCATTATAAATCCACTCAGTTGCAAATCCCGCCCATACAAAACTTGCGACTTGTGTGTTCACAAAGCACTGCTAAAGTATAGCATGATTAAGACATATATGGATACGATATATGCATGCTTAATGTAAAGAGTAATATCCAGAATCTCATGACAAGACTATGCAAGTTTACACAAATTTATACAATACACTGGATTATATTCACCCAAGGTCATGAATCTGGGACACAAGGGCGGGGGCATCTAAGAGTAGTTTTGCCGATTCACTTGTTTCTAAAAACTTTAAATTCGCAAAATTTTGATGCATAGTAGGTTGCAACAAATCCTTTTGCCTTCTTGTTGTCGATCATTATGCCTATTCACTTGTTTGACTCACTAGCTCCCTTCCTCTTATCACCGTTTTTCAAAGTCCCATTCCTAACCATATCATCAGTTAAGGTTCCTGCCGTTAATATTGCACTTTGAATTGTAGAGGGCTCAGTTGTTTTCACAGCCTCATGAATTGTAAAGACCCGATGAGATTGATAAGGTTTAAGAAGCTCGAGTAACACTTAAACAAAGAATATACTTTACTGATGTGAGGCAGGATTTTCCCAAGTGGAACAGTTGTCTCTTTGTGCATGTACTATGCAGCTTGAGAATCGCTACCAGGCCTTACTCAGCGTGGGTTTATGTAGTTCTTGTCAAGATTGAGTTGTGAACTGTTGTTGTTTGGGCCTGATTCGAGCGTGTGATTAGTGGGCTTGAGCCACTTATAATGATACGCTATCAATTCCTTTATGTTAGTTTAATACTTCTTTTTACTAGTATGTAATCTTTTAGTTTAATCTTTTTGTTTTGCTATTGTTTTATTTTTCTGGCTACAACTGTAATCGTTTAGGGCTGTTTAGTTGGTAAAAAAATTCTCATTTTTTCATGAAAATTTTCAAATGAAAAGGACAAAAATTGAAAATCCGTTTAGTTACACTTTTTCCCAACAATGTCAAAAAAAAAAGTGGAATTCTCATTCTCTAAATTATAGGTAAAAATTCGAAAAGCCCATTCTACTCTTCTCTCTTTTTTTTCATTCTCCTTTTTTATACGTCCGTTTTATACGTTTTTAACCATTTTTATACGCTTTTATAGATTTTTATACGTTTTCCTCCGTTTTTATATTTTTTATACGTTCTCATCTATTTCTATATTTTTCATCCGTTTTCATCTATTTTTATACGTTTTCATCCGTTTTTGTCCGTTTTAATATTTTTCGTCCGTTTTTCATCCGTTTTCGTCCTCTTTTATACGTTTTCGTCAGTTTTTAACCGTTTACATTGGTTTTGTCCGTTTTCATCTGTTATATACGTTTTCATCTACTTTCGTCCATTTTTATACGTTTTAATACGCTTTTCGTCCTCCTTTTATTTGTTTTCATTTGTTTGTATACGTTTTCGTTCATTTTTATAGGTTTTCGTCCATTCTTTTCCGTTTTCGTTGGTTTCTAACTTGTTATACATATTTTTACGTCTTTGTTTGTTTCTAAACGCTTTTATACGTTTCCATCCATTTTCAACCATTTTCGTCCGTTTTTATACGTTTTCATGCGGTTTTATATGCTTTTATATGTTTTCATCCGTTTTCGTCCGTTTTTATAAGTTTTTGTTCGTTTTTATACATTTTAATCTGTTTTTGTCCATTTTCGGCCATTTTTATACGTTTTCGTTCATTTTATAAGTTATCATCCGTTTTATACGTTTATATACGTTTTCGTCCGTTATTATACGTTTTTATCCATATTTATACACGTTTATACGTTTTCAGATGTTTTTAACCGTTTACATTCGTTTTCATACATTTTCGTCATTTTTCATCAATTTTTGTCCGTTTTATGCATTTTTTTTTAATCTTTTGATCCGTTTTCATTCATTTGCATCCGTTTTCGTCTGTTTTTTGCATTTTATACGTTTTGTATGTTTTAATACGTTTTATCCGTTTTTATGCGTTTTGGTACATTTATATACGTTTTCTTGACGTTCTTATAAGTTTTTGTACGGTTTTGTACATTTTCATACGTTTTTATCCGTACAAAAATTTATACAACGTACAAGAATGTCCAAAACATACACAAAAATATAAAAACGGACAAAAAAGAACAAAAGCAAACGAAAATGTTTCAAAACGTACAAAAGCTTACAAAACGGATATAAACGGATGAAATTTCGCAAAAAAACATAAAAATTTTACAGAAATGTATAAGACATACAAAAACGTACGCAAATGTATAAAAACTTCTTAAAATGCACGAAAACGTATAAAACATACAAATACGTACAAAATGGATAAAAACATATGAGAATAAATGAAAACATATAAAAACGGACGAAAACATATGAAAACGTGTAAAACGATTAAAAAAACGTATAAAAATGGTCAAAAACGTATAAAATTGGATGAGATCTTACAAAAACAACAAAAAGCGTAAAAAACAGACGAAAACGCATAAAAACAGTAACAAGCGTATAAAAGCTGTGGAAAACTAGAAGAGGGGTTGAGTAGTTTTGCCGATTTAAGTTAGTTTCTAAAAACTTTAGATTCGATGTTATGCAAAATCGTATGGATGAAGATAAAGTATAAATCTAATAGTAATGCAAGTAAAGAAAGTAAGGTAAGGGATAGAAATGACACAACCGATTTATAGTGGTTAGGCTACAAGGACACTTTCCTTGCCCTACTCCACTCCCCGAGTCACCTACTCGAGAGTTCAAGCACTATGTCAACAAACTCCTTCAACGTGGCGGAGAAGCCTTCACAACGTTGCTTACACCTTTTTCCAGTATAAAGCTAAATACCGAGTCCGTAACACGGAGGACCAAACCAACACGACTATTACACAATAAATATGTGAAATATCAAGGATCCCTTGCTTGGATGACTTGTAGAATGCTCGTGATCTCGCCTTAGAGAAGGACCTATATGAGAATCACATTGGAAGAAAGAAGAACAACTCTCTAGATCAAGTGATCTTTTGTTAGAAGAGTGTAAGAATATATGAGAGAGTTAGTAAGAAGAGGGGTGAGTAGAAATGAAGAAATGGCTCTCTATTTATAGGCAAAATCTTGCCACTGTTGCACGGATCCCACTGATCCCTTGCTTAAGGGATCCGTCTAGTGTAACACTGATACGCTTACGCAGCGCGTTCGGGGTCAAAGGAACTTCCTTTTCGTCGAGCAAGTTTTTCAACACCCTAGGCAGTGAACCTAATCGTTGTAGTGTAGTATTAGGGTAAGCCACGGGTATTGATATCGTTCTCTAGGGGAATAGGAATGCTAGTGAGAAGTTACTACGCTAAGGTTAAGGTTGAGGAAGATTATTTTTTTTATCTTTTTTTATGTTTTTTAGGAAATTGAAAAGTACGAATCTCAGGTATTGGATTTGGGGGGTTGGTATTTCTACCGATTACTCTACTATTATCTAATTATCTAAACTAAGGTGGTGGTAGTCTATGTCTAATTAATGTGTGCTCGTATGATAGTTTAAAGATGTGTTTACTTAGGTTTTACTACTCCTTAATTATCTCCTATTGATGGTTGAGTTGTCACGTCCTTATTCTTAGTTGCGTTGTGTGTCTAAAGTTGTAGGGTATGCGTTTCTCCCTAACTCTTTGAACTTACCAAAGGGTCTCATCTACAAAACCCACTAGGGATAATAAACTCTTACTCTAAGGCACTCTTTGGATGGTTTAGCTTACAACTACTCAGGTAATTATATTCTAAGGTTCACAAAGATGAATCAAGCATTAAGTACACAACGAATGACCTATCGCATTACTAGATCATTAATCAACTAAGATAAGAAACAACCAATCAATATTTAATAATTAAGTTTCATATTCCCTAAGCAAACACACAAATAAATTAGCCGGACATGGAGAACATGCAAGCATACACACAAATAATCAAAGACATAATTGAATTGATGAAGTAAATACTTATCTTGTTGTAAGATAGGGTTTGGAACCCTAAAATACTGTACAAGACACCCTTGGTTCGGTTTTAGGTTTTTACTCCAAAAAGACTCTCTTAAAACTGAAAAATTCGGATTCTATATATAAT
>BPTQ01000003.1:201002178-201344142 GCA_019973895.1 Chrysanthemum seticuspe
AAAACATTCTCCCCCTCAATCAATGACTCATTTTATGAAAAGTTTAAAAGCGCTGAAGTCATTGATTGAGTTTTCAATTTTAACAAAAAACTCTGAATCTGATTGATTTTCAAGCAACTCATTTTCCACCATTTTGAAAACACAACAAATATTTTTCTGAAGAATTTTAGACGGAAAAACATTTGTGTAGGAACAGCAGTCCTTCGACATACTTTCCTCAAATTTATTTCTTAGGATAAGTGCACGAAATATTTGAAAATTAGTTTAGCGCAACACTTTCCTTCCTTTAAAAGAATGGGTTGCTATCTGAAATAATAGCAAGCCATAGTTTAAGCGCGGGTCACAGTCTGAAGTAACTGCAAGCCATAATTTTTGACATGTTTAGAAAAGAATATTTACACCTCCTGCTCAAACTTCATCTATGGTCCCGTGCCATTATTGAATGACATTTCTAAGACCGTAGATGTTATCGATACCAGAAGACATGTCTTGAGAAAACATATTTTTGGTATTTTTGAAATTTTCTGATTTTTATGGATTTTTGAAGATATTATATTTTTCAATTTTCTTTTTGTTGGTTTTATATTTTTCTATTTTGTTTTTGTTGGTTTTCTATTTTTGTATTTGGTTTTTGAATAAATATATACAAGGATAGAGTAGATGATATAGTTTAAGAAAGATGATGATACGAGTACCGAGATAAGGATATCGAATAGCCCCGTTGTAGAAGATAGAAGTCATCATCTCTTAAATATTCACCACCAAATCTTCCAAGACTCTTGAATCGAAGAGAGAAATTGAGCCACTTGAAAATGAGACTTTGTAGCTTCCCCCCAAACCGAAAATCCTTATGTTGAGCAGATGCGAAGCTCTATTTCAAGCTTGCTTTAGCCAGGTGCACAAAGAAGCACACCATTATCATAAACCCAGCTGCTCCTTTTAAGAATAATCACCGTGATTCTTCGTTTGAGGCTATATCATCCAATAGAACAATAGCAACGTATCATCCCAGATTTAAATAATCTTCTCAAATTTCCTTTCCACTGAAGTCTGAAACGATCCATTCCAAAAGGTGTCAAGAGAACACTTCCCCCGTGTAGTTGAAATGATGCAGTCCATCTCTTAGTATAATGCTCAAGAACTCTCCCGAATACACTTCATGATGGGAATGAAGAACACCTTCCCATGTTCATATTTTTCTTCCCTGATGAACGTGTATGAAGCTCAAGAACCCGAAGTACACCAATATCCAATAACTCTCCCGAATACACATCAAGAGGGTAATGTAGAGCACCTCCCCTATGTTCACATCTTTCGTCCCTGATGAATGTGTATGAAGTTCAAGAATCCGAAGTACACACATTCCCAACGAGAGAATAACTTTTAACACCTCCCTCATGTTACACATTTATCTCCCCTGAATATGCCATACTTGTGTACCTCTTTTATCTTCAGAAACTTTCTCTAACATCACTTCCCCAACATAGTTGGAATAAGAATACTAAACGCCTTGATGAGTAAAACCTTGAGTTTCTCTGCGGTCATGACATTTGTTTTCCCGTGATATCTTCAATCACTTAGAAGAATTAAGTTCATCAAGTTTACTCGCCATGAGTCAAACCTTGAGTTTCTCTACGGTAATAACATTTGTCTTCCCGGGATATCTTCAATTTCTTAGAAGTATTAAGTACATCAAGTTTACTCGCGTTTAGATGCTTGTCTCCTTCCCCCTTTCTGGTTTTGATACTTCAGAATCATCAACTCTTTGAATGCCCAAATACTTGAAATTTGTTGAGAAGATCGTGTGAAGTCTTTGTGAGAATCAACATGTTGAATAATGTGAGCAAGTCTAACTGGGGATTAAATTCAACATATCACTCTCCCCCAATTAGTGCTCTCCCCTAAACCGACAATCTGTTTGATAACAACCCAAATTAAGAAGAAGTCTTTAGATTGTTAAATGCAACACGTCTTTAGTCTTCTAACATGTAGCAGAGAATGTAGAACTGACTGTAGACTCGACCTTCTTCAAGATTGTACAGTTGGGGAATAAATAGTTAACATCTTCAACTCACACCAAAAAGCATCCCACCAAAAAGCATCCCAATTAACTTACATCTTGCAAATCCCCTTAACTAAAATCCCTCCCAATCAAACAAGAACAGAAAGATGTTCATCAAGGAAATCAGCAATCAGGCCGCAACGAACACACAAGATGGTAACACCAAACTACCAATCACATCAAACAAGAACAGAGAGATTGTTCGGAATCATCATGTTGATGTATACGTGAAGCATTAACCAGAAGCACTTTGTCGATAAACTCATCAATCCGAGTGAAGATGTCAACCAACGGCTCTTAAAAGAAACTCCATGTGAAGATGGTCCGATAAGAAGAAGCTCGGTTCTTACATGAGTTAGGAGCCGTATGACCATATATTCTCATAAGTCAATCAACCATGCAGAATTATCACACTTCTTCTCCCCCTCAAGAATTGAATACGAAGATGCCATTCTTGATTAAACAAGTGAACATCATCCAAATGTAGTCTATTCACACTTCTCCCCCGCAAAATTAGCACAGGATGTCGCCATCGTCATTATAGTTGAGAAAGTGGAATCAGAAAACAATCAACAGTAGCCCGGTTCACTTGATGACTGAAGCGCATGGAAAAAGTATGAAGCATGTTGATGAGAATGGTCATAATAAGAAGATTTTTCTTCTTCAGAAGATAAAGCGCACTGAAGCGTACACTTTTCTTTTCTTTAGAGTACGAGGCATGAACTGTTGTGTTCATACGTCATTATGTTGAAGTACAAGGCCTGAACTGATGTGAACAGACGACATAATCTCACTCTTTTCAATTCTATTAGCAAAACATGTAATCAACCCCATTATCATTCAGTAGGCCCTTTGTCGTGATAGCTGATGGAGAAAACCCAATATGATGAATTTGACCCTGAAGTAAACTAACCCGAACTCGTGACTTAAACTTACACATATGTAACAAAGAGCGGTGTCGAGACTTCATGCCCATTTGAATCTCTAAGTACTCTATACTCTTCAACCAACCAACCATCAAGTATAAGACGTACATCACCTCTTGAAAATCCACAATTAAATGTGACACTGAGCACTACAACGTAACTCCTTAAAGTGATAGTTATTTTTGTGGCAAAAAGAGCCCAATTTCCCCTCGTGGTAAAAGAAAAAAGACTCCCAAGAATAACTAGATTTCCAACTCTTCGTTTTTGATAATAAGCTCGAACAAGGATCATGAAGAATCTTCATCCATCCATCCCCGATACCTTCAGATACTAAGTACACTTGCTCGTGATATTTCACTTCAACCTCAAATAAATAATAGTGAATTAACCCCGTTGTCACATCTTCTGATTAAAAGCTCAAATCTAGCCTTCTTTGACATTTAAATGAACTTTGATAATGGTTTCATCCCGACCATGGTTACAAGCACGTAACCCCGCAAAACCATAAAATAAACAAACTGCCATGACAAAAATCCAAACACACATCCAATTCATGAAGTACACCCTTTTATCCCTTCTTTGAAGCAGAAACCGTAGCAGCAACATCAAATAAGATCCCGAAATACACTTTCCTTTCTCCAGGATGGTTTCATCATCACGGGATTTTACAATTTCTATAGTTTAAACCGAGAAATAGTTTCTTTCGCGGGATTTTACAAAACCAAGAATAAACCATAAGATAGATCCGGAAATGCACTTTACTAATACCAGGATGTTTCCATTGTCACGGGATTTTACAAGTCTATGATTTAAACCGAGAAATAGGTTCTTTCGCGGGATTTTACAAAATCAAGACAAAACCGTAAACAATGTCAGCTTGAATGTGTTATGACAACTTTGGTTTCGGTGAATATCTGTTTTAGGGGAACAAGCAGTAGTTCATCAACTGTTCATTATCCAACATCAACTTAATCATCAACCATCCAATCAACACATTGGTAAACACAACATTCACGCATTATGTCGGCTATTGTAGTGACCACATGGAGAATTAAACCCGATATGCCAAACTTGATCATGAAGTAAAACTCCCCAGATTTGTTACTTAAACTTGTACTAATTCTTGTGAAGAAGAAACGGTGTACCCAATGTACAAGACCTCTTGACATTCTCAACTGAGTGAGACACCGAAGTGATAGTTACGTTGTGGGTTAAATGAGAAAGAATCACAACCGTAGTTAAAAAGCCAAGTCTTTATCACCCTCAATAAATGCCCAAACAGGTCATCTTCGCGGAAGGGTAGAAAGAAAGAAGACGAAATAAGTAACCACGCCCAGAAAAACCTCACTTCAATTTCAAATAAGAAATATCGAACTCAAACAATCCCGTAGTCATCCTAGTTCCAATATCAATTCAAGCCGAGACATAATATCTTACGTGAGAATGCATAAGCCAAAGTATCAAACCCCATAATACAACAAGTCTCATCATCATACCCAATCTCATCATCAACTCTCAAAACCAATCAAATCTCATCGACAAATCTCATAATTGGAAATCCTCATAAAAATTGGAAATGCTCTTCACCAGGCTTATCATGACAAAGTCAGTTCAAATTAGTTACTTACCGTACATAATACTTGGCCCATTGATGTGAGAGTTTAACCCAATCCAATTAATACACACCAATAACCGAACCAATCCATCAAAATTACCCAAAAATATTCTCATGTCAAATCAACCTTCGGTCTAACATACACATTCAATAATCAAGTCCAAGTCCAAAGTGGACTTTATACCCGGCTTAAGGCATAGTTACAAACACATGACCCAATTTTAATAATACCAAGACCATAAATGGATCATGAGGTAAAAATGATATGCCAAAAAAAATAATATACCATACCCGGTCCATGATTTATTGACAAATAATTTGTCCAACTCAACCTGTAATGTTCGGCCCATGTACTTGATCCAACACAAACAAACACGCTAACCCTAAAATTTCGGGGATATAAAGCAGTTTATATCACACGCTCCCAGCCCAAAAAATTCTCAATCACACCCTAAACACATCTCTATCAGACGCCTCCAAATATTCTCTCCAACCTCATCAGTATTTGACTCCTCCTCTCACCAAAAAAAAACTAGATATCACAAGGATACTCGCCTCCCTTTCTCTTATTCCGATACATCTCGTCTAGCCACAGGGATGGCTTTTAGACGCCGTTAGAACCACAGGGAAGGTTAGAGAGTACATTTGAAACGGCTTCAAGGTTCAAACAAACGAACATGGGTAAGCATCTTCATCTTTGTTTAGTTAGAACGAATCAAGAGAACGTTTAACAATCTTGTTAGATGTTTTATCTTACATATTCGGATATTCAAAAGGAGTGAAACTCCTAAATAGATCTATGAGGTAAATGTTCATTTGTGTATGAATCTTTCGAGATTTATGAGTTAGTATAACCTCACACAAATGGAACAAACTGAGATCGGTCCTTATGAAATAATATTTAAACCGAACAAGAAATTTCCTCCATATAGATCTGTGATGAGTTCTTGTTCACACTAGAGATTTGAAATGATTCGAATCGAGTGAACAAACAAATAAGAATAGAGATCTTGTAATACTCATGATTAACTTTCCCATTAAGTCATTAATCGAACTAAAGAAAAGAGATAACATTGTTGTTATACTCTTACTTTGACTTCAAATATTATCACCCAAGATTCATGATGATTTATTTGCCATGTGCTTGACCTTTCAACGATTTGAAATATGTATGAGCATAAAAAATGAGAAACTGAGATCTTGAGATGGTTGCAATATGTTGAGATTCGAGACATATATTTGAAAAAGCTTTAGATTCTTAAATGGATGTGATGTTGATAATAATTGTAGTATGATGTTTGTTGATTGTATGTGTTGGTATGTTGCATGAATTTCGATCTACTTCTTCTTCTTCCTTCTGTCATATTGCATTAGTCAAAAGGTCACAATGACAAGTCGCTACGACTAAGTCGCTAGACCAAGTCGCTACGACTAAGTCGCTAGACCAAGTCGCTAGACCAAGTCGCTAGACCAAGTCGCTACGACCAAGTCGCTAGACCAAGTCGCTACGACCAAGTCGCTAGACCAAGTCACTACGACTTGTAAAGACAAGTCGCTAGGTAAAATACATTGCATCTGGACAGTTTTGACAAGTCGCTAGCAAGATTTTTGATGTTTTCCGATGAGTTTTCCGACTAATATTTTTCCGGCCAGCTTCAAAAAAACCCAGAAAAATTTTATAAAAAGCATTCGTATTACCCATTTATACCACGAAAACTGCTATTGGTAACAACAAAAATACTGATGAAACTTTAATAAGTTTGAATATTTTGACAAAGCAGACACAGACACCAAGACATACCACATGACAGTTTTAATATTTTGACTAAACAGATACCAAGACAGACATGACAGTTTTAATATTTAGACCAAAAAAGGATGATACAAAAATGAAGACATGTATAAACTGTATAACACATTAACCGACAGTTTAACAACATGAACCAAAAAAAAACCACAAACAACAACTATGGTACGGACTACACAAATCAAAGATAACACAATAAACCTTGGCTCTGATACCAATTGTAGGATCGTAATATTTATTGTGTTGATGATTCGGGTGGTCTTGGATGATCAAAATACATGTTTGCCATAGTTAGAGAGTTAGTAGAGAGAGAGAGAGGGTGTTCTTGCTAGAGGTTTACACAAAGGGAATATTAGATTGAATGAGAAGCACCACCCCTTCCATGGATGGAAGGGGTATTTATACTTACAGACACAACGACCTCCTATCGGCCTGTGGATCAGGCATACAGTGGGTAAAGACCCGTCCTTCCTCCACGGTGTTACTCTAAACTATTCTACGCAACTGACTAACTAATTAACTATTAAATAACGTAAATAACGACAAATCTACGAGCTAACATATGCTAGACCATTATTGGGGTGACCGACACTTTAACATAGAATTTCCAATTCCTAACACTACTGCAAGGGATAATATGGAGAATGATGAATTTTATATTCGGGCTACAGTTGTTGGAAGAACTGTGAAGATTACTGAAGCATCTATTCGAGAAGATTTGTTGTTTAATGATGAAGAAGGGGCTCTTCGTTTTGCTAAGGAGTTGATTTGGGAAACTTTTGGGAATATTGGATATGAAGGGTCTTTAACAGAACAAACATTCAGGAAACAACTATTTTATCCTCAATGGAAGTTTTTAGTACATGTGTTGCTTCATTGTATTAGTGCTAAAAGTACTTCATGGGAGCAATTTGGATCAAACATAGCATCTGCTATGGTGGGATTAGCTACAGATCGTGTTTTCAATTTTTCAAGGCTTATTCTGGATGGCATGCTTTCTCACATTAATCATGGATCAAAATGGTTAATGTATCCCAGGTTTGTACAGGTCTTTCTGAACAAACAACTTGCTGATGTACCAAAGCCTACAGATTTACTTCCTGTTATTGTACAACAAGCAAAGATTTTTACTTTTATGGCGCGACGGAGTGATTTATTCAGAGGTCCTGATACTCCTTTAACTACTTCCATGATGGAAGTTGTTCAAGCTGTTAGAGCTGATGCTGAAGATGATGAAGACAATGAAGGTATTGCACCTGCAAGTACTGCATCTGCAAGTACTGGGTCTCAAAGTGCTACATCTTCTCAAGGTGCTGCATCTCAGGAAGGTACTGGAACTCAAGGTACTGCTACCCCAAGTATTGAAGTTCAAGAAGAAGTTGCAGGTTCACCTTCTACATCTCCACAACAATCAGTTCCTGTTTCTCAATCAGTGGAACATTCATCAGTACCAGGAGATGCTTCACCTACTATCCCTCGTGAAGGATTAACATTGGATAATTATATTTTGACAAGGGAGTTGGTCAAGTTGAAGAAGACTACTGAGACTCAAGCAAAACAGATTAAAAGGTTGATGCTCAGGTATAAGAGGTTAAAGAATTTTGTTAAGCCTTTTATCAAACGTTATTGCTTATGGGTTAAGGAAGAACACAAGCACAGAAGGCAATTTAAGAAGATAAACAAAGGCAAAAAGGTTCCTACACCATCTTCTGACCAATTGGGGAGGAATTTAGAAGAAAAGAATTTGAAAGAAGATGTTAAGGAAAAAGAACCTCAAGGTACTGAAGAACATGTTGTTATTGAAAGTACTGAAGAAGAAAGGTCTGAAGATCAAGGTACTGAACAACAAAGTACTGTTTTCACTGGTACTCACAGACAAGAGTTGGTTACACCAAGGGTATTAGACTTTGAAGAGGAAGCTGGTCCTTCGACTATTCCACATGAAGAACAAGTTGGTCCTTCAACAACTGATATACCAAAAGAAGATGATACACCTCAAAGATTACATACTGCTAGTGATGATGAATTAATTGCAACACTTTTGCATGATTTATCAAAGCCAAGGGCTGTTACTATTCCAGGAGTGCAAGAAGAGGAACAATCAAGAGTTTCTAAACCTGCTATTGATCCTAAGGATAAAGGAAACGGTGTTTTGGTTGAAGTTAAGAAGAAGAAACCAACTTTAGCACAGTTAAGAGCTGCTCAAGATGCTTTGAATGAACAAGCAGCTAGAAAGATTCAAAAAGGAATTGAATGCTGAAGCTAGTGAACATTTAGAGTCACCTGTTCTGTTTCTTTTATGCCTAGAAAACCAAATCTTGCTAAAGAAAGGAATGCAATGATGGCGTATTTAAAAACCAGAGGATATAAAGGATTGCAGAAGTTAAAGCATGTTGATATGAAAAGATTATATGATGCTGAGACATAAGCTTATAAGAAGGATGTTGCAAGTATCAAAGATTATAAAGATGAAGCTACTTGGACTGAAGCAGAAAGAAAGAAAAGTTTCAAAAGAAAAAGGAAAACTGAAGTTGAAGATAAACAGTTTTCAAAGAAAGAAAAAGTTGAGTTAAGATCTGAAACTAAGGATGAATTAAGAAATTATCTCAGAATAGTAGATTTTGAATTTTCCAAAGAAGATGATGACATGAAGATGAACAGATCTTAGATTACTACTTTTGAAGTTGTGGATTCTAAAGAAGGAAGCTATCTGATGTTTCATAGAGAAGATGGAAGCTTTAGAGTGTTCAACAGATTATGGGATTTATTGCATATAATAGATAGAGTGGATCTATTCTATTTATATCATGTGGTGAAAGAGTATTTTGAACATCATCCTTTACAAGGAATTGGTTTAGTTTTACTGGGAGATCTCACAACTGCATGGGAAACTGAAGAACAAAGTAGTGATGAAATTTGGAAGAATCAAGAGAATTGGGAAATTGTCTGCTAGAGATTTTTTGAAGAATCTAGAGTTCATGTTCTAGAATTGGAAAATGGCACAATGATTCATATGTTTGCCGATAGAAGATATCCTCTTACAGTCGATCTTATGAGGAGGATGCTAGAGCATGGAATGGAAGTTGAAGAGGATAATGAAATTGCTTGTATGGTTATCAATTTGTTTATCAACTGGACTACTATTGCAGAAGATAATGAATAACTGGTATGTGACTTAATTGAATAAATTATTTTTGATAAATTAGTATTTTATTCAAAGTACTGCTGATCAAACAGTACTTTAATCAAAGTACTGATTGCTGTTTTTAATCAGTTAAGTAATTTTTTGAAGAAAACTTTTGTTAAGTAATAAATATTTTGAAACAAAGGTTGCATAAATGGTTTTTGAGATGATCATATCTATAGGTTATCAATCCACCATGGTTACAAAAGGATTGACTAATCCATGAGCAAATGGCTCTGGTAAAGATATATCAAATCCGTTTTTAGTTGACAACTTGCTAATAAGTTGGATGGTAATCAACTCACCATATCAGTAATGTGAAGAGTTGGCTAGCCCACAAGAAAATGGCTTGTGGTAAAGGCTGTGGAAAAACCATTATATGGTAATTAGTTCACCATGATGAAAGAACTAACTAGTCCAGAAGGGTACAGCTTTTGGTAAAGACAAATCAAATCTGTTGATAGCTGAGGATTTGCTAAAAATCATATGGTTATCAGTGTACCATGGTCTTACACACCAAAACATTTGGCTACTCCAGAGTTAATGGCTTTGGTAAAGAGATCTAAATCCATTAAATTTTCAATGATTCACCTTTCACAGGAGTTAATACACCTGGAAGTGATGAGAATAGTTTGCAACTTAAACTGAATTAATGTACAAATTGTCATATGTTGCTGTGTTGCTAAAAAGATGGAGCTTGCTGGATGATGCTGTTAATGAATATTTCTAAAGATACTTTGACTATGCACAGAAACTACAAAGATACAATCCAAAGACTAAGACAATATGTTTTCAAGAGATGAAGCTGATAAAGATAAAGTCACAAAGGAACTTGAAGTCAAACAAGTAGAATTCAAGTTAGGGGAGGATTGTTGGGATATGAAAGTACTGGAAAAGTCAACGAGTCAAAGTACTGCTAAATGATAAAGTCAAAGTACTGCATATGAGGTCAAAGTACTGCAAGAGCAAAGAACTGTATTATTCGTTTATAGAAAGTATTGTAATTCTAGAATATTCTATGTTAGATTACTTGACGTACAAAGATATATATTGTAAACCGACTAGGGTATCCTTGAGCCTATAAAAGGACCCCTAGATTGGCATAAGATGTACGTGATTTTATTAGAGTTTTAGAGATAAGTTCGATATTATTAGAGTTGTTAAAGATCTGCATAATAAGCAGAGTTAGAGTTATTAATAAAATTGTTCATTGTTAAAGTTATTATTCTTAGCTTTGTTAAGTAAATTCCGCATACTTAATAGAGTTTGCTCAGTGTTTCTCTGTTAATAACTTAGGATTTATCCGAGGTTATTAAACGTTAACAAGCTATTTAAGTTAGTTTGGTTAGAGTACATCGATCCAACAGTATGTGTGATACTCTTTTTGATATTTATCAAAACATTGAATCAGCAAAGGAATTATGGGAACTGCTTCAGGCCAAGTACATGGCTGAAGATTCATCCAGTAAGAAATTCTTGGTTAGTTATTTCATGAATTACAAAATGATAGATGGACGTTCTGTTATGGAACAGTACAATGAGTGTCTTAGCATACTTGGTCGCTTTACCCAACATGGTTTAAAAATGGATGAATCCATTGCGACGGCATCTATTATTGACAAATTTCCGCCTTCTTGGAAGGATTTCAAAAATAATTTGAAACATAAGAAGGAAGAATACAATTTGGTTGAGTTGGGAAGTACCATAAGTATTGAGGAAGGGTGTCGAAGGATGGAGAAAACTTGGGTGAATGAAAAAGACAAGGATATTGGCGGATCAAGTGTCAATATTGTTGAAGAAAATGATTCCAATTTCAAAAAGGGTTCGAATAACAATAAGAAAAGGAATTTTCAAGGAAAGGGAAACAAAAATGAATTTGTAAAGAAGGCAAAACAGTCCACTGAAAATGGATGTTGGAAGTGTGGAAAACCAAAGGTGATCCAAAACAAGTGGTGGATCCAAAGGTGATCCAAAACAAGCAGGTCAGTTATTACGGAGTAACAAATAATGCTAATTCGGCTTTGAATTATGTATCATTAATTTGTGAATCATTCTATGTACAGGATGATGATATTGCTTGGTGGTATGATTCTGGTGCGACATGTCATGTGTGCAAGGACCGAAGATGGTTCAAGGAACTTGCAACTATTGATGACGGACATGTCTTAAAAATGGGGAATGTTGCAACAGAACCAATAATTGGCATTGGACTAGTTGATTTTGTTTTTACTTCTGGAAAAACAATTTCTTTATGTAATGTATTGTATGTGCCCGGTCTACGGAAAAACTTACTTTCCGGTGTTATTCTAAATAATCTTGGGTACAAACAGGTCTTGGAATCCAACAAGTATATCTTGTCAAAACATGGTTCTTTTGTAGGTTTTGGATATTTATGTAATGGTATGATTATGTTGAATTTAGATATTCCTTCTACTTTTAATTCGATTTGTATGGTTGATCCTTTATCTATTGTTAAACTTAGTAACATGGAATTATGGCATGCTAGACTAGGACATGTTCATCATAAAAGAATGAAAGAAATGTCTAAAATGAGCATGATTCCATCTTTTGTATTGGACCATAATAAGAATAAAAGAATGAAAGAAATGTCTAAAATGAGCATGACACCATCATAGATTACTATATGCAAAGTAAGTATTCATAAATCTGAAAGTTAGATAATAAACATCATCATTAAACTATCAGGCATAAATTACCGTATTCAAAGTCGTTACCAGAGTTTTAAAAACATGACACAAATGCCTGGCCAAATTAAACACAATTTAACTATACAACATAAGCCACCAAAGCACACATAGATTTTTTCCTTCCAATTTACATTAACACAACCAAAATACCCAAAATATGAAAGTAACATGTTAACAATGTTACAATTCATATTTGTGTGTACTTTAACATCAACTAACTTAACATCAAACTAAAGGTTGTTTTTGTACTATTTCATCTTAAACGACCATCATACCATTATCCTTAAACTTATCCAAACCATATTTTTTTAAGCCCACATGATCCTAAACAAAAACACAACCCAAAGACATCCTAAAACCATGATCCAAAAGATGAAAAGTGTACCATTACAAACTTCCTAACATACCAGATACCATAAAAAAAGAGATATTTACCAAATATAGAACATTAGAATTATTCATGTTTGTCAGCATCCACGTCTAACAAACAAGGAAAACTAGAATTTCTTACTCATCACCGTCCAACGCATGAGCGGTGTACATGTACATAAACCAAAGCATTTTGTTTTAGTCAAACAAGCAGTCCATACTAAACTGTGTCCATTTACCATGGATATTCCAATGATTTGTCCATGATGGATTATTAGAGTAGTGATCCATCTTCACAGTCATTTCATACTCAATTCCTTTGTGTTTCATCAACACCTTACGATAACCTTCCATTGAATGATTCTTCAGAAAATTATAAGGATTTAAAACATACATTTTTAGGGGGTCATTTAAGCCCTAAATCGTTACATTTTATATCTGTTACTGCTTAAAATCATTCCTTTTCACATTTTAGGTCTTTTTGAAGCAAAATGGTGGAATGAAGCATATTTGGACGAAAATGAGCGAAAACATAGAGAAAATGAAAGAGCCAAGAAAACAAGGAAAATTCAAAAGCCTGATGGCGTCCCAACTTCAATGGTGACGCCGTCGCTTACATGGTGTCCCAAAAACTTTCAAGCGACGGCTTAGGAAACATGTTGGTCTTAACAAGTGATGACATCACGCCTTATTTTAGAAGGCCTTCCCTCTTTCCTTTTACACCAGACGGCCAAGATCTTCCCAAGACGATGTCCAGAAGTAACCCAGACGACGTCACTACTTTCTACCCAACGTCGTCCCAATGATGACTTGTTCAAGACGAAACCCTAATGACGGCGATCAGACGACGTCGCCATCAAAAGGGGACGTCGTCGTGAATGTAAAATCTGTATATAGACTTTGAATTTTATGTTTTATGTGTGCATTATTTTGGAGAGCAAACCCTAGTTCGTTTGAGGTCTGACTTGGACAGTATTTTAGGGTTCCAAACCCTCTTTTACACTTAAAAATAAGTTTGTTTATCCAATCTATCACCATGTTTCATCTATGTTTGATTGTTCGTTTATGTTCTTGCTTATCTATCGTGCGTAACTAAATTAATTAGCGTTTGCTTAGATCCAATGAAACCTAGTTATTAATTATTGCTAGGTTGTCTCTTGTTCTAATTGGTAGACGCTAGAATAAGGAAAACTAGCTTCTTCTTTAATTGTTGCGAGCTTGAACGTCCTAAATAGCATAAAGCCTTAGAGTGCACTTTAGGCCATCTTTGTGTTTATTGCGTGATTTGTAGCTTAAGGAGAATAGGATATTCGGGGGAGATACCTCGGTACTTGGCGATCTCGGGTATTCTAGAGGAGAGTTACGATTCATAGAATTGGAGAATTAGGCACCACCCTATGACTAACACGGAATACAACGCATCAATTAGAATAAGAATGTGACAATTCAACTGACCAATAAAAGATAACTAGGGAGTAAGAAAATCTAAGTGAACATGCTTTTAATTATCATAAGAACACACTCCTACAATCCATAGCTTTTACTTTTAATTAATTTAATTAGTTTTAATTTAATTTGTTAAGTAGTTTAGTTGGTAAATTACCAAAACCCCTACTCATTCAAACCCAATATTTTACTTGTTTTCATAAAAAAATATAAAATGACCAAAAAGAATCATCCTCACCTCACCTTTTCGTCATACATCTCTACTAGCATCTCTATTCCCCTAGAGAACGATCAACCCCCTAGGCTTGCCTACACTACACTGCAATGATTAGGTACACTGCCTAGTAGGTTGTAAAGCTTGCTCGTGGAAAAGGAAGTCTTTCGACCCCGAACAACGCATCAAGTTTTTGGCGCCGTTGTCGGGGAATAGAATAGCTAGTTAGGTTTCTATCTCGATTAGGTTTACTCGCTTGATTCCTATCAAGTGAGTTTTTTTCTTTTTTATTAGCTTTCTTGTAGTCTATCCCCCTTCTCCGTGTTTTTGTGTTGATCACAGTTGAGCAAACGATCCTTATAGAAACTGACTTAACAATAACTTGTTAAATACTACTCAGAATATAGTATTTAACCTTAAGAAGAAGAACAGCAATAACACTAAACACCTCAATACTATTATTAATACGAATACTCTGAGTAGTATTAGGGTTTTACAACCTTGAAGTGTATTGACCTTAGATATATCAAAACACACGTTTTTCTAATCTAACCTAGGACCTCCTTTTATAGGCTAAGGAGTTCTTTACAAGATACAATACGTAGCCTACAAGATAAATATCTTTTCTATATTTATCTAATACAAAATATTAAACCGACTAAACAAACTAGCAGTGGTTACAAAACATTAGTCGTGGTTATACAATACTACTAGCCGTGGTTTAACTCCAGCAGTGGATTCCATCTTCTAGCCGTGGTTTCTTTTGCACTAGCAGTGGTTCAATACTTAGTATACTTCTTCTCAATGGAACCTAAAACCCAACAATCCTCCCCTACACTTGATATTTATCAACAAAAACATCAAGTTTCTTTTAATCCCAGAACGTCTTACTTGGAGGATGTATCCAAATACTTATCAGGATTCAAAGTCTTTTCAAATTTCCTCAGCAACCTGTAAGCTTGATAATCAAAGGATTTCTGCAACTTCAATCCACGAGGCTGTAACATCTGAGTAATGACTTCTGGATGAGTATTCAAATTTGGATAATCAGTTTCTACACACATATGAATAACTTCTCCAGAAACAGATAGTACATGAACTCCACAAGACTGATACAAATACCAACTTGAAACACTGCCATTGTAGAGTCCTTTCCATTCAGGTTCATCATGAGTAGTTTCAAATATCATCTTCAAATTATAATAAACAATTCTCTCATGATAGTCAATTGGTGCCACACCTCCAAATCTATCTTTATATAACTTCCAGATAGCCGTTAGATCATCTCTTTCCAAATAGTAAAGTATATGTGAAAATTTGATACAACCAAAACTCTCACCATTAGCTCTTTTAAACTCCCAATATCCTCCATTCATAGTAAGCTCAAATGTATAAGAAATTATCTGATGATGACTTGTAAAAGATATTGTACCACTAACCTCTGGTTCTATTAAACTTGGCAATTTAATGAGAACCATCAACCTTTTCTTGCTTTCTTCAATCTCTTCTTCAGTCTCTGACTCAGATGTGTAATCCACAGCTTTAGATCTATCAAACATCCTCTACAGTCTTCCTTGAGGTTTTGCTTTTAATGCCAAAGGACCCTGTAGATCTGTTATCTTCTCAATCTTCTGAAACAGTTGATCAATCATGGGATTAGTGGGCTTTGTCCTTTGTGGAGCAAGTTTAGCTTCAAGCATCTTTCTGGCAACATTCTTTGATAAAGGATAATCCTTATCAATGAACATAAAGAACTTCTCTTTTGTAGTCTGCACAGAATGAACTCTGCAACGTTGATATAGCATCCAATCCACCACCTCACAGTCATTCCAAAATTCATCATCTGGGTTAGGCTGGCACAAATTCTTCACAGAAGTCCATACAAACTTAGCTAACACTCTAGTTGGCCCATACTTCCCATATCTAAACTCTAATACTTTCCATAACTGTTGCATATCAGCCATTCTTAAACCAAACAATAGACATCCAAAATTGAAGTATGTAGTCTTCCATCCATCACCCCTTGTAATTTCAATTTTCTCTCTATCATTTTCTGTGATGATCTGCAAGTCTTCAATAGGATGAATAGCGCTTAATGGAGTAGGATTGATAGGCTCAGGTTTGTCACACTCCAAAAGATATTGGTTAACTCTCTCCTCTTTCTTCATTTCCTCATCTACCTTCTGCTTCTTAGAACTAGATTCTTCATGAACTCTAGCTTTTCTCTTTTGTTTATTCTTTAACCACTCAGCTTCTTTTTCAGAGTTCATAGGAAGGAAATCTTCATTTATTCTCATACATCTCTCATAAATCTCATAAACCCTCTCATATGTACACTTTCTTAAATCTTCACTAACATACATGTCCATGTTCCTGATGATCTTTATCATTTGATTTCTCATTTGACTCTTTGTAGGAGGTTTCTTCCTTTTGACTTGCTTTTACTCTTGGCTTATCTTCCTTGCCCTTTCAGCCAACACCTTAGCCCTCTCATTAATCGATAAAAGTGCCCATTCTTGAGTAGAATACTCTATCTTTATCACTTCAGAGGCTTTAAGAACAAATTGTTGATCATTCCATTCTGCTATCAACTTCTGAGTAGCTTCTTCATCTTCTTTCTTTTTCTTTTCTGCAGCTGCCCCTTCTTCAGCTAGCAATCTTTCAGAAAACTCCTTATCATAAGCATTCTGCTCTTTCCTATTCTTAAACTTCAAAACTGGCTCAGCAATACCTTTCCCCTTTCCATTGTCTGTTAAAACCACTTTGGTCTTCAAAGACTCAACAATTGTCAATAGTAGGTGCAGGGTTGGATGAGGTTTGACTTAAGTTTATCAGGGTACTAGCAGCCTCCTTTACAACTTCTTTAGATTTAGGTGGTGAAATAACAGTGGTTGTGACTATGGTTGATGTGGTTGTTATAGCAGTGGGTGTATTTAAAGTAGCAGTGGATATGTTTACCTCAGATAAAGTTGCAGCAGTGGTTACAATTGAACTAATAGTGGTTGCAGCAACACTAGCAGTGGTTGTTGCCTGCACCACTTCCTTCTCTTTATCCTTCTACTACACTCTTCAAATTTTCAAGCACTGCTTCATTTCCATCCTTATCAGACACCACATAATCACCTCCTTGATCTCCACTATCCAAATCATAATTCATTATCACAGCCTCCCCTGAATCCATGCACTCACTCCTCCCTTGTTTGGATGCATTCTCCAAACCATGAACACCTGAGGAGCTAGCCTTCTTTTTCACCTTTCTAACTCTCCTCAAAGTAGCAATCCCTAGCCTTCTAAATTTCTCCAAAACAGAGACCCTGTGCTGCAATCTTCTAATATGTCTGTTAATACAAATAAATCGTAAAAACGTTTATTAATATTTTGCGATCTCTTTATGTTTTGTTGATAACAAATATAATGTTATCTTAAGTACAATTATTAGGATACATGTTATATTTAAAAGCATTTACATATAGCCATTTAAATACAAAAATGTTGTAATTAATCATTTGTTGTAATAGTTTATTAGGATGGGTAAAAAAACCATAACCCATGGATCATATCTGATTGTACAATAGATTGCACTACCAGGCTTCGATGATGATCAAAGGTATGAGGGGTGTATGTTCCAGCCAAGACTTGCCTTTCACCTGAGAATAAGAAATTCGAAACACTACGTTAAGTGATTACGCAGGGGTAGGACCCTACGAACCACCTCCGGCGTGAGAGTATGTATGAGTTATGGTTGTATAAGTGTGTGTAAGTAAAGAGATGAGTGTAAAATGAGCATACCATAATCCATTAACCGTCCAACCTATTTATAGTGAATGAAATAGGGTTGAGAGCACATCTGCATGAATGTCAGAGATCATGGGGGCGTCCCATGATTGTGGGTAACCGCTAGGGCTTAGTGACCCACGTTCTCAGACTTGACGGGGAAGCCAAGAGAGAGAGGGAGATCGTGGGTTTGACCAAGTCAGGAGGTTCCCTTATCCATTGTCCTTCATCAGCCATACCCCGAAGGGTTTAGGGCTTCGGATGGCGAATTCCCCTTAGGTAACCTTCGTGTTAACGAATGGTTTGACGCCTGTGGATATTTTGGAATCCTAACTTGGGCCTTCGGAGGGACGGGCTTCGACACGTCTCGGAGGAGTGTCCTTCGAGCTACTCGGAGGGTACATCATCAATATCCATAACCCATTGACCCATACCCATTTGACTAGATACAATGTATTCATTAGATATATTGAATCTAAAGGAAAACCCATGGACCAACCCATAACCCATGACCCATAACCAAAAAACCCATGGGCAAAGAGGAGCGTCCCACGGATCCCTAGGATTACACTAGACGGATCCCAAGTGGGAGGGATCCGTGGGATCTGGGGAACAGTGGCAGAAATTGCCTATAAATAGAGAGCCATTTCTTCATTCTAACTCACCCCTCTTCTTACTAATTCTCTCATTCTCTTCTAACAAAAGATCACTTGATCTAGAGAGTGCTTCCTTCTTTCTTTCTTTAGTGATTCTTATATAGGTCCTTCTCTAAGGCGAGATCACGAGCATTCTACAAGTCATCCAAGCAAGGGGTCCTTGATTGATTTGTTCCTCCGCAACATTTCTGTAGCAAAGATCTTGTATTTGATATTTCATATATTTGTTATGTAATAGTCGTGTTGGTTTGGTCCACCGTGTTATGGACTTGGTATTTAGCTTTGTACCGGAAAAAGGTGTAAGCAACGTTGTGAAGGCTTCTCCGCCAAGTGAAGGATTTTGTTGACATAGTGCTTGAACTCTCGAGTAGGTGACTCGGGGAGTGGAGTAGGGAAAGGAAGGTGTCCTTGTAGCTGAACCACTATAAATCGGTTGTGTCATTTCTATCCCTTTGCTTTACTTTGTTTACTTGCTTTATCATTAGATCTATACTTTCTTTACATCCATAAGATCTCACATATTAACGAATCTAAAGTTTTTGAAACTAACTTTAAATCGGCAAAACTATACAACCCCCCCCCCCTTCTAGTTTTCCATAATGTCTTCCCTGAAAAACTGCAAGCTCTTGAAGACCAGTGATAGTTTCCTCCATCTTGGTACACTTAGCCTTCAATTCATTTAATCATTCAAGAATATCCTCCCCACTTCGACCTGTGTTAACTGGTCCAAGAGGTGGTTCATTGTAAAAGTCATCATATACCTGTTCTGGATCCGTTAATTCAATATCATGTTCCAAACTACCCTCATCACTTCGAGCTGTGTAACCTGCTCCGAGAGGTGAATCCTTGGATAAAGAAAACAGAGCATCAGACCTAGCCTGATCATCTATGCACCCTGAATTAGCCAATTGGCTAGGGATTCCTCTACTTGTGTTGAGTTCCAAGGAACTCTCTACATTAGGAGTTGAAGGTTGGGTCGTATTGATGATTCCACTGTCCTGACCAGCATCTAAGCATGAGTCAGTAGTGGAAGCCCTTCCAGTCATGTCACCTCCAGTCCTTGTGACAGCCTCATTAGCTACACCACTAACACCAGCCTGAGGTAGCTTGGTGCCCTTCCTCCGCCTCCTAGTAAACAAAATCCTAGTTGGTTCAGCAGTGGGTTCAGGTTGGGCAGCAGTGGTTACAGTTGTTGTAGCAGTGGTTTCAGCTGTAGTAGCAGGGGTTTCAACATCAGTGGGTTGGGAAGGGTGTGGTTCAGGTACATCATCAAATTCAGGAATATCAGGCAAAGGTATCATATTTGGAAACAAATAGGTAACTCTTCCTGTGAAATTGGGATTCTGATGCCTCATGTGTGCAAAAACTTTAGGAAGCATATGATGAACCTCATACTTCCTATGATGATCAATAGGTTCTGCAATCTGACTATCCACAATCAGTAGAACAAACCTAGGGTACAAGTAATACTTACCCTTCTCCCTAATGTTCTTCAAAAAGCCATCAAAAATCATCCGAGACCAATTAAATTCCCTCCCTTTAAAAATACAAATAATTGCAGTTGCAATTTTCGAGGGAAACTCATCAAAACCTGTGGTCTTATTACTCACACACATCAGCAAAGTGTGAATCAAAAATTTCCACTGAGGGGAAAACATACCTTTAAGAAATTTAATTTTATCTCCCCTCCTTTCATAACCTAACCTTTCTAAACCTTCAAAAATAGCATCATTAGAAAGATTAACGACACCTTCAGCATCATCCAGCTTCAAAACACCTCTAATTACATCTTCATTGACCAAAATCTCATTTTCATCTACGACAGTCCTAAGTACATTTAACCCATCTCTCTCCTGGATCGCAGCATTCCACCAAAATTGATGAACATATGTTTGAAGGATTGTGGGTGCTACAGTTAATGTAAAGTGGATAGTACTATTGTTAATGAAATAAATCATCTCATGAAAGCCTTCTGAGTGATTGTTCTTGATCAAATATGCAACTAGGTTATGGGTTTTGGAATACAAAGACGGCATTGTGATTAGGGATGTGATATGATGTGGGATTGTGAATTAAGCAGTTGGGAGTGGTTAGGGTTTGTGTTAAGCGCCAATTGGAAGTGATTTGAAGACCAATTAAATGATTTGGCAGTGATTTGGGGAAGTAAATACGTTATCGCCAAAGTTACAAAACAGCCCCTCAAGTATCCATCATCAGCAAAACACTAGCAGTGGATTGAAAACCACTAGCAGTGGTTTGAAATGCTCTAGCAGTGGATACATCAATCACACTCCAATCTTTTGACTAAGACTACAGCAACCAAATCTAAGCCAAAAATAGTGATATCAAGCATTAGTATGAAGGATTACAAAAGATTCACACACAATTTTGAAAGTGTTTTTGGGAATGTTGTGAAGCTTGTGTCCTTAGATGGTTGTTTTAGTATGTTGTCTTTTGATGTAGTCTGCTGGTAGTCTGTACTCCATGGTTGTAACATCTGCATCTCAGTATGCAGTTTTATCTTATAAATAATAGTACCATGTTATGCTTTTAAGTCCATTGAATCTTGCTGGTGATGTTAGACTTCCTTTGATCTGCAAAATAGTTAGTGGAAACACAAAGAAACAAGTAGTGGTTTGAACAAAACAAGCAATACTAAGACCAACTAATAACAGTACATAACTTTTACAAACTTTTACAAATCAATTTTGAGACTTAGAGATTTATCATTTCAATACTGACTACAAGGTACTGAAATCTCCCCACATCAAAAGCTTTAGTGAGAAGATCAGCAACATTGAAATCAGTATGGATTTTTACCATTTGAATCAACCTTTTCTCATTACAATCTCTAATAAAATAATGCCTTATCTCAATATGTTTAGTTCTAGAATGCAAAACATGGTTTTTAATTATGCATATCGTACTGTTATTATCAATGTAAATCTTAGTATGTGTTGGGATTCTTGATTTGATGAGACAAAGTAAATAGAAGAATGAAACAAAGGGACTTAAAGTGACAAAGATGAAACCTACAAAAGGATGGAGGGACTTGCTTGCAAAAGAAGATTTATTGTTTAGTCCTTCGTAGAGATTTGTAAACCCTAATCCTCTAGTATATAAAGAGGACATGGGGAGTAGGTTTTTATATATATGTCTTTCACAATCTAGTTGACTAGTAAAGGTGTATGTGTGTGTAACCTAGGCGTAGGTTTGTAGAAACGCCTAGGATTAGAGTTTGTTTAGTTTAGCCTCAAGGATCTTTGATCCCTGTTACAGATTAAGTGTAACCGTATTATTTTGATCAAATAATATTTGAGGCTTGGAGTGTTATTATATATAACCTTGTTCATGATAACGTTAATTCTTATTGAATATTCCGCTTTTGTTATTGTGTATCCTAGATAACATGAGGTCTAAACAACCTCGAGCTACATCGATCTAACAGTATGCATAAAATTGTAATCAAAGTCAAACAATTGATTCTGAATCCAAAGCACTTGACCACAGCAACTAGCAGCAGCCACATACTCAGCTTTAGTTGTAGAATTGGCCACAATTGTTTGCTTTTTACACTGCCATGAGATTAGTCTTCTTCCCAAAAACTGACATCCCCCAGTAGTAGACTTCCTATCCAAACTAGCTCCAGCATAATCACAGTCTGTATAGGCCACCAAATCAAATGCTGATTCCTTAGAATACCAAAGGCCCAACTTAGGATGACCCTTAAGGTATCTAAAAATTCTCTTCATAGCATTCATGTATGTTGTGTTTGGTGTGACTTGAAATCTTGCACACACACATACTGAGAACATAATAATTGGCCTAGATGCAGTGAGATACATCAAAGATCCAATCATGGATTTATACAGCTTCAAATCAACTTTGGGACTTCCATCATCTGGTAGCAGTGGTTTCTGAGTCTCCATTGGTGTACTAGCACTCTTTACATCCTGAAACCCAAACTTCTTCAAAACATCTGCTACATACTTGTCTTGACTAATGAAAATACCATCAGTCCTTTGTTGAACCTGTAGCCCTAAAAAGAAAGTGAGTTCACCCATAGAACTCATCTGAAACTTATCATGCATAAGTTTCTCAAAGTCTTTGCATAGCTCCTTATTGGTTGAGCCAAAGATGATGTCATCTACATAAACCTGAACTAACAATATATCATCCTTTAGTTTCCTTATGAACAAAGTCTTATCAATCAGTCCCCTCTTGAAACCATTGTCCATCAAATAAGTAGAAAGGCATTCATACCATGCCCTTGGAGCTTGATGCAAACCATACATAGCCTTTTTCACCTTGTAGACCTTATCAGGATGATCAGGATCTTCAAAACCAGGAGGTTGACAAACATAAACCTCCTCATCAATAGTACCATACAGAAAGGCACTTTTAACATCCGTTTGATACACAACAAAGTTTTTGAATGAAGCATATGCCAAAAACAATCTTATAGCTTCAATTCTGGAAACTGGTGCAAATACTTCATTATAATCCAAACCTTCAGTTTGTGTGTATCCTTGAGCAACCAACCTTGATTTATTCCTTACCACTATACCTCTTTTATCCCTTTTATTTCTAAAAACCCATTTAGTTCCAATAGCCCTTTTTCCATTTGGAAGGTCAACCAATGTCCATACCTCTTGAAGCTTAAACTGCAATAGCTCCTCTTGCATTGATTCAACCCATCCTTCTTCTGATAAAGCTTCTTCAAATCTCTTGGGCTCCTTTTGAGACAGAAAGCAAGCAAACAAAAAATTTTGCAGATCTTTGTGACTATTCCTTTTGTGAAGTGATCTGGCAAAGAAACCTTGTTCAGGAAAGGTTTTATTGTTTAAAGCTCTGCTTCTTGTTTGAACTGGAGTATTCAGATCTCCAAGAATTTGTTCTTTGGGATGATTCTTATGCACCCTTGTGGTAGGAATTGGACTTTCTATGATGACTGTATCAAAATTTGTAATATCAGCATTGTTGAAAAAGTCATCCATATTTTCATCATCGGTGGGAGTATACCTTTCTTCCAAACCAGGCATGTCAGGATCAGTCGGATACTCATCTTCACCAAAAAGTGACTTGTCAGGGATTCCAAAGTAAGTATTGTCATCATAATTTGCAGTCGGGGTTTCACTTGAACTAGCAGTGGTAGAACTTGGCTTAGCAGTGCTTTCATTATGCTTAGCAGTGCTTTCAGAATGTTTCTTCTTTCTTTCAATTTCTTCTACCGACACTAAGTTATCTTGAAACAACTCTTCCTTATCTTGATGATGATCACCTTTGCTTCCAAAATCCAAATCATCATCATCAGTGTGACTCTTCTTTTCAATGATGGGTGAGACAAGACCAGCTTTCCACTTTTCAAGCAAATAGAATTCCTTTGGAGAATCAGCTTCCTTAGAATTTGATTCTCTTTCAGAATCCTTTTGAGTACCTGCATCAATATTAGTGGATGTACATGTAATGATAGGCTCATAATTCATAGATTTGGTTAGCATATCAATGTTAAACAGCCACTCAGGTCCTTTTGTCTCAACACTAGGAGTCTCTTTACTAAACTTAACATGTAAGTTTTCTTCTACAATTCTGGTCCTCCTATTGTATACTCTAAAGGCTTTGCTATTTGGAGAATAGCCAAGAAAGTATCCATCATCTGCTTTTTCTTGAAACTTACCTAGGTAGTCTATGGTATTCAAGATAGTAACAGGACACCCAAAAGGTTTTAGGAATTCTATCATAGGCTTCCTAACATGTAACAACTCATAGGGGGTCTTGTTATGAGGCTTCACTACCTTGCTTCTATTCTGCACATAACATGCAGTGCCTACAGCTTCAGCCCAAAAGGTAGTTGGTAACTTATATTCTGACAACATTATTCTAGCAGCCTCAATTAGTGTTCTATTTTTCCTTTTAGCTACACCATTCTGTTGTGGTGTCCTAGCAACACTAAACTATCTTTCTATACCCTTAGCCACACAGAACTGATTCATCACATCATTTTTAAACTCAGTTCCATTATCACATCTGATTACTTTGACCTTATGGTTTACTTAATTTTCTATCTTAGTAATGAAACTCTTAAGGATCTCACTAGTTTCACTCTTAACAGCTAAAAAGTATACCCAAGAAAATCTACTATAATCATCAGTAATCACTAGGCAATACTGCTTATGATTCAAACTTTTAACAAAGGTAGGGCCAAATAAGTCTATGTGAAGCATAAACAGTGGTTGTGTAATGGTGTTAACAGACTTGGTCTTACAAGAGGCTCTATGTTGTTTTCCTTTCTGACAAGCCACACAAAGTTCTTTACACTCAAAAACCTTAGAAGGTAACCCTCTCACTAAGTTGCCCTTTACCAGTTTATTGATTGTTTTGAAATTAAGGTGACCTAGCCTTCTATGCCATAATTTTGACTCATCAACTGATGCCTTAGCAAATAAACAAGTTAAAGACCTATTAGAAATTACATCTTTCATGTTAAGGCAGTATATGTTTTCTTTCTTAGGCACTCTTAACTGCACATATTTCTCATCAGGCATTTTAAAATCAGGAGACAACACCACACACTCAGTTTCCCCAAAAAGTACCCAGTTTTTCTTATCACACATTTGAGAAACACTGAATAGATTGTACTTTAGTCCCTGTACCAAATAAACCATCTCAAAATCTAGCTTTCTTGTTCTGATAGTTCCTCTGCCAACAATTTTTCCTCCCTTTGGATCATTGTCAAAAGCCACATATCCTCCATCATAAGCTTCAAAATCTTCAAGGTTGCTCCCATCCCATGTCATGTGCCCAGAGCAACCACTATCAAAAATTCCTTTGTCTTGTAGCTCCCCTTGTAGATTGCCCTGCACATGATTTTAAACAAGTTAGTTCCTTTTGTGGACCCAAGCCAATACTGACTTGGGTCTGCCCTGTGCATCAACATAATCAAATTTCTTTAGGTCCATTGATGCACTACTAGCAGTATGTAAAACCTTGATCTTAGGCTTCCATTGCCAGCTAGCTGAGGCCTTTACAGCATAAAAATGGTTTCCAACCAATGTGTCAGTAATCACCTTTGGTACAGTTAAAACTTCTTTTGTTTCAGTGGTGATATTCTGCTTAGCAGTGGAAACAGTTTGCTTAGCAGTGGATACGTTTTGCTTAGCAGTGGTTGGAACCCATTTGGGTGCAGCAGTGATTATTGATTTTGTAGTTCCATTTTTCATTAGCACTGCTCTGGGAACCATATTTTTGCTAGGACGAGGGATTGTTTTCTTTGAAAAGTTTTGATGATTTACCCTCCTCCAATGGTTCCAAACTTGTGGTTGGTTTTTATAACAATTTCTCTGTAGATGCTCAAAACTACCACATTTAAAAGAAGCCTTCTTAACACATTGAAACTCATCTCCTAATCTGTTTGAAATTAGGCCATTGAAGTTTCTCTGATTACCCCTAGGTATGTATCTTTTCATCTGTTCCCTAGGTATCTCATTATAGTCTACCACTTTCCTAAAAATTGGTGCTCCAAATCTAGGCATAAGGTTGGCTTGTTTAGAATTAACAGACTTAACATTTTCTACCTTCACAGACTGTGTTGATTCTAACCTATCTTCCTCAGAATCTGACTCCCAATCTTCAATAATTGGACCATCAGATGACTTATCAGAACCTATCTTAGGTGATTCAGACTTACTAATGTCACCTACAGGTTTGTTGAAACTGAATTCACTGCTAAATGACAGTTCTTTTGTTGGTGGTGCATGTTTCATAAGAGAGGGTGGTGGCATATTGTTGTAACCTAGGCCAGAACCCTCTTTGAATAATTTTTTACCAATTGGCTTATTTACTAGGTCAGAAGCATATTGTGTTTTAGCAACCCTAACAACATGTTTTTCTTTTTCTTCTAGGGCCTCTTGTTTTACACTCTCTGCTTCTTCTAGTTTCTGTTTAAGCACTTAATTTCTCTGTCCTTAAGATCAATTTCACCACCTAGTATGTTAATCTTATCTACATACTCAAACTCACATTTAATACAGAATTTAAGTTTCTCTTCAACACTCTCAAGACCAACTTTATATCCTAAGTTATCTAATGCAAGTCTTTCTACCTCTTTTCTTATACTCTCATTAATTGCTTTAAGAGATTCTAAATTATCTTGACACGATTTAAATGAACAAGTAGAATTATTTGACTCATTAGATACCTCAGTGTCTGAACCAGAAGATGAAGCATATGCCATGAGAGCAAAGTTATGCTCTTTGGAAGCTTGACTACCAAGGAAAGCTGCATTAGGACCTTCTTCAATTTGATCACTCCAGTCATAATTCTGAGCAACCAATGCTGAAGAAGGCTTTGTATCTTCAGTAGCCTTCTTGTAGTCTTCACCAATCCTCTTGGGAGCTCTACATTCCCTAGCAAAATGTCCCTTCTTCTTGCAGTTGTAATACTCCATCTTGCTTTTGTAAAACCTAGCTCTCCTTTGACCATCATACTTGACTTTCCTGCCTGTTCTCCTTAGAAATCTTCTGGCTTGCAATGTCAACGTTGCCATTTGCCACTGAAGATTGATTTCATCAAGATCATCAGAATCAATTTGATTCAGATCTTGATTTAACACAGTGACACTAGTTGTTAAATCAGCCAGAAAAGCACATATGGCACCATCACTAACATTATCACTAACAGTGGTATTATTAGCAATAGTAGTGGAGATTCCATAAGCAGCAGTGGATGCTTCTTGGGAACTCTTGTGGTTTTAGAGACAAAAGCAATGTTTTGTAAAGAAGAGGATGATCCAACAATGTTCTTTTCAGACTCATAAACCTTCAAGTTGTTGTAGAGATTGTCCAGAGTCATCTTCTCAAAATCATCTTTGTTCCTCCAGACAACTATATGCACAGCCCATTCAGGTGATAATCTTCTGATGAACTTTAGATTTATGTCTTCTTGAGCAACTTTGTAGTCCACCAACTTCAGATGACTGATTAGCTTCTGTAGTCTGTTATAGGTGCCATCAAGACTTTCTCCACTAAGTGCAGTGAAGTTTTCAAGCTAATGCTTGAGCATGTTTTTCCTGGATTTTCTGGTAGCCTCATTACCAGCAAACCTTGTTTCAATGGCATCCATTAACTCTTTAGCAGTCTCATATTGTTCAAAATCCAAAGCATACACATTAGGTATTCCTATACTGAGAATACTGTGAGCTTTAATCTCCAACTTTCTCTGGGCCTTGTCAGTTTCACTAACAATTCCAACAGGCTTTCCATCAGGACCCAAAGTAGGTAACTTATCACCCTTCTCAACAACTTCCCAGATGTTGTAATCAATCTTGCGAATATATTGACTCATTCGCATTCTCCAGACTTGATACTCACCTTGCCTTAGCATGGGTACCTTTGATGCAGTAACCATATGAGTTTCGTCAAACATCTTTACTCTTCTTGAATTAAAGTTAACTAGACTTCTTCTTGATCACAGTTTCTAGATCACAAGCTCTGATACCACTTGTTGATCCCAGTTGAGCAAACGATCCTTATAGAAACTGACTTAACAATGACTTGTTAAATACTACGCGGAATATAATATTTAACCTTAAGAAGAAGAACAGCAATAACACTAAACACCTCAATATTATTATTAATACGAATACTCTGAGTAGTATTAGGGTTTTACAACCTTGAAGTGTATCGACCTTAGATATATCAAAAAACACGTTTTTCTAATCTAACCTAGGACCTCCTTTTATAAGCTAAGGAGTCCTTTACAAGATACAATACGTAGCCTACAAGATAAATATCTTTTCCATATTTATCTAATACAAAATATTAAACCGACTAAACAAACTCGCAGTGGTTGCAATACATTAGCCGTGGTTATACAATACTACTAGCCGTGGTTTAACTCCAGCAGTGGATTCCATTTTCTAGCCGTGGTTTCTTTTGCACTTGCAGTGGTTCCATACTTAGTATACTTCTTCTCAGTGGAACCTAAAACCCAACATTTTGTTTGTAACCTTGTCACTTTTCATCATGGAAGGTGATAATCCACCCATCAACAACGATCCACCACAACATCCACTACCACGACCACAAGACCCGTCAAAACGCCGTACTCTTGCTGAATACTCTAGACCGAGCCATCAAGGCTATAGGAACACCATTGAGCTTCCCCGTTTAGCTCAAACTATGGCCCTGCGATCCAACACCATCCGGTTGGTGAAAAACAGATGGGCATTCCATGGACTTCGTTTCGAAGATCCAAATCAGCATCTTAAGGACTTCCTAAAAATTGTTGATTCAATTGACCTTGATGCTACCACTCGAGAGACTACGCGATTGCGTCTCTTCCAATTCTCTCTACGGGACCAAGCTAGTAATTAGCTTGAGCATCTTCCCGCGGGATCCATCTCAAGTTGGTATGATCTAACTACCCGTTTCCTCGCCAAGTTTTTCCCACCCGCTCTGAGTCAACCGCTTGATCAAAATCCTTTTAACCTACTTCGCAAACAAATCTCTAATGAAATCGATGAGCATAGAAAAATACATATGTTACTTGAGAATGCACTTGAGAAGGCGACTTGCGCATCGGATATCGATTCCATGGTTAGCGATGATCAGGATGATGAATTAGGAGAGTAGAAATGTGAAAAACACATAATCGGGCATAACTACGCCGTGGAAAGATCTTACGGGAACCACATGAGGAAAATGATGATAATGGGATAAAAAGGCATGGACAACGAGTCAAGAGTCCTAAAGAGTTTATGGAAGGAGATTAATAGTACCCCCGGTAAAATGTAAGTCGAAGGGGTACCGGCCCCTTTACGGTAAAAAGGGAAAAAAGAGATGGAACTATTGTGTTGCTTGACAACGATGGAAGAGAATTCACGGTAAACGAACGACGTGTTAAGCATTATCAAATCAATAATAATGACTTAATTAATAAGGAAGATAATATTTTGGATAATGAAGTCACGTAGTGGTATGGCTTCGAGTCTAGCTACAAGACTCATAAATAAAGAAAAGCGCGTCTTGGGAGGCAACCCATGTTTATTTGTTTGCTTGTTTGTTTTTCATTTTTCTTATTTATGTGTTATATATATCTTTTTCATTATTATTTAATTCTCATGTTTACATTAGTTTGTGAAAATGCTTTATTTTGCTTTTAACTTCTAGTGTAGTTTACAAAAAGATAAGTGTCGGGAAGATCACAATTGTTTTTAGAACTATTATGAACATGAGATTAACAATAATTGAAATTGTATATATATATATGTGTGTGTGTGTGTGTGTGTGTGTGTGTGTTTGTTAAAAGTCAAATGCTTGTATCGAATCACAATTGATGTTTTGCAATAATTTTTCCAGGTCTTTAAAGAAGTAATTTTTCTAGAATTTTTCTGGAAAATGCATCTGACTTATTCTGTCAGGATAACCTGACGGCTTCGGAATTAACACCCGACGGCATCAGGTAATGTATAAATAGTTTTCCAGATTTTTGCTTTCTATCTAATTTGTAATTAATTCCAGAATTCTTAATTTTCCAGAAAACTACAAACATCCATTTCACAAGCATTATATCTTACTTGCTTTCTAGTGTAGTTTTGGTTTTTATACAGATTTTACCGTCGATTTTACGCGAGGTTTCGTCTCCGTTTTCTTATAAGTGCAGGTTATATTAGACAAGAAGATGAATTGCATGACGGAAGCAACAATTATTACTTGATCATTTTTCTTGGAGGAGGATTTAACCGCAATATTACACATATCCTACCGAGCTAATCATGTGAGTATTAGTTTCTCTCTTTCATTTTACCTTTCTCTATCATAACTTTGATACTTTTGGGGAACATTGGGGACAATGTTCAGTTTAAGTGTAGGGAGGAAGAATAAAATGAGAACTTAGAAACTATTCACTCACTTGATTTTTGCCTTGTCCTTAGTAAATTGTGTAATAAATTATGAAAAATATTTTTTATGGTAATTTTAGCACCAAGTTTAAAAAAATTTATGGCACTTACGAGTAAAACTTTAGTCTTAATAAAGCTTCTCATGGATAGGAGTTATATGACTAGCACAAAAAACGTATAATACTCAAATTTCACCACCAAAATGTGAGGTTCGCCCCTAGATCATTAGGAATAAAATCATTCATCTTTAATGCTTAGTGAGTGTACCGGTAGTATAATAGATTCTAGAACTTGTTTTGTGATGCATTCCGAGATCGCTAGTGAGACTACATTCGTGTAGTTAGGATTAACTAAATGATAAGAGGCATTAGGATAACCCTTGTTTGAAACCTGTAATTTAATTATGACAACCTCATCGGTTGAGTAATTTTCCCCACACCTTTGCGATGTACTCATCTTTAGTACACGATACCCCTAGTTAACCTCTCAGAGCCTATCTTTTCGCAGTTATCGTGATGTTCCGATTTTTGGAATATCAATGAAGAGCATTGTTTACAATCCACCCCCAAATGTTACACCCAAATCGCTTTAGCCCACTTTGTATACACTCATATTTAGTTCATTATTGTAATTATTGTTTAACCTTTAGTTCAATTATCTAGTTACTTGCATGATTGCTAAGTCGAGTCATATCATTTGTATATAGTTTTGGGACGATTGGGACTCATGGGTTAAAGTAGTATTTTATGGAGTAACGAGAAAGAACGTTAAATTTAAATTCTATTTGTCTACGTAATTAAGTACTCCAAGTGTTTTAATCTTTTCAATTCGGGTTAATTAGTGTTAGTGAAATAAAACCTTAAGTGTAAGTATGCTCTTATAAATCCCTTAATATTGATGTTAGCTTAGAGGATGGTAGGGTAAGAATGTATATTAAAATAAAATAAAAAAAAAAATGGACTACCATCCTACATCTATCTTTATGTTTTACGTTTATTTCAAGGTGTTATTTAGTGTTAGTGAGTCAAGTCTTGGCTTAGCAATGCCGCATTTTACATGCATGTAACTTAGATTTTTGACTTGCCACCACTAAAATTCCCCATATCCAACAAAACCTTTTTATTCCCTACCCGAAGCCTAACATTATAACCCTTTGTAAAGACCTCTTAGATAGTTATTCCTAGGTGCTTACGCCAAAGCGGTGGATGTTTGATCTATTCTCAAGCCTATGGTAATCTATGTGCTATGACAGGTAGAGAGTGTTTATCTTCCATTTTCTTACATGTTATATTTCATATATACCCGAGAGATGAGAGAATCCAAACACCAATTGTGAGGTGCTAGTATATAATTTTTGTGCTTATTTTGACTATTGTAGCACTTGTACTTGTTGTAGATTGTTTTAAACGAATTCTAAATGACCCCTAGCTCATAAATTGATTAGCTAAAAGCACATTTACTTGAGGACAAGAAAATTCCAAGTGTAGGGATACTTGTTAAGGATTTAAAACATACGTTTTTAGGGGGTAATTTAAGCCCTAAATCGTTATATTTTATATTCTTTACTGCTTAAAATCGTTCCTTGTCACATTTTAGGTCTTTTAGAAGCAAAATGCTGGAATGAAGCATATTTGAACGAAAAGGAGCGAAAACATGAAGAAAACGACAAAGTAAAAAAAAATAAGGCAAATTCAGAAGCCTGACGGCGTCCCAACTCCAAGGGCGACGCCGTCGCTTACATGGTGTCCCAAAAACTCTCAAGCGACGGCTCAGAACATATTTTAGCCTTAACAAGTGATGGTGTCACGCCTTATTTCAGAAGGCCGTCACTCTTTCCTTTTACACCAGACGACCAAGATCTTCCCAAACGACGTCCAGAAGCAACCCAGACGACGTCACTACTTTCTACCCGATGTCGTCCCAATGATGGCATGGTCAAGACGAAACCCTAATGACGGCGATCAGACGGCGTCACCATCAAAAGGGGACGTCGTCGCGAATGTAAAATCTATATATAGACTTCGAATTTTTCGTTTTATGTGTGCATTATTTTGGAGAGCAAACCCTAGTTCATTTGAGGTCCGACTTAGACAGTATTTTAGGGTTCCAAGTCCTCTTTTACACTTAAAGATAAGTTTGTTTATCTAATCTATCACCATGTTTTATCTATGTTTGATGGTTTGTTTATTTTCTTGCTTATCTATCATGTGTAACTAAATTAATTAGTGTTTGCTTAGATCAAATGAAACCTAGTTATTGATTATTGTTAGGTTGTCTCTTGTTCTAATTGGTAGATGCTAGAATAAAGAAATCTAGCTTATTCTTTAATTGTTGTGAGCTTGAATGTCCTAAATAGCATAAAGCCTTAGAGTGCACTTTAGGCCATCGTTGTATTTATTGCGTGAGTTGTAGCTTAAGGATAATAGGATATTCGGGGGAGATACATCGGTACTTGGCGATGCCGGGTGTTCTAGAGGAGAGTTACGATTCATAAGATTGGAGAATTAGACACCACTCTATGACTATCACGGAATACAACGTATCAACTAGAATAAGGATGTGTCAATTCATCCAACCAATAAAAGATAACTAGGGAGTAAGAACGTCTAAGTAAACACGCTTTTAATTATTATAAGAACACACTCCTACAATCCATAGCTTTTACTTTTAATTAGTTTTAATTTAATTTGTTAAGTAGTTTAGTTGGTAAATTACCAAAACCCCCACTCCTTCAAACCCCGAGATTTTACTTGCTTTCCTAAAAAAATATAAAAAGACCAAAAAGAATCATCCTCATCTCACCTTTTCATCATACATCTCTACTAGCATCTCTATTCTCCTAGAGAACGATCAACCCCCTGAGCTTGCTCATACTACATTACAACGATTAGGTACACTGCCTAGTGGGTTGTAAAGTTTGCTCGCGGAAAAGATAGTCTTTTGACCCCAAACCACGCATCATAAAACGAGATGGTATTGCCTGCCAAAATTTTATGCTCGCATGTATAAGTACAATAATAGAAACGATGTTAGCTCAAGTCTTCCTCCATTATTTGATACTTATAGGTACCAGTTTCATGTCCTTTCTTAACATAGTTGACACGTACAAGATACTTTACTCCATTTCCACTAATCCTTACCATCGAAAACTGATTCAGCAACCATTCAAAGAATTCAGGAGCAAGATACTGAAAAAGGAAGTTCAAATAATAAACATTTAATCAGTTTTTGAATCAATTATATTACTAACATGATGGACGTTAACATAAAAACTAATACGACTTAACTATTTCATTCAATATTGTCATTATCACATATCGCATTAACAAATACAAAGTTTCAGTCAACTACATCAGTTATGTAACATTAGTAACCCATATCAAATCATTGGTGAAACACATTCAATGATATTTACTTTATATAACAAGTTGTGTTGTTCAATCTAAAAATTTACCATCACTTTCACAACATATAAAGTTCGATCAACAATTCTTTTTTACTATTCAACACAAAAGAATCATCTATCAACAATTTCAAGTTATACCTTCAAACTAACAAAGTATTATGCACAAACACTTTTTTTATACTTTAAAATTAACATCGTTAAAATAATAACTCGTTACATCATATCTGATACTCATAAAAATTTTGGGGCTTTCTTATTTAAACTATCAAACCAACATGCAATCTCAAAAACATGCAACTAAACATATGTGTATATCATAAGCAGTTTCAGATCATTCCAAAACCGAATGGAATATACTTAACATAGTTCATAACTTCGTATAATAGAGCTAATAACAAATAAAAACCCAACACACACTAGATCGAACACATATTATTAAAGTAAATCAGTATTAACATTCGTTTTCAGATGAAAAAATTATATGATCGAAAATACCTTGATTTGGTAGAGATAGCAGTTGTTGGTGTGATATTTTTTATCGAATATGATAAATGATTTGGGTAGTTTGTGTTGTAGTTAGAATTAATATTGGATATTTTATATGATGTAATCATTACTCCGCTTGATTATGCAAACAATTTAAATATATACAATGTATTTCACATATATATTGTTTGTAATTTGGATAGAAATAAACTAAATATTCCATCAAAATATACAGTAATATATGTGCATGCAACTCATGCATTTGTAACGGGAATATATCAAAGGCAATATAAAACTAACAACAATAAGTCATTCAAATTAAATCGGAGATAGTTCTCTGTTCAAGTTTGTTTTGCTATGACAATTAATAAAAGTCTAGGTCAAACATTGTTGCAAGTTTGCGTATTTCTAGAAAAGACTGTATTCACACACGGACAAGTACATATGGTTGTATCAAGTTAAAAGACGAATAAATGTTTGAAGGTTATTTATTGTGATAAAATGTCTGATACACTAACTGTACAACAAATGTTGTGTACAAAGAAGTTTTATTTTGTATATGAATAACCATCATGTTCTAGATTTGTTGTCATACTTATTATTTTTCTTTTTACATATAATACATGAACACTATATTTTTGTTTCCAATTATTTTTGTTTAACATATTTTTTGTTATTCATTATTAAAAGTTAATGTCAAACTTTAAGTTTTAATTCATGGTTTGAGTCAAGGTGTAGTACATTGGTCATTTGGCCACAATAAGTAAGCTTCATGTTTGTGATAATGTGTCAACATGAAACAATAATAAACCATATGCAAATTAGAAATCATACGTTTCGCATTTAAGAAATATGATCGTCTTAGAGATACAAAATACACAACTTAACACATTAAAAAAATGTTTAAGACATATGATACATGAACACTATATGCAAATTAGACATATGATACACAACATTTAAACCGCACTATATGCAAATTAGAAATCATACGTTTCGCATTTAAGACATATGATCGTCTTAGAGATACAAAATACACAACTTAACACATTAAAAAAATGTACTATTTTGTGTTGGTCCATACATTATTACCATGCAATATAAAATATACTATAACACTCTACATATAACACAACATAATGAAAACACATAATATCATGAAAATAGCCCGCCCATCGGGTGGCTTAGACAACTAGTATATATACATATGAAAGAGATAATGTGAGAACTCTCTCAAAGTTGTTAAAATGAGAATGAATTTATACAACTATTAAAAACATTGTTAAATAATCATTTTAGCAATGATACACAAAAACTAAAATATTAATACGAGTTAATATATATATATATATATATAAAGGATCCGGTAAGAAGAAAAACTAAAATGAGAAGAATAAGAAGGATTTTTAACCACGCATTTCAAATAGAAGGGATAATTTTAAGAGGAGATGCATCAATTTTTGTAGATACATCTGAATTGAGTGGTTTTAGTTTTTGTTATAATTCTTATTTTAATTTTTCTTCTCATTTGATCCTAAATGTATATATATATATATATATATATATATATATATATATATATATATATATATATATATATATATATATATATATATAGTAGAGATCCAGTGAGAAGTAAATTAAAATAAGAAGTGGTGAGAAGTGACCAAAACCTTGCATTTGAGATGCAACGACTTGCATTAGATGCATTTCTATTCATATAGATGCAACATCTTGAGTTTCGAAAGTTAATTTGATGTATAAATGGTGCAAATTGATTTTCATGATTTCGGCACGCGCAGAAGAACAAAAAATAAGAGAAATCATGAAATGCATCTAATATACGTATATGCATCTGATTAAAAGCTAGAAAACACACTATGGTGCGTTATAATGCATCTAAGATTATAGGGATGCATCTAATTTAGGTCGGTGCATCTCGGATTTGCGGTTATAGTTCTTCTTATTCCTTCTTATTTTAAGTAATCTTCTTATTTGATCCTAACTCTATATATATATATTTATAATCTAGATCAAATAAGATCAAACTTAAAGTTGTTAAAATGAGATCCAACTAAATTTTGACAAGCGATACTCTCCTTACAACAAAAATAAAATTTTTATTAACTACGACTAAAATTGTTAAAGTTTCGATAGATTTTTTTTCAAAATTTATGAAACCTAGGTGATACACTTTGATTAGAAGTGTAATGTGTATCAGGTTTTCGTATGTGTATCAGATTTTGGAATATTTATTAGTGTAATGTGTATCAGGTGTATCACTAATCCAAACTCATGTATCATTTGGTTATTATTTGCTAAAATGTTAATTTGTATTAAAATGTCATTTTTATGTGTATTATTGCTAAAATTATTATTTATAAATGTTTTAGTGGTGTTTTAGACTTGATCTTATTTTTACAACTTTAAGTTTGATCTCACGTTAACTCTCACTGATCCGGTAAGAAGAAAAACTAAAATGAGAAGAATAATAATGATTTCTGGCCACACATTTCAAATAGGATGGAGAACTTTTAGGGAAGATGCATCTATTTTTATAGATGCATCTATTTTTATAGATGCATCTTAAATGACTAACTCTCTCTCTCTCTCTCTCTCTCTCTCTCTCTCTCTCTCTCTCTATATATATATATATATATATATATATATATATATATATATATATATATATATATATATATATATATATATATATATATATATATATATATATATATATATATATATATATATATATATATATACATACATACATATATATATATATTTATTAGCAGGGTACCCGCGCTTTGCGGCGGCGGGTACCCTGTAACTAAAATTTTTGGTGAGTGATTTTTTTAGATTATACATTTTTCATGATTATAACTTTACGGGTGATGAGAATTTTAGATTGAAATAATTTTATGAAATATCAATGTATTTTATATAAAATAGCTAGGTGTATGCGTGATTGTTGTATTTGAGTGGTAGTTCTTGTTCGGAGTTGGGTTTTTAGATGTTGAGGTTATGTTGGTGACGTGAGGCGTATGTGACAGAAGTTGTTTTATTTGTGATTATAGTTCACTGTTGTGAAACGTGATGATGGGTTTTAGCTCAGAGAGAAATAGATGACAGGAGAAATAGATAACAGTGGTCGGCTCTTGGTGGTGCTCGGCTCATGGTAAGCGAGCATATTTCTAGAGAAAGTGAAGATTAAAGATGAGAAAGTGAATATGGTTTTGTTTTTTTTTTTTTGTTTTAAGAGTGGTGTAATTTATATGAATATTAGAGCATTTTTACAAGTTTATAATTAATAGAATGGAATGACATTTTTTTTTTTTTTTTTTTTTTTTTTTTGTTATAAGTTTATAGAATTGAAGATATTTAATTTTCTAGACCATTATATAATTTAAGACATTTAATTTTTTTTTCAACTTTAATTATGTATATAATATAAGCTTTGTAAAACACTTATTTCCACTATAAGAAATTTGTTGAATCTTAATTTTTAAGCCTTCTAATAATAGCACGTCTCAAATGTTTTATATAGTAATAGTATATATATATATATATATATATATATATATATAGTTAAGATCAAATAAGAAGATTACTTAAAATAAGAAGGAATAAGAAGAACTATAACCACTAATCTGAGATGCACCGACCTAAATTAGATGCATCCCTATAATCTTAGATGCATTATAACGCACCATAGTGTGTTTTCTAACTTTTAATCAGATGCATATACGTATATTAGATACATTTCATGATTTCTCTTGTTTTTTGTTCCTCTGCACGTGCCAAAATCATGAAAATCAATTTGCACCATCTATACATCAAATTAACTTTCGAAACTCAAGATGTTGCATCTATATAAATAGAAATGCATCTAATGCAAGTTGTTGCATCTCAAATACGTGGTTTTGGTCACTTCTCACCACTTCTTATTTTAATTTACTTTTCACTGGATCCCTACTCTATATATATATATATATATATATATATATATATATATATATATATATATATATATATATATATATATATATATGCCGTTGCAGAAAATAAAAAAATCTTAATTCTTTTTACTTTCGAAAAGCAATATTCTAAATTCTGTGGAAAACTAAAAGGGGGGGTTGAATAGTTTTACCAATTTAAAACTTCCTTTTAAATATTTAGATCGACTTATGTCAATCTATTTGGTTGTTTATGTTGGACGTTGATAGATAGATATATAAACATATAATGAAAGATAAAGAGTAAGAAGCACATCACCACGACACAAGTTATTTATAGTGGTTCGGCTACAAGGACACCTTCCTTGCCCTACTCCACTCCCCGAGTCACCTACTCGAGAGTTCGTAAGCACTACACCAACTCCTTATGGCGGAGAAGCTTTCACAACGTCGCTTAACCTTTTTCCGGTACAAAGCTAAATACCGAGTTCTTTCACACCAAGGCGAACCACACCTAACACAACGTCGCCTACCCTTTATACGGTGCTAGGCTAACCACCGAGTTCTTTCACACCTTAGGAGAACTAATCCTATCACAACGTCGCCTACCCTTTATACGGTGCTAGGCTAACCACCGAGTTCCATTATAGAGGAACTACTACCCTTCACGACACAACACCTATTATCAAGGAGATCTACTCCTTGTTACAACACCATCAAGGATATCACCATCCTTGTGAATAAATAAACACCTATATGTATAACGATGCACCTCATCGATTATACGACCTAAGCATTCTTCCCAAATGCTACTTGATTTGATTCTTCGGCATCCTTCACTAATGCCTTTGACACAACGCTTGGCATCCTTCACTAATGCCTTCGTCTTGACACCTTAAGCATTCTTCACTAATGATTTGACGCGGATGATTAGCATCTTTCACTCATGCTTTCATCTTGACACTTTCGGCATTCTTCACTAATGCCTTCAACCCAACGTCTATGGAGAAAGGAAGAACTATCAACAAGAGAACCTTCGTTGTCTTGATGATGACGAAGCATGGCAACTCATGGACTTGAGCTTGCACGTCTTCAAGATGTGGTGATCTTTCCTTTAAGAGGAATCTACAAGATCACACAAAGACAAAAACGAAAAGCTACATAGATCTCTTGGATCTGAGGTTAGAGGGTTAGAATACTTGGGAAAGTATGTGTGTAAAGGGATGAGTAGAAAGGAAGAAATGGCTCTCTATTTATAGAGGAAATTCTCTATTGTTTCCCCGGATCCCACGGATCCCTTCCACTTGGGATCCGGCTAGCACAAAGCTAGGGATCCGTGGTCCGCTCCTCTTTGCCCATGGGTATTTTGGGTTATGGGTCATGGGTTATGGGTTGATCCATGGTTTTCTATCTAGATACAATGAACCTTAAGGATACATTGAATTTGTGTAAGTGGTATATATAAAACCATGGGTTATGGGTCAAAACCATTTGCTAGTTTTTATCTATTTAGTATATACTTGCTTTTACCCATTTTAGTATATACTTGTTTTTACCCATTTTAGTATACTTAATATAAGTATGTATTAACCCAATATGTAAACACTAGTTGTTGTACATATGTATCTAACTCATAGAATTACTTAAACTTGTTAAGCCAATATGTAAACACTAGTTGTTGTACATATGTATATAAAATCACTTAATCTTGTTATAGTGTTTTATGTGAAAACGTAAGTGTGTTATAAAACTATTAGTTCAAACCATTTACGTATTTTATTTGTTTCGTTAATATGATTTTACTTTTGTTATCGACAAAACATTAGAAGATCGTAAAATATAAATAAACGTTTTTATGGCTTATTTGTATTAACAATCTCCCCCTTTTTGTTGATGACAAAACATAAAATTATTTTAAGGAAAAGCTAAAATTCGTAAATGTTTGAATTTGTAGTTTTTACTTTCTTCTCCCCCTTTTTGTCGAAACAAAAAGTGTTTGAAGAAACTAAAACAATTTTTATAAGAAAAATTATAAAAGATGTAACGAGAGCAAGTGACGGGAATGGTACTCGTCTTAATTCCCCCTTGACGAGTCCATCCCTTTGAAAAAGGGCGTCAAGGACATAATGTGAAATAAGCTACTTGTGTTTGCAATTAAGTTTGCAAATGGTTCGTCTAAGTGACGAAAACATGCTCCCCCTCGAATATTGCAAAGTTGCAATGGGGTAACATGAAGTGTAATCCAAAAATGGATTAAGATGCAAATGATTTTGCAATATTGTTTGACACAAAGCTCCCCCTAGCTTTTTGGTGTCAATATTTTCATGTGTATTTTGAATAACTACAAAACAAAGGTTAGAAAAACAAGAGTATAGTGCATAATCTCCTGCAAAAGATACTCAAGTTAGTAGAAATTTGTGCTTCTGTACCACGGATCCCACGGTTCCCTTCAAGGAGGGATCCGTCTAGTTATCTGGAAGGGATCCGGCTATCTGTTACAGTTTCTTCAGCAGTGAAGAAATGTCAAGGAGTGCAACTTGAGGGAATGGGATAAAAGTACAATATAACAAGCACAACACACATAATAATCATGGCATAAAAGTATTCATTCAATAAAACAAAGAGATACACAACCAAATCTCTAAAAACTAAGAGAATGAACTTTAGCCATATAAGTACTACTAATACTAATCTTATTTCGGGATTTAGAATGTGACAATGTGCTTAAGTCTAGGGATGGGTGGACTTGTTGAATTGATCCAACTTTGCAAGAAGATGATTGAACATGAAATGTATCTCATGCTAGAGTTATCCATGTTAGGTTTGGAACTAGGTGATCCATTTTCTAGTTGGAAGGATTTGATGCTAATCCTTGCGGTTCTCTTAGCTTTTGTTGGATGGATTTGATGAGGTGGGATTCTAGAGTCATTATCTCTAATAGGGGATGTTTCGGTGGATGAAATTTCATGGATCATTTGGCCCTTTCTTTTGGATGATTCTATGTTTGAGGAGTTGTTGCTAAGAGCTTTAGTCATGGTGATGAAGGTGCTAATGTGAGTTTTAAATTTCTGATTTTTGAGATGTGATTAAGAGTGGTGACTTAGTCCTAAGGTTTGTTTGGTTATAAAGGAAAATTTGAAATAGGAAATTAAATCCTTGACCACTTAGAGGATTAGGCATGCTCTTGAGATTTTGATCAGCTCTAGGAGGGTAATTAATGAATGCTTAAAGGTGGTTAAAGAAAAAGGTAGCTTGAATTTGACGTAAGGAGGCTAATCCTCATTCTTTCTGTATGTACGGATCCCGCGGATCCTTCTCAGTAGGGATCCACCTGGTTATAGACCAGGGATCCGGCTATCAGACAGGTTCTAAGTGAAGTCATCATGCCTTTGTAAGGTTTTAAGTGATGGATTTCGAGGTTTTGACTTAACTTTGAAGTTTATAGCTGTTGGATATCTCAAATCCTCAACCATAACAAGTAATGGTACTTAATGATGGTTAGACTAAGAACACTTACCTTGGGTAATCTAACTATTTATTTGTCAAGGTTTCCTTTCAATATGTTGTGAGAAAAATGATGATACTAAGTCCTAAGAGTCAGATGATGTCCTAGAATAGATTTACTAAAATCTATAAAAATAAAAGGAACTCATTTTTTGCTCTAATTTTGAGTCAAAGGAGATTGAGATCAATTTGCTAAAATTGAAGGACATATCAAACTAAGTGCTATCAACTTTGATGGATAATGTGTGAGTGTTGGAGCGGAATTATGGTGAGTTTTGACTAGTTGGAAGTGTTCTAGTGGACTATTTTGATGAAGCTAAATCTGTTTTTCACATCAGTTGCATACGGATCCCACGGTTCCCTTATGGGAGGGATCCGGCCAGTTGAAATCTGGGATCCGCCAATCTATAGATCAGAAGACTTACAGGAAATGTGCAACTATGCATATTATAGAAAATGCTTTTCTTAGTTGTTTCTAAGTAGACTAAGTGCAAGAACATAACTAATAAAACTTGTATCAAAGTGGGAAACACTAGAGTTCCTAGAATGAGTGACGACGACCATACCAAGAGGTCGTAAAATCTCATTTTCAAATACCTAAGCTAGAATGTTTAGTGCCAAGATATGGCAATACCTACATACTACAAGCATAGTTAAAATTGTTTACAAACCATTGTTTCGAAATTGTTCATCAAGTACTTAAGCCTTAGGACTTTACCTTTCTTCACTTCTTCACCCGTCCTTTATCAAACCATCTTCACTTCTTCTTCCTTAAGAAATTGGCGAAGCATTTGAAGATTCCCTTGGTTTGTTGCCATTCGGGCGATTCATTGGGGATGTTTGGCAATTGGTTAATGTAGTCCAAAGGGTCAAGATCAATATTCTCAAGTGGGTTGCTACTACTCCCTTCACCTTCACCTTCTTCTTGCCTCTCCCTTTCGTCCGAGGAATCCGTGGGTGGATGTGGCCTTTTGCCTTCTACCATGAACCTTGTTGTTCTACCCTCGGTTAGTGGAACCATGACCTTATTGCAAAAGTTATGATCAAGGGATTGTGGGGAAGGATCTAATGCAAAGATGAATTTGGCAAGACGGGTTAGAAGCATTGCATACGGGAGTACCATCTTGTCCATGCTTCTCACACTTGCCATTCTTTTGACCATGTAGTAGGCAAGGTTGAATCTAGTATTGGTCACTAGACAATATATCATGAAGCTTAGGCAAGCATTGGGGTGATCCTTGTTTCCTACTAGACATACCACATTTTCTCTTATCACAACTTCCCATTTCTTATATAACCCATACATTTCAGAAAGCTCCATTTGAAAAGGATCCCTATAGATCACTTTTGACTTTCTTGTGACTCTTGATGGTGATGCTCTTGGCATAAATACGGTGTCCCTCACCGTGGTTGCTTCTGGGATCAAAGTGTGGTAGATATCATGGTGATCAACCATTGTGTGTAGTTGTTCCAAAGACCATTCATTTGAGTACATACAAACGCCATCATATGTAACCCCTAGAATTCTTCCAAGCTCCACAAGTGAAAGAGTGTACTTATGTCCATTTATGGTAAATTCAATTGAGATGGACCCATCATCATTTCTAATTATACCCATAGTCTTGTAAAACTCAAGCACAAAGACCGGGCAAATTTGCTCGTTTATATCCAATAAACAATTAAACCCAATAGTTCCAAATACTTCCCTCATGTCGGTATTTGCAAGAAATGATGGATCAACAACTCTACCTTCATGAAAGAGTCTCCTTTCAAGTAACTTAAAAGCTTTCCTATCGTCCGGATTTAATCCATTTTTCCTATGGTACATGGGAATGTAGTGAGTGGTGTCTTGGTAATCTTGTTGCTTGTTGCTTGGCATGATGTTCCTAAACAATGTAACCACAATGTGGTGTTAATGGTGAATAGTAACGTAGAGGGTTTCATCATAATTTTTCTCTCATCATCTTTGTTGGGTTCAAGAAATGTGTTTAATTTGTATTAACAATGTTAAATCTTTGATTTAGATTATCTTAGAAAACAATGTGATGACAAATAATGGTAAACCCATTTGAACCCAACTCTTAAAGATGAAGTAATTGTAATTCTAAGAATCAAGGAATTAGATTAACAATGTAGTGAAGATTAAACTTACACACGTAATTGTTAGGCTTGAGAAAAATGATCAATTAGCTCCTATGAACAGTAACAGAATCCTTGTTCGTGAGTCTGTGAAATGAGTGATGGTGAAACATCCACAGTGATCATTTTTAGCTTATACTGTCTTCTGTTGCACGGATCCCACGGATCCTTCTCATTTGGGATTCGTCTAGTATAAACTTAGGGATCCGGCATAACAGTAAAAGTCAGCTCAAGAAATTCCTTGATAACTTTGGTTTGGGAGTTCTAAGATACCTAGTATTTTGGTGTTAATGTTCTAAAGCTTGTGGTTTGAGGTTTTGATGATTAAATGCTATTCCTATTAGACAAGGTTCCCTTTTTAAGAATTAGTCGTGATTCTTGGGAAGCTTTTCAAACATTATAATAAAATCCCATTTTATTATAATATAAGAAGTTTCACATGGATATTTATTGATGTGCATGAGATGTCAATAAATCCTTTGTGGTGAATAATGATTAATGTTATCATATAACTAGATATCATTATTATGAATTGGTAATAAAGTCTACAAAACAAGATCGGAGAACACTAAATAGAAAATTACTATAAAAAAATAATTACTAGAATTATTACTACTAAGACATGCAATCAAGATACTAATAATAGCAAATAAAGATAAGTAATTAAAGATCATACATTTGCCAAATATTCTTTTAAGGAAAAGAGATATTTTAGATGTTTCTTGGAATCTCCAGATTAATGTTGTAAGGAAACTTAAACATTCTTTTTGCGAGAGGAACAATTAGGATGAATTCTTCATGATCTTTTTGGTAGTTCCAAATCCAAGTATGGATAATGCTTAAAAAAAATGTTAGAGCATTCTATCATTGTCCAACAATAAACAATATATTGATTTTTTAAATTATGACAAAAATAATCCTTCTTTGTAGTTTTCAAACATACATGGATCGTATCAAGTTTTTAAAGTACAACATACTCTAAGAAACTTGGTAACGAAGCTCTGATGCCAATTGTGGAAAACTAAAAGGGGGGGTTGAATAGTTTTACCAATTTAAAACTTCCTTTTAAATATTTAGATCGACTTATGTCAATCTATTTGGTTGTTTATGTTGGACGTTGATAGATAGATATATAAACATATAATGAAAGATAAAGAGTAAGAAGCACATCACCACGACACAAGTTATTTATAGTGGTTCGGCTACAAGGACACCTTCCTTGCCCTACTCCACTCCCCGAGTCACCTACTCGAGAGTTCGTAAGCACTACACCAACTCCTTATGGCGGAGAAGCCTTCACAACGTCGCTTAACCTTTTTCCGGTACAAAGCTAAATACCGAGTTCTTTCACACCAAGGCGAACCACACCTAACACAACGTCGCCTACCCTTTATACGGTGCTAGGCTAACCACCGAATTCTTTCACACCTTAGAAGAACTAATCCTATCACAATGTCGCCTACCCTTTATACGGTGCTAGGCTAACCACCGAGTTCCATTATGGAGGAACTACTACCCTTCACGACACAACACCTATTATCAAGGAGATCTACTCCTTGTTACAACACCATCAAGGATATCACCATCCTTGTGAATAAATAAACACCTATATGTATGACGATGCACCTCATCGATTATACGACCTAAGCATTCTTCCCAAATGCTACTTGATTTGATTCTTCGGCATCCTTCACTAATTTCTTTGACACAACGCTTGGCATCCTTCACTAATGCCTTCGTCTTGACACCTTAAGCATTCTTCACTAATGCTTTGACGCGGATGATTAGCATCTTTCACTCATGCTTTCATCTTGACACTTTCGGCATTCTTCACTAATGCCTTCAACCCAACATCTATGGAGAAAGGAAGAACTATCAACAAGAGAACCTTCGTTGTCTTGATGATGACGAAGCATGGCAACTCATGGACTTGAGCTTGCACGTCTTCAAGATGTGGTGATCTTTCCTTTAAGAGGAATCTACAAGATCACACAAAGACAAAAAAAGAAAAGCTACATAGATCTCTTGGATCTGAGGTTAGAGGGTTAGAATACTTGGGAAAGTATGTGTGTAAAGGGATGAGTAGAAAGGAAGAAATGGCTCTCTATTTATAGAGGAAATTCTCTACTGTTTCCCCGGATCCCACGGATCCCTTCCACTTGGGATCCGGCTAGCACAAAGCTAGGGATCCATGGTCCGCTCCTCTTTGCCCATGGGTATTTTGGGTTATGGGTCATGAGTTATGGGTTGATCCATGGTTTTCTATCTAGATACAATGAACCTTAAGGATACATTGAACTTGTGTAAGTGGTATATATAAAACCATGGGTTATGGGTCAAAACCATTTGCTAGTTTTTATCTATTTAGTATATACTTGCTTTTACTCATTTTAGTATATACTTGTTTTTACCCATTTTAGTATACTTAATATAAGTATGTATTAACCCAATATGTAAACACTAGTTGTTGTACATATGTATCTAACTCATAGAATTACTTAAACTTGTTAAGCCAATATGTAAACACTAGTTGTTGTACATATGTATATAAAATCACTTAATCTTGTTATAGTGTTTTATGTGAAAACGTAAGTGTGTTATAAAACTATTAGTTCAAACCATTTACGTATTTTATTTGTTTCGTTAATATGATTTTACTTTTGTTATCGACAAAACATTAGAAGATCGTAAAATATAAATAAACGTTTTTACGACTTATTTGTATTAACAAATTCTATGAACATGCACTAGGCATTTTTGTTTTGTTACTTTTTTACTAATCCCCTCTCAATAAAATATATGATGCAGCCATAGAAAAAGTCCATATTGCTTTAATAATAAACCACAATTGACCCTTCATATGGGTTCTTACGTGTTAATATATTTATTATAGTATGCAAATACTACACATACGATGAGCCTAGTTACATGCATCCTCATATTATAGATGTGATCATGAGCTGAAAGAAAATACATTTTAGGGGTAATACTCACTAAATCAAGTAACACCCCTTTGGTAATGAACTCAACAACCATGGCGAGATAAACAGTTTTGATGAAAAGAAAAAAAAATCGCTAATTAACAAGGCATGGTCATCAAATAAAGAACTCGTCACCATAATCATGATATGAATCAATCGATGACCATAATAGCTCATCAGGCATGATCTTATCGTTGCACGAATCTGGGATGACTAAATCCGAAGAAGAAAATAAGCTATCACTTGATGATATATTGCCATCATTATTTGCTAAAAATGTTTCGGTCCAGAAATTATCAATTGGTGTGTAATCAGCTAGTTGTGGCATATCGTCACTTGAACCTGCTGAATCGAAGCCATTAAACCAACATGATGATAAGTTTGTGCCTGAAGAAGATAATGTTGATTCAGCAAGTAATGCTTCAAAGTCCTGCTGAAGTTCTATATCTGAGTTTTGGACAAGATTATTTGTAGTGTTAGCATGATCAGGTTCGATGGTTCCAATGTGCTCATCTTCTAAGACGGGCTGGTCTTTTTGAGCACGTTTCTTTAAATGTGTGTGCCAACGATTTTTTATTTCATTGTCACTTCTTCCAGGCAAATATGCCGCCATTTCTGACCATCTGACAATTCAAGTGCAAAATAAATAAATATGCACTTAAGGTATTAGGATATTCACTCTAATGAAAAAAAGAATATTAGTACTTACTTGTTACCAATCTTCTTATGTAATTCGATGATGACATCTTCTTCTTCTTTTGTAAAATTCCCATGTTTTATATCCGGGCGAAGATAATTCACCCATCTCAGCCTGCAACTCTTCCCACTTCTAGACAAACCTAAAGAATAATCCGAAAACGTACAATAAGATGATAATGTATAAAAAAAGATAGATATATTATATGCAACTGTTTGCTTAACATAGACTTAAAATGTTATTCATCTTTTAGTTAGTTTTCTTGTAATTATGATCTTAAATCTTCTCTATATATCATCATGAATACATACAAAGTTTCATTAATCTAATTTATAAAGAAGAATCCAAATCTAAACTATATAAACTCTTATGGAACTTGGAGCTGCGCCATACCCGCAAACTTGGGGAGTAAACGCCAGTTCCAGTGACCATATCTTTGTACGTAAGCTCTAAGCTTGTTATCCTCATCTTCACTCCATGCACCTTTTTTCACTCCATTTTTGTCAAAAATTGGTGTTTTCACCATCTTTTTTTTTTTTTTTCTTTTCTTGCAACTCTCTCTGAGTATCTATAGAATGTTTTGTAAGCAACTTAGTTGGGACATCCCACTACACCTATATATACTACAAAAGATTTAAAATTAGAACGTGTTACATTGAAATAAAATAAGAGAGATTAAAATATCTTTTGGGACTAAATAATAATATAATTATAATTAAAGTAGAGGTCATTGGCTACTATCGTAGAACCGCCACCTATTGTATTAAAATATATATGGAGGGCCCATCAAAATACGTTTTATGTTGTGTCTTTATTGTGCGGGTATCACTTTATCAAAGGGTGATCACGTAAACTTGGTAATGGCATCCTTGCAGTAAGTTCAGCCACATTTAAGTTCAGGTAAAGATCGTAAACAAGATCAAACAGCAAGTCTCAAGTTCAGTCTACTCAAGTTTAGATTCATACAATGTTTTAAGTAGTTTCGGTTAGTAGATGTAAAGGCTTCAACTAGAACAAGAGATCTGGCCTCGCTTTATTGTAACTTCAACTTCACTTAAGAAAATACAACCAAAATAAAATGTGCGTACGTCAAAAACATAGTTGCCAATTCATCAAACTCAAACTTCAACATTTTTTGTAAAACGTACGTACGTCAAAAGTATATCGATATTGGGCTCGTTTTGTTCGTAATTCATAGCTCTTCGAATCGGTATATATTTTATTAGTGCATTCGCTATATGTTTGCTAGATATTTGACGAATAAAATTTGTTATATGACAAAGTTGTAAATATACAAAATTTCAAGGGTGATTTTGCATTCTTTTATATTATTTTCATTAAATTTCAAGTAGTCAGTTTCAATTTTGTTTTTGATAGCGAAAAATTATTTGGTCTCAAACTATAAATCGCAGCCTATGAGATGGATTTGGTCTTTGTTTTTTTATTTATTTATTTTGGTTGTAGTTTTCTTAAGAAGTCGAGGATGATCATGTATGCTTCTTTCGGCGTAGTTTTAAGGCATCTTTTATAGCATCTGCTACTCTCAAACCTCCAGCGTTTCACATGTTTGATTTCCACTATTCTTGCGGATATGGAAGTCATATTTGTGACTTAGATGGTGTTTGTTTTAAAATGCTCTAAATCTGAATCTTAACCGCACATCTGAATCTGAATCTGAGGCGTAAATGTCTGAATCTTACCGCATCTGAACGTGAAAAAAAACTCATGTTTAAACCGCACATTTACTTGCTTGTACTTTTTTTTTTTTTTTTTTTAGGGTTATTTTTGTGTCAACAAGAGGCATTAAGACACCCCTCTCAAGTCTGGACCATTAAGATCTTACTGCCTCTGACCGCGTCTGAACGAAAAAAAAAAAAAAAAAAACAATCTGAACGGCCAAAATGTCAGACCGCGTCTGAATGATTCAAATTCAGCAGCTGTTAAGAGCCTTTTTTTAAAAACAAAAACAGCCTTACTGAAGTTGTGTTCTTCTTGATCATATGAAGGACTTAATGACCACATTTAAAAAACAAATAAAATAAAAAATAAAAATAAATAATTCTGCATGAGTGCTTTTTACAGAGCTTTTCAAAATTGGCAACTATTTATTTTTTCTTTTTTTTTTTATAAAAAAAGATCACCCTAATAACCATATCATGAGTGCTTTTTTTTTTCTTTTTTTCATGATAGCTACTAGAAGATGCAAGAAACTTTGTCATATCATTATCCAGCTCAAGTACCTCGTCCTCATCAATGTCAGTAACAACTACTTCACCTACTTTAAAGTATGGGTTGCCCACCTTTTTCGAAGACATACACGAAGAAGAAGAAGAACTAGGCTTAGTAGCCACAACCTACACTTTTTTAAAAGGCTTATCATCATCATCCACAAAAGTAACTTTCCCATCAATAATAAGCTTTTTAAGCTTTCTAATAAAAGCATAAATGAATTTGATGAATTGGCAACTATGTTTCTCTAGAAAAAATTGTGTATTGCATTTGAAGCAAAAAGAATTATTTGTAAAAGGATTACATGTGTTCAGGTTATATATTTCCAACTCAGTTTTCTTAGGTGAAATTAAATTGGTATCCTATACATTAATCATGGATCATATATGGGTTGAGTTATTAAGACCCCCCCTAATTTTTTATTAGGACCCCCTCTAGATTTTTTGTTTTTTTTTTATTTTTTTTTATTTTTTTTTATTTTTATAATTTTGTTTATATCAAAAAGCTATAAACCTGAAAATGCGGAACTGTAAATATAAAGCTTAATAAGTCAAACGCTTAAAACTGTCAAAAATACGGAACAGAAACTGACAAAAAACTGTGTTGTACTGGAAAAAACGGGGGACAAAAGGAATATTCCCTGAGAACAAGGTGGCAGGGCTATGGGTAGGGAGGGTCTTAATAGTAGGACCCATCATATATATATTCTCAGTATGGTGGGAAAGTGGGAAAAAGCTTCATTCAGTAAGATGTGCACATACGGTGTCACCCCCCCTATATGGTGGGAAACAAAGACGTATGGCACGTATATTAGTAAAATCCTATTTACTTTAGTAGCTAGTTTGTATCAAGGGTTCTAATTAAACCGTATATAACATGCATCATCGATCTTGATCTATTTTTAAACGATATATCTATCAAAGTTGGAGGTGCTCATCAGCTAGCCTGCTCCATTACTTTTTGTTTTTAATAATTTGATTTATATATAACTAAATGAATGCCTTTCCAAAAAAAATAGTATATGAATCAAATCACTTCAACTAATTTGGAAATAAGATTCCACTATGGGCACTCGATGTGGTTTAGAAGGTATAAAAGCTCATCTTTCCAAATTATGTACAATTAAAACAGCCTACTTTATTATCATATACATCATCATGCAAGACTGGAGTATGTCATTTTGTTGCAAGTATGTACTCCAATATGCGTATTGATTGAGTTAATATTATCCTTCAAATTAAACCATATATTATTTGGTTTTCTTATCATGATAGCATTTTCTAACTGATATTATTGAAGTAGAATTTAGAAATTCCGTGAAACTATATTGATAGTATATATATATAATCATTTATTGTTCTTTTTGGACTTATGATTGTCGTGAATGAAAAAGACATATCTTTAGCTTATAACGTCAGAAAGTAATTTTCCAAAGTTTTAAAATGAAACATTATTGTGGTTGATTTTTTGCTACTCATGCATATATTAGTGGGTGTTTGGATTTGCGTTATGAAACAGATTTTCAGCTTATTGCGTTTCCAAAATGCTATAATCTATTTTCTAGTGTTTGGCAAACCAAGAAAGAAAAGTGATTTTTTGCGTTATTAAAGCTTCAAAACGCAGTTATGCAGAAGCAGGTGAAGACTTACTGCAAGGAAACGTGATTTTGCATTTTTTGTCAAATGACTGATTTGTCATCTATCTTCTTGATTCTTATTGGTTGCCACTTGCCACTAGTGACTTCCTTGTCTTTTCCTCCAATTATATCTTAACATTTATTTATTTATTTTATTTTTCTTTTTTTTAAATCTGCCAACAATTATTACTATTACTTCAGTTTTTATTTTATTGTGATACTGAGATCTGCATAAAACTTTTGAAAAAATCCTCACAAGTAATGTGATATGAATTTGAGTTATTAAATGTATTATAAAAATATAATCATTGAAATGTTACATCTTTAGTTTTTAAGTTATTCTATCTATTTGCTAAAAAAAATTACTTATATCTATTAGGTGTGTAAAAAATATAAATTATTTAAAATGTCTATTTTAGTCATTTTACAAGTTAAGTTATAAATAATCTGATTTGCCAAACACTATAAAAACTGATTATCTGATTATTGTGATATCAAACAACATAATCAAATCCAAACACTATAATTTAAAACCACGTTTTGCAACAACTGATTTTTTGATTATCCGTTTTCAAAACGCATAATCTATTTTCAATAATCAATCCCAAACACCCTCTTAATATATATATATATATATATATATATATATATATATATATATATATATATATATATGATGCATAAACCATATATAGTTGATCGATTGAGCTTCGTCTTGAAACGTTGTTAAATGCTATCATGATAAGAAAACCAAATAATTATAAGCATGTAAAAACCCACACATCTATACTACATTATAAAGCATTTAGGACTTCCTATCAAAGGAAGTCTTAAAAATTTAAGACAAAAAATATTACTATAAAAGAAAAATTAGAAAATTAATGTAAAATTTAAAAATTTAAGTCTAATTCAAACCATATAGTAACCCCTACAATAATGATATATTTTAATAGAATTATTTATAATAAAATCTCACTAAACTTATAACCAACAATTTAATCCTAAAATTTGAAAAATAAAAGTGCTAATTATTTACACTATTAATAATTTAGACGCTCTACTTTTGATAAACATATATCTACCACGTTAGTAAGTATTTAGGATATTCTAAATAAGGAAAGTTTAAAATGAAAAGCATTTGTTCGCCACAAAAATAGTCACCGGATACCCGTCGTCGCATTGCGCGGGTACCCCCCTTAGTATTCTAATATGTACGTACACGTTTCATCTACAATGGAATTAGTGAGTAAAACTAGGGGTGAGCGAAAAAACCGAAAAGACCGAATAAACAGAAAACCGAAACCGAATCGAACCGAATTTGCTAAAACCGAACCGAACCGAACAACTAATTCGGTTCTCGGGTTGGTTATGGGTTTGGCAGTTTGAACCGAAAACCGAATTCATATAAATATATATATTTTTTAATATATTTATATATATATTTATTTATTTTTATGTATATTTATATATAAATAAATACTATTAAAATGTTATTTTAAGACTAAAATACACCGTTGGTCCCTAAACTTGTATCGGAGGATCGCGATGGGACGAACCTCGCCCTTTTCATCGCCACGGGTCCAAACAGTAGCCATTAAATGCCAGATTCGTCCCTTGACCAATAACGGCGTTGTCAACGTTCCGTTATACCGAAAAAAACCCGTAATCATGTTACTGTTGAGGGTAGAATAGTCATTATGTGGTATACACTGTAGAACATGTCTTGTCCAATTTCCCGTCATTTTGTACAATATAACAAAACCGTGTACTCATTGCTCATCCCCAAACTTGTTTTGGAAGCCTACCCAGAAAACCCTAAGGCAATGTCTATCATCAAATCAAATAATTTGAGTAAGAAAATAACAAACAACCACCTTGGATTGACTCTGTGGCGAGTAAGGGAATATCCTTTATATGATGATCGTGAAAAGGAGGAAAGAGCTGCAGTCAGGAGATATTGTAAGTCTTTTTTGGTTAGAGCCTATTACAATCATATGTTAGTACGACTGATTAAGTTATTCCCCTTTTAGGTAACTTTAGCTTAACAAAGTTTTTGTACATTTTTTTATACAGCGGGTGAACCTGGATCGTTTAGCATGATGTTCCATTATGAAGGTACATTCAAATACTTTCCAGGTAGGATATATCAAGGAGGCAAGAAATGCCTTGTTGATCTTGTGGAAATAAAAGAGGTATATGTTGATGAAATGGATGCTCTCATGACCCAAATCGGTTATGAGTCTGGACAAACCAATTATTTCTACTTTGTTAAGCCTGGTTGTACATTAGACGACGGTTTGTTTTCTTTGCGTGAACCTGCTAATCTAGACTTGTTGAAAGATGTTGTCATACAGCATAAGCTGATAGACGTGTATGTTGAAATAGGGAAGACTAGATTAGAATTTTTTGAAATGTCCCCACAATCAATTAAGACTGTGTTTTGGGAGATGGATGAAGATAGGAGAAAAGTTGCTACTGCGGCTATTCAATCCTGTTGTAGACGGTTGGTGTTAGATGATATAGATAATGAACCTTCCCTAGATCCGTTTATCCAACTTACACAATTGCATGTGGACGTCAATGATATTGGTGAAGCTAGAAATTTTCCAAACATTGAGCCACTCTTTTCCACCTTAGACTGCTCATTTGCTAGCCAACCTGTTCAAAACAGTGAGTGTGCTTTAGTAGTTATTGATGAGGACAATGCTCTAAAGGAGCCTGATAATGTTGAGGTTAATCTGTTTAGAGTGATTCAGGGGAAGGACTTTGACAACGGTGGAACAGCACTAGTTGATGTCAATAACACCTTTGAGGAGCCTGAAAATTTTGAGGTTAATCTGTTTCAATTGACACAGGAGAAGCAATTACACAAACCAGGCAGACCTTTGGTTGATGTGAATAACAGGTTTGAGGAGCCTGATGTGGATGTAACTCTGTTTCAACTGACTCAGGATAACATGGAAGAGGATCCTGTTGTTGATCTTAGTCTGTTACAAGCGAGTGACACTAGTGAATTTGGCAATGCAGTTGAACCAAATCAAGATAACACTTGTCAAGAGAATGATGCACAGCTTGGTATGCTACAAGTAGGTCAGAGTAATGATTTAGGTGAAGAAGGAACAACATGTAATATAAATGATGACAGGCAGTTGGTAAATGATTTACCTGTGATGGTTGATGAAGTATTTTGCAGTGACCATGTTAGTTTCCAACACGCACACTTTGCTAATGGCGTCTATACCACTTTTTTCTATACTGGTCAGGAGTTTGGTACTGCAGGGGAAGTAAAAAACCTAGTAAGAGAGCATTCAATAGAAACTAGGAGGGAGTTGTTTTTTTTTTAAGAATGACAAAACAAGAATAAGGGTCAGGTGTAGGGGTTGTGTTCCAGTTTCAGGCCCAAATGAAGGTCCTGGACTGGATATTGGCCCATCTAGAAGTCCATTAAGCAGAAGGGGTATAAGAGCATTGCTTTCTGCCAAAAAGGACCCTTCACAAATACTCTGCCCATGGCTATTGTTTGTCGGCAGGAATGGTGAGACAGGTATCTGGTCGGTCAGAACATATAATGAGCAACACACTTGTTTGCAATCAAGGGAAGTCAGAGCTATTGACCTTCGCTATATCTCACAGAAAATTACAGCACAAGTTGAAACAAATCCAGAGCTTCCTGTCAGGTCGGTGCATAATCAACTTACCAACCAATACGACCTTCAAGTGTCCCTGTAGAAGGTTTTAAGGCCAAAAACCTAGCAATAACAACCACCAGGGGTCGATTCAAGCTACAATTTACCATGTTGAGAGATTATGTTCAAGAGTTGCAGAAGACAAACCCTAATACGACAGTGGAGGTGAATGTGGAACGACCTCCGGATGAGTCTCTTCCAACCAGAGAATTCAAGAGAGTGTATGTTTGTTTAGGTGCACTGAAGCAAGGATTTAAAGATTGTGGGAGATCGTTGTTGGGGCTGGCTGCTTTTCCAATTCGTGGTCCTTTCAATGGTCAACTTATGACAGCTGTGGGAATTGATAGCAACAATGGTATATACCCTTTCGCTTATGCTTTTGTTGATTCAGATAACATAGGATCATGGACTTGGTTTCTTCATTGTTTATCCGATGATTTAGCACTTGGGCCAATTTCAAGCATCACTTTTATTACTGACATGAATAAGGTACTCTCTTACTCTGTTCATGAATTTAAGTGTCACTCTTTTGAAACAGACAGTAAAGATATTTGATTTTGTGTAGGATATAAGTAGAGCTGTAGCAGAAGTTTTTGAAAGTGCAGAACACAGATTCTGTATTAAAAGCATACATGACAAAATGAAATTGCAATGGAAAGGTAGGGCCTATAAAGACCATCTGTGGAAAGGTGCAACAGCCTCAACTGTTGTATAGTTTCTGAAAGCTATGGCTGATCTCAAGAAACTTAATCAACCAGCCCATGATTGGTTAAGTAAGATACCACCGATTCATTGGTCAAGGTCACATTTTTCATGTAAGTCATCTATCAGTTTCACTTACTTTGTATTCATAAATGCAGTATAAACAGTTATAATTAATACATGTTTATTACTTTTCATCTTTAGGGAGAGCTACTTCTGATGTGTTACTTAATAACATGTGTCAAGTGTTTCATGACAAAATTAAAGAGGGGTTAAGCAAACCTATTATTACATCCTTAGAATACATAAGGGAATATTGTATGAAGAGGATAATGCATGTTCTTATGGTGATTGAGAAGAGTGATGGGCCACTAACACCAACTGCACAACACATGCTAGAGGCTATTAAGAAAGAGGCTGTTAAGTATAATGTGTTATGGAATGGGGGATCTAAGTTTCAGGTTAGTGGACCATGGGGTGACCAATGTGTAGTTAATGTTGTACACAAGACTTGTACTTGCAGAAGGTGGGAGATAACTGGTTTACCATGTAAACATGCTGTTGCTACCAATTGGAATATGGCTTTAAATGGCCAACAAGTCGGAGCTGTAGAAACATGGGCTCATCCTTGTTACTATCTTCTCACTTGGGAGGCTACCTACAAACACCATGTCCAGCCTATAACTAGCAGTGTACATTGGGAAAAATCAACTATGCCAACAACAATTGTTCCACCGAAATCCGAAACAAACCCGCCTGCCGCAAGAGGTAGAAAAAGAGTTAGGATAGCTCCTGAAACTGAAGAGATTGTGAAGGATGGTAAGCTGTCAAGGGCTTGGAAGAGTGTCAGGTGTAGTATTTGTGGCATTGCTGGACACAACCGGGTAACATGCCTAGGGTATGGTGGAGCTCAACATAGTGGAACTGCCAATAAGGTAAATGTCAAAAAGGTGCCTACTAAAGCTGCAGGAAAAAAAAGACATCCTAAAGGTAAAAAGGTAGCAGCAGATAAAGAAGCTGAAGGTACAGGTGTTGTTGTAGAAAAGCCAAGTTAGTGCAGTTCAAGGAAGTGGTGTTCAATCTACAAATCAAGAGCCAGAAACTGAAGATCCCATCATACATGATGCATCCCTGTCACAATCCCAGTCTGATTTTTAGATTCAGTCAAGTGATGTTCAAGCAGTTTCTGCTTCAACCCAGCCTGCTACACGAAGAATGACTAGGAAGCAGGCTGCACTGGAAAGAATGATGGCCTCACCATAGGTCAAATCTGTTATGCTAATTATCTAGACAATGTTTCATCTAGTTTACTAGTTTATTTTCTATGGACAAGTTATGTAATCTAAAAACATATCTGTGTGTGTGTGTGTAACTGTAGCTCTCATGCTTTGAAAAGTATACAATTTTATGCAGCTGGAATTATATCCATTTGCATTAACTATGGAACCTTGTCATTATTGTGTATTTTTTGAGATTGACTAAGCTTGATGTGTGAATAGTTTGCGTCAAAAGTAACCAAAGCTAAAATAGAACATCATAAGAATGTTGACATTTAAAAGTCAACCCTAAACAAATTGCTAACCATCTACATACCCATAAGGCATAGTGATAAGGTTTTAAAAGGTACCTTTTTGAGGGGTCGTTTAAGCCCTTATTTGATCACTTTTGTATCCGTTATTGCTTAATATCGTTCCTTTTCACTTTTTAGGTCTCTTGAAGGCAAAATGTTGGAAAGGCACTTATTTGGACGAAAACGCGTGATTATACGAAGAAAATGGCCAAAGTCAGAATCGAGACACTTAAAGCTGCTGAAAACATAAGGTGACGGCGTCAGGTGTTACTTGCGACGCCGTCGGAAGATCTTTGTGACGGGACAGAAGCCAAAACTCCTATTTTCAAGTGACGACGTCAAGTTATAAAAGAGTAGGCCGTCGCAACTCAGACGGCCTAGATGTAATCCAGACGGCGTCAGAAGCTGAAGAGGACGGCGTCACAAGCATAAGGTGACGCCATCGCAAGTCTAACGTGGCCAAGACGAAACCCTAATGACGGCTACAAGACGGCGTCACAAAACATAAGGTGACGCCGTCGCATATGTAATATTATATATAGAATCCAAATTTTTCAGTATTTGGTGTGTAGTCTTTTGGAGTAAAAACCTAAACTGAACCAAGGCTGTCTTGTACAGTATTTTAGGGTTCCAAACCCTATCTTACACCAAGATAAGTGTTTTTCTTCATTAATACAATTATGTCTTTGATTATTTGTGTGTATACTTGCATGTTCTCCATGTCTGGCTAATTTACTTGTGTGTTTGCTTAGGGAATATGAAACTTAATTATTGAATATTGATTGGTTGTCTCTTATCTTAGTTGATTAATGATCTAGTAATGCGATAGGTCATTCGTTGTGTACTTAATGCTTGATAGAATCTTTGTGAACCTTAGAATATGACTCCTTGAGTAGTTGTAAGCTAAACCATCCAAAGAGTGTCTTAGAGTAAGAGTTTATTATCCCTAGTGGGTTTTGTAGACGAGACCCTTTGGTAAGTTCAAAGAGTTAGGGAACATATGCATACCCTACGACCTTAGACACATAACGCAACTAGGAATAAGGACGTGACAATTCAACCACCAATAGGAGATAATTAAGGAGTAGTAAAACCTAAGTAAACATATCTTTAAACTATCATACGAGCACACAATAATTAGACATAGACTACATACACCTTAGATTAGATAAATTAGATAAATAGAGTAATCGGTAGCAATACCAACCCCCCAAATCCAATACCCCGAGATTCGTACCTTTCCATTTTCTAAAAAATATAAAAAGATAAAAAATAATCTTCCTCAACCCCAACCTTAGCGTAGTAACTTCTTACTAGCATTCCTATTCCCCTAGAGAACGATATCAATACCCGTGGCTTACCCTAATACTACACTACAACGATTAGGTTCACTGCCTAGGGTGTTGAAAAACTTGCTCGACTAAAAGGAAGTTCCTTTGACCCCGAACGACGCGTGTAGCGTTATCAAGTTTTTGGCGCCGCTGCCGGGGAATAGAATAGCTAGTTAGTAGTCCACCTCGTTTAGGTTTCTTTGCTTGATTCCTATCAAGTAAACTTTTTTCTCATTTTTAGCCTTCTCTTAGTCTATCCCCCTTCTTCGTGACCTTTGTTCGTAACCCCATCACTTTTCATCATGGAAGGTGATAACCACCCACCATTCATCAACCCACCACCAATTGACCCGCCAAGAGCCCGTACTCTTGGTGAGTATTCAAGACCAAGCCACTTAGGCTATAGGAACACCATTGAGCTTCCCGACCAAGCCCAAACTACGGCCCTGCGATCCGACACCATCCGGTTGGTGCAAAACGGATGTGCATTCCACGGACTTCGTTCCGAAGATCCAAATCAGCATCTAAGGGATTTCCTCAAAATTGTCGATTCCATCGACCTTGATGCTACTACTCGGGAGACCACGCGTCTGCGTCTCTTCCAATTTTCTTTACGGGACCAAGCTAGTAATTGGCTTGAGCGACTTCCCGTCGGCTCAATCTCAAGTTGGGATGATCTTACCTCTCGCTTCCTTGCTCAATTTTTCCCACCGGGGAGAACCGCTAAGCTTAGGAATGACATCTTGATGTTTCAACAACGTCAAGGTGAATCTCTCTACGAAGCATGGACTCGATTCAAGGACTTACTTCATAAAGTCCCTCATCACGGCATTGATCTTTGGCTCCAAGTCCAAATCTTTTATGATCATGTCAACTTCCCCACCAAGCGATCCATTGACCAAGCGGCCGGTGGAAAACTTAGTGATCTCACCGCGGAAGAATCATAGGGTATAATAGAGGACCTTGCCCTCTATGACAACGAAAGTTGGGATGACCCCCGTGAGCTGCCCAAAACCGTTAAGGCAATCTCCTTGCCTCCCATCGACTCACAACCTTCCGACCGTAGGATGATTGAACTTGAAGATCAAGTAAAATTCCTAATGAGTTCCTACGAAAATCCTAAGTCTTCACACCATGTAAACAAAGTTTCTTCCTCGTGTGAGCCATTTTGTGATCCTCATATCACGCGCACTAGCACTCGATCCCCCGAACATGCTTCCGTTGACTACGCATCCTCGCGTATTAATGGAATGGGAGGAAGATTCCCTACAATACCCGGACCTAGGAATTTCAATGAAACCCGAGAAGCATGGAAAGGCAAGCCCGACTTCTACTGGGGACAAACCAAGGAATTCACTTCTAATGATTTTTCATGGCCCCCATCTAACGGTCCTAACCAACAAAACATCGAAGGGATGTTGCAAAACCTTGTTGCATCCCAAGAATCCCAAATAGCTAAGCTCTCGGACCGATTTAACCAACAACAAGCCGAAATGGATAGGAAGATTGACAACCTTTTGAAAGCCATAACCAATAGTGATAGGAAGGTTAGTGCTATCTCAACTCCCGAGCCTTTCGATGTAGAGATTAAGGACCCAAGTAAGCTAGCTAAGCACGTTCAATTCGTCAATACCATCGCCTTAGTAAAACCTAACGACGAAGAGGATCATACACTTGAGAATAATGAAACAACCGAGGAAGTAGATGAAGTAGGCAATGACTATTTCAATAAGTTTCCTACGGAAGAAGAACTATCTCGCCACCCTCACTTAGTGCGTGACCTCCGTCACATGTATGTTAGGAAAAGCCCTAGAATCAAGTTTGGGAACCCTTGGAATCTTAACATACCATGTTGCATAGGATACCTTTTTGTGGCAAAGGCCTACATTGACCGCAAGTCCCCAATCAACATAATGACTAGCACCTACTACAATTGGGAAATGAAGAAGCCTATTCCAACTAGGCAAGACCCCAATGATCCTAATGTTAGTTGCAATTTTCTTGGTAGAATTAAGGGATTGCCCGTTTATGTAGGTAGTTTCACGTTTCCTACGGACTTCATAATCGTGGATGATATTAGCACGGCCATAGACCCTAGCTTGTCCCACGTTATTCTAGGAAAACCTTTCATAGAAAGCACCGGGATGACCTATGATCCCTCGTTAGGAGTAGTGCGATTCAAGGATGAGACCGTTGACATAGCTTACCAAATGCCGTTTAAGATTGAGAAGTTTTCATCACTCTCTAATGATGAAAAAGAACTTAAACTGCCAGTCTATTATAGGAATGATGAGGATAGGGAAAAAGGAGTGGATTATGTTATGGCTAAGATTTTCGGATTCTATAAGAATTGCTTGAACCTAGGACCGGAATATAGGACCAATTAGGGAGAAGATGAACTCTTAGAGAAGTGCATCATAGGGCATTTCTACAACATGGAATCTCCCAATAGAGACCGTCAGAAGGAAGAAGGTGACGGTAATGAAGTAACGTAGGAGCACGACTACGAGTCTAGCTACAAGACTCTTAAATAAAGAAAAGTGCTTCGTGGGAGGCAACCCATGCTTAATTGTTTGCTTGTTAGTGTCATATATCTTTTATTGATTGTTTATTCTCATGTTTAAATTTGTAAAAATGCTTTAGTTTATTTTTAACCTCGTCTTAATTGCATATAAAGGTATTTTACATAAGGGATAAGTGTAGGGAGGATTACACACGTTTTCAAGGAAACGTAAACATGAGAATAACATTTCATTAAAAGATATATTTATGTGTTTGTTCGAGTCAAATGCTTGTATCGAGTCATAATGAATGTTTTGCAGAAAATTTTCCAGATTCTAAAGATGAAAATTTTCCAGAATTTTTTCCAGAAAATCGCAGACCAGTTTTTGTCAGGATAACCTGACGGCGTCAGGATCGCAACCTGACGGCGTCAGGAAGGAATAAAAACAACATATTACTTTTTTCTCGTTTTCTGAGATTCTTATAAATTTTTGGAATTTTCCAGGTCTTAATTTTCCAGAAATTTTGTAAACATCCATTCCACAAGCATTATATCCTAGTTTAAATCGAGTCTTATATATATTATTACCGCCGATTTTACGCGAAGGTTTCGTTTGTTTCTTCAGGTGTGCAGGTTTAATTTATCAAGAAGAAGTTACATAAGATTGGAAGGAGCTTTTCACGCATAAATTCTTCTTGGAAAGGATTTAGCCACTACTTCACACGGATCCTACCGAGCTAATCAAGGGAGTACTAGTTTCTTTCGTTTTTAATTACCTCTATTATCATAACTTTGATACTTTCGGGGAACATTGGGGACAATGTTCAGTTTAAGTGTAGGGAGGGAAAATAAAACGAGAACTTTGAAACTATGCTTATCCTTGAATATTTGCTTTGTCCAATTGTATTTGTGTAATAAACCATGAGAAAATGTCGGTTAGGGTAATTTTGGCACCAAATTTAAAATTTTTCATGACATATAGGAGTGGGCCATTAGTCTTAACAAGAGCGTCTCAAGGATAGGAAGTTGCATGACTAGCACAAAAACCCTTTACCACCTAAATTCCACCCAAAATGTGAGGATCGCCCTTAGATTAGTAGGAATTAAAGCATTCATCTTTAATGCTTAGAGTGTGAACCGGTAGTATATTAGATTCTAGAACTTGTTTTGTGATGCATCCCAAGATCGCAAGTAAGACTACACTTGTGTAGTTAGGAATAACTAAATGATAAGAGGCATTAGGATAACCCTTGTTTGATACCCGTAATATAATTACTTCTTCCACATCGGTTGAGTAATTCCCCCACACCTTTTGCGTTGTACTCATCTTTAGTACACGATACCCCTAGTTAACCCCTCAGAGCCTATCCTTTTCGCGGTTCTCGTGATGTTTCGGTTTTTCCGGAATATCAATGAAGAGCATTGTTTACACCCCACCCCCAAATATACACCCAAATCGCCTTAGCCTACCCTGTATGCACTCACTTTTAGCGCATTATTGTTATCACCTTAAACCCTTAGTTCAAGTATCTGGTTGCTTGCATGAGTTGCTAAGTCGAGTCATATCCTTTGTATACAGTTTTGGGACGATTGGGATTCATGGGAAAAGTTAAAGTTTATGAAATGATGGGAAGGGAACGTTAAATTCAAATTCCTTTTGTTTGCGTAATAATGTACCCCAAGTGTTTTGATCTTTTCAAATCGGGTCAAATTAGTGTTAGAGTAATAAAAACTCAAGTGTAGGGATGTGATAAATCCCTATTATTTTGATGTTATCATAGAGGATGGTAGGGTAAAAGTGTATGAAAAAAAAAATCGAAAAAAATAGAAAAAGAGAAAAGAAAAAAAAAATAGAGTGAAAAAAAAACATACGGGCTACCATCCTACATCTATCCTTTAAATTTTATGTTTGTTTATTTCAGTTAGCTAGAGTTTAGAGTGCCGAGTCTTGGCTTAGCAACGCCATTCTTCGTATGCTTGTAACATAGAGATTTTTGACTTGCCACCACTATAAAGCCTATCCCACCAAACCCTTTGTTTCCCTACCGTAAGCCTAACGTTACAACCCTTTAAAGACCTCTTTGATAGTCTTTCCTAGGTGCTTACGCCAAAGCGATGGAGGTTTGATCTATTCTCAAGCCTATGGTAATCTATGTACTAGGACCGGTTAATGAGTGTTTATCTTCCATTTCTGATTTGTTATATTTCATATACACCCAGGAGAGATGTGAGTATCCAAACACCCCATGTGAGGTGCTAGTATGTAATTTCCGTGCTTGTTATGACTTTTGCGGGGCTTATATGTGTTGTGGACCATTTTGAACGAATGCTTCATGACCTCTAACTTATAAATTAATTGGCTAAAAGCACATTTACTTGAGGACAAGCAAATACCAAGTGTAGGGACCTTTGCTTGTGTGTAACTGTAGCTCTCATGCTTTTAAAAGTATGCAATTTTATGCAGCTGGAATTATATCCATTTGCATTAACTATGGAACCATGTCATTATTGTGTATTTTTTGTGATTGACTAAGCTTGATGTGTGAATAGTTTGCGTCAAAAGTAACCAAAGCTAAAATAGAACATCATAAGAATGTTGACATTTAAAAGTCAACCCTAAACAAATTGCTAACCATCTGCATACCCATAAGGCATAGTGACAAGGTTTTGAAAGGTACCTTTTTGAGGGGTCGTTTAAGCCCTTATTTGATCACTTTTGTATCCGTTATTGCTTAATATCGTTCCTTTTCACTTTTTAGGTCTCTTGAAGGCAAAATGCTGGAATGGCACTTATTTGGACGAAAAGGCGCGATTATACGAAGAAAATGGCCAAAGTCAGAATCGAGACACTCAAAGCTGCTGAAAACATAAGGTGACGGCGTCAGGTGTTACTTGCGACGCCGTCAGAAGATCTTTGTGACGGGACAGAAGCCAAAACTCCTATTTTCAAGTGACGACATCAAGTTATAAAAGAGTAGGCCGTCGCAACTCAGACGGCCTAGATGTAATCCAGACGGCGTCTGAAGCTGAAGAGGACGGCGTCACAAGCATAAGGTGACGCCGTCTCAAGTCTAACGTGGCCAAGACGAAACCCTAATGACGGCGACACAAAACATAAGGTGACGCCGTCGCATATGTAATATTATATATAGAATCCGAATTTTTCAGTATTTGGTGTGTAGTCTTTTGGAGTAAAAACCTAAACCGAACCAAGGCTGTCTTGTACAGTATTTTAGGGTTCCAAACCCTATCTTACACCAAGATAAGTGTTTTACTTCATTAATACAATTATGTTTTTGATTGTTTGTGTGTATGCTTGCATGTTCTCCATGTCCGACTAATTTACTTGTGTGTTTGCTTAGGGAATATGAAACTTAATTATTGAATATTGATTGGTTGTCTCTTATCTTAGTTGATTAATGATCTAGTAATGCGATAGGTCATTCGTTGTGTACTTAATGCTTGATAGAATCTTTGTGAACCTTAGAATATGACTCCTTGAGTAGTTGTAAGCCAAACCATCCAAAGAGTGCCTTAGAGTAAGAGTTTATTATCCCTAGTGGGTTTTGTAGACGAGACCCTTTGGTAAGTTCAAAGAGTTAGGGAACATATGCATACCCTACGACCTTAGACACACAACGCAACTAGGAATAAGGACGTGACAATACAACCACCAATAGGAGATAATTAAGGAGTAGTAAAACCTAAGTAAACACATCTTTAAACTATCATACGAGCACACAATAATTAGACATAGACTACATACACCTTAGATTAGATAAATTAGATAAATAGAGTAATCGGTAGCAATACCAACCCCCCAAATCCAATACCCCGAGATTCGTACCTTTCCATTTTCTAAAAAATATAAAAAGATAAAAAATAATCTTCCTCAACCCCAACCTTAGCGTAGTAACTTCTTACTAGCATTCCTATTCCCCTAGAGAACGATATCAATACCCGTGGCTTACCCTAATACTACACTACAACGATTAGGTTCACTGCCTAGGGTATTGAAAAACTTGCTCGACGAAAAGGAAGTTCCTTTGACCCCGAACGACGCGTGTAGCGTTATCACATAGAAAATCAGAAACAAACAAAACTGAATACTTCATAACAAGGTTACTACAATTCAAGATACAGAACATTAACCAACTAGCCTCATTACATAAAAGGTTAAAAAGTTATCCCAATGCATAAACAATGAAGAACAACATCCAACTTAGCACCAGGTAAATCTTCCACTTCCACACATCACCTTGAGCAGCTACTAATCTTGCCTCAAGCTCATTTCTCCCCCTCAAAAGTCCTGGTATGATCATTCTTGAACGAGCACAGATTTCAGGATCATACCATCTTATCCACCGACAAGAAGACCCCTATTGATGATTATGACAAGTCATTAAACAACCACCATTGTTACAAACTTACACAAGAAATATTAAGACGCACTTACTTGAACAGGACAACCAAAGAATCGACGCCCTGGGTTGGCAGAGGTCCACGAAGTGCGAATAATAGCTTGTTTACCACACCAGCAACGTACCCTCTTGAAACAATTATCGTTTTGAAGAGGACGGGTTTTGAAGGATAGTTTAGGGATGGGTGATAAATGTAGATCAAACCTTGTTACACACATATACTAGCTACATACACTATAGAACGGTTTTATTTAGTACGCTACAGTGAAAGACGGTTTTGCCCTCAGCAACATAACGTTGACAACGGCAGTATTGGTCAAGGGACGAATCTGGCATTTAATGGCTACTGTTTGGACCCGTGGCGATGAAAAGGGCGAGGTTCGTCCCATCGCGATCCTCCGATACAAGTTTAGGGACCAACGGTGTATTTTAGTCTTATTATAATATAATAAAACATTTTTTATGCTTGAAATATATTTTTTTGCTAAATATTTATGTAATTATTAATTTTTTTTCTTAAAAGATAGTGAAATTCGGGTTATTCGGGTAAACCCAAGAACCGAACCGAACCGAAAACCGAATTTGAATTTGGTTCGGTTCGGTTCTCGGGTTGACCTTAAAAAAAAATTTAACTGAATTAACCGAACCAAATAAACTGAACAAACCGATAACCGAACCGATCAACACCCCTAAGTAAAACGCATGCAACATTTCGTGGGGGTAATACAACCATCTTAGCCCAGATTCACGTTTTGTCATAGAAAGCCCATTATTTAATGTTTCGTTTTGTTCCGAACTTGTCAAAAACATATTCAACGTCTATGAAATGTACATCTTAATTGACTTTTTTTTTCCTTTCTTTTTTTATGTAAAGAAAGTGTATTCTCTGATTTAGTCTTGCGCTTGAAAGTTTAATGCAATTCCACAAGTAAGTGACGATCGGATTAAAAGTAATAAAAACAACAAGGAATGTTACTTTTGAACAATTATTAAAAATACATCTCCAAACGTGCTTTAGAATATTGAATGTAAATTTAGTGTAAAGAATATTCAAGGAAGACACCAAAATGCCGCAATTTTTTATGCAACGCTGCTTATCAAACAATTTTGCAAAAAAATTCGTGTAACACACTAAAGATGTTTTTAAAAAGTAATTATTATAAGGCGTTAAAACTATTTCTTATAATTTATAATAGGAATTAAAATCATTTTACATGAGGCACTTTATTTTGCATACTCAAGAATCATTGCATACTAAGAGATAAATCCCCACCTTCCATGTAGTTTGATCTAATTGTGGTAATTAACATAAGATTTAATGTCTAAACTTAAGTCCATGTTTTTTTCTTATCTTTTTCTTTTCTTTTTATCTTTCTTATTTATTTTCTCATTATTTGTATTTTTTTTTTATCACTTTTTCTAATTACATTTTTTTTTTCGTTTTCGTCAGTTTTCATACGTTTTTGTTCGTTTTTCCGTTTTTTATACGTTTTCGTCCGTTCTCTTACGTTTTCGTCTGTTTTTTTACGTTTTCGTCCGTTTTCATACGTTTTCGTCCGTTTTCTTACGTTTTCGTCCGTTTTCATACGTTTTCGTCCATTTTGTTACGTTTTCGTCCGTTTTCGTCTGTTTTCTTACGTTTTCGTCCGTTTTCATACGTTTTCGTCCGTTTACATATGTTTTCGCCCGTTTGCTTACGTTTTCTTACGTTTTCGTCCGTTTTCATACGTTTTCGTCTGTTTTCTTACATTTTCATATGTTTTTGTCTGTTTTCTTATGTTTTTGTTCGTTTTCTTACGCTTTCGTCTGTTTTCTTACTTTTTCTTCTGTTTTCTTACGTTTTTTTCCGTTTTCATACGCTTTCGTCCGTTTTCTTACGTTTTTGTCCGTTTTCGCCTGTTTTCTTACATGTTCGTCCGTTTTCCTATGTTTTCGTTCGTTTTCTTAAGTTTTCTTACGTTTTCATCCGTTTTCATACCTTTTCGTCTGTTTTCTTACGTTTTCATCCGTTTTAATACGTTTTCGTGTGTTTATATAGGTTTATATACGCTTTCGTCAAGTTTTTTACGTTTTCGTCCATTTTTAGACGCTTTCGTCAGTTTTCAGACGATTTCGTCCGTTTTCATACGTTTTCGTTCATTTTCATACGTTTTTATACGCTTTTCATTCGTTTTATACGTTTTTTCCCGTTTTCGTCCGTTTTTTGCAGTTTTTATACGTCTTCATCTATTTTCATGTGTTTTCATGATTATTATTAAACTTTATTATATTACATGTCTAATATCAATTGTGATATTTTATTATAAAAAACTTAATGTCTAATATCACTTGTGATATTTCATAAACAAACAAATATGTTTTTTAACCTTTAATATCACCTGAGATATTTCATTGCTCTGTATATTTTTATATATTATCACCTATGTGTTTTCTAATATTTTTATAATTTTCAGTTACAAGATAGTTTTTATGCCTTTCATCGCAATTGACAAGCGCATATTTTTTTAATGCAACCAATGTTATCTATCACTTCTGATATTATATTATTAGTAGAAATAAAAGGGTTAAAGTCTCTTTAGGTGAATTCCTATTTTGTTCAAAAAAATGCTAATTTAATGTAACACTTGTTTGATTTTGAGAATATGTCAAGTCTCTATTTTCATAGTTTGCTTCCTTTTTATTTATTTTGATATTTTTAAGTGACACTTATTTATCTCTTTTGATATAACATTGTAAGAAAGATGAAGAGTATTACACTCTTCATCATATATGTGTTATCAGTTGTGATACTCAACTAAGAATGCGAAATATTAAATTCATACCAAATGTGATAAGAATTTAGTATTTTACCAAGTATATATAAAAGAAATGAAAATAAACATCACTTATTATATTACTGTGATTATTCTGTTCATTTTTCTTATTTGTGTTTTTGAAAATATTTAGGAAGTTTTTTGTGTTTTATGATAATATGAAATATTAGAAAAGGTGTTTAACTGAAAACAATAGATGTTATGAAACTTTTGTTAGACTTGTGGTGAATTTTTCTATTTAATGGATACATTGTGCATGTTTCGATAGGTTTTATAGCGGAATTTAAAAATATCTATGGTTGAATCAGCAAACTAAAGAAGTTATGGTTGAAGAAAGCACAAATCTTTATAAACAAACTGAGTAAGCTCAAAGACTTGTGATATCACCTCACTTGTGATATCACATGATATCACAGGTGATATCACATGATATCACTAGTGATATCACAAGTGATATAAACTATGATATCACACATGCTATCACCGGTAATATCACACATGATATCACATGTGATATCAACGGTGTTATCACACATGATATCACGTGTGATATCACAAGTGAGGTGATATCACCTGTGATATTACAAGTGTTTGAGCTTCCTCAGTTTGTTTATAAAGATGTGTGCTATCTTCAACCATGGCTTATTTAGTTTGCTGATTCAACCATAGATATTTTCAAATCCCGCTATAAAACCTATCGAAACATGCACAATGTATCCATTAAATAGAAAAATCCACCACAAGTCTAAAAAAAGTATTATAACATCTCTTGTTTTCAGTTGAACAACTTTTCTAATAATTCATAATATCATAAAACACAAAAATCTTCCTAAATATTTTCAAAAACATAACCATCACATTCTTAGTTGAGTATCACAACTGATAACACATACATGATGAAGAATGTAATACTTTTCATCTTCCTTACAGTGTTATATCACAAGAGATAAATAAGTGTCACTTACAAATATCAAAATGAAAACGTCTGAAAACGGAAAAAAAAAAACGTATTAGATCGAATAAAAAACGTATAAAAGCGTATGAAGACGGACAAAAGTATCTGAAAACGGACAAAAACGTATAAAACAGACAAAAACGTATAAAAACGGATGAAAATGTATGAAAACGGACGAAAACGAATAAAAACTGATGAAAACCTCTGAAAACAGACGAAAACGTCTAAAAATGGATAAAAACGTAAAAAACGGATGACAACGTATGAAAACGTCTGAAAACGAACGAAAACGTATAAAAACGAACGAAAATACAGACGAAAACGTCTAAAAACGGACGAAAATACATGAAAAGCTAAAGAGACAGAAAAACGTATGAAAATGGCCGAAAACGTAAGAAAACGAACGAAAATGTAAGAAAAAGATGAAAACGTATGAAAGCATAAAAACACGTCTAAAAACGTATGTAAAACGAATGAAAACGAAAGAAAACGGACGAAAACGTATGAAAACGAACAAAAACGTATGAAAACAAACGAAAACGTAAGAAAACAGACGAAAACGGACATAAACGGGCGAAAACAGATGAAACGTAATAAAACAGACGAAAACGTATAAAAACGGACGAAAATGTCTGAAAACAGACGAAAATGTCTAAAAATGGACGAAAACGTATATAAACGTATGAAAACGTACAAAAACGTACGAAAACGGACGAAAACGTCAGAAAACGGATGTAAACGTACGAAAACGGATGAAAACAGACGAAAACGTCTGAAATCAGACGAAAACGTAAAAAAAAGGACGAAAACATATGAACACGGACAAAAACGTATAAAATCGAACGAAAACGTATGAATACAGATGAAAACGTATGAAAGCGAAAAAAACTTGAATAAAAAAAACGTGAATTTAAAAAAAAAAAAACATGATTTTAAATAAAAACGTGAATCCTAAAAAAAAAGAAAAAAGAAAAAAAATGTTAATAAATAAGAAAGACAAAAAGACAAAGAAAAAGGAGAAAAAAAACGTGGACTTAGGTTTCATATTAAATCTTAGGTTTATCCCCACCATTAAATTAAACTAGATGGATTGTGAGGATTTGTCCCTTGATAAGCACCAAAATAAGAGTAAACATTTGAAAATTCCTCTCATTTACATATCAAAAATTTCTTTCTCGTAAAAGATTAATTCCAACAACTCATTTTCTTATATTAAAAAATATATTAACTTTCACTTTTTATTCAACATTTAATATCCTTTAAACCGTTACTCACTAAGTGAAAATAAAAATTACACCATCGCAACGAGCATTTAATTATCTTTCTATAAACGATTACTTTGATATAATTTCGACAAACTTTTTTTTGTCACTTTTCACGATTTTTTCGTCTTTTATTAATCTTTCTTTCGTTGTTGAAACTTTCATAAAAAATTACATGTGATCCAACACTAATTTGAAAATATGAATATTCAAACATGTAGTAAAATAAACATAACATTTTTTTTACAAAATTCTAAAAGTTTTAACGTTTTTTATTCTTGAAACTAGAAATCTATAGTTTTTCACCATATATAACACATTATATTTTAAATTATTGATTAGTACAGTTAATTCACCAAAGGGTATAAAACACGTAAAATCACATATGATTTTTACCAGACGTGATCTTAATCGCATGCGATTTTATCACATTACGTCTAAGTTTTGAAGTTTTATAAATGAACTACTATAGTTTATAATTAAAATACAGTGTGTGATATATGGTTGGAAAGTCATGAATGTGTACTTTTCATTGCAAAAAACGAGAATAGTTTTTTTACTTATACACAAATACTTATGTCAATTTTAGTATGACTGTTTAGTATTCGAACTATTAGGAGTTTAAACGAGCCAAGCTTTTATCAAGAAACTCAAGCTCGACTCGATAACCGAGCTTTTATCGAGCTTAAACCCAGTAAAGTGGATCGAAACATATAATGAGTCGAGCTCGAGCTTTTGATAGCTCGGCTCGAGTGGTTATCGAGCTTTTCGAGCCTTAGTATAAATATATATTTATATTATTTTTATATATGTAAATAAGGGATGATTGGAATATTAACCTAATTATAAGGACTAACTCCATAAATGATAAAATATTTTCTAGCCTTGGTTATGGGAATTTTATTGTTGGTTTTATTACTTTTAAAAAATATGTAATTCATTTTCAAACGGTTAAGTATTTCTCTTCCAATTAGTGACTCAAGATCATGTACAGGTTCTGTGTGAAGAAAAAATATTTTTTTTTGTGGCAACTGCAATTTGTAATTTTTTTGACACGGAATGGTGTATCTGCTATTTTTTTAGCTCAGTTCAGCTGCAAATACCAATTGGCATAGATTATTGATTTTCATATATATCATTTCGAGCTTTTCAAGCTTTGCTCGAATCATGCTCGAGACGAGCTCAAACTTTGATGGTTAAAGCTTGACGAGCAATCGAGCCGAGCTCGAGCCAACCTATTATCTTTTGAGCTGATCTCGAGCCTTGTTGAGCTCGGGCTTGGCTTGGCTCGATTACACCTCTACGAACTACCATATTAGTGTTAAATCACATGTGACATGTCATGCGAATTTTAGCACTGAAAGAAAAACGTAAAAAATGAAAAAAAAATTAATAATTAGTCAAAGTACATGAAAGTGCCCGTTTATTGAAAGATAATAAAATGTTTGTCGCGACGATATTTCGATATTTCGTTTATTGAAAGATAATAAAATTAATAATTAGTCAAAGTACATTAGGGATCCAATCATACTACGATATTTCGTTTGGTCTACCATGATCCCTGAGTGGTTCTCATCTAGTTTAGTTCGTTCAATCATGGGAGTGTCAACAGGGTCACTTGAATCAAATCCAAATTTCTTTAAAATCTCATTTACATATTTAGATTGATTTATGAAGATGCCTCCTGGACTTTGTGAAATTTGTAATCCCAAGAAAAATGACATTTGTCCCATCATTGACATTTGAAATTTTGAACCCATTTCATTTGAAAAACGGTCACACTCATTGGGGTCAGTCGAGGCAAAGATAATATCATCAACATAAATTTGAACATGAATTAAATGTTTGCCTGACTTCCTGGTGAACAATGTTGGATCAACTGCTCCTTTGCTAAATCCGGTAGATAGAAAGAACTTTGATAGCGTATCATACCATGCCCTTGGAGCTTGCTTTAAACCGTAAAGAGCCTTCTTCAAACGATAAACGTGAGTAGGATGCTCTTGATTCACAAATCCTTCCGGTTGGCTGACGTAGACGACTTCTTTAAGATCTCCGTTCAGAAATGCCGTCTTTACATCCATCTGATAGACTACCATGTTCTTACTAGCAGCATTAGCCAAAAATATTCTGATTGCCTCGATTCGAGCAACTGGAGCAAAAGATTCTTCAAAGTCAATACCCTCCTCTTGACGGTATCCTTTAGCAACTAATCGAGCCTTGTTCTTCAGCACATCACCATGCTCATCAAGTTTCACTTTGAAGATCCATTTTAGAGCAATGATCATAGCACAATCTAGAGCAGGTACTAACTCCCATACATCGAGTCGATCAAACTCATGAATTTCATCTTGCATAGCATTGAACCAGCTGTCTTCATTCATGGCAGTTTTAACATCCTTTGGTTCGATCTTAGAGAGTACGGAGTTGAAGAAGCACCATAAGGCATCGGTTGCAAGTTGTTTCCGTGTGGATACTGGACGAGAGGGATTTCCAATGATGTTGTCTAATGGATGATCGTGAGTCCATTTTATAAGGTGTTCATGTGGCAGTTGTTGAGGGACTGAGGTAGCAGAGTCGATGTCTCCTGAAGAAGATGGTTCTGATGATGATTCAGGAGCAAATATGTTTTCAAATAGAGCATCTTTAGGAGTAGCAAAGGGATTAACTTCATCATTGATGCCAGAAGCAGTTCCATGATGTACATTCGGAGATTGATGATTTGTTGATGAGACTGAATTATCAGCAGCAGGCGCTTCTTGACTTAATGACATTGAGACTGAAGGATTGACTTCATTCTCAGGAATATGAGCAGCCTCTGTTGTGGGAATTGTCAGTTCAATAGCACTTGGCTCATAGAGTTCATCAAACATCGGATCAAACAATTTCTTCAAATCATCTTCAGTTGGAGGTACATATGGAATAGCTGGAGATGAATTTGGTACAAGGGATGAACCAATGGGACTGTTTTGAAGTGCGGGTCCTGAACTTGGTTGTCCAGGAGCCATTTGACCGTCAGCTCATCAAACGTAACGTGAATTGTTTCCATGATATCTCGGGTTCTCTTATTGTAGATTCGGTAACCTTTTCTGTTTGGTGCATAGCCTACAAATACTCCAATGTCTGCTTTGGCTCTCAGTTTTCCTAAATCTTGACCATCATTAGTTGGATAACATAAAGCACCAAACACACGAAGGTATGATAGATCAGGTTTTCGATTGTGGACAAGTTCGTATGGAGTCTTTCCATGAGATGTGTGAATTATAGATCTATTTTGAGTGTATCAAGCAGTGGCAATAGCTTCAGCCCATAGAAACATTGGAACCTTTGAGTAGATCAGCATTGTCCTTGCAGCTTCTACAAGAGTTCGGTTTCGTCTTTCAACTACACCGTTATGTTGAGGAGTTCGAGGAACACTTCTTTGAGGACTGATTCCAACATTTTCATAAAATTCAATGAGTACTTTATTAACAAACTCAGTTCCATTGTCAGTTCGGACGATTCGAACTGTTTTGTTGAGTCTGATCTGAAGTTGTTTAATGAGTTTAATGATGACATCTGGAGTTTCGTCCTTTGTCCTCAAAAACTTAACCCAAGTGAATCGGGAGTAGTCATCAACCACTACTAACACATATCTCTTCCCATTAATAGTTTGCACTCTCATTGGACCGCATAGATCCATATGAAGGGTATGAAGAACTTCCATTACAGAGTTTGTAGGTTTTGGTTTGTGGGCATATTTCGTGCTTTTCCCAATTGACAAGCTGAGCAAAGTTGATCTTTCTCATATTTTAATCTGGGTAAGCCTCTAACTAGATCCTTTCTGGAAATGTTGTTTTTGGTAGCAAAGTTCAAGTGATTGAGACGACGATGCCATAACCAAGACTTTGTTTTAGAAGCCTTTGACAGCAAGCAGATTGGAGAGGACTTCATCATGTCATCGATAGATATGGTGTATAGGTTTGAACCTCGGGTACCTCTTAACAATTATACACCATCAAGTTCTCTAACGAAACAAGTATGTTTTCTGAAAGCTACTTCTAGATCGGAATCACAGAATTGACCAACAGAGAACAAATTATGACCAAGACCTTCTACATAATATACCCTGGAAATTACACTTTTTCCAAACACATAATCTCCATAACCCATAATAGCTCCGAAATGATCATTCCCGAATCTAACTGTCCCTATGAATTTGCTCACGAAGTTCATGAGCCGCGACCGGTCGCCAGTCATATGCTTGGAACAGCCTGAGTCCAGGTACCACAAAACGATTTGAACGATCTGCAGTTGAACACAGACAAGAATGGATAACTGGATAATTGGGATCCCCATGCAAGAATGGGTTCCATTTGGTTAGTAACAATGGTTGGAACACCCACATCAGAAATAGAAGCATTCATATCAGAAATTAAGGCAATGGAATCATTATGAATAGATGCAGTACTAGTGTCTGTATTAGCCCTATTCAAAGTGTGCTAACTTCTTAAGGGAATAGTTCTACCAGTAGGCATCCATTTTCTAGTGGGCATTGTCTGATTAGTCTTATGACCAACAGGTATCCAATGATAGCCTATTTTACTAAATGTTCTTCCTGTGGGTTTCCACTGTTTTCTAACTTTCTTTCGCCTTTGCCTTTTTGCCTTCTTAGCATGATATTTTTCATTGACAAGATTCACTGGGGATTTGACAGTATTAGACAAAGTATTCATACCACATTCATGATTAGCAACAGAATTCAAGCAGACATCATTACAAGGTTTGCAAATAGTATCAGAATTCGAATTAATTACAGTACGCCTATGGCTAATACTAGAATCAACACGATTCGTTTTATTCGACTCAAGCTTAAAGTTCCTAGTTTGGTCTTCCACTCTCTTCCAATGCACATTCTTAGCTTGCGAGGTCCTATCATTTCTTGTATTGTCTTGAGACTTTGACCTGCTCGCTTTAATGTCACTGATTACTCCTGTAGAGGGAATGGGAACATTAGTTGGTTTTGCTACTCTTTGCATTTCCTGTTTAGATGTTCTGGGATCTGAATTACATGCATGCACACTAAGGTTCACTTTCTTAACACTAGAAGTGCTGGGATTTGTACTCCTAGAAGGCACACTAGAGTTCGCTTTCTTAGCATTAACAGATCTGGAATCTGAACTACTTAAAGGCACACTAAGGTTCACATTCAAAACATTGGGCATCGAATGAATACTATACTTGGCACTAGGCATCGAACATGGAATCAAAGGATTAACTCTCTCACCTAAGAACTTTGGGCATATTGTGATTAAGCATTCTAGAATTTCTTGAGATCGTTTGGCATATGAGCATGCATGCCCAATTGCATTGTCAAGTGGTTTCTCTAATTTATCCTCTTCAACAATCTCACGTAGACATTCTAGACAATCCTTAAGGGATGAGAAATATGTTTGAATAGCACTTTTGTTATTCCTGAGATGAGGGGGAACATATTTCACAGACAAAGCATATTTATTACAAGAGTGAACCTTTGATACACCATTCTCCCCATTGGTCATTGGCATTTTCCCTTTTACCTGACTCTTCAGATTCTCAATTTCCTTTTGCAATGAAGCTATTTGTTCATTATTTTTGTTACGAGTGACCTTTATTGATTCAAATAACTCATTGAAATGACGTTTAACCTTTTCATTTTCTTCTAGAAAATTTTCGTTTTCCTTTTGTAATGCATTTACTAAGTTTTGAAGATGAAACGTTTGAGAATTCTGAGAATCTAGAGGAGGAGGCATTTGGGAGCCTGTCATATTGTTCGTTTGACCCTTTAATTGAGAGATTTGGGCTTTCAACTTTCTGATCGTGTTGCAATGAGCTTGAATCTGTTCATCACGTTTGTTAATTTGAAAAACTGCATCAAACTCTGGAGCATCTGAGGATGTCTTGATATTTGAAGTTTTGACATTTTCTTTAAGATGTTGATATTTTAGTTGTAAATTAAAATGCTCAACTTCTAGTTTAGAAAAATGTTTAACCAAATTGTTGTGATCATCCAGTTCAATTTTCTCATTTAGTTTAGAATTAGTTTTTTCAAGCTCAATGACACGATCATGGGAGACTTTCAGGGCAACAGATAATTCATGAAATTGGGAAACATTAATAGAACAATTTGTAGCAGTGAAAAACACATCTTAAGCAACACATTCAGTAATAAGAGTCTCATTTAATGTATGCAAGTTCTTCCTCTCAATCTCATTATATTTTAGTGCTCGCTCATAGTCACTAACCTCAACTATCATTGCATCAAACTCCTTTTCCATTTCTTTAATGTCTAAGTTCATTCCCTTTTTAAGACTTTCAAAATGATCTTTTAGCTGTTTAAAGAAAGGCATGACTTCAGTTAAATAACATTCTTTCGTTTGCTCAAAACCCCTTTCCCCTTCAGTTATGCCAGTGGGTGTGATCCTTTTCTTACAAGTTTTCTCAAAATCAACAAATAGTTGAAAAATAACATATTGACTGATTAAGGTCTTGCTTTTAGTGGCAATAGTCCTAGGAACTAAATGCATTGGTGTATTGGGAGGATACACAGTCGCTGAAGGCATTTTCCTAAAGGGAGGGTTCTTTACAACAAGATTCTCTGCCTTTTGCTTATCTAAATCCTTTTTCCAGAACACTTGTTCGGGTGTAAACAACGTCTGAGGCTTAAACATGTTCAAGGAAATCCAATTCTCCTTCTTGTAATCATGGGGTGTGATCTTTATTTTCTTCTCTTTACATTTAGGATCATCTAATTTCTTGTTCATCTTTTCCCTAGTGACTTCATCTGATTTCTTATCTTCCTCAGTGCACTCAACGCAACTAGGTTTCTGTCTAGGTTTAAGGATTTCATTGCCATCATAAAGAACCTTATGAGCATTTCTAGCCTTTTTAATGACCTCTGGATTTGGTTCCTCAATAAGGGGAATGCTATGCTTATCGCTTAAGACTCTATGCTTAGTGATTAAGTGAGCAGTCTGAATGGTATTTCCTTGTACGTACAACTTATTTTCAAGCTTGTTTTTCAAGGTTTTTAGATTAGAAAAATCATTCAAAAGTTTTGATTCCTTAGCACTGAATTCTTGCTTAAGCATTTTAACATTTTCTTGAAGTTCTTGTTTTTGCTTAGCAGTTTTAGAAAGCTTTTCTTGTAAGGAGTTTAACTCTTGTTTTAATACTTCTTCTCTAAACCTACTTTTTCTAATAGTTGTACGCATTTGGTCATTCATTTCCTGCTCACGGGTGGTCAGCTCAAATTTTGCACGTTGTTCATAAATAGCAACACGTTCTTTATAGGCATTCAGTTCAGAGATGACAGAATCATCAGGGGCACATGCAGTGAATTCATCAAAAACATAATCATTGTTGACTGCAGAAGATGCATCACTTGGTACAATCTCACTTTCACTTTGTTTCACATATTGGTCATATGGGACAACATTGATATTACCCATATTTTCAATATCTGACTCAATAATTACAGTTGATTGTACTTCATTATGTATCTTTTGCTCATCAACTTCATCGTATAATTTTAATACCTCAGAAATGAGTTTGTCTTTGGATGGACCAGCTTGTGGAGATGAAGAGACTTTAGGAGAGACCATTGGAGAAATGCTAGCCATGAAGATGGTTTTTGCAGTGGGTTCTTCATCAACATCAGAGTCGTATGCATCACAATCAGCTACTTGAAAGGCATTCTGATGATTATGTCCTATCTCCTGAATTGGTTGCTCATCCACATCTGCATCATATGTCTTAGCATTTCCCTCAGCCAAGAACAACAACTCCTCTTCATCCAAAGCTGCACCATTATCCTGAGCTTGCACAAGCAACATCTTATCCCTGAAGTACTCTGCATTCTGAGGGCGTTTTGGTGATGTGCAGTTCCTTGCAATGTGTCAACTCACCACCACAATTGTAACATTTGATTGGCTTTGCTTGACCCTGATTTCCATTCCTTCCTCTATTCTGATTTGCAGCATAACCTCTACCAGCTCCACCTCTTGCTTGTTCGTACTGTCGTTCTTGAACTGGCTGCACCATAACCTTCCCATCTCTGACAGTGGCTTGATTATGTGGATTGGAAGCAGTTCTGAGATTGTTGTTGGTGTGTGGAAGAGAGTTCATGTTTTGACTAATCAGAAGAGCTAGTTGATTAATGAAGTTTCCCACGTGTGCATCAGCATCAACTTGTTTGAACATAGGATCAGGAATGAGTTTGTGATTACCATTACCCATGGGTATGACTTGTGAGGCTTTGGTTGTGATTCCGATGTTTGAGTAGAAGGCAGTTGAATCATTTGAAGAGCTTGTCTCTCCCTGGTTGGTTTTGAACTGATTAAGAATCCTTTTTTCAAACATAGCATGTCTCTCATTTTGAAGGAGGAAGGCATAGAGTTGCTCATAGTTTGTATTCTTCAATCCTTTGGTTAGCTTTACAGAGGTGACAAACTTGTGCCATTCGGGATTCATGTTGTTCACAAACTTTGAGTTCAGCTGAATGTTTGGCATAGTCATTCTGATGTTCCTCATATCATTCACAAGCTTGTGGAATCTCACATAGTACTCATAAACACTCTCATCTGGTTTCATTTTGAAGTGTTCAAATTCATCATAGAGTTGTGATTCTCTGTCTTCCATAGTTAATTCAGAACCTGAGAGAAGCATCTTGACATTATCCCACACTGCCTTGGCTTCGGTGTTGTGATTGATCAGCTTGTAGATATCTTTTGGAAGACCTTGAAGTACGATGTTAGAAGCCCTAATATCAGCATTGAATCTCTTTTTCTCCTTATCATCGAGCTCATCATATGTCTTTGGTCTGTCAATTCCATAGATCATTGTTCCATCTTCAACTGTATCAATTAAGTCTCTAGTAGTCTCAACCCGATACGGTCCTTCATCAATGGATTTGAGAATGTTGACACCATTTTCCTTTCCAAGACAGTACAATCTGATTCGTTGAGCCCAAGAGTCGTAGTCAGTTCTGTCAAACATGGGTGGACGAGTATCTGAACCAGCTGCTTGAACATCCTCGGCCACAGTGGAGATGATAGTAGGAACGTTGGTAGACATGTTAACAGATTACACGGGATTTTATAACTCTCTGATTAAACCGGGAAATAGATTCTTTCTCGGGATTTTACTGAATCAAGAGAAAACCGTATTAAGCAATCACCCAAGTCGCTAGGAAACCTTGAACGAAGTCGCTAAGTGCCAAGTCGCTATAATCCCAAGTTGCTAAGTAACAACTCGCTAAGCTCCAAGTCGCTAGCAAAATTTTGACAGCAAGTCGCTAAGAGCTAAGTCGCTAATTTGTCAAGTCGCTAAATAGCAACTCGCTAGGTACCAACTCGCTAACTTACACCAAGTCGCTACCCGTAGTGGAGAATCCACTAAGTGTACTTTTTGTCGGCTTGTCTCACTAGACAAGTCGCTAAGCCTAAATCGCTAGCAACACAAACTGCAACTCGCTACCAAATTGTAAAGCAAGTCGCTAACAAGAAAAGCACTCCGTGGGTCAAGTCGCTAGCTAGAAAAACTCACAAACATCACTTTTCAATCCGAAAACAATCCAACCATGATGATTCAAGCTTACCAAATCAAAACCTAAACACTTGTGATGATTCTAAACACAAAAGTACTAACAAAATCCAATCTTTAACACAAGAAATCACCTAAATGATGCAAAAACCACTAAACTTTTTCAAACTAAAAAACCACTAGAAATCCAAAGATATGTAAGAGATGATCTAACCATAGCTCTTGATACCAATTGTAAGCTATTGGATTTCACATACACATCAAACCATGAACACACGGTGGCGTATAAGATGATGTTTAGAGAGAGAAAGTTAGAGGTTTGGGAACTTTAGTGAGAGAAAGAAAAATCTTATTATGAGCTCCAACTCTCTACCTTGGAAGGTAGAGAGTATTTATAGTCTTACAATAAAACGCCACACAACGGGCTGTGGATCAGGCATACAGTGGGTAAAGACCCGTCCGTCCTCCACGGTGTTACAAAACTAAATACTACTTAACTTAAAATAACTACGACTACGAGCTTTCTAACGATTACATATACTTGAGGTGACCGACTCTTTAATACCTGGAATTTCTAATTCCTAACAGAAGTGATTCTTGTCACCACACTTATAACATCCCCGTTCACGCCTTGAGCTTTCAACACCCCGGTTTTCATAACCACGACCTCTTCCAATCTTATTTCTTCCATCTCTATCGCCGCGGTTACTAAACCAATTACCACTCCAAAACTTACCACCCCTTCTACAGAACTTCGTAAAGTTCTCAGCAATTAGGTTGATCTTTATCATCTTCGTCACTTTCGTCTAGACTATCACAAACATCACTAGTTTGATCCCTAGTGACCTTAGCCTTGAGTGCTAAAGACTTAACATTTTCCTTCTTGTCTTTGAAAACACCCTTGTCATTCTCCAAGACCATTTCATACACCTTAAGGATGTCGATTAGCTCATCAATGGGGAGATTGGCCAAATCTTTATCTTTTTCACTTGTTGTTACCTTCGGCCGCCACTTCAACGAAAGAGCTCGAAAAACCTCCTCACATGGTTCTTATTACTATAGCTTTGATCTAAAAATGTTAAGCTTGTAATACTAGCATTGAATCGTGTACAAATGCAATCGATGGTTCTTTCATCCGAGATTGTGAACTTATCATATTGTTGAATGAGTAAGTCAATCTTGCAATCCTTGACTTGTGAGTCACCTTGATGAATAACAAGTGTATGTCAAACCTCCTTTGCAGTTTTACACATAAAGACCCTCTCGAACTCCTTTCTAGGTAAGGCGTTGTAGATCGTCATCTTAGCTTCATTATTTTTGTTAAGCTTTTTCTTCTCATTAACATCCAACTCCAAATATAGTTTCTCCACCATCAACTTCATTTTCAGATCTTCCACCAAGAACATAAAGTCACCATTTTGAATAACTTCCCACAAGTCAATATCCTTAGACTTATCAAAAGTCTCAAATCGGGTTTTCCAAAAACAAAAACCCTCGGGCTCTAGCAAAGGTGGTGTTTGCATAGAACACCCCTCAACATAGTTCTCTTGAGCCATGGATCTATACTCAAGTTTTCCAAAAATTACAGTAGTATTTTTGAATTTTTGAAAAAGAAGTTTTTGCTTTAAAATACCTTCTCGGGAAGGTTTTAACGCTCAAAAACTTGAGTATCCCGCTCTGATACCAATTGTAGAACCGTAGAGGGGGTGGATACGGTCTTTTAGATGAGTTTGAATTTTACAAACTTCTAGTCTCAAAGAACACCAAGTAGTTATACAACAATAACAACAATCAACTAATATCACAACCACAATATAAAGAAAGTAAATAACATCACGATTTATACTGGTTCGGGATGAGGAGTTTAGACCATCAGTACGTCCAGTTGCGCATCCACGACTCTGGTACTATTACTAAGTATAATCCTTTTGGTGGATTACAAACCGTTACAACTTTACTCCACCGATATGCACAAAGTTTAGACCATCGGTTTTTGGTCATCGCTTGTGAGTTTAAGTGTCCCGAATGTATGTTTTTCATTATTAAAACATTATAAGGGCCTTGGTTATTATTGCACCAACATAATGGACATTACCATCTAGTCACTAACCTTTAACAATCTTAAATTAAACATAAGCAATGTAAGTATTGAAATTAAAATGAAATGGAAGGCTGGCATGTATATTTATGTAACTATTGTGATAGTTGGCAAGTGTGTTTATGAGGAGGGGGAATGGGAAAAGACTAAAAGGGGTGTTTGGAAACTGGTTTAATGCAAATGGCTAACTCTTAGTCCAAGTAAGTATGGTCAAACTACAGATGCATACAAACACCCATGATAAACAACAATTGCACCCCATGAAACCACTTACTTATACAAATACCACAACTTTGACTTTTGCTAGTCAATTCAAGTGATGCAAACACCCTGTGAAACAACTAATGAATACAAATACAACAAGTTTGACTTTTGCAAGTCAATTAGAATGCATACAATTGCCAAAATTTGCCTAACAAGTAGGCATCCATACTAAGGTTACTTCATCGTTTAACAATCATTAGACCACTTGACATTTACATACCACAAAGATATAACTACATATTGTCTTAAACATTCAGACATAACCATAACAAAAGATATTTGTTTATAAAATTAAACATAAAACAAATCATTGACAATCGTCTTTTTTTCCTTCTCATTTTGGATCACTCTTCTCCTCTTCATCAGTCTTCATTGGTCTTCCACCACTTCTTCGGCAACAACTGGATCAACATCCCCATCATCAACTGGATCTATAAAATCTCATTCTTGATCATTAGCCCTTGCCACCACCTTTTCAGCTAGAAGTGGAGAATCACGTTGATCAACCACAGGTTCGTCTAGTCTATTATTTTGAAAAAGCACATACTCAATTAATTGATCAAGTTCAGCAAACGTTTCTCTAATCTCTTTAGCTTCATCATCTTCATGGGATGGATCATGTTGCCAATCAACTTCATTCTCTTGCTGCAACACATCGTCCCCCATCAATGTCTCCAAATTCCACTCCTTACCACTTATGCTAACATCATCATTTGTGTAATACATTACACCATCAATATCATCATGCACAGGCTCTTCTATCCCCTGTTCATCTTTGAAATCATTTGTCATCTCTATAGGATCCTGACATAATTTCTTAATGATGTTGTCAAATGTTGCATTTAACTCGCCCACAACCTCTTCTTCACAAACATTCTCCTGGCTAAGCTTTTCTTTCATTATCTCAGTACCATACTCTAAATCAAGGTCAATCTCTGCCAAGAGTTTTCTAAACATAAAGTCATCGCTCATCCTTTTTGCCTTTTTTTCATTCATGCTTTCAGCAGACCATGTTAGGAGCTCATTGTCAGAATCAGAGAAACCAAAATCATTATCGTTACTAGCATCAAACAATGGTGCTACACTTTCCTTTTTGAAGCTTTACTTTCAGTATCAACATCATTTCCATCCTTTCCATCTTCATTGGAACCATTCCATTCTAACAATAATAATTTACCCCCATTTCCACTAACACTAGCAACCTCCTTTCCAGCAGCTTCCTTGACATCCTTATCCTCTACAATTTCTTCTATGACTACACCCTTACCCTTACTCATCATTCCCTCCTTCATGTGCATTTCAACCAATGAATCACATGTTTCAATATACATCTCTAATTCTCTAAATTTAGAGACATACTCCAAAAAAGTGAGCACATCTTGGTTAGACATTAGTGGTACCAAACCTTCATCCAAGGACTAGCCAAATATCCTAAAATGAGTTGAACATAATCCTACCATCTTTGTAACCTAAATCCTTTAACATTTTCTCCAATGTGTTCACTGAAAACATGTCAAAGTCAACTAAGTCAAACCAATCTATTTACGCAAAACGATATCTTCTTTATGGTGGTGAGGTAAAATCACCATTGAGATGGATTTTCAACGTAATTAGGTTGTCATATGAATATGTGTAAGCACATAAAACATCACCAAATGGAAAAAAGATCAAAATAAAACACTCATCTCTTGAAATACAGCGTAAATTCATTTTTACAAATAGTATGCATACTCTTAATTACCTATTCGATAATCTAAAAAATCTAAAGGATAAACAGCTAACCATAAATTAGACTTAAATAACATATGAGAATACTGTGTGCGCGATTGTGCCAAAATGGAGTTCCAACCATTTGAAGATCTTGAGATTTTCGTTAATGATTTCTAAAATTTGGGGATTAAAGTAAAATGTAACTATTGAGATCAAAATGAAATGGAAGGTGGTCTTAGGTTTTGTAATAGTTGGCAGGTAGAGTATATGGACGAGAAAGATAAAATGACAAAAGGCCTTCACGTGATGGCACTTACCGGCAAAAAATAACGGATGTTAGCCAAAATGGTCAGCTTGTAACAAAAAGTCCACTTTAGGAGCGTTTGCTAAAAAAATTGTGAGTGGCCAACGTGCACAAAAAGAAAACTTCAGGGACGAAATTTGTGGTTTACACTATTTTTATAAAGTAGATAAACTGTAAACCTATAATTAAGTAATGTTGTGCCGCTTTAGTCTTACAAAAACTTATGTGTAGATTTATGAATGATTAGTAAATTTTGACCATTACATTAGAGTACATTGAAACATTGATGTAAAAATAGTTCCAAACAGTTCTATTTTTACACCAAAACGCTGTTATAGTCTAATAGTCTAATACCATGTAGTCTTTTTAGTTACTCCTATGCGAATTATGTATCATGAGTAAGATTTGATAAATCATTTTCCTTTTTTACCAGAAAAGAGTTACTATTTAAGAAAAAATATACAAGAATGTCGTATATATATTAACTAGAGCAAATTGCAAAAAGGGCTAATGATAAAAAAAAGTACTATACTTGCCACACTTTCCTCTTCAGGGTAGCGAACAAATATTTTTGCTTTCGTGGGTATTATACTTTCAAATTCATCCTCTTTAGGGTATTTTGCAAAAAAGTTGGACATTTTTGCCCCTCTTACCCACAAGAGCAAATGATGGCAAGTATGATACTTTTTTTTATCATTTGCCATAGTTTTTATTATGTTAAATTTTGGATATGTATTAAGATAATTTATTTAATGATTTATAATTGTGTTAAATCTATGATAAAAATGTTTTGTTTTATCATTTGCCCTAATTCACTTCAAGTTGTTTAACGCTTCAAGCGTTAAACCGAATTAGGTTTAACGCTTCCGCTAAATTAGGAGGAATTATATCACAACCTGAAGTACTTGCATATAAATTTCTGTTCGTCACTTGTTGAAGCATAGACTAGAGAGTATACTATGACTAGATTAAGGGTGTGTTTGTTTGATTAAGATGTTACACATCTGAATCTGACTACCGCATCTGAATCTGGCTACCACATCTTACTAATAAGAGGTAGCTATAATGTCAGAATCTGAATGAAAAAGTGTTGTTTGTTTTTTATAATTTTCCGAATAATTTTAATTTTCCCTTTTTTAAGTATATATTAAATTATTACAAAAATGTATCTTGTTAAGTAAATAGTGTAAACTTAAAACAAAACATTTTTATCATAGATTTAACACAATTATAAATCATTAAATAAATTATCTTAATACATATCCAAAATTTAACATAATAAAAACTAGGGCAAATGATAAAAAAAAGTATCATACTTGCCATCATTTGCTCTTGTGGGTAAGAGGGGCAAAAATGTCCAATTTTTTTGCAAAATACCCTAAAGAGGATGAATTTGAAAGTATAATATCCACGAAAGCAAAAAAATTTGTTCGCTACCCTGAAGAAGAAAGTGTGACAAGTATAGTACTTTTTTTGATCATTAGCCCTTGCAAAAATCGTCATGTGATTTGGCCAAATTGCAAGTTAAGTCTTTGGTCCTTTGAAAGTGCAATGACCATTCTGTAGAGAAGTTTAGGTTGCATATTCAGTTCATGCCTAAAGTTAAATGACTAATAACCCTTTGTCTTCGGCCATTTAAGGGATTTAAGATGAGGGCATTTTGATCATTTAATTTTATCCAAAAACTAATTATGTAACCCAAAGTTTCTCATAGAAAAGATCGTTGCACTTTTAAAAAGTCAAGGACTGAATTTGCAGTTTGACTAAACCACAAGAACAATTTTTGCAATTTACTTTGCTAACTACCTACATCTTTAGATCATGTATTGTCAGAATTAAAAATCATGTGCACAAAAATTTGTGGAAAAATAAAAGAAAAATGATTTGTAGACCTAAATGTTAGAGGAGAATTATTTTACATACCAAACTTTTTTTACATACTAAGTGACTCATCTCCACCATCTATCTAAAAAGAAATCACTGGCTGAAATTAAAAACATTTTATTATTTCACATATTTTTTATAATTTAAATATCTCTTATACCGTTAATCGTTGAGCAAAATAATTACACCATCGCGACGAGCATTTAATTATCTTTCTTTAAACGGACACTTTGATATACTTTCGAAAAAAGAAAAAAAATCGTTTTTTCACGTTTTTTCGTCATTTTTTTGTTTATCTTCGAAACTGTAATTTGCATGAAATATCATATATGATTTAACACTAATTTAAAGATCACATGTGATATTAGTGTTAAATCACATATGATGTGTAATATCATATGTGATACTAGTGTTAAATCATATATGATTTAACACTAATATCACATGTGGTATTCAAATTAGTGTTAAATCATATATGATTTTTTCATGCAAATTTCAGTAACTTAAAAAAACGAAAAAAAACTTAAAAAAAGGGGAAAAACAAGAAAAAAAAATTGTCGAAAGTATATCAAAGTGCCTATCTATAGAAAGATAATTAAATGCTCGTCCTAATGGTATATTTTTTTTCTCTTTACAATTAACGGTTTGAAAGATATTTATATTTGAAAAAAAGGATGAAAGTGTGTTTTTTTAATTGTTGTGATTAATCTCATATATTAGATATAATAAAATGGAGTGTGAAGATTGATCCCTTAGTATGTAAAAAAGCTTTCGTCGTCTTAAATCTAAATGTTATACCTAAAAATAGATATATAACTATGATTGGTAAAATTTAAAATTTGATTCGACTAATATAAAAATGCAAGGTTGTAAAAATCGCTAGGCGCTAGTGAGGCGGTCGGGTAGGGCCTAGCGATTAATCGGTTAGGCGGGGATTAATCGGATTGAAATTTTTATGCACAAAATTGTAATTTTAGATATTATATTATATTATATGTATGAGATAAACATAATGTATCAAAGTTCAGACATTTCAAGTGTTCAAATATAAACATAATACATAATTCTTCAAAGTTCAAAGTCAAACATAGATATTACTCGGTTTGTTGACCATTTTTAAGCGATCTTTGACTGATTAATCAGTTTGTTGACCGATTTTTAAGCGATTTTGTTGACCAATTTATAAGCAATTTTGTTTGATTAATCTGATTAGACTGCTTTTGTTCGATTTTGTCTGATTAATCGGTTTGTTGACCGATTTTTAAGCGATCTTTGACCAAACCGATTAAATAAGCCGATTATGATAAATCAAGGCGCTTAGTGAGCGATCAGCGATTATGCGGGGATTGATCGACCGCCTGAACCGGTTTTTACAACAGAGATAAAAAGTGAGAAGAAGTGTTTGAAACTTGTCAAAATATGAATATTGTAAGCCTATTTATAAATCTACTAGGCGAGTACCCGCGCCTAGCGGCAGCGGTTTCTAGCGTCAGATAATTAATGATTTTTGTGTAGCGTTTAAAATAGAACGTGAACCGATGAAAATGCAATTGCAAACGGTTGTGCTATACGACAATTAAAGTCTAGACAAAATTCTTAACATCTATCAAACAACATGATGTGCTGTTTCATCCTGCTTTTAATATTTATAAAACTTGAATAACTTAGGATAGACACATACTAACGGGCAGAGTACCCGACCAGATGTAGTAAAGCCTTAGGTAAATCCGAGTATCGTCCCAAGAGAGCTGTGACCTTGAAAGAACTAAGATGATTAGATAATAAATGGGTAGACAAAGTTGATATAATCCTTAGGTGTGCAATTATTTTACTTACACAGACACCAGAAATTTAGGTAAAAGAGAAAGATAAACGAAGCTTAATAAAGAAAACAAATATGAATTGAATCCCTATACCAAGATTCAATATAGTGGTTAATTATCACCAGACTCCTTTGGTCGATTCGTGATAACGCTACACGCGTCGTTCGGGGTCAAGGAAACTTCCTTTTCTTCGAGCAAGTTTTATAACACCCTAGGCAGTGAACCTAATCGTTGTAGTGTAGTAATTAGGGTAAGCCACGGGTATTGATATCGTTCTCTAGGGGAATAGGAATGCTAGTAAGGAGTTACTACGCTAAGGTTAAGGTTGAGGAAGATTATTTTTTATCTTTTTATGTTTTATGAAAGGGAAAGGTACGAATCTCGGGTATTGGATTTGGGGGGTTGGTATTTCTACCGATTACTCTACTATTATCTAATTATCTAAACTAAGGTTGTGGGAGTCTATGTCTAATTAATGTGTGCTCGTATGATAGTTTAAAGATGTGTTTACTTAGTTTGTATTACTCCTTAATTATCTCCTATTGGTGGTTGAATTGTCACGTCTTATTCCTAGTTGCGTTGTGTGTCTAAAGTTGTAGGGTATGCGTTTCTCCCTAACTCTTTGAACTTACCAAAGGGTCTCGTCTACAAACCCACTAGGGATGATAAACTCCTACTCTAAGGCGCTCTTTGGATGGTTTAGCCTACAACTACTCAGGTAATTATATTCTAAGGTTCACAAAGATGAATCAAGCATTAAGTACACAACGAATGACCTATCGCATTACTAGATCATTAATCAACTAAGATAAGAAACAACCAATCAATATTCAATAATTAAGTTTCATACTTCCTAAGCAAACACACAAGTAAATTAGCCGGACATGGAGAACATGCAAGAATAAACACAAATAATCAAAGACATAATTGAATTAATGAAGTAAAGACTTATCTTGATGTAAGATAGGGTTTAAAACCCTAAAATACTGTACAAGACACCTTAGGTTCGGTTTTAGGTTTTTACTCCAAAAGACTCTCTTCAAAAGACTGAAAAATTCGGATTCTATATATAAGATTACATATGCGACGGCGTCACCTTATGTTTCGTGACGCCGTCGTGTCGCCGTCATTAGGGTTTCGTCTTGGCCACGTTAACCTTGCGACGTCGTCACCTTTTGTCCGTGACGCCGTCCTCTTCAGCTTCTGACGTCGTCTGGATTGCATCTAGGCCGTCTGAGTAGCGACGGCCTACTCTTTCACAACTAGACGTCGTCGCTTGAAAATACGAGTTTTGGGTTCTGGACCGTCACAATAATTTTGGGACGGCGTCGCCATTAGCACCTGACGCCGTCGCCTTCTAATTTCAGCAACTGTGAGTGTCTCGATTTTTACTTTGGCCATTTTCTTCATATATTCGCGCCTTTTCGTCCAAAAAAGTGCCATTCCAGCATTTTGCCTTCAAGAGACCTAAAAAGTGAAAAAGAACGATATTAAGCAATAACGGATACAAAAGTGATCAAATAAGGACTTAAACGACCCCTCAAAATGGTACCTTTTAAAACCTTATCAAATATCCCTACACTTGTTATTTGCTTGTCCTCAAGCAAATGTGCTTTTAGCCAATTAATTTATAAGTTGGGGTTCATGAAGCATTAATTCAAAACGGTCCACAACACATATAAGCCCCGCAAAAGTCATAACAAGCACGGAAATTACATACTAGCACCTCACATGGGGTGTTTGGATACTCACATCTCTCTCGGGTGTATATATGAAATATAACAAATAGGAAATGGAAGATAAACACTCATTAACCGGTCCTAGTACATAGATTACCATAAGCTTGAGAATAGATCAAACCTACATCGCTTTGGCGTAAGCACCTAGGAAAGACTATCAAAGAGGTCTTTTAAAGGGTTGTGATGTTAGGCTTACGGTAGGGAAACAAGGGTTTGGTGGGATAGGCTATTTAGTGGTGGTAAGTCAAAAATCTCTATGCTAAATGCATACGAAGAATGGCGTTGCTAAGCCAAGACTCGACACTCTAAACTCTAGATAACTGAAATAAACAAACATAAATTTAAAGAATAGATGTAGGATGGTAGCCCGTATGTTTTTTTTTTCACACTCTATTTTTTTCTTTTTCTCTTTTTTCTATTTTTTTTCGATTTTTTTTTTTTTTTTTTTTCATACACTTTTACTCTACCATCCTCTACGGTAACATCAAAATAATAGGGATTTATAGGAACATCCCTACACTTGAGTTTTTATTACTCTAACACTAATTTGACCCGATTTGAAAAGATCAAAACACTTGGGGTACATTATTACGCAAACAAAGGGAATTTGAATTTTTAACGTTCCCTTCCCGTCATTTCATAAACTTTAACTTTTCCCATGAATCCTAATCATCCCAAAACTGTATACAAAGGATATGACTTGACTTAGCAACTTATGCAAGCAACTAGATAATTGAACTAAGGGTTTAGGGTGATAACAAACATTTGCACTAAAAGTGAGTGCATAAGGGGTAGGCTAAGGCGATTTGGGTGTATATTTGGGGGTGAGGTGTAAACAATGCTCTTCATTGATATTCCGGAAAAACCGAAACATCACGAGAACCGCGAAAAGGATAGGCTCTGAGGGGTTAACTAGGGGTATCGTGTACTAAAGATGAGTACAACGCAAAGGGTGTGGGGGAATTACTCAACCGATATGGAAGAAGTAATTATATTACAGGTATCAAACAAGGGTTATCATAATTCCTCTTATCATTTAGTTATTCCTAACTACACAAGTGTAGCCTCACTTGCGATCTCGGAATGCATCACAAAACAAGTTCTAGAATCTAATATACTACCGGTTCACACTCTAAGCATTGAAGATGAATGCTTTAATTCCTACTAATCTAAGGGCGATCCTCACATTTTGGTGGAATTTGGGTGGTAAAGGGTTTTTGTGCTAGTCATATAACTTCCTATCCGTGAGACGCTTTTGTTAAGACTAATGGCCCACTCCTATATGTCATGAAAATTTTTAAATTTGGTGCCAAAATTACCCTAACCGACATTTTCTCATGGTTTATTACACAATCACAATTGGACAAAGCAAATAATCAAGGATAAGCATAGTTTCAAAGTTCCCGTTTTATTTTCCCTCCCTACACTTAAACTGAACATTGTCCCCAATGTTCCCCGAAAGTATCAAAGTTATGATAAAAGAAGGTAATCAAAAACGAAAGAAACTAGTACTCCCCTGATTAGCTCGGTAGGATCCGTGTAAAGTGGTGGTTAAATCCTTTTCAAGAAGAATTATTGCGTGAAAAGCTCCTCCAATCTTATGTAACTTCTTCTTGACAAACTAAACCTGCACACTTGAAGAAAACAAACAAAACCTTCGCGTAAAATCGGCGGTAATAATATATATAAGACTTGATTTAAACTAGGATATAATGCTTGTGGAATGGATGTTTACAGAATTTCTAAGAAAATTAAGACCTGGAAAATTCCAAAAATTTATAAGTAGCTCAGAAAACGAGAAAAAAGTAATCTGATGTTTTTACTCCTTCCTGACGCCGTCAGGTTGCAATCCTGACGCCGTCAGGTTATCCTGACAAAAACTGGTCTGCGATTTTCTGGAAAAAATTCTGGAAAATTTACATCTTTAGAATCTGGAAAAAATTTCTGCAAAACACCCATTATGACTCGATACAAGCATTTGACTCGAACAAACAAACATAAATATCTTTTAGTTAATTGTTATTCTCATGTTTACGTTTCTTTTGAAAACGTGTGTAATCCTCCCTACACTTATCCTTTATGTAAAATACCTTTATATGTAATTAAGACGAGGTTAAAAACAAAATAAAGCATTTTTACAAATTTAAACATGAGGATAAACAATTAATAAAAGATATATGACACTAACAAGCAAACAATTAAGCATGGGTTGCCTCCCACGAAGCGCTTTTCTTTATTTAAGAGTCTTGTAGCTAGACTCATAGTCGTGCTCTACGTTTCCTCACCTATCCTCTCGTGCTCATACTTAAGCCATTCCAACACTCTTTCATTCTTTTTGTAATCATCTCCTAATTCAAGGCATTTTTTGTAATATCGCTTAGTTTTCTCATATGGGTACCTAAGCCCACTCTGCCTATCCCTTTCACTAAGCAATGGAATATGGGTCATTCTATTACAAACCTCAATGTCCTTATGTTTAAACCTAGGATGAGCACGTGGCATTTGGTAGACGAAATCTTCAACTTCATCGGAGAATGTAATTAGACCATCAATCATCCGTTCATTCAACCTAGTCAATTTTTTGAAAGGTTTTCCAAAAATTACTTGAGTGAGGTCCTTATCTATAAATTCTCCTAAGTCTTCTAAGACCATGAACTCTACCAAATAAGCAAAACTTCCGACAAACACGTGCAAATAAATGACTGCTTCAACAACATTGTTCCCTTGATAAGTTAACTCATTGACCTTGATTTTGTTGTATAGGTTCCTTGAGATTAAGTTTAAAGGTAAGAATGAATTCAAATAAGCATCAAATCCTTCTAGTCCTATTTTGCAAGGGAATTGCATGTTAAAGGGGCCATCTTTCTCAATCCTACACCTAGGGTCAAAACATTGGGAGGGGTCTTCCTCAATTTCATTAATGACCTCTCCGCTATCAAGTGCCTCACCATAATCAAATTCCTCATCAGAATCGGAGTAATAGAAAGGACTTTGTTGTTGCCAATTTATCTCATTATGCCCTAGGTGATTACCAAAATGGTGAGTGGGTGAAGGGTTTTGTGGGATTGCGTTCTCAATCTCGGGATTGGGAACGGGTAGAGTGAAGAATCTTCGATGGAAGATACGAATCATGTTGAGTGATGTTTTTTTTTTTTTTTTTTTTTTTTTTTTTTTTTACGAACGAGGGTCACGAAGAAGGGGGATAGACTAAGAGAAAGCTAAAAATAAGAAAAATTTACTTGATAGGAATCAAGCAAAGAACCTAAACGAGGTGGACTACTAACTAGCTATTCTATTCCCCGGCAGCGGCGCCAAAAACTTGATAACGCTACACGCGTCGTTCGGGGTCAAGGAAACTTTCTTTTCTTCGAGCAAGTTTTATAACACCCTAGGCAGTGAACCTAATCGTTGTAGTGTAGTAATTAGGGTAAGCCACGGGTATTGATATCGTTCTCTAGGGGAATAGGAATGCTAGTAAGGAGTTACTACGCTAAGGTTAAGGTTGAGGAAGATTATTTTTTATCTTTTTATGTTTTATGAAAGGGAAAGGTACGAATCTCGGGTATTGGATTTGGGGGGTTGGTACTTCTACCGATTACTCTACTATTATCTAATTATCTAAACTAAGGTTGTGGGAGTCTATGTCTAATTAATGTGTGCTCGTATGATAGTTTAAAGATGTGTTTACTTAGTTTGTATTACTCCTTAATTATCTCCTATTGGTGGTTGAATTGTCACGTCTTATTCCTAGTTGCGTTGTGTGTCTAAAGTTGTAGGGTATGCGTTTCTCCCTAACTCTTTGAACTTACCAAAGGGTCTCGTCTACAAACCCACTAGGGATGATAAACTCCTACTCTAAGGCGCTCTTTGGATGGTTTAGCCTACAACTACTCAGGTAATTATATTCTAAGGTTCACAAAGATGAATCAAGCATTAAGTACACAACGAATGACCTATCGCATTACTAGATCATTAATCAACTAAGATAAGAAACAACCAATCAATATTCAATAATTAAGTTTCATACTTCCGAAGCAAACACACAAGTAAATTAGCCGGACATGGAGAACATGCAAGCATACACACAAATAATCAAAGACATAATTGAATTAATGAAGTAAAGACATATCTTGATGTAAGATAGGGTTTAAAACCCTAAAATACTGTACAAGACACCTTAGGTTCGGTTTTAGGTTTTTACTCCAAAAGACTCTCTTCAAAAGACTGAAAAATTCGGATTCTATATATAAGATTACATATGCGACGGCGTCACCTTATGTTTCGTGACGCCGTCGGGTCGCCGTCATTAGGGTTTCGTCTTGGCGACGTTAACCTTGCGACGGAGTCACCTTTTGTCCGTGACGCCGTCCTCTTCAGCTTCTGACGTCGTCTGGATTGCATCTAGGCCGTCTGAGTAGCGACGGCCTACTCTTTCACAACTAGACGTCGTCGCTTGAAAATACGAGTTTTGGGTTCTGGACCGTCACAATAATTTTGGGACGGCGTCGCCATTAGCACCTGACGCCGTCGCCTTCTAATTTCAGCAACTGTGAGTGTCTCGATTTTTACTTTGGCCATTTTCTTCATATATTCGCGCCTTTTCGTCCAAATAAGTGCCATTCCAGCATTTTGCCTTCAAGAGACCTAAAAAGTAAAAAGGAACGATATTAAGCAATAACGGATACAAAAGTGATCAAATAAGGACTTAAACGACCCCTCAAAATGGTACCTTTTAAAACCTTATCAATTCGTCATGGCCTATGGTTCTTAGATTCCTCACCAAGATGAACATGTCACCCGGGATCATTCGGCAACCTAATAGCAGTCATTAAGCACCATATCTCCATATCTACTAGATCTAGACGGTGGGAACCCGGCCGTTAGGAACTTAGATTACCCCTAACCTCTTAAGTACCTCCACTTGATAAGTGATCCTTTGGTCGATTCGCACACGAAGAGTGGTCGTACTATAGCCAATTCCTCCCATACTTCGCTATCTAGCAGACTGGGGTCAGTTGGTCATATCTCCCAGTCCTTTAGATACTACCAAGCTTATAATTCTACTAAGACTAGCGATCTATGAAAAGACTAGCAAATGTCAATAAAGAATTGTAGAGAATAATAACATAAATGCAAACTTTAATTAATAACATGAATTCATAATATAGAATCTAGAAAAATATAAAAAGAATCCAAACTCGAATACAAAAGAAATCGTAGACGAGGACTTCGTTATTCATGCTCCTAAACCATGCTTCTTCTTCTATGTTTTGATCTCCCCAAACCCTAGAAGGTTTGGGAAAGGAGAGATATCTAATACTGATGAAATCATCGACTATATATAGGCTTCAAAATAGTTACGGCGTAACCTAATTAGATAGTTACACCGTAACTTCCTTTAATCTTCAGTGCTTATCCATTGGCTACAGCGTAACTTAATTTGGCGTTACTCCGTAGCTGCTATAATCCAGTGTAAATATTTGTTACGGCGTAGCCTAAGCTGATAGCTACGCCGTAGTCTTTGTAAACAGTGGTTACGGCGTAACCTACTCTGAGGGTTATGTCGGAATCTTCGAAATCTCTAGTTGCGTCGTAACTTTATCACTTGGTTACGCCGTAATTACGAGAAAGTTGAATCAATAGTTTTTGAAAACGTCCAGTTGCAGTTTCCTTACTTCGAATGCGTCCTGAAATGAAATAACAAGGAATAAGGATAGTTTCACTAATAATATAATAAAAATGTGATGATAAAGGGGGAAATTAATGCTTAGAAACTCACGACTATTTGATGTTATCACAACATATAAAAACATTTAATGAAAATGAAAGTAAACATTATATCAGTTATGAGATAAAAACTAACAACACACGTTACTTGTCGCTTAAAAACTAACAAGGATGGGATTATTGGTTCTGTCGTTAAGAAGAACGCAAGTATCAAAATTAGCATGAATGTGATTAGCCCAAAATAAAAATAAAAATTGGCTAATTTTGGCTATTTTGTAAAAGATTTGGGCACATTTAGCCCCATCTTTTTTTTTGAAATGGGCGTATTTAGCCTATTGAAAAGTTAAACGTGCACTAACGAACACATATTTTCTCTTAATTGCAAAACATTATAATCGTTTTTGATGAAAAACTTATATATATAATATATTTATATAGCGACAGATCGTTTTGTATTAAAAAAAGTTTATGCGTTCTAAACGAAAAATAATAAAAGTTTGAAGATTTGGGGATTAAACATAATGTTTTGAAACCCGGTTCGACCCGGGTGGTTCAACCGGTTGAATCGTTCCCGTAAAAAAACGGTTTGATTTAAACCGAGTCAACCCGACAGGTTGGGTCAAAATGGGTCAAATTAAACAGGGTCAACCCACCGGGTTTGAAGCCTCCCGGGTCAACCCGGTTTTCTATATGTATTAATAGTTTCAAATTTTCACTTTTTACTTTTTGGTTTTTCCTTTATATATAGTATAGCAAGGTACCCGCGCGTTGCGGCAGCCGGTACCATGTGGACGATTAACCGGAGAAATAGATCTCGATTAGACCTGATTCACCAGTTTGTATCTGTTTCAACGGGTCCTCTCTAGTTCGTTTTCGGATGGCTGTTATTGGTTAGCCGAACCGGTGGCGACACCGGTTTCAGTTGAACCCGTTGGTCCGGTCCGATTTTCAAAACTATATGTACCATCAACTTGTTATTTTGTATGAAGTTTTGTGTGTTTTATTAATTTGTATAATGTGTATAATAACATGTACTTTTCATTTTAGGGTGTTTTAAAAATAACATTAATTAGTGTGTTTAATTATTTTATATTTAGAATTATGTTGTAGCTTATTTAAATTGTACATTGTGAAAATTTTATTGTACTTTTTATTAAATGTGTTTTAATTGGTTGTTTTTAATTTTGTAGATATGCTTTTAATTGGTTGTACAGTCTGAATAAATTATTATACTTTTAAGTAATGAAGTGTTTTAATAAAAGTATTAATTACACAATACATTTCTCACATTTGACTTTCAACTTTTCACTTTTCAAAATTTAACAATTTTTCTATTATATGTAGTATAGATTATGTTGGCTTATATACCATAACTTTAAATAAAACACCTACTCCACTTTTAACTACTTAAATACGAGTATTTTAACAAGTTATAGAAAGTGCGTAACAGTTATAATTGAATGTGTAAGATATCAAATAAAAAAGAATCTATGCAGTCCTTTTAATATGTTGAATGTGCATCTTATTCAACATTTGTAAACGAATACTTACAAAATACTGCTACGCTACTCCTGTGCCCCCTTATAAATAATAGGCAATGAAGAATATGTTAAAAAACCTCAAACCCACATGTTTTATATTTTAGGGTTTTTTTAACTTGTGCCCTAGGGCATAAGTTAAGCACATCAAAAATACACAAGGACCCACTAAAAAGTAGACAGTGATTCATATAAAAGTACAAACAAGTATACTTTTATGTAGGTCCCTGTGTACTTTCGATGTACTTTTTTTAGAAAAACCCTTTATCTATATTACTTTATAATGCATTTAGGCTTTTTAAAATTAGAAAGCTTAAAAATTCAGACTTTTTTTACTTGCTTATTATGGAAAGAATTAAAAAAAATAAGATAAGGAGCTCAAATCATTGAGTGACATGTGTCACTTTTCTAACTAAAAAATAACAAAAATGGAGGATCTCTAACAAACTAAAATAAAGAGCTCCAATAATGGGGTGACACATGTCACTTCCTAACTAATTAATCACTTTTATTTTTAAATTTAAATATCTTTTAATCCGTTTAATTTTTTTATGATCTAATTTCACCATATTTTTTAAAATTTTGTGCTCTTTAATTCAACATCCATTTTGATATATTTTTATGAGTTTTCTTTAGTAGTCGGGAAGAAGCGGAGTTGAAAAGAGAGAAACTTACTTGAATTAGACGTAAAAATGAAAAACATTTGTTCGCTACAAAATAGTTATCGGGTACCCGTCGCCGCATTGCGCGGGTACCCTTCTAGTATTTTTCTAATGATGATATATATACTTCATATCATTTTAAATTTATTATCATAATCGTTATATATAATATTCTCCCGCTATTGGTTGTTTATTGTCATCATATTATATTATTATGTGCCTAGGATATATTCCACGATTTGGTAGTACCTATATAACCCGATAAAAAGAACTTTGATTGGCAAAATAATGGGGAAGGTACACAATTAGTTTATGTTATGCTATTAATTAAACCACTAAAACACATCTTCTTACCTACTGTGTTCATCGATACCTCTTTTTCCAACAATGATACTAATATCCTTGAATGGAACAACATATTACTCCAAAAATGCAAGGACGTACTAGTGACTTCACCTTACCTTAGGCTAGGCACCTGCTGTTCAGCGACTCTCATTTTTACTGTCATATCATCTTTCTCTCTTCTATGACATACAAGCAACCTTTTAGGCAAAGTAAAACGAACTACACTAAAAAAAAAAAAAAAAAAAAAAAAAAAAAAAAAAAAAATTCCCTTTCAATTAATTAAACACACACAAAAAGGCACAAAAACTAGGTCGTGAGGCCGACACTTTCGTCCAAAACCATGCTCGACAACCCTCATCGACCCTCACTCCACAATAAAATGACTTACATGTGTGACCCACATAGACCGCCTCAACAACCTTCTTACTGTGGGCAGCCTTACCATGCCAAAGTAAATAATGATGTTGTGGCAAAAACAATTTAAATAAGCTTCTCATTTTATATAAGAACAAAACACAAAGGCATGAATGAATAAAGAGTGCAATAGGAAAAAGATGGACGGTAATGTGATAAGTCAAAGAAGTAATGGTGTGACATGATATGTTTAAACATGATGATGGATGAATATAGTGACTAGGTAGTGGTAGAAATTGAATTCAGTTATTTTTTAGTATGATATAATTTATCATTGTAATTTGTATTTGTTACATATCATACAAACCGAAGTTTACAATTACTTGGTATTAGTAATCAAGAATGTGTTGTTGATGTCTATTTTTTTTAATGCTGCAAATCTTAAGTGATGTAGTGGATTTAATATAATAAACTTGAGATGGTATCATATAAATGTATTCCGATATGAAATTTACTCGGAAGTTTACAAATATTTAAATTGTTAGCGATCCATTTATTGGAAATTTAAATTGCTAGTGATCAAATGTATAATTTTACAGTCCCGCACGGCGGGACGCAAGTTCCTTATATTACACAGATGCAACACTTTTTTCAGAAAATATATCTAATGTTTTCTTATTCCAGATTATCTATGACAGTATTTTACTTTGAAAAAAAAAATTGTTATACACAAAAGATTTACAGAAAAGGTTTCACACAATGATATGACAAGATCATATGTCCAATCAAAACACTTAGAGCACACGCCGCGATAACTCTTGAGGTGAGTTATGGCTTAACACAAGCTGCGTTATGGCCGAGTTATCACACCGTGGGTTCGAGTTATGAGTCTGCGTTAAGGCCAACGTTAGCATCTTAACGCTGCGTTAAAGCAGCAATAAAAAAAAAAAAAAAAAAAAAAAAAAAAAAAAAAAAACCATTCCGCCCCTTCAACGTTTATATGACTGTTTGAAATTAACAAAAAAAATATTTTTTACCCCTCCAACGTTTATAAACGGCCAGCTATGTAAAAAAAATCAAAACTTTTTTTTCACCACTATAAATAACCAATTAACACATAACTTTTTTTCACACTTCCACAACTCAATCTCATCTACATATACTTCCATTTGCTAACAAAAAAAAATGTCGGGATTTAAAAACGACGATAGTTTCTTTAATCTCATGGGGTAGACTAACCCAAACGCGGGTTCATCTTCAAACCCGAACGCGGGTTCATCATCAACAAACATCCCTTTCCCTAACCCACTCGGCTTATCGAATGAGAAACTTTACCAACAACATGAACGATTTCTACAATGGGAACAAAATCAACAAAACACACTAAACACCAATCTCTAAAATCTACAATTCGCACAACAATCACAACCGCCATCCCAATCATCACATACACAAACCGGAACAAATGAAGTTCCCAATGCAACTATGTCTCCTCCAAAGCCATACAAATGAAGTGGTAAACGAAAGGCCAAAATATCCAAATAACCCGAACCAATTGAAAAAAATCCCGACGTGACCAATACTTCATTAGGTTGGCAACCAAGTGAGGAAAAACTACTTGCAAAGTGTTATGTGGCCGTTACCGAGGATCCACAAGTCGGGTGTGCACAAGTTGGCGATACGTTTTAGAGACGGGTTATCGACTCAATTTTCAACCACGCAACCAGGATATGTTAACAAGCAAGTGGAACGTTGAACCATGATTGCACAAAGTTCAACGCGTTCTAAAAACATGCAAATCGTATAGGAACAGCGGGGAAATGAGTTGGATAACATGACACGGGCTAGAGAAATGTATCGTGATGAGCACACAGGTGCGCCGTTTAATAACGATGAGGCGTGGGGGGTTTTGCGTGCTTATAAAAAATGGGACGTGCCAGAAGCGTTTGATTTAACCGGCGATGTCCCAAGCCAAGCCAACGAGGCGTTATTCGGCCATGATGACCAACCACGTCCAATGGGCAAAAAATGTGCTTCAAAGAAAGCCAAATCCGAGAGGACGACAAGTACCGGGGGAGCGAGTCAGAGGAACGAGCTCGTCAAGCCAATTCGGGGAGGCTATGACATACGAGGATCGTATGCAACGGGAAACTGCCCAATAGTCGTATCGAGCGGCTGAAGAAAAAAGATCAAATGATTCAAAGGTTGGAAGAGATGAAATTTATGATGATTAACACTTCCAACAAGGATCCAAACATTGCGTTTTGGATCGATTCGAAAAAGGAAAGAATCATCAAAAAATATAATTTGCAACCTCGACAGTAGATGTAAATGTATTTCGTAATTTCCTTATGTTGTAGTTTCCTTTATGTCGTGTTTTTATTATTTTGTATTTTTTGTTGTAACCTTATTTTTTTATTTTTTTTTTTAAATTCATATTGTAGTGTTTAAGTTTTAATGGTATGTTATTTATTAAATGAAGTATTAGTTTTAGTTTAGGGTTTGAATTTGTAAATTTATGAGTTATGGTTCATTTATGATAAGAGGTGTTTTTTTTTTAGTTAAGGTTGAAAACTTAAAGCTGATGTGGCGCTGACATGCCACTGAGGTATACCTTAACTCAAGGTCATTACACCCTATGCTCTTATAAAAAGCAAAAATATATTTAATTGGACAAATAATCTTCCCACATCATTGTGTGGAATTTTTTTAAACTTTTTTGTGAATATAACTTGTTGAAATAGATTACAACAAAAAAATGATCCCAAGAAACCGAAATGCCACGTGGCATGACACAAAGATCAGATAGATATAATATTGTTTTGAACTGAAGACAGACATAAGATCAACCAATGAAAAAAAACTTTATCGTGTCTATCTAGGCTGATGTTAATGGTAACCATAATTATTGTGGTTACTTTCCGACACATTAACATCACATCAGTTTTCTCTCTTCAAGATTACACCCAACCACAATTTGCTAATAAGGCAACCGCAACCATAACCAAAAACATACCCCACAAAAACTAAAATTTAAAAACAATACACACACAAAATAGATTGAACCTTTCGCTTGGTTGACAAACTATAACTTTTAAAAGGTTGGGGGTGAGACTTGGTTGCATCCGATTGAGCTAATGGGAGAAACTCAGTTAGGAGGTCGGTTGATTAGAGGTATTCGGTTGCCATTAGCATTGACATTATCTTTGACCCCATGAAAATCTAAATCAAGCCCTTAACAATACATATTCATTTCCTACTTGAAGCCCATATTTGCAAATAATTACCACCCAATTCTAGGGATGAGCAAAAGAACCAAAGAATCGGACCGGACCAAGAACCGGACCGGAATCAAGAACCGGACCGGAACCAAGAAAACCGAAATGGAACTAGAACCAAACGTTCCAATTCCGGTTCTTGAGTTTGAGATTTTTCGGTTCTTGGGTTGGTTCGGTTCGGTTCCACCGGTTCTCGGTTCTGGAACCAATTACCCAATAATATATAAAAAACATGTATGCTTTTCATACTCAAAGTCTTAAATAATACGTACCAATGCCATAAAAAAAACCCTACTAGCCTACTTTAAAAGAAATCAAGCTAAGCACTATAAACCCTAATCTTTAATTCATTGAAACATCCACAAATCAATAATTAATCTAAACCTAATAACCTTCTAAGATCATTCAACATTGAAAACTTACATAAACAACTATCATCATTATCAAAACAACGAAAGTAAGTTCTATATTTATTTTTATTTGCATTCGACGTACTAGCTTATAACATGTTCATCATTATCTTAGGATTTATCGTTTGAGGATTTAGCCATCTAACTAAGTCATTGTATATTTCATAAATTATCTTTTGTAGTTCCATGACGAGATCATGCTTGTGCAGTTTTTTAGTGACAGAAATAACCTCAAACGTAGATGAGTCTCATCGCTTTATACAATTGAGTGAGAAATTCGAGAACATAAATTAATTGGGATGATGTTGAAGATCTTATTAAAGACGATGAGATTGTCAAGGATACAGAAGAACAATTAGAGAAACTAACCGAAAGAGACAAAAAGAAACAAAGGGTAGAACTATAAACGGTCTTAGTTGTTTTGTTGGACAAAGTTTTAAGTTATTTTATTTTGTTTTCTGAATTGTTAATGCATTATTGTTAAAAATATGAACAAGTGAAATTATAGAATGATTGTTTATTTGAGTTTATACTTTAGTTGTTAATTGTTATTGATTTAAACGTAAATGGTTGCAAATACTTAAAAAATTTATTTTTTTGTGTGTTTTTAATGGCTTAATTCATTAATGCATGAGGTTATTTCTTTTTTCTTTGGAAAAGTGGTTCCTATCCTGGTAGCCCCAAAGAACTGGAACTGTAACCGGAACCGGAACCAAAAACTATATTCGGTTCGGTTCTCGGTTCCTACTTTTCACAAAATTTGATTCTCGGATCCACCGGTTCCGGTTCCAACCGGTTCTGGACCCATGCCCATCCCTACCCAATTCTACCTTTTACTTTTGTGGATGTCTAACAATTTAAGAATGAGATTATTGCGGAGTACATCTTTATTAGCAAAAAACAAAATATATATACGTGAAAACTTAATACAATTGGTATAAACTTTCCCAAATAATTCAGTTGAAACACAGGTGTATAGACGTGTAGTGCATGATGTGTGTTCACTTGCGTTTCATAAAAGTTTTAACATGCAGACCCGGTTTTATGACAATATTATTAATTTATTATACACTTATATTAATTTTTACCAAATGCAACGCAAAATATAGTAGCACTAGTCAAGATAGCGATTGGACTTTCAATCAAGTCAATGAAGTTGTACGAGGATTTGAATTAAAGTATAAACACTAGTCTGCAAGAGGATTTGAATTAAGCCATTTTAAGGTATTAAGCGAACTCCACATGTGTTTTAAAATAAAAAGCACCACATTTTTGTATAAAAAGTCACTAAATAAAAAGCAACAAGTAGTAAGGAGGCAATGTAACTTGCACGTTGTACGGTGGAGTGGCACAAGGTGAAATTCTTGTTTAGATCGCTTTACCTATATAGAAAACGTTTTATGAAGAAATCCACGTATTATAAAGTAATTTCAGAGTATACATGTATTTTTACAAGGCCGTCCCGTGAAATTTAGGGGCCCTGTGCCATAACATTAACTACACGACATGCCCTTTCGCAACAACTCTTATTTTTAGATAAGGTCGAAAACAATTATGATCAGTTAAAAACTTTTAACAATTGCAAGTTATACATAAATTTAAAAACAATAATTACGATAAATTTTATATGATTAATTCTATAGAAGTCTTCGAAAATCTATTAGCCAATTAGTAAGTGCCGAAAAATGCATTTTGATTGAGTTTTGATCATTTTCTAGTAATGTTTTAAAAAACAAGGGTTGAAAGTATCAAATTTGTAAACCTTCACATCTTTTTGGTACCTATAAACAATAAATATAAGACAAGTGTGTAACTGTATAAACTTAAGGGGAAAAGATGTAGATAATTAAAAATAGTCATCTTCTTCAACCTCTCAAAGACACATACCACTGTAACCCTGTGTGTACCTTTTTTTTTTTTTTTATTACCTTATAATATGAACTTATTCTTTCTTAAAATCAATTAGTTTTTCATCCATGAACACATTATTATTAATTTTATGCCCGAAACCCATTTAAATCAATCACAATGTCTGTAATCTTGGGGCCCCTGAAAAAATGGAGGCCCTGAGCGATCGCACACCCCGCACATGCTAAAATCCGGCCCTGTATTTTTAAATTGTAGAATTGTTCTTCCACCAGCATTTTAGGGAAAATTACTTGCGTAATTGGTTTGGCTTTTTAGTTCTTCACTTTTATTGAAAACATTTCTTTGAAGGTTTATAAGATCATGCTCCCCATAATCACTGGCCCCAGACCAAAGTTTTTTTTCCCGAGTCTCACCATTTCAATATGCACCATACTAGACGACGTACTGCACCATATACGTTGTGTTACTGTCAACGGCGATACCACAAGGACAAAACCATGACAAAATGTGATCGGGTGCACAATTTTTTTTTGAACCATAACACTATAAACATTTAGATAGACCTGATGCATTTATGATACATTTAAAAAAAATCGATGTTTTTTCTTTAAAAAATTAACACAATAACACTACGTCAAAAAAATTCATAAATGTCACAAAACCACTCGAAAAGAACGCCTGGTTCTATCCGTATGTGTGACTGCCCAGTACCACACACTAACTTCAAAAGATACATTTTTTCTTTTCCTAAAAAATGTGTATTGTTAAATTCATGCAAGAAGGATAATTGATATGAAAGGTTGCCTGGTCCGTTTGGCGCTTTTTTAAATTTACAACTATTACAAATTAGCCCATGAGTTTGGTACCTTTCTAAAAATACAATTTGGCCCCTGTAATTATAATAACTTACAATTTAATCTTTGCACATTGTTTCTAACACATTTAGATAACATAATCGCTACAATGTATTATTTCTACCACATTTGAATAACATGGTTGCCACTTTGATAGGATCTTTAGAAAACACAGAGGAAATGAAAAGATTCAAGTTCAATAATAAAAAGTTCAATGAAGAAAAATGAACAATGAATTAGAGAACTAAATGATTTGTTATTGATAAAATAAGGGTTTACAAGAAGAAGAGAGAATTCATTTACAATACATGATTACAAATGAATGATAAAGGTGAATTTATACAATGGAAATCGTTATAGAAAAAGGGCGGGAAAGTTGGTTAAAGGGTTGTTTGACTTTTGGTCTTTGACTTTTATAGCTGACTTTCTTTGACTTCTCAATTGCTTACTATCAATGCTTCCCCCTTCGAATGATTCTTGTCCTCAAGAATCCCATGAAAACTAAAGAAACCTTGTCACCATATCTTCCAAGAATTCCCATGTAGCATCCTCTTTGATCTTATTTACCCACTTGACCAAGACATACATTGTAGGGATACCATTTTTCTGAACCAGCTTCCTTTCTAAGACCAATTCTGGTTTATTGCTCAAAACATCTTCATCATCCAGCTGTGGCAAAACTTGTGTTGTTGGATCATCACCACAGTGCTTTTTCAGTTGAGACACATGAAATACATGATGGATTTGTGAGTCACTTGGTAGTTGGAGTCTATAAGCTACTTTTCCCACCTTTTCAATGACTTGATATGGACCAAAGTACTTAAGGGGAGTTTGTGCAGCTTTCCTTTCCTTAAAGTAATTTGCCTATAGGGCTGGAATTTACATACACCCAATCTTGGACACCAAATTCTCTGTCACTCCTCTTTCTCTCAACCATGATTTTCATTCTATCTTGTGACCTTTTCAAATGAAATTTAAGCATTGAAATGGCTTCTTCTCTAGCACCGAGTGATCTTTCTACCACATCCAAACTACTTTCACCATAAACATAGGCTATGTGAGGTAAAGGAGCTTGGCCATAAAGGACTTCAAATGGTGTAGTATTAATGGCAGTATTGTAGTTTGTGTTGTACCAGTATTTAGATAATGAAATCCACTGCACCCACTATTTTGGTCTTTCACCTGACATACACCTGAGATAACCTTCCAAATACCTGTTGACTACCTCAGTTTGACGTCAGTTTGTGGATGGTATGCAATGGACCTGTTCAGGATAATATCCAATAACTTGAACAACTCTTGCCAAAATCTGCTTAGGAACACTTTATCTCTATCACTGATGATCACTTTTGGCAAACCATGAAGCTTATAAATGTTGTCTAGGAACATTTGAGCTACTTGAGTGGAAGTGTAAAGATGGGTAAGGGTATAAAATGACTGTACTTACTTAACTTGCCAACCACTACCATGATCACTTGACATGGGCAGACCATCAATGAAGTCCATGGAGATATCTGACCACACTCTTTGAGGAAATTGATAATGGTTGTAGCAAACCAGGAGAGGCTGCTAGGTCCACCTAGTTCAATTGATAGACTAAGCATTCTCTAACAAACTGCTTGATGTGCTTCCTTATTTTCTTCCAACAAAATAGTGCACACAAACTATGAGTAGTGACCTTGACTCTTGAGTGTCCACCCATTGTTCAAGCATGAAAATACTCTATCAAATCATGTTGTAGGCCACTATCATTCCCCACTACTAATATTCCATTCCTTGTCAACAACCCATTACTCCAAGAGTAGTGTTTGGCACAAGGGGTATTTTCTTGCAGTTTCTTTATAAGGTCTTGTATCTCAGTGTCATCTTCCCAACTAGCCATAATTCTTTGTTGTACATCACTAGAAATTGTGGACATGGCCATCTGCAACAACTGAGCACTATTGTGAATCCTTGATAATGCATTAGCAACAACATTGTCTTTTTCCCTTATTGTATAAAATTTCATAGTTAAACCCCATTAACTTTGGTAACCAGTTCATTTGAGTAGGAGTAGAAATTCTTTGGTCCAACAAATATTTGAGGCTAAAGTTGTCTGTTTTGATCTTAAAGTGTTTGACCAAAAGATAACCTCTTCGCTTTTCCAAAGCTTGCAGCACTGCTAAAAGTTCTTTCTCATATGTGGACAATGACTGGTGTTTGGGAGAGAGTGTTTTGCTCAATTATGCAACTACGTGACCTTTTTGTTGTAATACTGCCTCTATGCCTTCACTAGAAGCATCTGTTTCAACCACAAAGTCCTCATTAAAGTTAGGAAGCTTAAGAACTGGTGCAGTCATCATGGCTTGCTTTAACTTTGTAAATGCTAACTTTGCATCCTTATTCCAAACAAAGGCATTATTTCTGAGCAGTTCTGTGAGAGGGTGATTAATCATAACATAATCCTTTATAAACCTTCTATAGTATCCTATGAGACTTAAGAAACCTCTGAGTTGTTTCAAAGTATTTGGAATTGGCCAATATCTCATAGCTTGTTTCTTAGCAGGATCAGTGGCTACTCCTACATCTGATATAACATGGCCTAGATACTCCATTTTTTATGCCCCAAAAACACACTGTTGTCTCATAGTCTGATTCATAAGGGATTGAAAAGTAGATGGAGCATTTGTCTGTTCAAATGGCATAACTAGAAATTCATAATAGCCTTGGTGAGTTTGGAAAGCAGTCTTAGCAATGTCATCAGAAAACATTCTAATTTGGTTATATCCATATCTCAAGTATAAATTAGAGAAAAACTTTGATCCAAATAGCTCATCTATCAATTCTTCAATTAAAGGAATAAGGAACTTATCTTTAATTATCTGTTTGTTGAGTTTTCTAGAGTCTATCCACATTCTCCAGATACCATCCTTCTTTTAACCATCACCACATGAGAAGAGAAAGGACTCTGACTATGTCTGATAACCCCTGCATCCAACAACTCATGTACCATACATTCAGTTGCATCTTTTTGAGTAGTAGGGTGTCTATAAGTGTGACAACCCGTAATTTTTTAGACTTATTTTAACAATAAATCATATTTACTATTGCTTATAATTTATTTTCAAACATTTCCGAACTCACTTGACTTGAAAATGAGAAGATATCTCGCAAAATATGAAAAACGCACACAACGAGTACCAGCACAATCGTAAACCTAATAAATGTTTTAAGGTGATTTCTATCATTTTTATAAGTTACTATTCATGTAACTACTCGTTTCTAGTCCTCGATCGATTGTTATCGAGCCTAAACGAGTCCCGACTCACAAAAACATAAAAATTACAAAAATGGTCCTTGAAGTAAAGTTACCCTACGCACCCTCAACTTTCACCAACCTCTCATTTTGTTTTTAAAACTTTTGCACTATAAATTAGGGTTTTTTCCTCATTTCCTACACTCACACAAACCATAATCTACTCCTTTCTCTCTCTCTCTACACCACACCATCACCGCCGGCATCACCTCACAGCCGCCACTCCACCATCACGCTGCCACCACTTCTCCATCGCCGCCACCACTTCTCCACCGCCGTTGCCACCTAGGAGTAAAGATACAAGCCATTCGAAGGTCGAGGAGGTTGTTTTTGGGTTTAGTCTTGATGATTGGGTCACAAATAGGGTGTAAATCAATCTCTCATCCCTTTCTTTCTCTTGGTATGTTCAATAACACCCGTCAAACTCAATCTTGATCATTCTCTTGTTTTACTCAAATGAAAAACTCATTCTTACGAAAGATTTGTGATCTAATAAATTTAAAAACATTTTTAAATAAAAGTATCATCAATCTTGTGGTTGAAAAATAAATAAGTGTTTTATGTATGCTTATTTGCTCGTTAATAAGCACAAGTGATTACTTGGTTTTTATTTTGTCTCGGGTTTTGAATTGGATTAGCTTATTTTGTTTGTTAAACTTTTGAGTATTGTTGCTTGCGGTGTAAAATAAAACCGGGGGAATTGTTGTTTGATTTCAATCACATAGGGTGCGTTTGTATTGGATTAAACCGAGCATATTAGGGTGTGTTGATTTGTATTTAATATGGGCCGAACACCATTAGTTTTAGAGTTGGATTTGCTTGATGGGTCGTAGCCATTAGAGTGTGTTTGGTTTTGGATTCAGATGTTGGGCCAAAGCCCAATGACAATTGGTTTTTTTATTTGAAATTGTGGGTTAATATTGGGTGCGTTTATTTTTACTATTCGGACTAATATTTATTTGGTTATGTATAATGAATTATCGGACTAATTACTTTCTCCTGTGTTGAGCTTATACTCATGGGAAGAGTTTCTAAGTAATATTGGACTTGACACTATTGATCGGATTATAAAAATATTTAACGGACTTAAATTATATATGGGACTTTTAAACATATCAGATTCTGACTTCAATTATTTGGACTTATATTGGATTAAACTGGACTTATTGGACTCGTGACTGATGTAATATATTGGACTCGTAACGAATTTAATATATTAGACTCGTAACGAACATAAAATATCGGATTAACGTTTATTGGACTATTATCAGGCTATAAAGCCCAATAACCAATACAATGATCTAAAGATCAAAACTTGAGTTATTAACTAATTTATTAAATTTGATACTTATTTGTTTTAAACATTATTGTAATGTGTTTGGATTAACAAACACGAATAATGTTGAATTGGAAATTCCAGAGAGAATTGTTTTGAGAAAATTAATTTTTATTAAAGTCACATGACTTGGAAACTTTGTATAAACGGACGAGTCATGCCGAAATTTTATAAAATTTCTAAACTTATACTTTTATTTCAAACATATTTTATTATTATAAAAACCGACAAAGATCGAAACATATAACTTTATTTAATATTTAAAACCCTTACTATTTGAAATATTAACTTGTGTTTTCTTATAAAAATCAAGTGTCCTTTCAAATTATTTGGGATTACCGGGTAAAAACCGAAACTTACCATTGACTTATTTAATTTTTATCTTCTTACATACTTTTCCATTATTCATTTTCCTTATTTATGCCATTACTTATTCTCTTTATGTAATATATGACGTATATATATTATACTCTGGCATGAGTTGTATTTCGGGTCTATGTTTACATACCATCACAAGAAAGATGATATTAAACTTTTTAAGAACAATGATACAAAACATTTTACGAATAACGATACAAGTCTTCCACAAAAACTAAAACACTTTATCTTTTGGAATAACTCATATGCATTACAATTTTCACAAGACATCTTCTGAGACAAAACTACAAATTTATTAGGTTGTGTTGATCCTGTACCGTTGTGCTTTACTACTAGGTATCGTTTGTGTTACTTGCGTTACTACATACTGAGGTGAGTTCATGGGCCATATTTTACTCGCTTTAAACTATTTTGGGGTGAGAATACATGGTCATTTTTACCTAAATTCAATACTTATTTAACTTGAATACGCTATTTGTTTACTCGAAACATTACTTACTTTACTTGAATACTTGTTCGGTTACTTGAACACTTTACTTATTCGTTTTACTCTAACTCCTTACTCAAATTACTCTCATACATGATTTATTTACAGGAAACATTTTATGCTTTACTTTAATACTTGTTCGATTTCTCGAATGCATTATTTACATACCCAATTAATTACTTACTTTTACATACGGACATAAGTACTTAAATCGACTATGCCTACATAACCGAATGAATCGCCCCAACTGCTATGTATATTCCTGACTGAATGTAACGGTCAACCCTTTTCAACCGAATGTACCGGTCACCCCGTTTACAACCGAATGTACCGGTCAACCATTTACATCTGAATGTACCGGTCAACCCATACTTGTTCATAACCGAATGTAACGGTCAAACGGATATTTAATCTTGTGGTCCATACTTGACTTATACACTTAAAATTTATATTTATCGTCGTGAATTTATACGTGGACCTAAGATGATACGAGTCTTGTATGGGTGGGACTTGTGACAAGATTCGATTGACATATACTTATCATGAGGAATTATTTAAAAAGATTTTCATCTTATTTACATTAAACCCATGAACTCACCAACCTCGTGTTGATACTTTTAGCATGTATTTCTCAGTTCAGTAAGATAATAGCTTGCATTTGGAGCATTTCAGATGGCATTTGAAGACTTTGAAGCATTACATTACCATTCGATAATGTTTTAAAAATGTTTATGTAACTTAACACTTTGAGACCTCTCATTGTAACTCTGATTTCATTTATCGAATGGTAACTTTTCAAAACGTCTCAAATAGAGGTCACTCTCTATAACTTGATCTTTGTACTATGAAGTAGCACCACTGTGACATTATCTTCCGCTGTAATCGATTTTTGGGGGTGTTACAGATTGGTATCAGAGCTCAGGCTATAGCGAACTAGGTTGCTGATAACATCAAATAGTCCTGAATATTAAGTGTCAATTTCCCCCGATAATGCTTGTAATTTATATCATTTATATGGATTTACGCTTGTTTTCCATTGTTTTCCACTTTCAGGTAAATTACGAGCATTGGAGCTAAAGAGACGCGGAACTGGAGAAATATCTAAAGATTTATCACAGTATGCTATTTTGAAGAAGTTACGGCGTAACTCATCTCTCATATTACGCCGTAACTATTGCGTGACTCAGAAAGCCAACTTATCAGAAGGTTACGGCGTAACCATTCCCAAAGGTTACGACGTAACTACATTAGGTTAAATGAGGTTCCACGCCGCTGATACTTACGCCGTAACTACTGCATCAACTACGACGTAACTGAGCTTATTGAAGACTACGGCGTAACCACTCATTAGGTTACGCCGTAACCAGCAGATCTAGTGCATTATTCGAAGATATAGAAGGTTACGACGTAACTCCTATATTGGTTACGTCGTAACCCAGATCTGGCCTATAAATACCCCACGAATTCCAGCATTTCTATTCATTCCATTCCACACACAACACTCTGAGAACGTGGGAAAAAGCTCAAGGCATGTCTAGAGGAGCATACGGAGCTGTCTCCAAGGGAGAAATCACTCCACTACGATAAGCACTAGCGTTTTATATTTCTTTTACTTTCAATTCATGTATTTCGTACCCTTGAATATTGAATTGGTTTGCATGATTAATATGAGCGGCTAAGCACCTTTTGGTGCTAGCCTAGTTATGATTCCTTAATTGTTTTGTTTGCGTTTACTTTACTTCCGTACAATTATTTCTAAGTGTATGCATGCATAGTTTATTGGTAGCCACCCTTGGTTCGGTAGTTTTGAATGGCGATAGAGGCCAATTGCCTAGAAGATATGACCAACTGACCCTAGGTGAGCGGACTGATACGGGAAGGGTAAGATATGACCAACTAACGACCCTTTCTACTTGTGCGATTTGACCAACTGATCACCTATCGTTTAGATGAACTTAAGAATTAGGGGGTGCGTGTCTAAGTTCCTAACGGCCAGGCATTCACTATTGTAAATCTAGCATGTAGCGATACTTAATGACTTGGCTTAGGGGACCAGGAATAACAGGACTTATGACGGTGCGCCTGACTTCTCCTGTGGTGGCATCTTTGCTGATAGGTTAGGGCGAATTGACCAAATGCTGTCCTCTCGAATTTGACCCCACCTGAAGTAATTGGAAGTAAGTAGACGTAGACATGACTAGCTAGGAGGATTAACTAGGTTAGCACCACTCTCCTCTATTGATTTCCCTTTATCCATTTATTTTCTTTTATCTGCTTTTATTTGCTTTAGTAGTTTAATTAATTAAATCCCTATCGAAACCTTTATTAATCTGTGACACTAGACTTAGTAATAATCCAACACACATAGCTCTTGGGACGACCTCGGCTTTACCGATTACTACACTACACGCGACCGGGTACACTGCCCGTTAGTGCACTAGGGTAGACCATAGGTATAACGAGACACTGCAAATTTAAGACCTGGTCAGTAAAACCTGCATCAAGTTTTTGGCGCCGCTGCCGGGGAGTTATATTAGGATTTATATTAAGTCTTTAATTTCGTTTTAAACTTTTCTCACGATCATATTTCAAGTTTTCAGGTACTATGGAAGTTGTTAACATCGATGACCTCACTCTTGAGGAGTATTTGGCGTTGAAAAGATCGGAACAAGGGCCGGGTCTCGTAAGACCGGCAATTAGAGTGGATGTCGTTTCGAAATCAAAGACCAATTTATGAGGGAGCTTCGCGCTAACCCTTTTTCAGGAAACAGGGACGAAGATGCATATGAGCACGTTGAAAATGTCCTATACATTGCAAGCCTTTTCAACATTCCGGGCATGTCTCATGACGCTGTTATGCTAAGAGTATTCCCTATGACTCTTACTGGAGCTGCCAGAAGGTGGATCGAAAGATTGCCCGCCGGGGCAATTAATACTTGGGCATTACTTAAGAAGCACTTTATTAAGAGATATTGTCCACCATCGAAGATTTCTAACCACCTTTTGGAGATCCATAATTTAAAACAAGAAGACGACGAAACATTGTATCAAGCCTGGGATAGATACAACGATCTCCTTTACAAGTGTCCTACGCATGATCTGAACAACCAGCAGAAGGTCAACATTTTCTACAAAGGAATTAACGTAACTACAAGGCAAATGTTGGACTATCAAGGACCTATCGCAAGCATGACCCCTACTCTTGCAATTGAAGCCATTCAAAAAATGGCGGATCATTCTCAGAAATGGCACGATGGAGGAAGTAAAAGAAACCAAGGCGGAAGTTTAGATGAAATTGCAGCAATAACCAACAAACTTGAGAATCTCGGTAGAGATATGCTGAAAATCAAAGAAACTGTCCATGCCATCCAAGTCGGCTGTGAAAACTGTGGTGGGGGACATTTGACTAAAAATTGTCCTAAAATTGACAAGAAAGATACGATCGAGGAAGCCAAATATGGAGAAAATAGGCCTTTCTACGGGGATAATCGTAATGGGTTTCGTGGAGGACCCCCACCGTATTATGATCGTAATGAGAAAAGAGCTAACCTGGAGGAAATTATTAACAAGTACGTTGCAGATACTACCAAGAGGCAAAAGGAGCAAGAGGAATGGCTTAAAAATTTCCAAGATAATACAAACAAGAGCCTCTCTGCCCATGACATATCACTTACAAATTTGGAAACTTTAATTGGAAAGCTCGGCGACGAGGTACAAAGAAGAAACGAGGAATAGAAGAGCAAATCTACTATATGTAAGGCTGTATTCTCTGATAACAACAATTACTCTGATGAATCTGATACTGATGGTGAAAGTGCGTAACCCAAATCCAAGCAAAGACACGTGCACCAAGGACGACAACCCTAAAAGGAGAAGTCATTGGTGTAAGGCCATTGCAATTGACGATGGGGAATGCTACAACTTGTGGGCCTCGTGTGATCCTCGGAAATCCTGTGATGGTGGAGTTGATAAAGAAAGGATGAAGGCTGACAGATACATGTGGACTACACTTAATGACGAAGAAAGGTTAGCTAAGTTTTCTATTAATGAAGTAGAAGGACGACCTATCAAGCATTACTGCAAACCATTACTCGTCATGGAAGATGAGATTACTCACGCTTGGCCAACGTGCAATCCTTTTTCGTGAATATTGCAACGGAGGAGGTAATGTGAAGAACGAGGTTTGGATATGCCCACACGAGTTTGGGAGGCATGACGTTGATTTTGGAAATCTTTCATTTAGAGATTGGTATTCGATAAGATTCGGGGACGCGATAATTAATTCGGCTTTGTTCAAAAATCTGGAACTCAAATATGAGAAACATATTCTTCGAGGAAAAATCATTAAACCCCTCGATAATATTCCTTCTGAAGACGAAGGAATTCAAAATCATTGGTGTGAACAAATTAAAACCAGTGACGGAAACATTTGGGCTTCCTGCAACCCTTTTGAGTATGAATGTGACGGGGGAAGCAACATTGAAAGAACTGGAGAAGACGAGTTCCTATGGACTTCAACTAATGATTCTGAAAGAACAGAATTGCCTTGGCATGATGATCTTGGTTTCAACGATTGGGTCAGAATCAAATACGGAAAAATTGACGCGTTAACCAAAGAGAAAATCTGGAGTGGATGTATGAGTAAAGATCAACCTAACGAAAAAATTTCTAATGAAAAACTAGAAGATGACACCAAGGACTCGTCTAAGGTAGAAAAAGAAGAATGCAAGAAAATACTCGACCAACTTGAAGATACCGATTCCGACGACGATGATTTCGATTATCTCAAACTACAAGGCGAAGACAGTTTCATTGACCAAGATGATGAAATGCATGAGAAAAGAAGATGCAAACTCCTTGGCATCCCATTTAAGAGGCCACCACCAATTATAGCCGAAAAATTTTAGTTTACGCGATACCACTTGGGACCTGAAGAAAATTTTTGCAAGATCCGTGTTAGGATTTAGTAAATCCAGTTATTAAAGTGTCGGTCACCTCAAGTATATGTAATAGTTAGAAAGCTCGTAGTCGTAGTTATTTAATGTTAAGTAGTATTTAGATATGTAACACCGTGGAGGAAGGACAGGTCTTTACCCACTGTATGCCTGATCCACAGTCCGACAGGAGGACGTATGCTTTGTAACTATAAATACCCCTTCCATCCATGGAAGGGGTGGTGCTTCTTTCATAATCTAACCTTTCATAATTTGTTAAGGAACTCTCTACCAAGAACACTCTCTCTTATATTTTCATCATCCAAGACCACCCGAATCATCAAACAACACAATAATTATGATCCTACAAATGGTACCAGAGCCTAGGTTGTGTTCTTTTTGATGATTCGTATGGTTTTTAAAGTATTTTTGTATGCGGTTTATTGGTTCTTGTATGCGGTTTGGGCTTTCTTGGATGAGGTTCGATGTAGCTTTGATGTGGGTTATGTTTAATACGAGTTTGATTCATGTCGTGCATAATCTGTTTGCGTTGTGTTTTTGAATCTATTTACAAACTGGTTTTAAAACTACCTTCTCTGTATGTTATTAAAACTGGTTTTAAATGGTTACCAATCTCATGTTTCAAAACTGATTTATGGTCTTGTAAATGGTTTTATCAGTTTTAACAGTTACTAAGCATGTCTTGATTATGGTCAAATCTGCTGCTGGTGTTAATGTTCTTCGTAGAGACTTAACAATATGTCCAGATTCAATGAATCTTCAAAGCGACTTGTCTTTACAAGTCGTAGCGATTTGTCTACAATGTAGCGAGTTGGGTCAAAAGTTAATAGCGACTTTTGTCAAGAAAAACAGAAGCGACTTGTTGTACTTGAAAAAAAAAATAGGGAAGCGACTTGTCATTTTTTAATGACAAGTGAGTTGTGTTTTAAAAAGTCATAAGCGACTTGCTATGGTTTTATCTGAAGCGATTTGTTTTGACAAATTGCTTATTGGTAGCGACTTGCTATGGTTTTATCCGTTGACCAGGTCAATAGCGACTTGTCAATTTTCAAATAGCGACCTGCTAAGAAGCGAGTTGTTTGTATAAAAGAGGTAGCGACTTGACTGGACAGAAAGGTAGAATAAGAAAAGCCTTGAACCAAATTCCAAAACGACTCGACCTCAGTGCTTAACATCATCAGTCCATGAGTACAAAACCGAATCAAAATGAAAAACCAATCAACAACTAATCTCAGATTCTTTTCGTGCTTACAAGAAAACCGTCAAGACCACCATGGGTCTATACACACGAAAGTATCATCATCACAGATCTGACTCGAACATAAAGAAAAACAAGTCAAGAGACCTCATCTACATATCTATTGTTCATTCAAAGTCACACTAAATTAACTTGTACAATCTAGATCTCAACCTTTTATCATGTATTAGATTCGTTCAAGACTTTCAAAAGAAAAATAAATCGACGTCAACATCATTGATATATGTGAGAAGTTTTCATTTCATTCTTATGTTCGAATATTAAAGAGAGAACAAGACCACAAGGTCTCATCCAAACTTTCATTCGTTAATCACAAAAACGAAAATCAAACATAAAAGTTTTTATCTTCTTATGATTCGATTCAGTGCAAACAAAGATAAGAAACCTACCCTTGAATCGTATGGCTGTCTCTAATCCATCACGTACCATCCATGTGGCTTAAATGATGAACTCAAACCATCCATGTGGTGAGTAAAAGACGCGTATGATTTTAGTAAAAGATGATGGGGTGGTAAGGTTCATAATCTGATGTTGATTGATGAGGCGTTTTTGTGAGTTATCAGTGGTGGGAGGCGGATTTAAGAGAGATATTTTAGGGTTTGATATGTGAGGATGATTAGGTTAAAATGAGTAATAAGGAATGTGTTATGTACCCGTATAATTAGGGCAACTCATATTTTGATCCGGTGTGAGAAATGGGCTGAGAGGAGGGCCGACCATGTAACACTTTGTCTTGGGCTTGGAAAGTTTGTGTTAGGTTGCATTTCTTTTAATTGGATTGTGAGATATTTTGAGGGTGACGTATATTATTTGCACCATTCTGAAGGAATTCTTGTAAGATCATTGTACTTGTTAAAGAGCTATCATGTCGTGTGAACGAAAACTGAAAAGATGGTGCTACTGAAAATATTTGATGTTATCTGAGTATAATGTTGTGATAATATTTGGTACAAAGTGTGGATATGAGATTGGTTGGATAAGACTTGGACTTGGATATTGGATAATGTGTTTTCACTGATTGGATCGGATATTAAGTCATGAGCAGAACTTTGTACGTTAATACCGGATATTAAATTTGTTGTACTTGCATTGGTTATAAGAATTATATTAAACGTTCATTGAATTAAGATTGGATCATAAACTTGAGATTTGATGATATGAGGTTTATAAGATTTGTTGTAGTGACTTGATGATGAGTTTTGATGACGAGATTGATGATAAGATTTGGTATGATGCTGAGATTTGATGGGTTGTGAGGTTTGGTACTTTGGTGAATGCATTTTCACGGAAAATATTATGTCTCGGCTTGAGTTAATGGTTGAACAAAGTGGACTTCGGGATTTGTTTGTTCGGTATTTCTTATTTGGATTTGAACTGAAGTTTTTCGGGTGCGTTTACTTATTTTCGTCTTCTTTCTACTTTTTTGCGAAGATGACTTGTTTGGGCTTTTATAGAGTGTGATAAAGACTTGGGTATTTAGTTACGATTGTGACTCTTTCTTGCTTAACCCACAACGTAACTATCACTTCGGTGTCTCACGCAGTTGAGAATACGTCAAGAGGTTTTGTACATTGGGTACACCGTTTCTTCATCACAAGGATTAGTACAAGTTTAAGTAACAAATTTGGGGAATTTCACTTCATGATCAAGTTTGGCATATCGGGTTTACATCACCATGTTGTCACTGCAGTTGCCGACAGAATGTGTGAATGATGTGGTTACCAGAGTATTTTTTTTGGGATGGTTGATGATATTGTTGATGTTGGAGTAAGTATTGCTGATGAACCGCTACATGTTCCCCTAAAACAGATATTCACCGAAACCAAAGTTGTCTTAACACATTCAAGCTGACATTGTTTACGGTTTTGCCTTGATTTTGTAAAATCCCACGAAAGAATCTATTTCTCGGTTTAAATCATAGACTCGTAAAATCCCGTGACAATGGAAACATCATGGTAATTGTAAAGTGCATTTCCGGATCTATCTTACGGTTTATTCTTGGTTTTGTAAAATCCCGCGAAAGAAACTATTTCTCGGTTTAAACCATAGAGTTGTAAAATCCCGTGATGATGGAACCATCCTGGAGAGAGGAAAGTGTATTTCGGGATCTTATTTGATGCTGGTGCTACGGTTTCTACTTCGAAGAAGGGATAAAAGGGTGTACTTCATGAATTGGATGTTGTTTGGATTTTCATCATGGCAGTATGGTTATTACTTGGTTTTATGGGGATATGTGCTTTTAACCATGGTCGGGATGAAAACCATTATCATAGTTCACTTAAAACATAAAAGGAGGCTATATTTGAGCTTTTAACCAGAAGATGTGATAACGGGGTTAATTCACTATTATTTATTTGAGGTTGAAGTGAAATATCACGGGCGAGTGTACTTAGTATCTGAAGGTATCAGGGATGGTTGGATGAAGATTCTTCATGATCCTTGTTCAAGCTTATTATCAAAAACGAAGACTTGGAAATCTAGTTATTGTTGGGTGACTTTTTCCTTTTCTTTTACCACTTGGGGGAATTGGGCTCTTATCACCACAAAATAACTATCACTTTAAAGAGTTACGTTGTAGTGCTCAGTGTCACATTCAATTGTGGATTTTCAAGAGGTAATGTACGTCTCATACTTGATGGTTGGTTGGTTGAAGAGTATAGAGTACTTAGAGATTCAATGGAGGATGAAGTCTCGGCACCGCTCTTTGTTACATATGTGCAAGTTTAAGTCACGAGTTCGGGTTAGTTTGCTTCAGGGTCAAATTCATCATATTGGGTTTTCTCCATCAGCTGTCACTACAAAGAGCCTACTGAATGATAATGGGGTTGAGTATAAGTTTTGCCAAGAGTAGATGAAAAGAGAGAGATTATGACGTATGAACACAACAGTTCATGCCTCGTTCTCTAAAGAAAAGAAAAGTGTACGTCTCAGTGCGCTTTATCTTTGAAAGAAGAGAAATCTTCTTATGACGTTTGAATACTTCAGTTCAAACCTCGTTCTCTAAAGAAAAGAAAAGTGTACGCTTCAGTGCGCTTTATCTTCTGAAGAAGAGAAATCTTCTCACTTATGACCATTCTCATCAACATGCTTAAGGCTTTTTCCATGCGCTTTCAATTATCAAGTGAACCGGACTACCGTTGGTTGTTTTGTTATTCCACTTGCTCAATCATAATGACGATGGCGACATCATGTGCTAATTTTGCAGGGGAGAAGTGTGAATAGAATACATTTCGATGATAATCACTTGTTTAATCAAGAATGGCATCTCCGTATGCAATTCTTGAGGGGGAGAAGAAGTGTGAATATTCTGCATGGTTTATTGATATTTGAGAATATATGGTCAAACGGCTCCTAACTCATGTAAGAACCAAGCTTCTACTTATCAAATCATCTTCACATGTAGTTTCTTCTAAGAGCCGTTGGTTGACATCTTCACACGAGCTGATATGATTAAATGACAAAGTGCTTCTAGTTGCTGGGCTTATTTCTTTGATGAACATCTTTCTGTTCTTGTTTGATTGGGAGGGATTTTAGTTAAGGAGATTTGCTACATATAAGGTAATTGGAACGCATTTGGTGAGATGAAGATGTTAACTATCTAATCCCAAACTGGACAATCTTGAAGAAGGTCGAGTCTACAGTCTGTTCTACATTTTCTGCTACACGTTAGAAGACTAAAGACAAGTTGCATTTAACGATCTAAAGACTTCTTCTTAATCCGGACATTCATCATAAAGATTGTCAGCTTTGGGGAGAACACTAATTGGGGGAGGGTGAAAATGTCTGATTAAATCCCCAATTAGATTTGCTCACATTCTACTTCAGCAAGTTGATTCTCACAAGTGTTCAAGTGTTATTCTTAAAAGATTTCAAGTATTTGGGCTTATAATATGTTTCTGATTCTGAAGTGTCAAAACCAGCAAGGGGGAAGGAGACACACATCTAAACACAAAGTGATTAAACTTGACGAACTTAATTCTTCTAAGTGATTGAAGATATCCCGGGAAGACAAATGTCATGACCGCAGAGAAACTCAAGGTTTTACTCATCAAGGCTTTTAGTGTTATTATTCCAACGACGTGGGGGAAGTGATGTAAGAGAAAGTTTCTGAAGATAAAAAGAGGTACACAAGTGTGTGATGATTTCGATGTTATCGCAATCATCAGGGGAGAGAGAATTATGTACATTGGGGGCGCTCAGCTGTCTCACTTGAGGGCTTAATCAGTGATTCAGAGATATAATCACTTATTCCGGAATTGACATCCGCAGAGATTGTCATCCGCAGAGATAATCAGTGATTCGGCCTGCTTCTTCAATGTTATCGGTTATTCTCTCTTTGGGCATTCGGGTACTTCGGGTTCTTGATGTTAGGTCACTAGTTTTACAACACAAGCTTACTAGAAAGAGATAAAGGCGACTGAACAATATATCAAACACACACACACGTAAATATTGTAACCGGTTATGCGTAGAGTGTAGTGAAAGAAATAAATTGAACAACCAACCCTCAAGTGAGGGTTATACAAGAGTATTTATAGGCAAGGAGCTAGGGCAACACTCCCACTCCTTCCCTTTTCCTTATTGGACATGGGCCTAAGCTTATGGGCCTTCTACATAAGCTTGACCTTAAACAAACATAAAGGCCATAATAAGCTACCTATTACATATGAGTAACAAACACTTGAATTAAGGTTTAGGAGTGATTCTAAAAATCTCCCCCTCAAGTGTTGGTGATGAAAAACGGTGAAGGCGTTGATGTAATAGTAGCTTTGACGTCTTCTGACATTCTTCTTTCTTGTGAGAAGAATTGCCTTGATTCGAACAATCTCCCCAGTGTAGAGAGACAGTTGTCTTTGAACAGTTATGCTTTGACGTCATCTTTAACTTTGTTCTTTGATCATTGTTCTTTGTGATGAAAGTGATAGTATGTTGTAGTCTGCATCAATTCTGCCTCAGGTCTGCTTCGCTGCTCCAGTGTCTCCACGTCATTCTTCAACATGCTCGCATGCTCTTTAACGTTGGATAATAGTACTGATGAAGTTCTTTAAGTCTTTAACTTTGTAGATTCTTTGATTTGATGAAGAATCATTCTGACTTTTGTGTTGCTTGATGATAGAACTTCCATTAGTGATGATGTTGGCGTGAGCATGAGAAGAATCTGCACGATCATTCCGCTCCGGAGCTTCCATAAGAAGAAAACATGAAAACGGTTAGTAATAAGCGGATTCTGGCACTTACAAGTTTGAACTTCGAGAGTGTTAACAACATAGTGTGAAAACACAACTCTAATTCTCACAAAGACCGTTCCTGAACTGGAGTCCCACAAGTGAGATAACGCGATGTACCGATGTACATCTACAGTTCAGATGAGTCGCTGAGGTACACCAAAGCATCACCTCACGACTGTAGACCGTTTGAGACACACTAAGCGTAATCCATGGGGAGTTACCGAAGTGACCTGCTGTCAGGGCTGTTTGATGTTGACCCTGGCAGGAGTTTCCATTCAATCACTGAGGATCACAGTTGTGAACCTCTCATAAATGTTCTCGACAGATTGCTAAGATCTGTGAAGGACTCGATAACGTACCACTGATGTTCTTATTGTTGAACATCAAGTGATGAAATGTTAAGTGTACCTAAGAGATCTTTTGATGAATCTCGTGGCTCTAGACTCAATAATGCGTTTTGGTTTTTCCTGAGCGGAGACTAGGGAGAGGGTCTCCTTCTTCAATACCAGCGATCTCTAAGAGAAAGCCAATAGTTTACGTAGGGTTCCCTGTGAGAATGAAACAAGCTTCTTTTGAGAGAAACTTGAGTGGCTAAGAAGGTTTAGTGCATGCGTCACTGGGTCCATGACGACTTTTAATCTTCAATACCGGTGTCACTAAGTGACAACCAGTAGCATATGAATTGAACCCGGTGTCTGCCCTAAGTTGAATAATTTGGAGGGCTATTTCTTTTCACCCTTTTCTTTGCATTTCTTTTTAATTCTTCAACTCCTTCTTTCTCCGATTCTCATTTTCTCCTTTTTATAATCATACCTAAGGACTTCTAAGTACTAACTATTTGTGATGTCCTTGGGTAGATCCTGTTGAAAACACTCAGACCTTGACAGATCTTAAGCACTCGTGGATCGTTAGTGTTGCATATGTAATCATAAGCAAACTAATAGACAGTCTCTAACACTTGTATTCTAAAGCGGAAAGTAAACACAAGATGTTATTACTAAGAACACTTAGATCCTCTATGGATCTTTTTATTCACTGAAACTCTATGTTTCAGATGAGTTCACTATTACAAACTATATGGTTCCTTTTATAGACAAGGAACCCTAATACTATTACAACTCAATCGTCTAAACATCTTTGCATGCATTAAAAGACTAAAAAGATAAACAAATATAGAGTAGTCTAATAATACTGCCCATGTAACCTTGGGCCTTACAAGAATATGGAGAGTTAGCATTTAATTCATCTGCGCATGCTGATCCTAGTCAGCTTTCACCCTTCAGCAGTAACACATCAACGTTTGTACTCTTCAGTAGAATTGCATCTTCAGCAGATTCTGCTTCTCCTTCGGCAGAAACCTTCGGCAGTAATGTCGGCAGAAATTCTACTTCACATAATTCCCAACAATCCTCCCCTAAACTGGAATTTGACTTGGTTAAGTTCCAGTTTCCTGACCTTGAAAGATCTTCTGAGACTTCAGTACTAGAGGATTGTTTTCTCAGATCAATAGCAAAGAACCAGTAATAATGTCATCTCTATGATGATCAAAATTTGAAACGCCAGGTCTTTGCAGCAACAAATGACATAATGTACATCAATACTTATCAGTTGCATACTATTCTCATCACATCCAGGTGTGGTCACACCTGAGAGAGGTGAATCATTGAAAATAATGGTTTTGTTGTCTCTTTACCAATAGCCATTACTACTGGAGTAGCCAAATGTTTAAGTTCGAAAACTATGGTACACTGATAACCATCTGATTTATAGGCAAACCAGAAACCATATAAACGGATTTGATGTGTCTTTACCTGTAGCCGTTTGCTCAGGACTAGTCAATTCTTAGAATTAGTGAATTGATAACCAAATATGGAGATAGTTGTCTTTACCACAATCCATATACTTGTGGGCTAGTCAATTCTTGGATTCCAACAAGGAATAGATCATGGTGAATTGATGACCATACAACACTTAGCAATTAAGCATGGGTGGTTGCAGACCCTATGATTTTGAGCAAACCATTACAGCTATCAACAGATTTGACATGTCTTTACCAAAGCTGTACCCTTTGGACTAGCTAACTCTTTGATACACACAAGGTATATCTGGTGAGTTAAAAACCATCAAAAATACAACACACCTGCAAAAGAAAGTTTTTTTTATTTTTATTTTATTTTTATTTTTTTTAACTAAGAAACTAACAGACAAACAAACCCTTGAGGCATATGCCTCCCCTGAGGCCTATGCCTCCCCTTAAACTTTGCAGTTTAGGGGTTAAGCATCCCAATATTGACCACAAGGTGTTGAAACCTTGGTCCATCAAAAGCTTTAGTTAACAGATCAGCCACATTATCATCGGTGTGAATTTTAGCCACATTTATCAAATGTTTTTCATATGCATCTCTTATAAAGTGGTGTCTGATTTCAATATGTTTGGTTCTACTGTGAAACACTGGGTTTTTGACAATGCATATGGTACTCTGATTATCAATAAAAAGAGTTGTGTTCATGAAATTATACCCATAGTCCAACAATTGGTTTTGAATCTAAAGCACCTGTCCACAGCAGTTTGCAGCAGCAACATACTCTGCTTCAGTAGTAGAGGTAGCAACAATGGTTTGTTTCTTGCACTGCCAAGAAATCAGTCTCTTTCCAAGGAATTGACAGCCTCCAGTTGTGGATCTCCTATCCAGATTTGCACCAGCATAATCACTGTCACTATATGCTTCCAACTTGAAAGGAGACTCTTTTGGGTACCAAAGGCCCAAGTGTGGTTGGCCTTTGAGATACTTAAAGATCTTCTTGACTGCATTGAGATGGGAAGTAAGTGGAGTGACTTGATGTCGAGAGCACACACTTACAGCAAAGGTAATATCAGGCCTTGAAGCTGTCAGATACATTAATGAACCAATCATCGATCTGTATAAGTGAACATTCACAGGTAGATCTGGATCATTGTTGGCTTTGGTTTTTGGAGCTTCATAAGGTGTGGTGGCAGTCCTGACACCTTCCATGCCGAATTTCTTCAACATGTCCCTCACATATTTATCCTGACTGATAAATATCCCATCCTGTTTCTGCTGAACTTGGAGACCTAAAAAGAAAGTAAGCTCTCCCATAGCACTCATCTGAAATTCACCCTTCATCAGATCCTCGAATTCCCTACACCAAGCTTCTTTAGTGGATCCGAAAATGATGTCATCCACATACACTTGCACAAGTATGATGTCTGTTAAGTTCTTCTTCAGAAAAAGAGTCTTATCAATGGCACCTCTTCTGTAGCCATGCTTCAGCATAAATGATGAAAGCCTAGCATACCATGCCCTTGGTGCTTGATGAAGTCCATAGAGAGCTTTAACGACTCTGTAGACATGATTAGGATGATCTGGGTCTTCAAATCCTTTTGGTTGTGTGACATAAACTTCCTCTTCAATCTCACCATAAGGAAACGCACCTTTAACATCCATCTGATATAGCATGAAGCCCATGTATGATGCATATGCCAAGAAAATTCGAATGGCCTCTACTCTTGCAACAGGTGCAAACACTTCATCATAATCAATCCCTTCTTCTTGCCTGTAACCTTGAGCGACCAATCTTGCTTTGTTTTTAATAACCACACCCCTTGCATCTCTTTTGTTCTTCAGAATCCATTTAGTTCCAATGGCATATTTGCCATCTGGTAATGGTACCAAGATCCAAACTTGTTGGTTCTGAAACTGTTGCATTTCATCTTGCATTTCCTCAATCCAACTTGAGTCTTCAAGAGCTTGAGTGACACTAGTTGGCTCTACTTGAGAAAGAAAACACGCAAACAGACAATGCTTGTAGTCTGTGTGATTGTCTCTTTGCTGATTGGAGACATACGAGAGAAAAGCAACCTGTCCAAATTTAGGACTAGAGATAGCCCTTCAAGTTCTAACAGGAGCTAGAACGTCACCAATAATATTGGATTGAGGGTGAGTGATGTTGATTCTTTGAGTAGCAGTGGGGTTGACATCAATGGTTGGTTCAAGGTTAGACACAGTTGGTACAAACGATGTGTCATAGGAAGGTGAGGTGAAAATTCCAGATTTGGGTTGATGATTTCCGAGATCTGAAGGACTTGGAAAACGAGTATACGGGTCACCAAAGTCTGTGGACACTTTAGCAGGAATAGGAGTAGTAATAGACGTGCTTTCAGCAGATTTGGTGACAATGGGAGAGACTGCATCAGTGTCAGCAGAAACATGGTTTCCACTGACAGCCTCATTTGCAAGTTCCCCATCCACCTTCTCAGCCTCAAGCTTAGCTGCAAACTCTTGAGTCTGAAGCCTAGCAAGGTCCTCAGCATAGTGTGATTCATCATCACTCTCAGCTGAATTATCTCTTGAAGAGTTGCCTGCAACAATGTTAGGGGAGAAAGAAGGCACAAGAATAGGTTGTTCATCATCTTCAAATTCACTTCCAGAGTCAGCATCCAAGGTACCTGCATTGTTAGTGGGAGTTTCTTGAGAGCCTGCACTTTGGTTAGCCATGTGTCTAGTATAACCTAGATAGTCAGTTAGGTAGTCAAGATCAAAAGACCACACATGACCCTGTCCTTGAACATTGGGCTTATCTTCTAGGTATCTGAGGTTCAAAGTCTCCTCTATCTTCTTGGCAGATAAGTTGTACACTCTGTAAGCCTTGCTATTAGCCGAATAACCCACAATATAACCATCATCAGCCTTTTCATCAAACTTCCCCAAAGGATCACTTGTGTTTAGAATGGTCACTTGACAACCAAAAGGTTTGAGGTAATGAATGACTGGAACCTTCCCAAAGAGAAGTTCATATGGTGTTTTGAGGTGAGGTCTAGTTATGGAGACTCTGTTAAGCACATAGCAAGCTGTGCCAACAGCTTCAGTCCAGAACATAGTGGGCAATTTAGAGTCTGCAAGCATTGATCTCGCAGCCTCTATCAAGGTCCTATTCTTTCTTTCAGCCACCCCATTTTGTTGCGGGGTTCTTGGATTGCTATAGTCTCTCTTAATCCCTTTAGACCTACAGAGTTCTATTATAATGGCATTCTTGAACTCTGTCCCATTATCACACCAAATTCCCTTAACCTTCTTGTTCAACTGATTTTCAACGAGGGTGATGAAGTCTTTCAGCACTGGAGTAGTTTCATCTTTAGTCCTTAGAAAGAACACCCAACAAAATCTGCTATATCCATCAGTGATGACCAAACAATAGAACTTGTGATCAATGCTTCTGACTTGAGTTGGACCAAAAAGATCCATATGTAACAGCTGAAGAGGCTCAGAGATGATGCTCACTGCAGTGACAGCTTTGTAGGATGCTCTGTGTTGCTTCCCTTTGTTGCATGTGATAAGGTTTTAAAAGGTACCATTTTGAGGGGTCGTTTAAGTCCTTATTTGATCACTTTTGTATCCGTTATTGCTTAATATCGTTCCTTTTCACTTTTTAGGTCTCGTGAAGGCAAAATGCTGGAATGACACTTATTTGGACAGAAAGGCGCGAATATATGAAGAAAATGGCCAAAGTCGAAATCGAGACACTCACAGTTGCTGAATGTAGAAGGCGACGGCGTCAGGTGCTATTTGCGACGCCGTCGGAGAATTATTGTGACGGGACAGAACTCAAAACTCGTATTTTCAAGAGACGGCGTCTAGTGGTGAAAGAGTAGGCCGTCGCTACTCAGACGGCCTAGATGCAATCCAGACGACGTTAGAAGCTGAAGAGGACGGCGTCACGGACATAAGGTGACGCCGTCGCAAGGTTAACGTGGCCAAGACGAAACCCTAATGGCGGCGACACGACGGCGTCACTAAACATAAGGTGACGCCGTCGCAATTGTAATCTTATATATAGAATCCGAATTTTTCAGTCTTTATGTGGAGAGTCTTTGGAGTAAAAACCTAAAACCGAACCTAAGGTGTCTTGTACAGTATTTTAGGGTTTTTAACCCTATCTTACACCAAGATAAGTCTTTGCTTCATTAATTCAATTATGTCTTTGATTATTTGTGTGTATGCTTGCATGTTCTCCATGTCCGGCTAATTTATTTGTGTGTTTGCTTAGGAAGTATGAAACTTAATTATTGAATAATGATTGGTGGTTTCTTATCTTAGTTGATTTATGATCTAGTAATGCGATAGGTCATCCGTTGTGCATTTAATGCTTGATTCATCTTTGTGAACCTTAGAGTATAATTACCTGAGTGATTGTAGGCTAAAACATCCGAAGAGCGCCTTAGAGTAGGAGTCTATAATCTCTAGTGGGTTTGTAGACAAGACCCTTTGGTAAGTTCAAAGAGTTAGGGAGAAACGCATACCCTACAACTTTAGACACACAACGCAACTAGGAATAAGACGTGACACTCAACCATCAATAGGAGATAATTAAGGAGTAATACAAACTAAGTAAACACATCTTTAAACTATCATACGAGCACACATTAATTAGACATAGACTCCCACAACCTTAGTTTAGATAATTAGATAATAGTAGAGTAATCGGTAGAAATACCAACCCCCCAAATCCAATACCCGAGATTCGTACCTTTCCATTTTCATAAAATATAAAAAGATAAAAAATAATCTTCCTCAACCTTAACCTTAGCGTAGTAACTCCCTACTAGCATTCCTATTCCCCTAGAGAACGATATCAATACCCGTGGCTTACCCTAATTACTACACTACAACGATTAGGTTCACTGCCTAGGGTGTTATAAAACTTGCTCGAAGAAAAGGAAGTTCCTTTGACCCCGAACGACGCGTGTAGCGTTATCAGCATGCAACACAATTATGATCATTGGAGAACAGTTTGGTGGGAAGACCTTCGACAAGACCTCTTTTGGAGAGAGTGTTTATAGTTTTGAAATTCACATGAGCCATTCTCCTATGCCATTTATTGGACTCATCCAATGATGCTTTAGCCAGCAGACAAGTGAGGTCACCTTCAGGGTGAACTTCATTGAGATTGAATGTGTATAGATTGTGAGTTCGAGGGACTCTCAGCAGAATTGAAGAATCCTCTGGAAGCTTGAACTCTTTAGAAAGCACAAGACATTCATTTTCAGAAAAGAGTACCTTGTTCTTGGTGTCACAAATTTGTGAGACTGAGAACAAGTTGAAGTTCTGAAGTTCCCTAACATAGTACACATTCTCAAAGTTCAGTAGAGGTGTCTTGATGGTGCCTTTCCCAGTAATTCTACCATCACTTCCACCAAAGGTCACATTCCCTTCTTCTTCAATAGGAACAAAATTGTGCATCATATCTCTATTACCAGACATACTTCTTGAACAGCCACTATCAACAATACCAATATCTTTATGCTTAAGGGGATGATCCTACAGAAACAAACATATATACAAAGGAATGTCAGTATACCGAGGAGGCTCAAGTCATTGCTGACTTGAACCTGCCTTATGGATCATTAGATTTAGGTTTAGCAAAAGAGTAAGATCCACCATTGTTCTTGGGTTTCCATTGATATTTAGGTCTTTTATTATTCCAAGAACAACCTGCTGAGGGCTTGACAGTAGTGCCCCAACATCCTTTCCCATTTTTCATAGAGTCAACATATGCAGGCCAATAACCATGTTTAAAGTATGGGCTAGTGGGTTGCACATAGGGTCTATCGTGAGACCTCCTCCAAGAAGAGTTAGTATAAGTAGCTTGAGGGACATAAGGTGGAATTTTCTTAACATTGGTCCACAATGGTCTAGGTTTCTGCTGAGGAGCACATGCACCCAATCTTTGCTCATAAAAATCACAATCCTTAATTAAATGAAGTTTACTTCCACAAACAAAACAAGTCTTCCTTTTGGAAGATGTTTTCAACAAAGACGGTGTTCGATTACAGGAAGAAGTACTTAAACAAGAAACTTTAAAGGAATTGTTTTTAACAGACAAATTATTCAAAGATTTAAAAGACAAGTCTTCAGAGGGAACAGGCTTGGAAGTAGATTCCTCAGCAGCTATCCTAGAAGGCTTGTAGATAGTCTTGGGTGCAGGCTTAGGAGTAGGCTCAGGTGTGGGCTCAGGTGAGGACTTGGGAAGGTCTGACTTATCATTTGAATCACAGCTGGCATAAGAAGCAGACCCTTGATCCGATGAATTGTCACTGTCAGAGCAAGAGACAAAGTCATTAGATGAGGCATCGGGGTTTGGTAAGTCTTTTGATTTTTTGCCATACAGATGGTGTGATCCATTAAAGTCAACAGTAATAGACAAGTCAATGGGCATGAATTCACCTCTAATGGGTCCAGGGACAACATGTAAATCACCTTCCTTTCTATAGTGTTCTAAGCCTGCAGGTGTAGATTTACGCCCATCATACTTAGCTTCTGGACCTACATATTTTTGAAAGCCTATACCTATCCTTGAGGTCTGAGATTGACTACTATATATTTCATTAGCTAAGTTGAAACCTGCTTTTTGCAAACTGTTATGTCTAGCTATTTCCTCTGCAAGTTTCTCTTTAAGCTCTAGATTCTCAGCAATAGTGTCATCTTTTTCTTTTTCAGTGCGTTTAAGGTTAATATTAGCAATATCTAGATCAAATTGCAGCACCTTAATCTTTTCTTCATAAGCTATCTGGTTCTTTTGAAACCAAACCTTTTGTCTTTCTAATGTTTTTAACGAGAGTTTATAAGCTTCATTATCAACATAGCATGCATTGTACTTAGGTTTCATAGTATCATAAGCTTCTTTCAGTTCATTGTATCTTTCACTACAACCAAATATACAGTTGTGTACCTGAGAAAGACCCATGAAGGCAAACTGATCATGCCTATCTTCTGAAGTGCACCTTGCCAGCAATCCTAGCTTCTCTGTATCAGCAGCTTCCTCAGTTACAGGTTCATGAGCAGCCCAGTTGACCTGTTCATCCATGGTGACTAGAGCTGCAGAAGTGCTAGCTCCCTTCTGATTCTGCTGATATGAGTGATAGCTATCCCCCTCTCCACTCTTCCTGTCTTTGCACTCCCTTGAGAAGTGACCCATCTGATGACAAGAGAAGCACTTGACCTTTCTCCTGTCAAAACGAGCTGGATCCTTTCCCTTGAACCCAAACTTCCTTCCAGCCTTCTCTTCAAACCTCTTGATATCCACTGAAAGCATGGCCACCTGCCATTTTAGCTTCATCTCCTCCATATCAAGTGGGTCCACCTGATCAAAGTCTTCATATACCAGATGCTGCTGAGAATCATAATCTGCAACAAAAGAATGAAGAACATCCTCCAATATACTGCCAGCTTTGGCTTGAGGATGTGAAGGAGTGGGACGATAGGATGATGATGGCAAGTAAGATGGACTTGAAGTATGCATCATCATATTCGAGTGGGATGTCCCAACAAAGGCTGAATGACCAGAAGATGGTGCACGGTAGGGAGATCTGACATCAGGTTCTAGAGATCTGAGTTTATTGTATAGCTCATCAAAGGTGAGCATGTCCAGCCCACCTTTAGCCTTAAGGGCTATACTCACATGTAACCATGATGGAGGCAAAGATCTTAGGAACTTAGAGTTGCAATCATCATTGTCAGGCTTAGCATTCAGCTGATTCAACTGACTCAGAATATTGTGAAACCTGTCATATCCCTTGTGGATACCTTCTTCCTCAGAGATGTTGAACTCTTGGAAGTGTTGTCTCAGCATAGACTTCCTCATCCTCCTGGACTCTTCATTCCCACCAAACCTTGCTTTCAGAGCCATCCAGATATCCTTTGCATCAACCATGTGATGAAAATCACCCAAGTGATCTTCAGGAATAGATTGAAGGAGGATGGTTCTAACCTTATGCTCTCTTTGAACTGCCAGAATCTCTTCAGCAGTTTTGGGAGGAGCAATAGTAAACTTACCATCTAGATCTGGGATGGTCTTCTTCAGACTGTTGCCATTCTTCACAATCTCCCACAGATTCCAATCAATATTGGAGATCCAGTTTTGCATCTTCATGGTCCATAGATCATACTCCTCTTTCTTTATGTAAGGAAACTTACCATTACTGTTGGATAGACTCAGTTGCTGCATAGAGGTGGTGTTGTGTTTGATGTTGTTGGTGGTGACTTCTGATTCATCATCAGTTCCAGGCATTGTAAATAAGCTTTTGGTTGTATGGGGGTGAGGTAAATAAGGTTCTCAGTATCGTAGAGACTCTCCCGAGGCTCTGATACCAATTGTTGAAAACACTCAGACCTTGACAGATCTTAAGCACTCGTGGATCGTTAGTGTTGCATATGTAATCATAAGCAAACTAATAGACAGTCTCTAACACTTGTATTCTAAAGCGGAAAGTAAACACAAGATGTTATTACTAAGAACACTTAGATCCTCTATGGATCTTTTTATTCACTGAAACTCTATGTTTCAGATGAGTTCACTATTACAAACTATATGGTTCCTTTTGTAGACAAGGAACCCTAATACTATTACAACTCAATCGTCTAAACATCTTTGCATGCATTAAAAGACTAAAAAGATAAACAAATATAGAGTAGTCTAATAATACTGCCCATGCAACCTTGGGCCTTACAAGAATATGGAGAGTTAGCATTTAATTCATCTGCGCATGCTGATCCTAGTCAGCTTTCACCCTTCAGCAGTAACACAGCAACGTTTGTACTCTTCAGTAGAATTGCATCTTCAGCAGATTCTGCTTCTCCTTCGGCAGAAACCTTCGGCAGTAATGTCGGCAGAAATTCTACTTCACATAATTCCCAACAGATCTCTCTGGCTCTGGCGGATCATAGGACGGTTATTCCTAACCTTAATCACCTTATAACTCCATTGCCATAAAACCATTTTTCATGAAAAATCTCTCGAAGCATTTGTGAATGAAAAACATGTTTGAACACTTCAAGAGTTTTAGATTTTCAGAAATACTCCCCCTCCACATGTGCTAAAGAGTTTTTACGGAAATCTGCACAGTGAGGAAAGAGCGCGCACTTTATGAATTGATCAACTCAAGATAGACAATCCCCCGCGAGACACGGTTACGTTACATAGTTAAAGAGTTGCATTGTCAGCTTTTAGGTGACAACTAGCTCTAATAACTACCTTGAAGGTATGGACAAACCTCAAAGGGTTGTCAAACCCGTCAAAGTTCATGTCTATCAAGAGCTTCTCGAATAGGTAAAATTTACTTAGATAAGTCTTTGGAAGACAAATATTTTCAATGTAAGACTGTTCAGATCCCGTCAATTCATGGGTTAAGTCTTTTCACATGATGATTCAATAGCAATATCACAACATATTTCTTATCACAAAATTTTCTCCCCCTCAAAAATGGCATATATAAATGTTATTTTTGAAAAGTTGAGAATAAATATGACCATTTCGAGTGTTGCGGGAAGATGACCACTATGAAAAATTTGTGAACAAAGTTATAATTCAAATACTCCCCCTCAACAAGTGATATAAACGGTTGAGGTTTTGAAAATCTTACGGGGAAGTACTTGTTCTTTTGAGCAAAACCATGAAAAATGAAAGGTTTGATAGGTTTTACTCAAAAGTAAGAAGCTTTCGCTCCTTTTATAAGGATTGTGGCACTGAAGCGTACCACAGGGTCCTTTCTTGACAATTACGGGTTGTACACTGTTATGTGTGCACAAGCCATAAACATATATAATCACACATCCAAATTTATAATGAAAGAAGCAGTTCAAGGGGTACCAGGAAGTCCAGTGATGTTGCCAGGAGTACGAACAGGGCGTTGATAGCCGGTGATGTTAATCCTGGGTCGACCACCAACAAAGCTTTCCAATGTTCTGAACTGATCCCTTCTATACAACCTTTCATCAATAATTTTGATGATCCTCCTCACATCCCTTCGATCCTGAGAATTCCATCGCTTAGGAGACCCAATCTTTTGACGTATATCCTTCAACCTATAAGCCAATCCGTTCCTACACGCCATTAAGCAATTTCGTTGAAGTTCACTGCGGTAAACGACGCCGAATGGTTTGCTGATGAGTGTATATTGTGAGAGCTGGTTGATGTCGGAAAGATCAAGCTGAGGTGGAGTGAAGTTGACACGGGTCTGATATGATTCAACTGCGAGCTGGAGATCTTCTACACGTTCTTTGATGACTATGCGTCTGATGAAGATGAGCAGTGACTTAATGAATTCACGTTGTACTTCAGTTGAAAATTGCCTCATGCGACCCTGTACTTTGGCAAGGTACATGTCTTCAATGTCGTTGATAGACAAATTCTCAAAGTCAGCTTCAGAGAATGCATAATCCCGTTCATCTTGCCTTTTGACCACAATCTTCTTGAGAAAAGTGTAGTCCCATTTGGTCGAAAGATCAACGTGTTTGATGGCAACGATATCCTTAGTACTGAACACTGCATGTTGAGACTTCTGAACCTAGCAGCTTCTGTAGTAGATTCTTTGGCGTTCTGGCCAATGATGAATCCCGTACATTGCATCTCGGTCGTATGCTTCCACTTTGTTGGAGAACAAGTGATTAGCTCTTTCCTCGATAGCTATGCAGTTTGAGTATATGGCTGCTGGGAATGGAAGTGTCAGAGATGTAGCGTATTTCCTTGAGTCATCGCCACCGTGTAGAAGAAATTCCAAGTCTTTGTTGAAGAAATATCTGAATGGAATCCTAGGTGCATCTGGTTGGCCAATTGTTGGTAGAGGTTTAGACTAGTCGGTGTAATATGGAGGGTTATCCCGTTTGGTGAAGTCGATGTTTGCTTCTGGGTTGAGCCAATCCAAGTTGTTAGACATAGCTCGAGCAATGTTTTCAAGGTGATATTCGACCTCGATGGCACTTTCCGAGCTATCTTTTAACAGTTGAAAAGCTTCATTCTTAATTCGCCTCAACTCAGATTTCGTCATCTTCTTTACTCGGAATTTTTCTTGCAGTATCTTAGCATGCTCCAATGTATTACCGTCTACCAGATCTTGACCTTCAGCAGGGTAGGGAGTTGAGTTAACAAGTGTAGAGAACCATTCAAATTCTTCTGTTTTATCGTCATCTAGCCATGATACGACGTCAACCATGGGCGCCTTCTTCTTCTTTTGTTTAGACCTAGATGAGGATTCTGGTTTCTGAACTTGTTTGGGAGAGGTGGGTTGTTGTAGGGGCTCACGGACTTCCTCATCGTCACCACCCGTATACTCAAAGTGATCACCAGTTTTCTGAGTCTCGGGTGGTAATTCAGAAGAATCACGAGGTTTTTCAGCAGAAGAACGAGGAGGTGACCTTTGTTGTGCTGGAGTCCGTTTGGGTGGAGGTGGCATTGATGAAGATTCACCAGACTTCTTCGGGCGTTTAGGTGCAAAGTCTTTGTCCTTATCATCGTCGTCTCTTGGTCGTTTTGGTTGAGTTGCTGATTCTTTGCATGAAGACTTGAGTTGATAGTCTAATAGAGTCTCAAAAAACTTAGCTTCATCCGAAGTGAAGGATCCAGCTCTTTTTGACATTTGCATCACCAATTTAGCGATTAACTCAGTTTCAGGAAGGTCAGATTCTTTGCTCATAATATTTTTAACCAATGCAACGATGTTTGGAGTAAGTTGTCTGGAGAATACTTCTCGAGTCACACCGGGGACAGTATCGAGAAGAAACTTGTGAGTATATTCTCTTGCTGTCTTTTCCAATTCCTTTTGGAAATCTCCACTGATAAACTTCTGGATTTGTTCCCATTCTGTCAACAATTCATTTATCCCGTTTTGAAGAAGGTTGATTCTGTCAGCAAGTTGATTCAGCTTTTTGTTGGTAACATCCTTCTTCCGTACTTGCTTGACAGCCTTAACAATCCTTGTTTTAGCCCGAGATAACCAAGAGTCTGTTGGTTTCTTCACAGATTTGGATGATGATTTGGTTGATCTTTTTGACGGTGGTGGTGAAGAGTGAGAGGATGAGTCTGATGATGATGAGATGTGAGGAGATTCAGGGTCCTTTGGTGGTTCAGAAGTTTCCTCCTTAGACCGTACGGGGACTGTTAAGAAGAAACTTTTCATAATCAACATCTTCATCGTTTCCAGACTTAGCTTCTTCATCAGCTTTATATTTCTCAGAGTTCTCCTTTTCTGGTTCCTCAATGTTATAATCAATAGATTCCTCCACAAGCTTTTGCTGTTGCACAAGAGTGGTAGCACCAGTTCCCTTATCGGGTCGATTAACCGCATCAGGATCTGGTGAAGAGTGGACACCACCACTCGACCCTCCGGGGCCACGCATTTGATCTTGTTCAAATTCTTTAGCTTTTTGAAGGTGTCTAACGATTTTAAACTTCTTCTTGTATGATAAATCCAGTTGCTCTTCATTACTTTCAGAGCTTTCTTCATATGGCACAAGTACAGGAGTCTTCCCTTTGCCATGTTCAGCTATTGGACTAGGAGGTTTTGCTACTGAGGGAGGTGGTTCGGTTGCAGATTTAGAGTAGTGGACCTCCTCATCTGATTGTGTATCTTCAGAGCTTTCGTCCAGTAGCTTTCTTTGCAGTTCAGGCTTAGGTTCGATAATGGGAACGGCTTCCTTGGCAGGAACAGTCCTTTTTCTTGGAGGATTCCTTTTGGGATACTTCCTTTGACTCTCTGTGCTTACTGCACTTCCAGCACTTCCTCTTCTGGTTCTCCGAGTAGGTGTTCCAGAAGGCTTTTCTTCAAGATGACCAACTTTTCCTTCTCTTACTGCTACCCGATACCTTTTGTATGTTTCAAGCTTCTTGATTTCGTCAGTTAGTAGGTAATCAGGTAACACAGCACCCTGTTTCTTTGTTGACGATTCCTTGATTCTGACTGATAGGATAGGCTCAGTCAACATGTTGTGATTATCGGGGTCATTGAGCCTCTTGGGGATATCAGGATGAAGTCCAAGTGCTCTCTGGATCAACAGTTTTGTGTATCTGACATAGGGAATCTTTGAGCCAAGTTTTTTGAGAAACGTCATCATGTCATCCCATATCAGAGCTTCAATTTCGATGTCCTTCTTGTTGATTAATGACTAGAAGATTTGCAGTTCCATGAGCTTGGGATGCTCATAGCCACTGTCACGACCAGAGACCGATTTGGTGATGATGATGTAGAGGGTTCTCCACGGTTGAGGAATGTTCTTAAGCTCCACATGAGAGTGCTTAGTGATAATTCCTGAAGCTTCATCATAGCCAATATCAATCAGGAATTGAAGAACTGTCTCCTCAGTAGGTGTGGCAAAGAAGTCGGTTGGATCGATTTCAGGAATGAGAAGAATAGCCCGTAAGTCTGCATGAGTGATGGTGACTTGTTTGTGATTGAGCGTCACTGTTACTGCACTTTGACCTTTGATCCTCTGCATTGAGTTCCAGAACTGTTGCATGTAGATCTCCGGTACTGTAGCAGAGTGTGAGAGCATGTTCTGGTAGGGATGATTCTTTAGAATATCCACAACAATGAGACAAGAAGATTCTGAGCATGTGAGGGTTTCAAAGTCAACCCTAAGGTTGTTCTTTCCAATCTTTCTCGGATAGCCATTAGGGAAGATGTCAGCAATTGTGAGAACTTCTGGTGCATCCACATTCATTTGAGCAGCCATGTCATGATCTGAAATAACATTAGCCAGAAGAACCAGCATATCGAAAGACATAATGTTAAGTCAACATAAGGTTTTTATTGTCTAATTATTGAGTATACAGAGTCAATGATTGTTACGAGTCCAAAGTCACTTAATTGTCCAATAGTTCAATGACGTCGTGAGAAGTTTCATGAGTTAGTTAACTTTAAGTTTTAAAGTTTATGTTATCACATATTTAGCACAACATATTAAACGATTAAGTTTATTAGTGACATTATTGGTTTCGTGACGTTATGATTCATTTATTTACAAGTTTGCACGCGTAACAATTCATAACGAAGGTTTGATCAAGGCTTATGCGTAGGAATAATAGCTTATGCATAAACATGATAAGTATACGCGTAGACGCAAGCTTATGTGTAGGATCCTTACTTACGCGTAAGAAATGTTACGCGTAGGAAAAAGGGGACCTTATGCGTAGAGCTTACGCGTAGGCGTATAAAAACCTTACGCGTAAGGCTTACTCGTAAGAGTAGACCTTATGCGTAGAGTCACTGTTTACGCATATCCTTCACAGGATACGCGTAGTCCTATTGTAGAACCTTACGCGTAACAGTTACGCGTAAAATTTCTCTTACGCATAACTTTCTACGCGTAAGGTGATCCTTATGCGTAGAGTAACAAAGACCTTGATTCTGAGTTTTATGCGTAGCAAGCCTGAAATAGAATCATCATATCATCAATCTTAACATATATATTCATTTTAAAACAGATCATAGCATGAAAGCATATCAAACAGTTACGCGTAGAAAACCTTACGCGTAAGCCTAAAAAACCCTAATAGTTCAAGAATTACGCATAACAGTTCTAGCCATGAAAATTGCACCAAACGTTTTCTGGTAGGTCTTAGGTGTTGTGAGAGTCTAATAACCAAGTTTTAACATCCAACACGCGGTGAATCAAAAATACCCAAACCTAAGAACATTAAACCCTAAATTCCAATTTTTATTCAATTAGTGTTTCTGGGTTGTTATAGGGCCTGGAAATCATTAATTCAACATGATATAAACATCACACAACAATTTTTTGACCAAAAACAATCACATTTGAAAATACCCAAATCGACTCAAGAACCCTAATTTTGAAAAACCATCAATTCGTGTTTCTGGGTATGTTTAAGTGATAAAAATGTGTTCATTGATGTAAGAAAAGCATTTTGACACAGACATTTAAACCACAAACACACAATCTTGATCATGAGTTCATACGCTTATGCGTAGAACACAAAAACAAGATTATACAACGTTTTGACCATTGGATTCATGTAAAAATCAAAACCAATGTTTAAACACACGTTAAGATTATGAAACAACTTACAAAATGATGATCCAAAACACAGATTTGAAGAACGATTCTTAGGCGTAGGATGTTTTAGGTGTGAGTAATAAATGTGAAGGATAAGTTAGGTGGAAGGTGTTTTTTATTAAAAGTAACTTTAACATTTTGACAGTTTTGGTCCCTCCACCTTTTCCTTTTTCATACAAAGCCATTTAACTTCCATTTTGGTTACCAACCAAAGATTTTTAAGAAAGAAACTTGACGACACTCCCCCTCGACTTAAGAAAATAATGAAAGGTTATAAATTTTAGTCCGAGGAGTGTCATAAAACCAGAAATTTTACCATCATTGATAAAAAAAAACAACCGGGATAGGATAACATGCAAGTACACAGATATTTTGAAACAGTTAAGAATTTATTTTATCCCCCTCAACACTTGATCGAAAAAAATACTGAATTTTGAAAGATTTGAGTGTTGACGGAAGAGATGTACTTGACATGTTTAAAGAAAATTAGATAGAAGAATATTTTTGTTGTTTTATCAGGTTTAATATTTTTGTATTTTGTTTTTGAAAAATATTTACAAAAGATATTTTGGTATTTGACAGGTTTTTAAGACTGTTTTAGGAGGTCATCCAATTCCTCTTGAGTCAAACACCTCATACCAATCCGGTGGACCAACTCATTAAACCTAGCTGGAGGCAAGGCTTTGGTGAGGAGATCTGCCAGTTGGTATTCTGTACCCACGAAGTATAATTCAACTGTACCCTGTTCCACGTGGTCCTTGATGAAATGATAGCGAAGATCGATGTGCTTTGATTTCGAGTGCTGAACAGAGTTGCACGAGATCGAAATGGCACTCCGATTGTCATAGTACATCGGGATTCTGTCAAATACGTAACCATAGTCTTTGAGTTGTGTTCTCATCCATATGACTTGAGCACAACACGCGGACATGGCTACATATTCTGCTTCGGTTGATGACAGCGATGTACAATCCTGCTTCTTTGATTGCCAAGATACCAGTTTATCACCAAGAAATTGTAGTGCTCCTGAAGTACTTTTCCTTAAATCTAAGCATCCTGCGTGGTCAGCGTCTGAAAAAGCGATTAGTTCAAAACCAGAATCCTTCGGATACCAGATTCCCAAGTTAATGGTTCCCTTGATGTATCGGAGGATTCTTTTAGCCTCAGAGAGGTGGGTTTCAGTTAGTCGCGACTGATAACGGGAGCATAGATAAACGGCAAATACATTATCAGGTCTGCTAGCTGTTAGATACATGAGAGACCCAATAATACTTCGGTATTTGGTAGGGTCTACTAATTTCCCATGTAAATCAGCGTCTAGCTTCTTGGTATGAGTCATTGGTGTGGCATAAGTGTCACAGGTTTTCATTTCAAAATTGTTTAACAATTCAAGGGCATATTTGGACTGAATCAAGAAAATACCACGGGGTGATTGATGAACTTGCAGTCCTAGAAAGAACGTAAGTTCACCCATCATGGACATTTCAAAATTTTTCTTCATTAATTTTGCAAAAGCGATTGAGTACTTTTTATGTGTAGACCTAAAAATGATGTCATCCACGTAAATTTGAACAATTAAGATATGTGCCCCGTGATATTGTATAAAAAGAGTAGGGTCAACCGAACCTTTGGTGAAATTATTAGCAATGAGGAAAGATGATAGCTTATCGTACCATGCCCGAGGAGCTTGTTTGAGACCATAAAGAGCTTTGTTCAGTTTGTAGACATGGTTCGGGAACTCAGGATCAACGAATCCTTCTGGTTGGCTGACATAAACCGTTTCTTTCAGTTTTCCGTTGAGAAACGCAGTTTTGACATCCATCTGAAAGACCGTCATATTCATAAGAGCCGCGAACGCGAGAAATATCCGAACAGCCTCAAGACGAGCAACCGGAGCAAAAGATTCTTCAAAGTCTATTTCCTCTTCCTGACGATAACCCTTAGCAACTAGACGTGACTTGTTTCGGATTACGTTCCCTTCAGCATCCAATTTGTTTTTCCAAATCCATTTGAGACCAATGACGTAGACCCCTGTTGGTCTTTCAACCAGTTCCCATACTTCAAGACGTTTGAATTGGTTGAGTTCTTCTTGCATGGATTCAATCCAGTTGTCTTTTGTCATTGCGTCTTTAATGTTTTTAGGCTCAGATTGGCAGACAGTGAGTACATAAATGCAATGTTCACCATCTGTGTGAAGACGTTGTCTCGTAACGACTGGTTGATTCGGGTTGCCAATAATATTTGCCAGAGGATGGTCTTTTGTCCATCTATGTGTAGAGGGTTGATGTTGGTATACATTGTGCAGATTCTGAGGATTCAAATGGTTTGTTGATGATTTCGCGACATCAGGTGCAGCAGTGTCATTAGCAAACGGGTTAAAGAACGCATTTGGATCAAAATCTGCAGGTGGGGTACTTCATTAAGAATATCATCAGCTGGTTCATCATTGTTGGAAGCGGTTTGTTCAACTGTTGTGGTGGAGTCAACTGGTGGTGCTTCTTCAACAGTAGTTGTTGTAGCGGGTGTATCAGGTATAAGAGTATTATCAGGTTGAGCAGCGGAAACAGCGGATACACCGGGAGCACGTTCATCAATATCGTCACTGAACAGCGGAGCAAATAACCTTTCCATTTGTTGACGAGTGAGCTGGGGGCTTTGTTCAGCTGATGATGGGGGTTGAGGGAAGTTTAGGCTGTTGTGACCGGGTTCCAAGCTGTTATACTCAGAAGCCATTTCCGTAAGTTCATCAAAATGAGCATGAATCGTTTCCATAACCTGTTTTGTATGACGATTCCATATCCGGTAACCTTTAGAATTCTCACAATATCCAATAAAGACTCCAATGTCAGCTTTGGATTTGAGCTTTCCAAAATCATCACGATCATTATTTGGATAGCAAAGGGATCCAAATACATGAAAGTGTTTGAGATTCGGTTTATGGTTGTGGACAAGCTCGAAAGGTGTTTTGTTGTGGCGTTTTGTGATCATAGAACGGTTTTGAGTATAGCATGCAGTAGATACAGCTTCTGCCCACAAGTAATCTGGAAGTTTTGCATTGATTAACATTGTTCTTGCAGCTTCCACTAACGTTCGGTTTCGTCTTTCAACAACTCCGTTTTGTTCAGGTGTACGTGCAATAGATGTTTGATGCTGAATTCCCACTTTCTCATAGAATTCACGAAGGGTTTGGTTAACAAATTCAGTTCCTTTGTCTGTTCTGATTAGTCTGATGGTGTTGCGGAGCTGAACCTGTATTTTTGTGAGAAAGGTGATGATCATCTTTGGAGCTTGGTCTTTGCTTCGAAGAAAGTAGACCCAAGTCCATCATGAGTAGTCATCAACTATTACCAAAATGTAGCGTTTGCCATTAATCGTTTGCACGCGCATCGGGCCACATAAATCCATGTGAAGAAGATGAAGCACATGCTGACAGCTGTGTTCCACCTTTGAAGGAAAATGAGCACGAGTGTTTTTCCCTTGTTCACAGGCTGAGCAAAGGTGATCTTTAGAATACCGGAATTGTAGGAGACCTTCAACTAATTTGTGTCGAGCAAGATTGGTTATAGTTTGAAAGTTTAAATGTGAGAGACGACGGTGCCATAGCTAGGATTTTGTTGATGTTGCCTTTGAAAGTAAGCAGATGGGAGATGAAGCAACCATGTCTTGCATAGAGATAGTATAGAGACTAGAATTACGCGAGCCAGACATAAGGTCGTTCCCTTGTAGATCACGAATGAAACAAGTTTTCTCCCGGAAAGCAACCTCCAAATCTCCATCACAAAACTAACCTACTGAAAACAGATTGTGTCCGAGGCCTTCCACATAGTAAACCCTGCTAATTTCGATGTTCCCATTGATATAGTCTCCGTAGCCCATGATAGCTGCGAAGTGATCATTCCCGAATCTGACAGTGCCAATGAACTTTGCAATAAAGTTTGATAACAGTTTAAGGTTGCATGTCATGTGTCGGGAACATCCGCTATCAACAATCCAGAGAATGATCTGTATCACCTGCATTACACACAGAAGACACAGATGGAATAGAAGTAGATGTGGAACCTGAAATGTTAGAGGGTTCCGGAGCAGTGATAGTAGACATACACACATCAATAACTTTAGGCATCCATTTAAATCCTAGTGTGTTATATATCCATTTCTGCCATCTATAACTACTATTTGCTTTAGTCTTAGTGAATGCACTAGGTGGTACTACATTCTTAGGAGGTGAAACTGGAGCTACAGGGACAACAATGTTTGCCTTAGAATCTAAAGAAGGCGGTCTACCAAGCACAAACTTAGAATGATTAGTGGGCCTAGAGGTATTCCGATTCATAGGATTCCGTAAACGAGAGATTATAGCTTTAGCAACACATTTGTCATGACAATCAGAATTCATACTTTTACGACAAATAACACAAGGTGCATCAGACTGAATATCAAAAGTACTTAAAGGTTTAGCATTCGTTACATCACTATTTCTATTACATTTGCCAGACGCAATGTCTATAGTGAAAGCAACGTGAGTCTTATTCATAGTCCTAGGGTGTTCTTCTACTTTAGCATTCCTTATTGATCTTTTCTTAGGTCGCAACTTCCTATTCTTCGATTGAGTGCTCCTAGGCTGTGAAGTGCGGACGTTTGGAAAAGACGCAACTATTCCTGTTTCATTAGAAGGAAGCACGTTAGCAACTTGTGATTTGGAAGTAGGGATTCTAGGTTCAGGATTTCTAAGTGTTACTGGTGCTATTCTCTTAATGACGGTAGGCGGAAGTAGTTCATACTTTCCTAACATTTCTCGTAACTTAAAGATAGTGTGAATCAAATCTTGATTTTCAGAACGAATATTGCCAGCAAAATGCATGACTTCTCTAGTGTGTGCAAGATAGTGATCAAGTTCGTTGGATGCTTCATGACGAGTCTTATTGAGTAAATCAAATATGACACCATATTCCTTTTTAACTTTTACAATTTCTTGTTGCTTCAACAGATTTCTGTGCATCTTCTTGGAAGCATCATTCCCTCCAAATCTAGTCTTGAGAGCAGCCCATAGTTGTTTTGCATCCTTAGCATCATGGAATTTGAGTAGGTGACCATCAGGGATAGCAGACAATAGGATGTTGAGAGCCTTTTCTTGATTTCTTACAGTTGCTGCTGGTAAGACAACCTTGGGTGGTTTAGGTTGTCCAGGAATCTCTACTGGTTCTGCAACAACTTCATTACCATTGACAATTACATTCCATAGTGCATGGTCTGTAATGGCAATGTACTGCCTCATCTTTATGCTCCATAGATCGTATTCTCCCTTCTTAATAATAGGTATTCTGAGTGAGGTGATGGATGGGTGATTGGTGGCAAACCGTCAAGTTTATCACACAAGCTAACCACTTGTGAATGGTCAACCGTAATAAAATTCAAACTGTCTAAAACCAATGCAATTAAGATCAGAGGAGTATAGTGTTACCTCAGGTCGTTAAGTCCCACGGAGGATTAATGGTGTTTGAACAAATTCAGATGTCGAATGATCACTAAGGATAATGATCAGTAAGGATTTTAGAATATTTATACCTAAAGAAAAAGTTTTGTAAATTACAGGGGCTTAAATGCAAATTAAAGAAAATTAAAAGGCTAAATTATATTAAATAAATGCTATCACTATTTTTAAAATGATGTTTTTGTGATTTTTCTTGATTTATAAAACAAAATAACTTAAATAAACTATTTTAATTAAAACGTAAACCTAAATTACCTAAAAACGTGACCTAGAATGAAAACGCGCGTTATGTGTAAAAATTACGTGAGTGCGTAAGTAAAAATGTAAAATTTGTAAAATAAAAGTCCTACGAGTGTAAAAACTATTTTCTTACTTACTATATGACAAAAGAAAATTTTAGAAAAAAGATTTATATTTTTTTGACTTTTATATTTTTTTATTATGAATTAAATACTATTTTAGACTAATTAAATGATTAAAAATACTAAAACTATTTAGAAAATTCTGAAACTTTTTTATAAAATACTTTATAACAATACAAAGCTAAGAAAATTACAAAAGGTGTGAAAGCTTGTTTTAATAAGCTGTAAATAAGCTAATGAACTCGAATAAGCTAAATGGACAAAAAGGGGTTATATATTAAATATTGCAAAGTTAAACCAGTCAAAGACCCAAGGGCAACTGGTAGCGCGTGTGTGTGTGGTGAGCTGGGTGGCCAGGGTTCGAATCCCAGCAATGGAGTTTTTATTTTTATTTTCTTTTTGGATTTTTCTTTTACAAACTTACTAAATAACTAAATATAAACAACTTTTGAAAAGACAAACTTTTTAGAACTTAAAAATAAGCTAGAATGAAGCTGATTTAGCTTAACAGTACACTATATGAACTTTTTAAGACTAGGATTCTTCAAATTAAGCTAAAAGTTTGAAAATAAGCCAAGAGCTTATGGAAAGAGCTAAAATGGACTAAAAGAATTTTAATTAAGCTAAAGGAACTAGAAAAAGCTAAGGAAATAAGCTGTAAATTGAAAATAAGCAAATAAGCAAATCCAATCCTAACTGTGGCACAAGCAGGTCTGCAGGCTCCTTGATAGCCCAAACAAGCTTATCAGATAAGCTTGAAAAGCTAAAATAAGCTTTAATCCAACAAGTTGAGATGGTGGGGTTTCCAAAAAGCTAAAGCTCTCACTGTGGTGTTCACTGGTGAGCTTTTAATGAGCTTATGAAAAAGTCTATAAACACTGACTAATCATTGTACTAGATGAAATGGACAAAACTAAAAGCCACTAGCAGGCTTATCAAATAAGCTACAAAGTGAAAAATAAGCACTGTAACCTTGAGACAGCTAGGTGAGCTTCTCAAAAAGCTAAAGTGCACAAGCTAGACTTCTCTAATGAGCTCTGTGTGAGCTTGTGAAAGAGGGTAGCTTAACTGTGCACAGGGCATATTTTGACTTTTTAAGAAAATGAGCTAAGTTGACTAATATGAACTTTGGCTTGATTCTACTTAATGATTATGATATATTAAGCTGTAATAAGAATGATTTAAGCTAGAGTACCAAGTTTTAAGCTAATATGATGAATTTTATAACTTAAATCCTAACAGTGGACTAATAAGGAGAGATTAAAGGTAACTTTGACTTTTACTCTAACAAGCACTGGTTTTTATTGTCTATATGAGCTAATATGACCTATTGTGATAAGTAACAACCACAAACAACAACACAAACAACCTTAAATGCAGTTAATAAGGCAATTCCAAACAACCCTTATTGAGACTGTTTTGAGATTTTTCAAAGCTCAACACTGATTTAGACCATGCTATTGATTTATAACCTTGTATTATCATATAATGAAGCTAAATAAGCATTAAACAACAACACTAACAACATGAAACTAAGAAATTACACTTATGCTATTTTAACTGTCAAACTAAATTTTTTAACAACTACAAATTAAAAAGAACAAGCAACTGATTTTATTGTTTAATTATACTTAACTATAACTAAGAAACATACAAACACAAAGATTCAAGCTAATTAACACTTGAACAGTGAAATGCACAAAAATGGAACAAAGGCTTACAAGATGATTCCAAGTGAAAAATGAAAACCAAGGACTGAAAACATATCCTATAGCTTCCCAAGAAGCTCTAAACCCAAGGCCATCCAATATCAACCCTGCTCCAGCTTTCTCTCTTCTTCATTCTTGATTTTTATTTTTCACTAATTTTTTTGGTATTTTCTTGTATTTTTGAGTTTTATATCTAGAACTGATTTTAAGGGTTTCTAATAGCTTTTAGAAGCTATCTAGGAGCTTATGTTAGCTTATAAGTCCTTAACAACAACTAACAACAACATTAACATATTTTGAGAATTTGAACTAGGAAAATTGCATAAACTGAATATTGAACTGAAATTGGAAATTGCTTATTGAAAAAGGTTTATAATACACTGAGATTGCTAAACAAAGTACTTTAAAGCTGGAAATTACACTTGAAAGCTTAAACTAATTAAAACGTCTAAAGAAATTAAAAATTACACTAGATAGTTTGCTACATTGCTTCTAGCTTCTGTATATTGATCTTTTTCAGCTTCCTGTCGACCTCTGAATCATTCCCACCTATTTCCAGCCATTGGATCTTTCCAACTCATCAAATTCGCCATTTGTCAGTTTTGGCGCCAAAAAAGTCTTAAGCAGGTTTTGTTAATTAATGCAATTTGGAAGATGTGGAGGTGGAGGGGAGTGGGTAAACAGCTGTTAGGGGTGAGGTGGAAAGTTGAAAAGGTGGAAAAACCACCCCTGGTTTTAGTTTGCAGGCATAGGAGAGGAAGATGAACAGTGCTCCTGGTTTTGGCGGGTTTGACTTATTTTGACCGTTTTTATTAATAAGTGGGGGTTCACAATGGGGGGTCAAGTGGATAATGACAGGGGGTCTTTTTTATTGGTTGGGGTAAAAATACAAAAAGGGTCCAATTGGTTTTGGGTTATAACAAGGACCATTCATGTAATTTCTGTTTTATGAGGGACCAAAACTGCCATTTTTCCAAACTTATCACAAGGACCAAACTTGCCAATATTTAATAGTACAAGGACCACATTTGAATATTTTCAATTTTTAAATTTACCAAGGACTATTTTTGACATTTTTCAAAGTTGAGGGACCAAAGTTGTCATTTTGCAATTTTTAAACTTTGAAGGGTTTTTTTTGACAACTTTTGAATCCCATGGACCTTAAATGATATTTTTCTTAATTTTGATTTACCAGGGACTAGATTTGACAACTTTTGAAACTTGGGGGACTAAAACTGCCAATTATGCAAACTTGATACGTTTTTCATCTGATTTTGATATTTTTGCATTTAAAACACATAAAACACTTATTTGTGATATTTTTATCATTTTGATATATTTCTGAGTGTTTTCAGATGTTTTTGCAGTTTAAATGGTACAAAAATGATGAGTATTTAGACACTCATCAATGGGGGTGGTAAAGCTTCAGTCGACATCTTTAGGGTTTGTTATTAACTAGGTTTTAAGGGTTTCTTCTTAATCAGAGTTTCCACACAGACTCTGATACCACTTGTTGGATCGATGTATTCTAACCAAACTAACTTATATAGCTTGTAAGGACTTAGTAACCTCGGATAAATCCTAAGTTGCTAACAAAGAAACATTGAACTAACTCTATTAAGTATGTGGAATTTACTTAACAAAGCTAAGAAGAATTAACTTTAACTTTAACGATTATATTAAAACTCTGAATCTGCTTGTTATACAGATTCTTTAACAACTCTAAAACTCTAATATCGTATTCTCTAAAAACTCTAATAATGCACATACATCTAATGCCAATCTAGGGGTCCTTTTATAGGCTTAAGGATAACCCTAGTCGGTTTACAATTATAAATCTTGTACTTCAAGTAATACTAAACTTAAACTTAGAACATTCTCGAATTACAATATAATCCTTAACGATTTTGCATAGCAGTTCTTTGACCTTACAGTACTTTGATGATCAAGCAGTACTTTAACTTTCTTCTTTAACATTACTTTGACTTCAGTACTTTAACTCTTCAGCACTTTGACTTTATATATCCCAACAATCCTCCCCTAACTTGATATCTACTTGCTAGATTTCAAGTTCCTTTGTATATTTGACTTTAACATCTTTGTCTTCTAGGATTGTATCTTTATCTTCATATTTTGTCTTTGTAATCTCTGTGCTTGTATAATCATCATCAAAGTAGTCTTTATCAGTAATTCTTTTCAGCATCTATCAGCAAGCTCCATCTTTTCAGCAACATATGACAATTTGTACATCAGTTCATTTAAGTTTCATTCTATTCTCATCACTTCCAAATGTGTAAACTTCTGTGAGAGGTGAATCATTGAAATTTAATGGATTTTGATGTCTCTTTACCAAAGCCATTAACTCTGGAGTAGCCAAATGTTTAGGTGTGTAAGACCATGGTACATTGATAACCATATGATTTTTAGCAAATCATCAGCTATCAACAGATTTGATTTGTCTTTACCAAAAGCTGTACCCTTTTGGACTAGTTAGTTCTTGCAACCATGGTCAACGAATTACCATATAAATGGTTTTTCCATAGCCTTTACCACAAACCATTTTTATTGTGAGCTAGCCAACTCTTTACATTTGCTGATATGGTGAGTTGATTACCATACAACTTATTAGCAAGTTGTCAACTATATAACGGATTTAAGATATCTTTACCAGATCCGTTTGCTCATGGATTAGCCAGTTCTTTTGTTAAACATAGTGAACTGATAACCTATTGTTATAACCATCTCAAAAACCATTGTTGCTTTTAACTTTTGTTTCAAAATATTCTTTACTTAACAAAAGTTTTTCTTTCAAAAACATTTACTGGTTTATGCTGCAAGCAGTACTTTGATTAAAATACTGTTTGTTCAGCAGTACTTTGAATAAAGTACTGATTTTTTCAAAAATTTATACAATTATAAATCATACCAGTATTTATGCTTCATCATCAGCCAGAGTTGTCCATCTGATATATAATTCAATCACCATCAGGGATATTTCATTCTCTTCCTCAACTTCCATTCCATGATCCAACATTCTTCTCATGAGATCACTTGTCAAAGGATATCTTCTTTCAGCTAGCATGTGGATCATAGTTCCATCTTCCAATTCTAAAGCATGAACTCCTGATTCTTCAAAGAATCTCCAGCTTGTAATCTCCCAATTCTCTTGATTTTGCCAGAGTTCATCATTGCTTGTTTCCTCAGTTTCGAAGATAGTTGTCAGATCTCCTAGTAATACTAAGCCAACTCCACTTGATGGAATATGTTCAGAGTATTCTTGGACTAGTTGATATAATTGAAACAGATCTTCTCTATCAATAATATGCAGTATATCCCATAGTAAATTGAATACTCTGAAACTTTCATCCTCCCTATGGAACATCAAATAATCTCCATCTTTTGACTTTACAACTTCAAAAGTTATTATCTTTGTCTTCTTTACTGCAGCATCTTTGGATTTAGGATTCTCAAAATCTACAACTCTAATATAATTCCTCAGTTCATCAACTGTATCGGATCTTAACTCAATCTTCTTTGATTTCTGTTCAGCTTCAGTTGTTCTTTTTCTTTTTAAGCTTCTTTTAGTATCATCCTTCTTTTGCTTATCATTATCTTTAAAATCTTTAATACTATCAACTTGTTTTTGATAAGCTTCTCTTACCAATTCATACAACTGTTTCATCTCAAAATAATTCAGGTTCTGTAATCCTGTATACCCTTGACTTTTCAAATAAGCCATCATAGCATTTCTTTCTTTAGCCTTACTCATTGGTTTTTGTGGTATAACAGCTTCAGGTTTTTCCACTGGTTGAACAATTTCAGCATCAAACTTAGCCTGTAGCTCTCTAGCAGCTTCTTCATTCTTAGCCACTTTAATAGCTCTTAACTCTGCTAAAGATAACTTCTTTTTCTTCTTTGTTTCCACCAGTTTACCTTTACCTTTATCTTTTGGATCTAAGACTGGTTGAGAAGCTTGTGATTGTTCTTCAGTAACTCCTGGAATGCTAACACCCCTTGGTCTTGATAAGTTGTGCAATATCTCAGCTACAGTTTCATCATCACTTGCAGTGTGCGCTACTTTTGGTGTAACAACTTCCTCTTCTTGTAGAATTGTTGAAGGACCATCTTCTTCATCAAAATTCAAAGTTCTTGGTGTAATCAGTTCTTGTCTATGAGTTTCTTGAAGACAGTACTTTGATCAGCAGCACCTTGATCATAAGTACTTTAAACAACAGTTCTTTGAACTCCAGTTCTTTCAGACTCTGTACTTTCAATATTAACCTGTGCTTCAGTACTTTGAGGTTCATCTTCTTTTTCTTTAAAAAATTCAGCATCTTCTTTCAAATTTTCTTGCTCTAAATTCCTCCCTAATTGGACAGGAGATTGCTGGTGAACCTTTTTGCCTGTAGAAGTCTTCTTAAAAAGCTTTCGTTTCTTCTTTTCAGCCTTGACCCATAATCTGTGATGTTTGACTAAAGGCCAGACAGACCTCTTAAGTCTTCTAAACTTGGTCTTTAATTGTGCTATTTGTGCAGCTTGAGCCTCAGTTGTTTTCTTCAATCTGACTAGCTCCCTTGTCAGAACATAATTATCCAGTACTAATCCTTCAGGAGGTATAGTAGCTGCATCTCCTCCAGAGGATGATGAGGGAATAGGGATATCTGGTTCTGACTTAATAGGTGAAGCATCTTGAGAAGCAGTACCTTGAGTTGAAGCAGTACCTTCTCATGCATCACTAGCTGCAACCTCATCTCTAATTGCTTGAACAATTTCCATCATTGATGCAGTCAATGGAGTGTTCCTTCCAGTAAACAGATCACTCTTCCTAGCCATGAAGGTGAAAATCTTTGCCGGTTGTACCACAATTAGTAATAGACTCGAAGGCTTTGGTACATCTTGAAGTTGTTTATTAAAGAAGAGTTGAATAAATCTTGGATACATCAGCCAGCGTGATCCATGAGAGATGTGAGATAACATACCATCTAAAAACAGCCTTGAAAAATTGAAGATACGATTTGTAGCCAATCCCACCAAAGCGGATGCTAAATTAGATCCAAATTGATCCCATGAAGTACTTTTAGAACTGATACAATGAAGTAGAACATGAACCAAGTACTTCCAATGCGAACTAAATAAGGCCTTCTTGAATGTCGTTTCTGTTAAAGACCCTTCATATCTGATGTCGCGCAACGTATCCCAAAGAAGCTGTTTATCAAATCGAATAGCTCCTTCTGCATCATCAAATAATAAGTCTTCACGAATGGATGCTTCACTAATTTTCACAAGCCTTCAAGCGACTTTATCTTGTATATACGAATCATCATTCTCCATGTGAATCCTAGCAATAGCCTAAAACTGTTGAATCCAGGGCTCAATGACATCTGGTTCAACCAAAAGTACATAACTAATTGGAGACCTCGTGAGAAAATCAATGATGTCATGGAATGATACATTAGCTTCAGTTTTACCCAAATTCGCCACCATGTTGTGTTTAGAAACGGTGTTTCGGTTCGCCATTGATGGTTGTAAAAGTGATTGATTCGATGAATAAGTAATTGTGAGAGAGAGAAATATGGAAAAGATTGATAAGAATAAAGATGAGAGGGAAAATCGGAAAGTAGTTATTTATAGGTAGGATTTGAAAAATCACAGCACATAATAACAAAGTTATCGTTATTTGATTTTTACCCCTCTTTTTGACCGTTGGAACAGTACGTTGTTAAGACAAGCAGTGCTTTCCACGTGCGCAGTACTTTCCAAAGCAGTACTTTAAGTGCAATACTTTCATAGAACCAAAAAGCAGTACTTTTCCAGTCTTCTCTTCATAATGGCAGAAACTTGTAAATAGGCATTGAATTGCCTCCCCTCAAGCAATGCATGAGACTGTCTAACTAACTAATCAGTCCTCCCCTTAAATGTAGCTTAATAATTAATCATTCCAATACTCACCACCAAGTGATTAAATATTGAAACATTAAATCCTTTGGTGAGTAAATCAGCTACATTATCATCTGTGTGAACCTTGACAACATTAATGAGTCTATGCTCATAAAAATCTCTGATGAAGTGATGCCTAATCTGAATGTGCTTGGTCTTGGAGTGATAAACAGGATTCTTCACAATTCAAATTGAACTCTCATTATCAATGGTTATAGGAGTATTCTTGAAGTTGAACCCATAATCCAAGAGTTGATTCTGCATCCACAAAACTTGTCCACAATAGCTTGCAGCAGCCACATATTCTGCTTCAGTAGATGATGTTGCTGCAATAGTTTGCTTCTTACACTGCCATGAGACTAATCTTCTTCAAAGATATTGGGATCCTCCAGTGGTTGATCTTCTATCATAGTTGTCACCTGCATAATCACTATCTGAAAAAGCTTCCAAGTGAAAAGGTGAATCCTTTGGTTACCACAACCCCAACATAGGTTGTTGTTTCAAATAACTAAAAATTCTCTTTACTGCATTGATATGGGAGACCTTAGGTAAGACTTGATATCTTGCACATAAACAAACAGCAAACATGATATCAAGCCTAGATGCAGTTAAGTACATAAGATAGCCAATCATAGATCTGTACAGTTTGACTTCAAAAGGTTGACCATCTTCATCCTTGCCCAATGAGTTGATAGACTTGATAGGTGTAGTGACTGGCTTCATAGCATCGAAATTGAACTTCTTAAGAATGTCAGAGACATACTTATCTTGACTTATGAAAATTCTCTCCTCTGACTGTTTAACTTGTAGCCCAAAAAAGAAAGTCAATTCACCCATTGAACTCATTTGAAATTCATGTTGCATCAGCTGCTCAAACTCCTTTACCATGGACTGTTTTGTAGCTCCAAAAATGATATCATCTACATAAACTTGAACTAGCATGATATCCTTCTTGTCTCTCTTGATAAACAAAGTCTTGTCAATAGCCCCCCTCCTATAACCATGTTGTAATAAGAAAGTAGAGAGCCTTTCATACCAAGCTCTAGTTAATGCTTGAGCTATATTCTTGGGTTCTTCTTGAGAGATAAAGCAAGTGAATAAGCATGCTTGGTGATCCTTATGATTCAGCCTGTTCTGTTTATAGACAAAGCTAAGTAAAGCATTATGTGGCATAGAAAATCCTTTAGCTTTTGTTCTAGTTAGCACTCCTGAAGTGAACGGTCCAATGATTTGACCAGTAGGATGATTCTTATGAAATCTTAAGATAGGAGTATGTGGAACTTCAACATTATCACCCAAATTTGTGAAATCAACATCTTCATTGGAATCTGAGAAAATACCTTCATCTTGAATCTCATCATCAGTATCTTCTAGGCCACGCATGTGAGGATCATCCAAATCATCCAAAGTGCTGTCAACAGGTGCAGCAGTACTTTGATCCAAAGTATTGTGATCAAAAGTACTGTGAGGGTGTTCTATAGACTTACCCTTTTTCTTTGCTTCTTTAAAAGCTCTTCTTTGATCATCATTATAAGATTGTGCTACTACATCTTGAAAAAGCAGGTTATTAAGTTCATCTTGTATAGCTTGATCTTCAGCAGATAATAAAGACTTTGATTCATCAGTACTTTTCTCCTTCTCGACAGTTATAGGTTCTTCATCAGGAACAACATCAGGTCTAATGTTGACTCCATGAACAATGTACTGTAAATCATTTTCCTTGTGACCTACTTGATTTTCTTCTCTAACAGGTACATAATTCATAAAAGGAGTCAAAACCTCAAGATCAAACATCCAATCAGGACCTTTACCCTTCTGATTTTCTTGATCTTCTAAAAATTCAACATGAAGACAATCTTAAACCTTCTTGGTGACTCTATTGTACACTCTAAATCCTTTGTTGTTGGTGCAGTATCCCAATAAATACCCTTCTTCTGACTTGCCATCAAATTTTCCCAGATTATCAATTGTATTGAGAATAGTTAGAGGGCATCCAAAAGGCTTCATAAATCTAATGTTGGGTTTGTTTCCCATTAGCAACTCATAAGGTTTCTTCACTTGAGGTTTAGTAACTGATACTGTATTCAACACATAGCAAGCAGCACTTACAGCTTCAGCCAAAAATTGAATAGGTAATAAAGAATCTGCAAGCATTGTTCTGGCTGCTTCAATCAAAGTTCTGTTCTTTCTCTCTGTAACACCATTCTGCTGTGGAGTTCTTGCAATACAAAACTCCTTCTTGATCCCTTTCTTGGCACAAAATTCATCCATAAGCTTGTTCTAGAATTCAGTCCCATTGTCACATCTAATACCTCTTACTTTGAGTCTCAATTGATTTTCAAGGGCTATTATGAGATCATGAATAGCATCAAACGTTTCATCTTTAAAACCCAAGAAAAATACCCAACTAAATCTACTGCAATAATCTGTCACAACCAGACAGTACTTTTTCTTGTTTAGACTAGCAACAGAAACATGTCCAAACAAATCCTTGTGCAGCAGCTCCAAAGGTTCTCTAATGGTTCTTTCCTCAATCTTCTTGCATGAAGCTTTATGTTGTTTACCTTTCTTGCACGCCAAATAGGAGTGATCAGTCCTGTATGTTTTGGAAGGTAAACCTCTAACTAAATTTCCTTTGACTAATTTGTTGATATTCTTGTAATTTACATGGCCTAGTCTTCTGTGCCATTGATGTGCTTCTTCAAGTGTTTCCTTTGCTACTAAACAAGTTGCTCTTCCAGAAGAGTGAATACTCTTCATATCCAGACTGTACACATCATTGGTTCTTGGTACTCTCAGTATTACCAAGTTATCATCAAGAAGCTTGAACTCAGGGGAAAGAATAAGACATTCTGTGTCAGTGAATAACACAGGGTGCTTCTTATCACAGATCTGAGAGACTGACAAAAGGTTAAACTTGAGCTCCTTCACATATCGAACATTCTCAAAATCTATGCTCCCTGCCTTAATAGTTCCTTTGCCTGTAATTCTTCCTCCACTAGCATCATTCCCAAATGCAACTCTTCCTCCACAATAGGATCTAAAATTTGACAGAATCTCTTTGTCTCATGTCATGCTTCCAGAGCAACCACTATCCACAATTAGATGATCTTTAAGCTCCTCTTCTGGGTTACCCTGTACAAAGATAAAAGAGTTTGTTAATTTTAAGAACCCAAGCCATTACTGACTTGTGTTCCCCTTGTGGAGTTACATACTTAAATTCTTTAAGTATGTAATTCCCACTATCTTTAGGCACATGATCAATTATCTTTGGTTGTTCAAAAACTTGTGTTGGTTTTTCAAAAAAAATCTCTTTTTCATCCAAGTTTTCTTTATTATTTTGAACAAAAATCTATGTTTCACCTACACTTGCTGAAAGTACTGTTTGTTCCCCATCAGTACTTTCCTTCTTAACCCATTTGGTTTTAACTTCTGGTGTAGAGTCCCTTGATCTAGCTACTTTCTTTGAGTTGAAATGTCTTCTAGATTGATAGTAATTAGATCTACTAGGGTTTCTATTCCAAAAAGTGTTTGGTGAAAACTGAGCAGTACTTTGAGAAAGTACTGTTTTTGGCTTAACAGTACCTTGAAAAATGTTTAAGGATACTGGGGGTTATGAAAAAGGTCTTCTCTGGTGAGGGTATCTATAGTTTTATGAGAAGTTACTATGGTTAACCCTATGTGAATGATTCCAAACTGGTTTATTCTCCCTAAGTTTTTGGTTGGCAGATCTGGTCTTTGGGAATTTGCTTAAGTAGTCTGAGTGAAAGTCACAGTCCTTAATCAGATTATCAGGACTATAACATACAAAACACAATTTTTGACCCATACTCCTAAAAATTTTTCCTTTAGGTCTATGATTAAAAGTATCATGCCTTTTTGGTGAATGATGAAAACTGTTTTGACCAAAATTATCCCAAAAAGGTTTAGCAGTATTTTGAAAAGGTTTTCTTAAAGGTACTGCTGATCGTGCAGCAGTACTTTGAGTTGAAGGTACTGCTTGACTCTTAACATCATCAACTTTAGGTTTTTCAACTGTTTCTTTTGGGGTTTCAAAACTAGATTTACCTGTAATCTTCTTTCTAAACTCTAGGCTGTCTACTCTAAAACGAGAAACATCTGCCCTAAGTGGTTGAAAACTACCAGTGGGATGAGGGACTGCATGATAACCATTGTCTTTCTTAAACTATGGAGGTGTTTGACTAATTGATTCCTCATCACTAGATGTGTTATCTACATAATTGATGAGTTCATCATCACTAGTTGTTATATCCTTAGATTCAAGTTATTCCTGATCACTAGGTGGATTCTCTTCTATGCTACTAAAATCCATACCAAATCCTAGTCCAATTCTAATGTAAGCTCTTCTATGTTTTTCAACATAACTAACATGAGAAATACCAGATTGTCCCCAAGCAGCATGTCCAGGTTCCTTATCAAAAGTTGTGCTCCAATCAAACTCTTCCACTGATTCTTCTACTGCTACCATACAATAGGTTATTGGTTCAGCATCAAACTCAGCACTCTAGTCAACCTCTGACAGATTCTCTTGAGCAACCAAAGCTTTTGTTTCAGTTATAGGGATTTCCTTTAGTTCAATCTTAGGTTTGTCAGTCATCCTGTTTGCCTAATATTTAGCAAACTTGCATTCCCTTGCAAAGTGTCCAGTCTTTTGACAGTTAAAGCATTCAATCTTTGACTTGTCAAAGGTGATACCCTGTTTGGGTTTGAAGTCAATGCCTCTTCCTGTTTTCTTCATGAACTTCTTGATCCTAGCAGTGATCATAGCAACTTGCCATCTGATATCAATTTCTTCAAGAGCATCCTCTTCAATTTGTGACAAATCCTCTTCATAAGTAACATGTACAGTGGCTTGGTGAGCAAACAATGAGCATACGACATCATCAGAATGGATGGTGTTTGTTGGTGATGATGTAGGGTTGGTCATGGTTGTGATAGAATGAGCAGGATATGCAGTACTTTGGGAAATAGTACTTTGAGTAGGGTAAGCAGTACTTTTAGTGGAAGTACTGCCTCTCTTTTCAGAAGACACAAAGGCTATACTGTGAGACTTTGAACTTGTTTGGCCATTCATCTCATGCTCATACACCTTCAGATGGTTGTAGAGATCATCAAAGTCCATAGTGTCCAAACCAGGTTTTCCTCTGATCATAGTAGCAATCACATGCCATGCGATGGCAAACTCCTTAAGAACTTCAGATTCGCTCTGATACCACTTGTTGGATCGATGTATTCTAACCAAACTAACTTATATAGCTTGTAAGGACTTAGTAACCTCGGATAAATCCTAAGTTTCTAACAAATAAACACTGAACTAACTCTAGCATGCTAAGGATATTTTGGAATCTATCATAGGCAGCATCAAGACCTTTTCTTTCACCAACAATGAAAGTTTCAAACTGTTGCTTCAACAGATTTCTGTGCATCTTCTTGGAAGCATCATTCCCTCCAAATCTAATCTTGAGAGCATCCTATAGTTGTTTTGCATCCTTAGCATCATGGAATTTGAGTAGGTGACCATCAGGGATAGCAGACAATAGGATGTTGAGAGCCTTTCTTGATTTCTTACAGTTGCTGGTGGTAAGACAGTGTTGGGTGGTTTAGGTTGTCCAGGAATCTCTACTGGTTCTGCAACAACTTCATTACCATTGACAATTACATTCCATAGTGCATGGTCTGTAATGGCAATGTACTGACTCATCTTCATGCTCCATAGATCGTATTCTCCTTTCTTGATAATAGGTATTCTGAGTGAGGTGATGGATGGGGGTGGTGAAGCTTCAGTTGACATCTTTAGGGTTTGTTGTTAACTAGGTTTTAAGGGTTTCTTCTTAATCAGATTTTCTACACAAGCTCTGATACCACTTATTGGATCGATGTATTCTAACCAAACTAACTTATATAACTTGTAAGGACTTAGTAACCTCGGATAAATCCTAAGTTGCTAATAAAGAAACACTGAACTAACTCTATTAAGTATGCGGAATTTACTTAACAAAGCTAAGAAGAATTAACTTTAACTTTAACGATTATATTAAAACTCTAAATCTGCTTGTTATACAGATTCTTTAACAACTCTAAAATTCTAATATCGTATTCTCTAAAAACTCTAATAATGCACGTACATCTAATGACAATCTAGGGTCCTTTTATAGGCTTAAGGATAACCCTAGTCGGTTTACTATTACAAATCTTGTACGTCAAGTAATACTAAACTTAAACTTAGAACATTCTAGAATTACAATATAATCCCTAACGATTTTGCATAGCAGTTCTTTGACCTTACAGTACTTTGATGATCAAGCAATACTTTGACTTTCTCCTTTAACAGTACTTTGACTTTAGTACTTTAACTCTTAAGAACTTTGACTTTATATATCCCAACACCATGTCTTATCCTACCCTTTAGTCATTAAGCGTGTCTAGGTGATGCAGCGAGCAATCTTTGGTGTCTTGGCCATGGATTTGGTCATGTATCATTGATTTTGTCCACTTCGCCGTGACATTTTAGTAATGACGAGTCACCCCTTAACCTTTGCCGTGTCTACCCATATTGCCTTCGAGAATTGTTTGGCCCTTAACTTTAGTGGTGGAGATTTGTGTAACCGCCAAGCTTATGATAGAATACATGCTATGACTGTGCGATTGAGTGATCACCCCGAAATTGTCACTTAGAATAGTTGAGAGATTTGAGTGTTTTGTTCCCATTTTGTGAGGTGTTCGGCTTTATTTTATTCTAGCATAAGGGATTTGTAAACTCATATTTTCCAGGTTATGGGAGATATCTATTTAGGAATCTTTCTAATAAGGTCTACTTTAGGGCAAGTAGAGTTCAAGTGGGGGGATATTTGATAACATCAAATAGTCCTGAATATTAAGTGTCAATTTCCCCCGATAATGCTTGTAATTTATATCATTTATATGGATTTACGCTTGTTTTCCATTGTTTTCCACTTTCAGGTAAAATACGAGCATTGGAGCTAAAGAGACGCGGAACTGGAGAAATATCTAAAGATTTATCACAATATGCTATTTTGAAAAAGTTACGGCGTAACTCATCTCTCACATTACGCCGTAACTATTGCGTGACTCAAAAATCCAACTTATCAGAAGGTTACGGCGTAACCATTCCCAAAGGTTACGACGTAACTACATTGGGTTAAATGAGGTTCCACGCCGCTGATATTTACGCCTTAACTACTGCATCAACTACGACGTAACCGAGCTTATTGAAGACTACGGCGTAACCACTCATTAGGTTACGCCGTAACCAGCAGATCTAGTGCTTTATTCGAAGATATAGAAGGTTACGGCGTAACTCCTATATTGGTTACGCCGTAACCCAGATCTGGCCTATAAATACCCCACGAATTCTAGCATTTCTATTCATTCCATTCCACATACAACACTCTGAGAACGTGGGAAAAAGCTCAAGGCAGGTCTAGAGGGGCATACGGAGCTGTCTCCAAGGGAGAAATCACTCCACTACGATAAGCATTACCGTTTTATATTTCTTTTACTTTCAATTCATGTATTTCATACCCTTGAATATTGAATTGGTTTGCATGATTAATATGAGCGGCTAAGCACCTTTTGGTGCTAGCCTAGTTATGATTCCTTAATTGTTTTGTTTGCGTTTACTTTACTTCCGTACAATTATTTCTAAGTGTATGCATGCATAGTTTATTGGTAGCCACCCTTGGTTCGGTAGTTTTGAATAGCGATAGAGGCCAATTGCCTAGGAGATATGACCAACTGACCCTAGGTGAGCGGACTGAGACGGGTAGGGTAAGATATGACCAACTAACGACCCTTTCTACTTGTGCGATTTGACCAACTGACCACCTATCATTTGGATGAACTTAAGAATTAGGGGGTGCGTGTCTAAGTTCCTAACGGCTGGGCATTCACTATTATAAATCTATCATGTAGCGGTACTTAATGACTTGGCTTAGGGGACCAGGAACAACAGGACTTATGACGGTGCGCCTGACTTCTCTTGTGGTGGCATCTTTGCTGATAGGTTAGGGCGAATTGACCAAATCCTTTCCTCTCGAATTTGACCCCACCTGAAGTAAGTGGAAGTAAGTAGACGTAGACATGACTGGCTAGGAGGATTAACTAGGTTAGCACCACTCTCCTCTATTGATTTCCCTTTATCCATATATTTGCTTTTATATGCTTTTATTTGCTTTAGTATTTTAATTAATTAAATCCCTATCGAAACCTTTATTAATCTGTGACCCTAGACTTAGTAATAATCCAACACACATAGCTCTTGGGACGACTTCGGCTTTACTGATTACTACACTACACGCGACCGGGTACACTGCCCGTTAGTGCACTAGGGTAGACCATAGGTATAACGAGACACTACAAATTTAAGACCTGGTCAGTAAAACCTGCATCAGTTGCATTGTATGCCTAGACTATTAATGCAAACCAAAAATAACTTTTAATAGCAAGGGACATATTACTAGTATAACTGAGTTGAGTATTTCAAAATTCATTGAACCTAGGTTGAACATAGACTGATCACCTATGTTCAACTTAGGGATAGTGGAACATAGCCTGATCAACTATGTTTGACCTAGAGATGAATTTTGCGATACTGGGAATAGTTATAATAGTGTTATGTTTAGGTTGATTTTCTACTTGATTTTCAAGAGTCATAAAAATTTGTGTGCGTACATAAGCATTACATATCCCAAACCTTCGCACTCATACACAATGCACTTGTAACACTATACTCTTTCCTCACAGTCTTATCATGTCACAATCACCTCCACCCCAAACCTTACACTCAATCTATGAACTGGGTTACATCCCTAGCTGTTCTAGGAACGACCCTCCATAGCACCTATGAGAATGACCTCTTAATGGAAGTAAACAACAAAAGGATCAATGAACCTTTGACACATTCTAGAAAAATATAGTGAGTTGACTTGTAACCCAACAGAAGCCATAAGACCTTACGGAGTAACCCGAGCCACGATCTTTGGAACTGATGCCTAATTCTTCACTTCTTCCTTGGATATACTAGCTTGTCTGGGACATAAGATTTATCAAAATACCATTTCTCACTAAACAAAACCTTAGAAGCGAATCACACACCTTTTCCTGAAACCATAGATAACAACCTACCAAGCCTTGACACTGTTTCATCACTGTACAAGCTACCCCATTTGTTCCATATGATAAGATTCCCTTGTTGGTAATAAATGCGTTGAACTAGGCTATCAATATACCATCACCCTTATGACATTTTACCCTTTAGGAGTTCTAGATAACTCATATTCAAAATCCATTTTTATATGAACCCACTCCTACACCGAGATGCCAAGAGATCTTAACATATCGAGCGACTATCGATACACAACTTTCACTTGTAAACAAGAAAAACATCTCTCGACATAGTATTAGGCTGATTTATTCATTTTAAACCAGTAGTGCAACAATTTAAGTCATGCTACCTCTTATTACAACTTAAGTAAGTTGAATACTTATATCTATGAGCTTCGCCTGATATTAAACATCGATCTCTACTCAGCCTGGACAACTAGACTCTGTCCTTAGACATTTAAAACATATGTTGACGTACATACCCGACTATACCTTCTTATTTGATGTTCTTACTTTTAATGGACTTCCTTGATATCAACCATAATAATCATAGTATGTTTTTTTATAAAATACTTATTCTGATGGGTTAAATCTTTCTGGTCAGACCATATCAACCTTTTTTTAGTTAAGAAATGACTAAACGTCAATTTTGCGGAATTATCTTATCCACGCTATGATTAAAAACCTGTTTTACTAAATTTTAAATCTTTTGAAGCCGCGTCATTTTACATAACTATTAATTTCAAACCAAGAAATTTTGTTACATAAAATATTGATTTGCTCAAATTCGTATAAACACTTACTTAAATAAAGATTGCAGACAAAATTTTATCCATGCCTCTAAAAATGGAAAATGCACAATTCCAGAACAAATCTTAAAGACCAGCCATCATGCCCTTTTTACCACTTTACATCAAAACATGTTAGATTTTGTGTCAATAGGGTATAGACCATATATTGGATTAAGATTGAGAAACTTTAGAGGTGCCTGCACTAACAAGGTTGCAAAAAAATGTGAATTTAAGAAAAGAACCGTCACCCTATTAAACTTGCACCATGATTCATTGTACCTCACTAAATCATCAAAAAGTGACAAAAAATAACAATCAACCTAGGTACTCTACCACAAACAAAAGAAAACCCTTATACTACCCATTGAAACTCAAATCTGTTACCAGTACCACCACCTCATCTCAGACACCACACTATCAGATAACACAAACTGAATTCCGGGATAGAATTCTTTTAAGGAGAGTATTCTGTGACAACCCGTAATTTTTCAAACTTATTTTAACAATAAATTAAATTTACTGTCACTTATAATTCATTTTCGAATATTTCCGAACTCATTTGACTTGAAAGCGAGAAGTTATCTCGCAAAACGTGAAAAATCGCACACAACGCGTAGCGGCACAACCGTAAACATAATAAATGTTTTAAGGTGATTTCTATAATTTTTATAAGGTAGTAGTCATGTAACTACTCGTTTTTTGTGTAAAATTATTTTAAACTCAACGGTGCATATTTCGAGTCCTCGATTGATTGTTATCGATCCTAAACGAGTCCCGACTCACAAAAACATGAAAATTACAAAAATGGTCCCTGTGGTAAAGTTACCCGGCGCACCCTCAACTTTCACCAACCCTCTCATTTTGTTTTTAAAACTTTTGCACTACAAATAGAATGCAATTAGGGTTTTCCCTCATTTCCTACACTCACACAAACCCTAATCCACTCCTCTTTCTCTCTACACCGCACCATCACCGCCGACATCACCTCACAAACGCCACTCCACCATCACACCATTGCTACTTCTCCATTGCCCCCACCACTTCTACATCATTGCCGCTACCTAGGAGTAAAGATACAAGCCATTCAAAGGTCGAGGAGGTTATTTTTGGGTTTAATCTTGACGATTGGGTCACGAATAGGGTGTAAATCAGTCTCTCATCCCTTTCTATCTTGTGGACTTGACACTATAGATCGGATTATAAAAATACTTAACGGACATAAATTATATATGGGACTTTTAAACATATCGAATTGTGACTTGAGTTATTTGGACTTATATTGGATTAAACTTGACTTATTCGACTCGTGACTGATGTAATATATTGGACTCGTAACGAATTTAATATATTAGACTCGTAGTGAACATAAAATATTGGATTAATGTTTAATGAACTATTATCAGGCTATAAATCCAAATAACCAATAAAATGATCTAAGATCGAAACTTGATTTATTAACTAATTTATTAAATTTGTTACTTATTTGTTTTAAACATTATTGTAATGTGTTTGGATTAACAAACACGAATGATGTTGAATTGGAATTGTCGGAGTGAATTGTTTTGAGAAAATTGATTTTTATTTAAGTCACATGAAATGGAATTGTTGTATAAACGGACGAGTCATGCCGAAATTTTATAAAATTTCCAAACTTATACTTTTATTTCAAACATCTTTTATTATTATAAAACCCGAAAAAGATTGAAACGTATAATTTTATTCAATTTTTAAAACCCTTAATATATGAAATATTAACTTTTGTTTTCTTATAAAAATCAACTATCCTTTCAAACTATTAGGGATTACCGGGTAAATACTGAAACTTACCATTGACTTATTTTATTTCTTATCTTCTTACCTACTTTTCCGTTATTCGTTTTCCTTGTTTATGCCATTACTGTTTCTCTTTATATAATATATGACGTGTATATATATATATATATATATATATATATATATATATATATATATATATATATATATATATATATATATATATATATATATATATATATATATATATATATATATATTATACTTTGTCGTGAGTTGTATTTCGGGTCTATATTTTCATACCTCCACACGAACGATGATACTAAACTTTTTACGAACGATGATACAAAACGTTTTACGAATAATGATACGAGTCTTCCACAAAAAAAACTAAAACACTTTAACTTTTGAAAAATCATATGCATTACACTCTTTTTACGAGACATCTTCTGAGACAAAACTATATATTTATTAGATTGTGCCGATCTCGTACCGTTGTGCTTCACTACTTAATACGTTTTTGTTACTACATACTGAGGTGAGTTAATGGCCCCTATTTTACTTGCTTTAAACTATTTTGGGGTGAGAATACATGCTCATTTTTACTTAAATTCAATACTTGTTTAACTTGAATATGATATTTGTTTACACAAAACATTAATTACTTTACTTGAATACTTGTTTGGTTACTTGAACACTTTACTTATTCGTTTTACTCTAACTCCTTACTCAAATTACTATCATACATGATTTATTTACACGGAACATTTTCTACTTTACTTTGATACTTATTCGATTTCTCGAATGCATTATTTACATACGAGTACATTACTTACTTTTACATACGGACACAAGTACTTAAATCGACTATGCCTACATAACCGAATGAATTGGCCCAACTGCTATGTACATACATGACTGAATGTACCGATCAACCCATTTCAACCGAATGTACCGGTCACCCCCTTTACAACCGAATGTACCGGCCAACCATTTACAACCGAATGTACCAGTCAACCTATACTTGTTCATAACCGAATGTAGTTGTTAAATGAACATTTAATCTTGTGGTCCATACTTGACTTTTTATAAACTTAAAATTTATATTTATCATTGTGAATTTATATGTTGACCTAAGATGTTACAAGTCTTGTATGGGCGGGACTTGTGATAGGGTTAGATTGACATATACTTGTCATGAGGAATTACTTAAAAAGGTTTCCATTTTATTTACATTAAACCTATGAACTCACCAACCTTGTGTTGACACTTTTAGCATATACTTCTCAGGTCCGTAAGAAGATAGCTTGCATTTGGAGCATTTTAGTCACATGGCATTTGAAGACTTTGAAGCATTACATTACCATTCGATAACATTTAAAGATGTTTATGTAACTTAAAACTTAGGGACCTGTCTTTGAAACTCTAATTTCATTTATTGAATGGTAACTTTTCAAAACGTCGCGTATAGAGATCACTCTCTATAACTTGGTCTTTGTACTATGAAGTAGCACCCCGGTGATATTATCTTTCGATGCAACAATTTTTGGGGGTGTTACAATAAGGCCTTATGTTAACTGGTTGAGTGCCTTCCTTCAATGGAATCCTGTGATCATGACTTCTCACTGGTGGAAGGTCCATAGCTATAGCAAATACATCTGGATACTCATCTATCAAGCTCTGCATAGGTTTGGGAACAAGAGTAGTGTCTGTTGCAGTTGCAGAAACCATGTTTAACAATGATTCAGGGTATACACACATGACCGTGGATGACAACTGAGCTTGTGAACCCAAATTATTTCTACTTGCTTACTATATAACCAATGTACCATATCCTTTTGAGTTCCTCTCAAATTTACCATCATGCCATTGTACCTTGTTGAAAACTCTCAGACCTTGACAAATCTTTAGCACTCGTAGATCGTTAGTGTTGCCTATGTAATCATAAGCAAACTAATAGAAAATCTCTACAACTCGTATTCTATAGCGGAATGTAAATACAAGTTGTTATAACTAAGAACACTTAGATCCTCTATGGATCTTTTATTAACTGAAACACTATGTTTCGAATTGTTATCTATTACATACTATGAGGTTCCTTTTATAGACAAGGAACCCTAATCTATTACTACTCAATCGACTAAGCATGCAAGCATGCATTTAATGACTAAACACTAAACAATATTGAGCAGTACAATAATAACCCATGCTAACCTCGGGCAGTTCAAGAATAATGATGGGTTAGCATATAATTAATAAAGCGTGTGCAGATCCTAGTCAGCTTCCACTCTTCAGCAGATACACAACACAGCTTTTATACTTCAGCAGAATCTCTTCTTCAGCAGATTCTGCTTCTACTTCAGCAGAATCCTTCGGCAGTATTGACAGCAGAAATCCTACTTCACATAATTCCCAACAATCCTCCCCTAAACTGGAATTTGACTTGGTTAAGTTCCAGTTTCCTAACCTTGATAGATCTTAGATACTGCAGTACCAGAGGATTGTTCTCAAACATCAGTAGCAAAGAACCAGTAATAATCTCATCTCTATGATGACCAAACTTTAAAACGCCAGGTCTTTGCAGCAACAAAAGACATAGTGTACATCAACACTCAATAGTTGCATACTATTCTCATCACTTCCAGGTGTGTTAACTCCTGTGAGAGGTGAATCATTGAAAATAATGGATTTGATGTCTCTTTACCAATAGCCATCACTACTGGAGTAGCCAAATGTTTAAGTCCAAAAACTATGGTACATTGATAACTATCTGATTTATTAGCAAATCAGCAACTATATAAACGGATTTGATGTGTCTTTACCTGTAGCCGTTTGCTCAGTACTAGTCAATTCTTAGAATTGGTGAATTGATAACCAAATATGGATTCAGTTGCCTTTACCACAAGCCATATACTTGTGGGCTATCCAATTCTTGGATTCCAACAAGGAATAGACCATGGTGAATTGATGACCATACATCTCTCAGCAATTAAGCATGGGTGGTTGCATACCCTATGATTTTGAGCAAATCATTACAGCTATCAACAGATTTGATGTGTCTTTACCAAAGCTGTACCCTTTGGACTCGCCAACTCTTTGATATACACAAGGTATATCTGGTGAGTTAAAAACCATCAACAAAATCTAACAAACCTGCAAGAGAAAGTTAGTTTTTTTTTTTTTTTTTTTTTTTTTATTTTTTTTTTATTTTTTTAACTAAGAAATAACAAACAAAACAAAGAAAATAAACAACACAAAAGACATTACAAATTACAAAGGACAATGTAGAATACCGCGTTCATTATGAAGATGCAGCTTGAGCTTGCAGAAGTTGAGCCTTGATCAATCCAACCAGTCGTTCAGCTTCTTGTCTTTCATTTCCCACTGGATCTGGAGGAATTTCCAACTTCTGACACAGCATCCTTTCCATAAGTCTCTTGGACAGTGGATAAATTCTTTCAGCAAACATGCAGACTGTGATTCCACCCTTTGTCTCAACTACATGCACACGAGGCAGGGGATAATATCTCTAGGACTCAACCTGCCATAGATGTGAGTTCTTCCAAATGAAATGCCCTTTACCATTGGGAGATTGAGAGTTAATCAGAACATGAAGATCTCCCAATAAGCACATCCCAGAACCTTGTGGTGCAGTATTGCAGTAATGGTTGGTGACGAGACTGTATAGAGTAAGTATATCTGCCCTGTCTACCAAATGGAGTATTTCCTTCAAAAAGGTGAACTCCATTGAAGTTTTGTCCAATCGATGAATGATATTCATCTCATCATTTATCAGAGACCACTTGACCAACTCATTTTGATATCCCTCAGGAAAATCAGTAGTAGATCCTTCTTTAATAAAGGTTGAGTCATCAACCTTTAGGTCCAAAGGATCATGCTTGGGTGATGGCTTATTCTTCGATGCATGAGTCCTTGCTTTTCTTACAGATCTTCTCAGAGATGTGTGTTTTCTCTTGGCCATCCTCTTCATCCTTCTACCAGGTAAATGGATTTCCGAAGATGGAATATCTTTGGTTTCTTCATTAACTTCTGTAGTAGGACTTGAAGAGGAAGATGTGGATTTAGGTGAGACATCATCACGAAGGGCATGCATTCTTTCAAGCACCTTTCTTGCCTTTTTAGCTTTGACAGTTGCGGTTTTAGCTTCTTTAATCGAACCACCTCCTTCTGTATCAGTAGATTCCACAGATGGAGTAGAAGCTTGTACATTAGGTGCTTCAGAGGAAATGGTGGTCGGTTCAGCAGATGAGATCTTATCAGTTAAGCTAGTGACTTCTGTAGAAGCTTCAGCAGATACAACAGTAGGTTCAGCAGAAGTAACCTGGTCATCTTCCCTAACCAAAGTACCTTCTTTTGCAACAGCAGATGTCACATTTGGGTTAGATGAGGGCATAACTAGTGCTTCAGGGGAAACAACCGATGATTCAGTAGAATGGACCTTGTCAGACGAAGGAGTGGCTTCAGAAGTTGCTTCAGAAGAAACCATTTGAGAGATCGTCTTTGGTGGAATACCATCAAAATTATCCACTATCTCAACAAACTTGGGTTTTTTGGCCTTTGGTGCAACTTCATTCCCAGCAATTCTTTTCAAGTTGGAAGATGGTGTTAAAGCAGGAGAAGAAGTCTTCATAATCATTTTGTATAAGTAAAACAATCTTGCATCAGGTAAAGCCAAGACTTGCTTCATTGTCAAACCATGGTTAAGCACCGAAGAACTTTGATTTTTCACCGCGATCCTCATCTCTGTTTTCTTCTGAGCTTCAGTAAGAGGTCTCTCTCTCTTTGCCTTATTCTTTTCTGCACTAAGGGCTTTCCTTTTTGCAGCTGCTTCTTGCTTCCTCTGTTCTCCAAGCGCCATCATGCGATCCACAAAATTTTCACTATCAAAGTCTGCACCTAAGATACTTTGAGCAAGTGTAGGATTTGAAGTGGTTTGCTTAGTAAGAGCATCCCATTGTGCAGCAGGCATCCGAGTAGCTAAATCATCCAATTCTCTTCGTCTTTCAGGAGGCAAAACAGAAGTAGAATGATCTGCAATTTGTTTAGCCACTTCTTCACTTTTCTTCTGATCTGCAAATTCAGCAAGCCTGCTTTCTTGTCCTTGCCTTTCTTGTTCAGATCCCAGATCTGGACCAAGCTCATCTTCAAACATTACACCTTTCTCTTTATTAGTAGACTCATGAATAACAACAGCTGGAGGAGAATCACCAAATTGAACTTCAGAAGAAACATTTTGAGAGAGATCTTCAACAGGTGTGGTAAGGGAATCAGTTGCAGGATCCAAATCAAAATTTCTTTCATCATGAGATACTACTTGATCATCTGCTGAAGGGGTGGGACATGATGGTTCTTGAACAGGTGCAAGATGATAAGGTTCATATGCAATGTCCTTCATTTGAACCTCAGCAGATGTAGTTTTGTCAACACTTGGTTTCTTGGAGACTTCAGCAGATCCCTTATCCAAATTAGATCGTCTCCTCTTCCTAGTGAACTGAATTGGTGCCTTATCTTTTTGGTGATTCAACATCAACTGATGAAGGAACAACTATCTCCTGAGCCACATCAGCTAATATGTTTAGAGAAGCAAGCCGAGAGTCCTCTTCCTCCTCATCAGAAGAAATGACTAACTTCCTTTTGCTACTCTTTTCAAGTCGCTCCTCTAGATCCGTAACTTTATTCTGCAGTTCCTCAATCTTATCACCAAGAGAATATTTGGTCTCTGTAAGTTCCTTTTTAAGATTAGTCACTTCAGCTGCATACCTGTTAACAAGAGCATAGACAGATGTAAGAGTAATAGGGTCCTCAGCTCCACCAGCAGATTGCTCTGTGGTAATGGGAGTTTCATTGGACCTTTCAGTGGAAATATGGTCATGCTCAACATGTGGAGGTACTACATCAAATGGTTCCCTTTGAGGACTGGGTGTGGTCATCCTGTTCAGGTCAGACTCAAACTCATCAATAGAAGCATGTGCAGGTGGTGGACTTGGTCTAGGTGATGGTACAGGTGGAGCATCGTCAGGAGCAATATGAGATGCTTTAGCAGAAAAAGAGGGACCCTCATCTATATTAACTGATGGATTGCCATCAGTAGCAATATTTGAAGAGGGTGGGATAGTAGCAACATTCTCCTCATCAGTAGCCTCATTTCCTTGAGGCAACATAGCTGCTGACAACGGATGATGTGCCCCCTCAAAGTTAGTTCTCATAGAGGCAAAAAGTTTAGCTGAAAGAGCTCCTATGGGATAAAAGGCCTGGACTTGGGTAGAGGTGTCTATGATTATTTGTAAGAATCTAGGGTACATTAAAAACTTATGTTGTTTCCTGTTTATATTTTCAACCATATTATCAAAAATAAATTTAGAAAAATTATAAGTTCTCCCTTGAGATAGACATACAATACCACAAGACAATTGCGTAAAGAATTGATCCCACACTCCAGATTTGTTGCTAATGCATTGAAGCAGAGTGTGAACTACAACTCTCCACATAGGGCAAAAGTGCTTTTTCAACCATATGTCCGTTCTTGTACCTTGATACCCAATGGCTCTTAGTCCAGTGAGAATCTCCTCTGCACTTGAGTGATAAACCTCATTAGCATCATCCAAACTAAGCTTTCTCCTTATCAGGTCCTCCGTCACCACGTGCTCTGATCCATCAATCAAAGCAAAAATCTCTGTTTCACTTCATTTTTCAGCAGATTCCCAAAATTGTTTAACCAACGGTTCATAAATCGCATTAGGGGAATGTGTTAGGGCATAGTGAATCTTAGACCGCTTCAGGAACTCCACCATTGGTTCATACAATTCATCACCCTTTGCTTTACCCAGAAAAGCAACTTTATTGTGATCTTTCTTGAATTTAAGAGCCATGAGAGATATGTGATTTTAGGGTTATGATTTTCGAACTGAAGAGTTTTTGGATGTAGGAGAAGAGGGAATTGTTTCTTTTGAAGTGGAAGAAATGCTATTTGTGGAATGGTAACCGTTACCAAGAATATAGTCAAAAGTATGTGAACTTTAGTTGACCATATCCTACGTGTACTTCAACTTGACCAACGCTTCAGCAGAAACAACTAGCCAATCTGCTGAAATAACATACTTCGGCAGAAACCACCCCAAGACTAGAATATCTTCGGAAGGATTCTAGAATTACTGTGCCAACTAACTCGCATTAAATTGTATTAACCCTTGCATCCGTCTATTTAATCGTCCCAATGCATACTTCTCTCACATACTTTTACCCCCAATTACCATCACAAACCCTAGTTTCATCACAAACCCAATCAACCAAAATTACCCATGAACACTACACCAGAGGTTGCTAACCCAGACTCTTCTCCATCATCATCATCATCCAGAGATTTACTCCAGTTTTGGTCACGTCCACCTGACCCTCGTCCTTTGACATCCCCATTTCTCCCTTCTTCTGAAGATGATAGTGTAGTGGATCCAAGTGATTCTTCTGATGACTCAGAGGAACCCACTACTGAGATAACTTCTTACTCCAAACCTCCAGCACCTCAACCTTAACAAAGGCCTCGAGCTGAAGGGGAGGTGGTGCTCGCTCTACCTGCGCCATGTTATGGTGCAACTTCACTCATCGTATAGAGGAAGAGCTAAAGGAAGGTGGATGGATTACATTTTGGTTGAAATCGATAGATGAAGCACAAACGAAACTTTATGTTTCTTCAACATCATGTGTGGTCATCGTCATCATCATCGTTTGCATCAATCCATCTTTCCATTTTGATCCTTAGCATCTTCGTCGTACCGGTCATGCATATCCAGCCATCGAGATAGAAGGAATGGGTGGTTATGCAAGATTTTACAAACGCATATCCAGCATCTAGTGTGAAAGATGTGAGCGATCATGCATATCCAACAGCCCGTTAGATGTTGGAATAGATGATATGAACTAGATTAGGATTATTAGATCATGAATAGCTCTTTTCTTGTAGTTGCATTGAAGTTGATTGTAAGTTGTAAGCTGTAAGCTGTAATTTGTATGAATGAATGAACAATTTTAACTTCAAAACTTGTCTTTAGTACTTTATCTTCAGTGGAAACAAATTGCTCACTTCATTACTTATCTTTCAAAGGAAACAAGCTTTAAGCTTACTAGACCATATACCAAAGGACCACACTTGATGAATTTGAACTGAACAGGGCATTCTGCAAAACAAACTCAGAGAGACACAAAAACAAAACAGAGACAAAACAGATTAAAACCAATAGCAAAATATACACAAAGTGATACAAAGTTTACTACTAAATCCTCCCTTGAGGCATATGCCTCCCCTGAGGCCTATGCCTTCCCTTAAACTTTGCAGTTAAGGGTTAAGCATTCCAAGGGGATTTAGGTCTGCAGAGAAAGATCCACCATTGTTCTTGGGTTTCCATTGAAATTTAGGTCCCTTATTATTCCAAGAACAACCTGCTGAGGACTTGACAGCAGTACCCCAACACCCTTTCTCATTATTCATAGAGTCAACATATGCAGGCCAATAACCATGTTTAAAGTATGGGCTAGTAGGTTGCACATAAGGTCTATCAGCTGATCTCCTCCAAGGAGAGTTAGTATAAGTTGCTTGTGGGATATAAGGTGGAATATTCTTAACATTGGTCCACACTGGTCTAGGTTTCTGCTGAGTAGCACATACACCCAATCTTTGCTCATAGAAATCACAATCCTTAATTAAATGAAGTTTACTTCCACATACAAAACATGTCTTCCTTTTGGAAGATTTATTCAACAAAGCAGATGTTCTATTACATGTAGAAGTACTTAAACCAGAAACATTAAAGGAATTGTTTTTAACAGACTTATTATGCAAAGATTTAAAAGACAAGTCTTCAGGGGAAACAGGCTTGGAAGTTGATTCCTCAGCAGCAATCCTAGAAGGCTTATAGATAGACTTGGGTGCAGGCTCAGGTGAGGGCTTGGGAAGGTCTGACTTATCACTTGAATCACAGCTGTAAGTAGATCCTTGATCCGATGAATTGTCACTGTCAGAGAAAGAGACAAAGTCATAAGATGAAGCATCGGTGTCTGGCAAGTCTTTTGACTTTTTGCCATACAGATGGTGTGATCCATCAAAGTCAACAGTAATGGACAAGTCAGTGGGCATGAATTCACCTCTAATAGGTCCAGGGACAGCATGTAAATCACCTTCCTTTTTAAAATTTGCTAAGCCTGCAGGTGTAGATTTACGCCCATTTTGCCTAGCTTCCAATCCTACATACTTTTGAAAACCTAAACCTATTCCAGAGTTCACTGATTGACTACTATATATTTCTCTAGCTAGATTGTAACCTGATATTAGCCATTGTTTATGTCTAGCTATTTCTTCAGCTAGTTTCTCTTTAAGCTCTAGGTTCTCAGCAATAGCATCAGCTTTTTCCTTTTCAGTGCGTTTTAAGTTAATGTTTGCAATATCTAGATCAAATTGTAGCACCTTTATCTTTTCTTCATAAGCTATCTGATTCTTTTTGAAACCATACCTTTTGTCTTTCTAATGTTTTTAACGACAGTTTATAAGCTTCATTATCAACATAGCATTCATTGTATTTAGGTTTCATAGTATCATAAGCTTCTTTAAGTTCATTGTATCTTTCACTACAACCAAATATACAGTTGTGTACCTGAGAAAGTCCCATCAAAGCAAATTGATCATGCCTATCTTCTGAAGTACATCTTGCCAGCAATCCAAGCTTCTCTGTATCAGCAACTTCCTCATTCACAGGTTTATGAGCAGCCTAGTTGACCTGTTCATCCAAGGTGACAAGAGCTGCTGAAGTGCTAGCACCCTTCTGATTCTGCTGATAGGAATTGTAGTTAGCTCCCTCTCCACTCTTCCTGTCTTTACATTCCCTTGAGAAATGACTGATATTTCCCGAACCGTCAAGTTATCTCACACAAGCTAGCCACTTGTGAATGACTAACCGTAAGAAACTTAAAACAGTTCAGACAAACCAATAATAATAAGAGAAGTTGTGTAGTATGTTGGGTAACTCAAACCTATTAGGTTTGAGCACCGAGATCGTTCCGAACGAGGGTTGAATGGAATTTCCAACTCACGTCTCAATTTTTGTGATTTGAATGATAGAAGGGGATAATTTGATGAATTCTAAACTACGGGATAAGGAAAGCATATAGGATTAAAATCTATGGGGAAAACCTAAGAATAAAGGCAAACTACTCAAATCTACACTAAAACGTAAATACGGGATTAAACGAAACGTGAATAAAATGCAACAACGTCTATTCTAACTCCTAAAAATAACCTAAAATTACTTTTATACTAAAAATGATATTAGAAAACTATTTATGAATTAAAACTATTTTTTAGGAATTTTCTTGAATTAATTCTAATTCAAAACTAATTTTTAAAAATAAAACTAATTATCTAAAAATTATGAAAGAGAGAGAGAAAATTATGAAACTAATTTTATAAAATCTAAAATACCATAAGAGAATTTTCAAAACAATTTTTTATTTTTCTGATTATTTTTCTATTTTCTACAAATTTCAATCTATTTAAAACTAATTAAATTGTGAAAAATACCAAATAAAAGGGGAAAAATAAGGAAAAATATTTTTTATGCTTTTTATATTTTTCTTAAACTGAGAAAATTGAAAAATTATTTTTTCAAACTTTTTCTGAATTAATTGCAATTAAAGCTATTTAAAAGTGATTAAAAACTGTTTTTAATAATGAAAAGTACTAAACAGTGACTAAAAATCATGAAAAACTCAGGAAAATTCTAAATTATTAATCTAAATCTATGAAAAATATCAAATACTATGCTTATGTGGAGAATATGAGGGCTGCAATGCAAACTGTTAAGAAATAAGCACTTTGAAATAAGCTAATAAGCACTATAATGAACCAACTGAAAACAGAAGCAAAATTATACTATAACTACTTTAAATCAACTAATAAAAGCTACTCCTAACACCTAATCAGCAGGCTACCTAAGATTGATGCAAATGGCTTTTCTATCCAAACAGCTTTTCTGGCCCCTACTTTGAGCTTACTGCAATTGCTTATCCAACAAGCTAAAGGGAAAACCAAAAGTGTGGTTCTCAAGTCAACCAACCAGAGATCATTTGTCCAAATTATCAGCTCATAAGGACTTAAGGTGAAGAAGTTAGAGATCAAAACAAAAGTGGCTATATGGAACACAAGGCTGCTGATGCAGTAACAGAATGACAGAGAAGGGCTGTTGCAGGCCAAAATAAGCACTAGAATCAGCTCCTATGGGGTGACTAAAAGCAGAAACACATTACCTACATACTATACTACAAGTAGATCAACAATCCTAATCTAAACTGAGCATCAGAGATGTATTAAATCTCACTTACATGGGCTAAAAAGGACTGATATCAAACAGCAAACAGGAACTAAGCAGTTATGCACTAAGACTTGAAATCACATTCTTAACTTGAAAAACTTGAGACCTTAAATGAAAAACCTCTCACATTAGCAACTGAAACTGATTTACTCAACTAGCAATTTCCCAAAATCATTTAAACTCAAAATTCAAGCTATTACCAAACACTACTTAAGAATATGAAAATGCAATTAACTTAAAAATTTGAGGAAAGACTGAACTGAAATGATTTGAATTTAGCAAAACAACTTGAAAATCAACTACTGATGATATGCTAATTAGTAAATTTCTCCAAAACTAATTGACTTGGTTCTTTGACTTTCGTTGACTTTTTTCTAAAACTGAGGATTAAGAACAGTTAAGACACCATGAGACTCATATAAGCTTTGTTAAGCTTATATGAGCTTAAACAAACAGTAAAAACAGCTTGAGAATGAATTTAACAGTAATCAAACGATTTGAATTGAAATTGAGACAAAACATAAAATCATAACATAAGATTTTTATAAAAGAAGACTGAGATTACAACTAAATTTAACTAATGAAAACAGTAAATGACATGAAAACTAATTGGTAACAATCTCCTAAAAACATAGAAATTGGACCAATTTCAATGTGAGCCAAGAGGTCTTTATATAGTCATCAAGAGGTCTTGGGATCCCTTTCAGAAGAGCCTAGAAGTCCAATCACAGCCACAAATTCATTCCATTGTCACTTCAACCAATCACTGCCTTCCAATTCCTTTCATGAGGTGTCATGTCCAATGGAAAAGCTTCATTTAGCCACGTAGGCATCTTATCTGACAAGTCAGAGGTTCTAGAAGCTCTGAAAGATCCTTAGTACGAGGATACGTGGGTAATTGGTGGTAAAATGGTAAACGGGTAACTGGGTGTTTGGATTGGGGAAGACAGGGGTTTAAGGGCACGTTTGGGATTTGTTTAATGTTTTTCAAATGAGTTGACCGGGTTAAAGGGTGCATTGACCGGGTAAGATAGTATTATTAAAGTGGCCGGGTATAAGGTTTATTCGGGTTAAGGGAATTAAAAGGGCGGGGTTTGGTTTAGTTATTGGATCGGGTAAGGTTGATATATATTGGGTCGTGTATTGGATTTGGACATAAGATTAATATTGGACTAGTAGTTGGATTGGACTTGTATTGTGACTAGTTAGATATAACAAGGACCAAAAGTGTAAAGGCTGAAACTTCAGGGACCACAAATGTAAATCTGGAAATATCTTCCAAGGACCATCTTTGCCAATCTTTAAATAAACCAAGGGCCAATTTTCAACTTTTTGAATCTTCAAGGGTCAATTTTGCCAATTGCTCAAACTTGAGGGGCCATTCTTGACATTTCTTCAAACTTGGTTATTTCTTCCAAAAATCATCCTCGGAGAATAAAATCTTCATAAATGCACAATTTTGATCTTCCGGCTCAGCTAAAGCTCTCTTAAACTCTCGTGCTCGGATTTACGTCTGATTTGGTTCCTTTTTGCGTGTTTTTACATATCCGTACCTGCACAAGCACAAACTCAAGAAAACCACAAATATTAGCAATAAACGGCTCTTTCTTGGTTGTTTTGGGTCAGTTTTGATAATGAAAAGGTATGTGTTTTAGCACATACCAAAATACCCCAGACGAGACCATTGCTGTGTCCTCACGCAATGCAATCAACTCACGCTTCTAAAACCAAGGATTTCAATCTCTTTCTACTAAACCTATGAAGAAGTAGCAAAGATTCCTCAAAAGAGATTAAAAACCCCTAATTCTAAAAACACCCCGTTTTCCTTTTATTTCACATATATAGATATCACGATTAAGCACATTCCGATTATGAGTGACGGTTTGTTGAACTTTCATGTCGATCAATAACTCCAACAATTTTCAAACGACACGTTAGGATCACGGAGTAGAAAACACAACACAGCGTGAAGTGACCATACGGATAGAATACATCGTCCCTGATTTTTCACAAGTCCCAAACTAAGCGTAAAATCGAAATCATTGTTAAATATGACTCTAGATGCTAACACTACCCATGGAAGTTACTTGTGTAATTACCTTTTGCTCCCATTTTCCTATTTTCCTCTATTTATTTTATTTTTGGTGAGAAATGAATTTCTTCAAGTTTCTCGTTTCGATAATTTTTATTCCGATAAATATATAAAGCTAAGTCGATAATTAGTTATCCGCCTTCTCTCAAGAACCATTGTCGTAAAAATGAGGTCCACATCAAGGAATTTTTATTATATTTTTGACTTTTCCATTTTCATTTTTCAACATCATTTTTTTTTTTTTTTTTTTTTTTTTTTTTCATGAACTTTTATTTATATGAGCTATGAACTACGGAGCTTCACGGGGTAATTCCAAGACTATAGGCTTCATGAAATGAGGATCCCGGCTGGCTAGGCTAAGACCTCACTCAATCCCGGCTAAAGATCCAAGGGTCCGATCTCGACACCGCAGCTCACAACTTTATTTATTACTTTTTCACTTATCAATTATTGCTAATTTATTACGGATCCTTGATGTGTACCCAATTTTTAAAACAAAGATTCTTTTAAGAAGATAAAGAACTAACTATCGCCAAAAACTCAACATCTCTAATTATTTATTAGACAGATATGGGGTGAAACAATTTTGTGGGAACAAAAAGCGATAAGTACCTTCGATGGGCTCTAAAGAGAACCAACTACTCCACGCTTAGCATCTAAACTCATAAGTAACTCTATCATTTCTCGATCTCTGCAAATTTAAAATCCCAAATAATGAGATCCGCAGATGCTTAGCCGATAATTTTTAGATTATCTATGGTTAAGGGAACAAGCTAGGGCTCAACACGCCCGGTCAAGTCAGAATTCCATTCCTACTCTCACCAGCGGAAAGTCAACAAGGTGTCAAAACATATATTAACTTAGCGAATGCTTCGTCTAATGAAATAAAGTTATGCATATTTAAAGTCACTCAGGGAAACTTGCAAAATCTTGGCCTTGTGAGCTAGAATTCGCATTTTATAGCTTCTTGTCTAAGAGACTAGCAAAACTTTTCAATCAAAAAGACTTAACAAAAGCTTACAAAAAATTTTAAATTTTTCTCATTTTTGCACAATTTTTCATTTTCTAAGGAAAAACGGGGTTGCGAGAGTACACGATAGAAAATAAGCAAGTGCGGTCAAATCAAATCGAAGATTACCCTACCCCAGACTAGAACGAAACATTGTCCTCAATGTTTAAAGCAAGGGTATCACGAAAATCTAAAAGCCGTTTATTAAGTATGCTAGAAGATAAACGTTAGTCGATAAGATTAGAATATCGGATTTCCATCAGCAACGATCATGAAACTCGAGTGGAGAAAAGATAAACTTCGAGCACGAGAGTCTTCATGTGACAACCCGTACTTTCAGGTCATTTCTCGACACCATTCATGTCTCATTATTTCAATATTTATAGTAAACTTGGTTTACTTGTTTCAAATTCGCGTAACCTTGGAGGTTTAGCGGCGAATTCATGATCATGACATCACGTACATTTCATATGGACTATGAGTAGTCTACATTTCATGGACATCATGTGCATCTCATTTCACCCTTCAACGCGTGATTTTTATTTAATAATTTTTATCGCGTGAGTTTCTATTTGGATTATTTAACCCGTTACTTTCAAAAATGATCCCGAGGTATTTTTAAACTCGCATTTAGTTCATAAAAACTATATTTCTAGTTTTCCTAGTGTTTCACATTTATTTGGTAATTTTATCGTTAACATTTAATTATTACGTCGTTTTTCTTAAAAATCTTACGATAATTATTTTATCACCCGATTTTCACAAGGAAAGTATTTTTACAATTTTTATCATCTCATTACAACCTATTTTGATTTATTAAAAACTTACTTGCACCAAAATTTTACCATTTACCTTTAAATTCATTCAACTTACACATTTTATCAAAAGTCTTACAAATATATTTAATACAAGTTACATTATATAAAAAAAAAAAAAATATATATATAGGGAGCAAGATCCCTAAAAAACGCCCAAGGGAGGGGAGAGCAATAAATGGGGCATGGTTCCATTGATATCTTGTCTTCAATATTATAAACATAAGTTTTACTTGAAATTTCTCATACATTACATTTTATCAAGGTGTAAGAAAAATTTTTCTCTCTTTTCCTTGTGTTCTCCAAACCGGCCACACTCAAGCTCACCAAGGGGATCAAGATTTTTATCAAGTTAAAGTGTTTATACAATCTAGTATATATCCTTTATATGGTTTTGAAATAAAAACCAAGGATATTTAAGTTAAACCTTTGTTACCTACACCTCTTCATATCACTAGTAAGCATGTTTTTATCATCCTTATGTTTCCTTATCATTTTTATATGTTCCTTATCATTTTTGAAGCTCATGTGCATGTATTGTAGTTTATACCATTTATTTCTTGATTTTTAAGGTTTTATATACTTATGAGTCATCCTATAATTATTCCCAAGTTAATCTTTGGTCTTGATGGTGATTAGGAACCCATGACACCCTAAGAAGGTGTATGGTAGGATTAGATTAGCTTTGGAGTTGATTTGAAGGGATTAGAATAGGTTTTGTCTGTGAAAAACTATTTTCGTAAACTCTATTTTGTAATCTGTCCTTAAAATGAAATTCTGGAAAAACCCACTGATGGTACGACTTTTTGGCATTGATAATTAGAAAATATACTTTAAAACGAATCCGTGGCCGCTTGAACGGATAAAAACGGACTTATAACGAAGCCGTGGTGAATTTTTAAAGTTTTACGACGAAAAGTATATTTTTCTGAAATTGACAGCATGCAGTTTTTGTACCTTTCGGGTCAAAAACGAGCCTTAAGCTTCACAAATTATTTCGACTTCTCAAAAATATATTAGTTTACTTCGATACGAAGCTAAGGACATATTTTACGTAGAAAACGGAGTTAAAACGACAATTATATGGCCGTTTTCATAAAGTTGCCGTAAGTATTATTTTCTGAAAATTATATTATTTTTGACGTAACAAGTTTTTCATTAGCTCTATCGTCCATGTTTGCGGCAGTTTTTAACCATGATGCAAAACTTTTTATACCAAAGTGTCTTCTAGTAAAATCAAGTTCATCGGCCATATTTTTCAAAACAAAAAGCCGTTTGTCAAGCGGAGTTATGGTTATTTATTTACGGATGTTCAAAGATTGGCCGAAACTCATTTTCTGCACACAACTCACAAAAACCACCATCTTTAGCCTTTGATATCTTTATGATCGAGACCTTTTGAACGAAAACTCCTGAACTGAAACTTTTAGATATCGACACAAACTTTCCAAAACCGTCGAGTTCGTTCTCTAACGATCGACGTACACCGTTTTACGACTACTTTTCCGGAGCCATTTTTGTTGATTTCATGGTTTTTCCGACGACATTGTTTTGCGACGAAAAGTGGTAATTTCACCAAAAATCATTATAAAACCATTGTAGGATGACATTTTGACGTAAAAACATGTAAAGTCATTTTTGATTGGTCGAGACGTCAAAAGAGTACTTTACGACGACGAGTAATATTTTCAAAAACCCGTGAATGGTATAAATAACATACGAAGTGCATGCATAGCATTACATTGCAACTCATGACATATCATATCATTCGTCATAGGTCGCGGATAACGCATCTCATTATACCTCAGTGTACTCACTCTTGTCATCTCGTCAGTTAACCAAGTGAGTTTCGTAGCCCCTGCTTTTACTTGTTTTCATAACTGTTTTGGGGGAGATGCATGCTTAATTATTTTTCACAAGTACTTTAGATTTTAAGGCTAAAATCTATCATGATTACCATTGTTTCGAAATCAAAGGTTATACTATATAAATTGTTCTTGTTTGCGTGCTACGGTACTTCGTCGTATAACGTTCTAAATCAGTTGACTACTGATATACATTGAGTTAGGTGCTATTGATTATGTGCTAGGGTCCTATTGATTAAGTGCTATTGTGAATTCATTTGACATCATATGTTTGGAACATAAACTTTACACACATTGGCAGTGGGTTGTGAACACACAGGTTGCAAGTTTTGTATGGGCGGGACTTGGAACTGAGTGGATTTACAATGCCTTTGCTACATAAACGATTTTGAAAGTCTTTACATTTCAACGATTTACAATGCCTTTGCGGCATAAACGATTTGAAAGGTTTTACATTTCAAAACAAACTCTATGAACTCACTCAACCTTTGTGTTGACACTTTTAGCATGTTTTCATCTCAGGTATCTAAGGCACTCACATCACGGCATGCATTTGGACACATCATGGAGTCGCGATGACGACGCGTCTCACTTGGGTTTTGCGTACTTTAAAACATCGTTTGAATTGTAACAAACTTATTTCCGCACAAGTTGATTTACATTTGGGATCTACTTTGTAAACTCTGATTATTTTAATAAATCAAACGATGTATTTTCCAAACGACACTTTAGGTCGTTCAATATAACTGTGATTGTGATGCTATGACAGTCAATCCCCAGGAATTCCATTCCGCTGCAAAACAGGTAAATTTGGGGGTGTGACAGATTGGCATCAGAGCTTCAGTTATAGAGAACTAGGTTGCATCATTGACCCTAGACTATAACTACATTATCATAGCATCTCATCATTTCATCACAAGTATATGTTCACTTCACATGCGGTCACTACGTACATTTTTCGAGTTATTTACTTTCATTTCACAACGATTGTCACATAGATGCCCTTAAATACCCATCCCATTATCTTTTCCTCATACTCTAACGTGGAGAATTCCTTGTCATTCCTTATCACAATTTTTATATCAATTGACTCATCACCGATAACGTCGAATACCGAGATAAACCTTTAAATAGGGCGAAGTCACTCTCACTCCTTTGTTTCACCACTAACATGTCGAGTTACACTTTATTCACACATTAAGTCTCTAAACCACCATACATTTGAAGCACTTACAACACCTCATAATCTATCTTTTCGGAAACCGTCGATCATTTTGAAAAATAACTTCAAACTTATCGTTTCTTATCACATTTCTTTGAAGCGCTTATTACTAACATCGGATTTTGCTACGTCTCACATTTCCTCTTGTTTTGAAGAAGATATGGCACCGAAGAAAGCCACAGCTGAAATGACCCAAGCGGCTATTCAAAAGTTGGTAAATGATAGCATAGCCGATGCTTTAAGAACTGTAAGGGAAACGGTGGCTGCTGCTGCTGCCGAGGCCGCGACTGCTGCTGTAGCCGCTAGTTTAGCTACTACTACTGGTAATGCCGGAGGATCTGGGGTTAAGAAATGCTCGTACAAAGATTTCAAAAGTGCTGAACCTACTAAGTTCCGAGGTACCGAGGGAGCAACAGCAATGGTTAGATGGTTTGAAAAGTTGGAGTCGGTATTTTTGCTTTGTAACTGTCCGGATGACAGTAAGGTTAAGTATGCTACGAGTACTTTACTCGATGGAGCGTTGTCATGGTGGAATTCATACGCTCAACCGATTGGTATGGAGAATGCTTTTAAGCATACGTGGGAGGAATTCAAGAGCTTGGTGACTAAGAAGTTTTGTCCTCGAACGGAAATCAAAAAGTTAGAGACGGAGTTCTATGAATTGGTCACGATTGGGTACGACATTGACACATACATTCGGAGATTCCAGGAATTAGCCGCGTTATGCCCATCAATGGTATCGGATAATGAAAAGTTGCTAGAGGCTTTTATTGGAGGACTTCCCGAGGTCATTCAAGGAGATGTGACATCTTTTGATCCACAAACAATCGAGGAAGCTATTCGAGTTACTCAGAAGTTGATGGCACAAGTGGTGAAGCGAGGTAAGTACACCAACACCAACCGAAACAACAACAACCCCAACAACCGCACCAACTACAACAATGACCAAAACAACAACAACAACGACGATAACCAAATCAACAACAACAAAAGAAAATGGGAAAATGACCAGGAAGGTTATGATAACGACAACCAAAACCATAACACTAACCATCACCAACAACATAATAGAAGACAAGAAGTCGCCAGGGTCTATGTTGCTGCACCAACCAGGGGAAGAGCTTATGCAGGAAACTTACCGCGATGCCACCAATGCACGCTACATCATAATGGTCCATGTGGTGTATGTTTTAACTGTCACAAAGTAGGACACCTTGCTAAGGACTGTAAGGGCAAGATCATAGTTACGTGCTTCGGATGTGGGGAACAAGGACACTATCGGAATCAATGTCCTCAAAACCAAGGTCAACAAGTCGAAGGTGCTCATGGGAATGTATATATGTTAGAAGGAGCTCGTCAAGGTATCAACGACGCGGAAGACTGAAGAAGTTCGGAAACTAATAGTCTTATTTCTCCTTATGTATTATGTCGTACTAAGTTTATGTCTTTCATCGTATTCGAAACTTTATAACCTAAGATGTACTACTTTTGCTAAACCACTTGTTGTAATATATTCTCATCTATCGTACTTTATTTCCTTTCGATTCGATATCATTTACGAGGATTTTAATTCTTTTTACCTTAATTATCATTTTAACGACACTTCTCCATGTCTTTTCTCCTCGATGTTCATCACAATTTTTAACAACAGTTGACTCAACACCAAACAAACATATGAGTCGATTAGTCCAAGCATTGCATAGTTACTCCTAAATTATACATAGCCTGATCACCTATGTCTAATTCAGGAAGAATCATGCAATGAAGGGAGTAGTAGTCTTATATGTGTAAGCAATTCCGTAATCGAGCCAAATTTTCAAAAGAATTTTTCTTCAAACCACTTGTTTCCAGTTTGATCCGCGTGACAGTTCTTGTTTGATGAGTTGCAAAGATCGAGCTAGAAACAAGTTGTTACCCAAACCGACTTAGCCTAATCTCATGACAGTTCTTGTTTGATGAGTTGTGAGATTAAGTAAAAATCGGTTACCAAAAAGTCCTTTGAGGGTTTTGCTCGGGAATGGGAAAGTTTGCTACATTAAACCCTAAACCTGTTAGACCTAACAACGATTGAATTCAGGGACTGAATTCCTTTTTGGATGGGCGAATGTGACAACCCGTACTTTCAGGTCATTTCTCGACACCATTCATGTCTCATTATTTCAATATTTATAGTAAACTTGGTTTACTTGTTTCAAATTCGCGTAACCTTGGAGGTTTAGCGGCGAATTCATGATCATGACATCACGTACATTTCATATGGACTATGAGTAGTCTACATTTCATGGACATCATGTGCATCTCATTTCACCCTTCAACGCGTGATTTTTATTTAATAATTTTTATCGCGTGAGTTTCTATTTGGATTATTTAACCCGTTACTTTCAAAAATGATCCCGAGGTATTTTTAAACTCGCATTTAGTTCATAAAAACTATATTTCTAGTTTTCCTAGTGTTTCACATTTATTTGGTAATTTTATCGTTAACATTTAATTATTACGTCGTTTTTCTTAAAAATCTTACGATAATTATTTTATCACCCGATTTTCACAAGGAAAGTATTTTTACAATTTTTATCATCTCATTACAACCTATTTTGATTTATTAAAAACTTACTTGCACCAAAATTTTACCATTTACCTTTAAATTCATTCAACTTACACATTTTATCAAAAGTCTTACAAATATATTTAATACAAGTTACATTATATAAAAAAAAAAAAATATATATATATAGGGAGCAAGATCCCTAAAAAACGCCCAAGGGAGGGGAGAGCAATAAATGGGGCATGGTTCCATTGATATCTTGTCTTCAATATTATAAACATAAGTTTTACTTGAAATTTCTCATACATTACATTTTATCAAGGTGTAAGAAAAATTTTTCTCTCTTTTCCTTGTGTTCTCCAAACCGGCCACACTCAAGCTCACCAAGGGGATCAAGATTTTTATCAAGTTAAAGTGTTTATACAATCTAGTATATATCCTTTATATGGTTTTGAAATAAAAACCAAGGATATTTAAGTTAAACCTTTGTTACCTACACCTCTTCATATCACTAGTAAGCATGTTTTTATCATCCTTATGTTTCCTTATCATTTTTATATGTTCCTTATCATTTTTGAAGCTCATGTGCATGTATTGTAGTTTATACCATTTATTTCTTGATTTTTAAGGTTTTATATACTTATGAGTCATCCTATAATTATTCCCAAGTTAATCTTTGGTCTTGATGGTGATTAGGAACCCATGACACCCTAAGAAGGTGTATGGTAGGATTAGATTAGCTTTGGAGTTGATTTGAAGGGATTAGAATAGGTTTTGTCCGTGAAAAACTATTTTCGTAAACTCTATTTTGTAATCTGTCCTTAAAATGAAATTCTGGAAAAACCCACTGATGGTACGACTTTTTGGCATTGATAATTAGAAAATATACTTTAAAACGAATCCGTGGCCGCTTGAACGGATAAAAACGGACTTATAACGAAGCCGTGGTGAATTTTTAAAGTTTTACGACGAAAAGTATATTTTTCTGAAATTGACAGCATGCAGTTTTTGTACCTTTCGGGTCAAAAACGAGCCTTAAGCTTCACAAATTATTTCGACTTCTCAAAAATATATTAGTTTACTTCGATACGAAGCTAAGGACATATTTTACGTAGAAAACGGAGTTAAAACGACAATTATATGGCCGTTTTCATAAAGTTGCCGTAAGTATTATTTTCTGAAAATTATATTATTTTTGACGTAACAAGTTTTTCATTAGCTCTATCGTCCATGTTTGCGGCAGTTTTTAACCATGATGCAAAACTTTTTATACCAAAGTGTCTTCTAGTAAAATCAAGTTCATCGGCCATATTTTTCAAAACAAAAAGCCGTTTGTCAAGCGGAGTTATGGTTATTTATTTACGGATGTTCAAAGATTGGCCGAAACTCATTTTCTGCACACAACTCACAAAAACCACCATCTTTAGCCTTTGATATCTTTATGATCGAGACCTTTTGAACGAAAACTCCTGAACTGAAACTTTTAGATATCGACACAAACTTTCCAAAACCGTCGAGTTCGTTCTCTAACGATCGACGTACACCGTTTTACGACTACTTTTCCGGAGCCATTTTTGTTGATTTCATGGTTTTTCCGACGACATTGTTTTGCGACGAAAAGTGGTAATTTCACCAAAAATCATTATAAAACCATTGTAGGATGACATTTTGACGTAAAAACATGTAAAGTCATTTTTGATTGGTCGAGACGTCAAAAGAGTACTTTACGACGACGAGTAATATTTTCAAAAACCCGTGAATGGTATAAATAACATACGAAGTGCATGCATAGCATTACATTGCAACTCATGACATATCATATCATTCGTCATAGGTCGCGGATAACGCATCTCATTATACCTCAGTGTACTCACTCTTGTCATCTCGTCAGTTAACCAAGTGAGTTTCGTAGCCCCTGCTTTTACTTGTTTTCATAACTGTTTTGGGGGAGATGCATGCTTAATTATTTTTCACAAGTACTTTAGATTTTAAGGCTAAAATCTATCATGATTACCATTGTTTCGAAATCAAAGGTTATACTATATAAATTGTTCTTGTTTGCGTGCTACGGTACTTCGTCGTATAACGTTCTAAATCAGTTGACTACTGATATACATTGAGTTAGGTGCTATTGATTATGTGCTAGGGTCCTATTGATTAAGTGCTATTGTGAATTCATTTGACATCATATGTTTGGAACATAAACTTTACACACATTGGCAGTGGGTTGTGAACACACAGGTTGCAAGTTTTGTATGGGCGGGACTTGGAACTGAGTGGATTTACAATGCCTTTGCTACATAAACGATTTTGAAAGTCTTTACATTTCAACGATTTACAATGCCTTTGCGGCATAAACGATTTGAAAGGTTTTACATTTCAAAACAAACTCTATGAACTCACTCAACCTTTGTGTTGACACTTTTAGCATGTTTTCATCTCAGGTATCTAAGGCACTCACATCACGGCATGCATTTGGACACATCATGGAGTCGCGATGACGACGCGTCTCACTTGGGTTTTGCGTACTTTAAAACATCGTTTGAATTGTAACAAACTTATTTCCGCACAAGTTGATTTACATTTGGGATCTACTTTGTAAACTCTGATTATTTTAATAAATCAAACGATGTATTTTCCAAACGACACTTTAGGTCGTTCAATATAACTGTGATTGTGATGCTATGACAGTCAATCCCCAGGAATTCCATTCCGCTGCAAAACAGGTAAATTTGGGGGTGTGACACTTCATATCGGGAAAATCCTAAACACAACATCACAAAAAACCAAACACGAGAAATCGAAGAGGCAGACCCCTTCACGTCACTTATTAGAAAATAGAAAGAAGATAGAGATAAGCATGGGGTGCCTCCCACGAAGCGCTACTGTTTTTGGTCACCGAGTCGCTAGCCTGACTCGTCCCCGAATTCATTTGTCCTTGGGGAAGAAAATGGTAGAGATACCAGGGTCAAAAACGGTGTCCTCATTCCCGAAGGAATGAGACTGGGTGGGTTGGGAGGGAAAGAAAGTGTCGGGCTCCAGCACATAAGGTATATCATGAAAGAATGATCCATCATCCGGTGGTTTAGCAGGCGGACGAAAGGATGACGGATCACAATAAGAAAACTCCAAGAAAGACGGGAGCTCATAGTAAGGAGGTGAAAGCTTAATAATGAAGGCATCCAAGATAGGATCCTTTTCTCGAACAACAGTTTTAGCATAAAGCTCATCTATGTCTAATATCCCGGGTTTAAAGATTTTGTCTTCACATGTCGGCTCAACGGGATAAAGGATGGTGGACTCATCAGAGAGAGGGGAGTCAAGAAAACCATCTAGAACAACCATATCCCCCTCGGGATCATGCACAGCACCCTCAATACCCGGTGGTATTGGGTCATCAATAGCATCCTCAATGATCGGGTAACCAGCCGGAGTATCGGAAATCTCGTTCAAAACCTTGTTCATATCAACATCGAAGTAGAATCGCTCAAGAATCGGAGGATAAACATCAGCAATAGTGGGATTGCCACTAATCTCTTCATCAAATCGGAAAGTTTCAAGTTCGGGAGAGAAATCACTATCTTTAACGGAGATAGGATGCGAACTCGAATTATCGTTAAGGGCTTCAATCTTAGAAATGAGAAGATAAACATTCGACAATGTTTCTCGTAATGCTTCATCCTCAATCTGAATATCATCGGGCTCAATCTCTTCTTCTTCTGGCTCAAAATCATTCTCTTCTTCTATATGGATGGGCTCAGAAGGTAAATCGTCGACAAAATCGATGTCTCCATAAGAATCGTTATCGGAATCGGAGAACATCTCATCATGATCATTCGAAATATCAAGAGAAGGCTCATCACAAATATCATTAACAACCTCGGACTCTCTTGGGATTGGGATAAGGATCTCAACACTAGTCTCTTCCGTTTCCGGAATGGTACTAAGATGCTCATCCCCCATTATGAGAGAGTCAACGGGTTCAACAATTATCGAAGAAACATGATCATCGACCTCTTCCAAAAGAACGTCACTTCTCTCAACCGGCGTGAGTGAAGGGGAAGGGTCGGAAATGAAAGGCTCAGAAATAAGAGAAGGAGAAGAATCCAGAGATGGGACAAATGGTGTGCTCTGAGAGCTAGCAAGTTCCACCATTTCCGTTGTGGTCTCCGGTTCTTTCTGTTTAGAAATCGTTTTAAGCTTATAATTTCGTTCCGTTTTGATGTAACTCGACGAACTCGTAACGGCGAATCGTGAAAGATAAGGATCGATTCTAGAATTCTTCGGATTAGAGTCGAGAGTACAAACGGGAATCACCTCGGGTTCAGAAATATGTTCCATCTCCCTCACCGGAGAGGGAGTAGGAATCGAGGGTTCATCAAGATTATATTTCAAAATTTTTGACAAGGCTTCAAGTTTTTCAATGTTGTTAAGAAAAGCACGACATTCAAAGAAATCGTCCCCGTGACCCTCGGTGGGTTCTTCGGATAGCTCCGGAATAGTGTGATCGTCTTCCATAACTTGAACGGGTTCCTCATTAACACATTGTCGAGCTTGAATGTGGCTTAATAAAGTTTGAAGCATGCTTTCAATGTTGTTTTGACGTCGCTCAAATATTTCTTCAAAATCGATGGAAACGTCATCGATAACCCCGGTGGGTTCTTTCAAAGGGCAACACATACAAGATTCACGAAAAAATCCACACCCTTTGCAAAAACAACGTTCACAAAATGAATCATCTTTTAACAAATTGCTACAATTAGAGCAATAAGGTTGATAGAAATTTTGAGAATCCATGAGAATTAATCATATAGAGGGTAAAAGAGAAGAATTATCGGGTTAAGAGGATAAAAGAAGAATATTTTTGGGTTTTTAAAACAAATTTTGAAAAGGAAAATCTTTTTGGGTTTTTATATAAGAGATATTTACAAAAATAACGATAACTTCACTCGGGGAAGGATCTTCAAATGCACGCGATTCGAGACGGAATACGAAAACTCGCTACAAGCCCTCCCCGGCAGCGGCGCCAAAAATTGATATTTCCCGAACCGTCAAGTTATCTCACACAAGCTAGCCACTTGTGAATGACTAACCGTAAGAAACTTAAAACAGTTCAGACAAACCAATAATAATAAGAGAAGTTGTGTAGTATGTTGGGTAACTCAAACGTATTAGGTTCGAGCACCGAGATCGTTCCGAACGAGGGTTGAATGGAATTTCCAACTCACGTCTCAATTTTTGTGATTTGAATGATAGAAGGGGATAATTTGATGAATTCTAAACTACGGGATAAGGAAAGCATATAGGATTAAAATCTATGGGGAAAACCTAAGAATAAAGGCAAACTACTCAAATCTACACTAAAACGTAAATACGGGATTAAACGAAACGTGAATAAAATGCAACAACGTCTATTCTAACTCCTAAAAATAACCTAAAATTACTTTTATACTAAAAATGATATTAGAAAACTATTTATGAATTAAAACTATTTTTTAGGAATTTTCTTGAATTAATTCTAATTAAAAACTAATTTTTAAAAATAAAACTAATTATCTAAAAATTATGAAAGAGAGAGAGAAAATTATGAAACTAATTTTATAAAATCTAAAATACCATAAGAGAATTTTCAAAACTATTTTTTTATTTTTCTAATTATTTTTCTAATTTCTACAAATTTCAATCTATTTAAAACTAATTAAATTGTGAAAAATACCAAATAAAAGGGGAAAAATAAGGAAAAATATTTTTTATGCTTTTTATATTTTTCTTAAACTGAGAAAATTGAAAAATTATTTTTTCGAACTTTTTCTGAATTAATTGCAATTAAAGCTATTTAAAAGTGATTAAAAACTGTTTTAAATAATGAAAAATATTAACAGTGACTAAAAATCATGAAAAACTCAGGAAAATTCTAAATTATTAATCTAAATCTATGAAAAATATCAAATACTATGCTTATGTGGAGAATATGAGGGCTGCAATGCAAACTGTTAAGAAATAAGCACTTTGAAATAAGCTAATAAGCACTATAATGAACCAACTGAAAACAGAAGCAAAATTATACTATAACTACTTTAAATCAACTAATAAAAGCTACTCCTAACACCTAATCAGCAGGCTACCTAAGATTGATGCAAATGGCTTTTCTATCCAAACAGCTTTTCTGGCCCCTACTTTGAGCTTACTGCAATTGCTTATCCAACAAGCTAAAGGGAAAACCAAAAGTGTGGTTCTCAAGTCAACCAACTAGAGATCATTTGTCCAAATTATCAGCTCATAAGGACTTAAGGTGAAGAAGTTAGAGATCAAAACAAAAGTGGCTATATGGAACACAAGGCTGCTGATGCAGTAACAGAATGACAGAGAAGGGCTGTTGCAGGCCAAAATAAGCATTAGAATCAGCTCCTATGGGGTGACTAAAAGCAGAAACACATTACCTACATACTATACTACAAGTAGATCAACAATCCTAATCTAAACTGAGCATCAAAGATGTATTAAATCTCACTTACATGGGCTAGAAAGGACTGATATCAAACAGCAAACAGGAACTAAGCAGTTATGCACTAAGACTTGAAATCACATTCTTAACTTGAAAAACTTGAGACCTTAAATGAAAAACCTCTCACATTAGCAACTGAAACTGATTTACTCAACTAGCAATTTCCCAAAATCATTTAAACTCAAAATTCAAGCTATTACCAAACACTACTTAAGAATATGAAAATGCAACTAACTTAAAAATTTGAGGAAAGACTGAACTGAAATGATTTGAATTTAGCAAAACAACTTGAAAATCAACTACTGATGATATGCTAATTAGTAAATTTCTCCAAAACTAATTGACTTGGTTCTTTGACTTTCGTTGACTTTTTTCTAAAACTGAGGATTAAGAACAGTTAAGACACCATGAGACTCATATAAGCTTTGTTAAGCTTATATGAGCTTAAACAAACAGTAAAAACAGCTTGAGAATGAATTTAACAGTAATCAAACGATTTGAATTGAAATTGAGACAAAACATAAAATCATAACATAAGATTTTTATAAAAGAAGACTGAGATTACAACTAAATTTAACTAATGAAAACAGTAAATGACATGAAAACTAATTGGTAACAATCTCCTAAAAACATAGAAATTGGACCAATTTCAATGTGAGCCAAGAGGTCTTTATATAGTCATCAAGAGGTCTTGGGATCCCTTTCAGAAGAGCCTAGAAGTCCAATCACAGCCACAAATTCATTCCATTGTCACTTCAACCAATCACTGCCTTCCAATTCCTTTCATGAGGTGTCATGTCCAATGGAAAAGCTTCATTTAGCCACTTAGGCATCTTATCTGACAAGTCAGAGGTTCTAGAAGCTCTGAAAGATCCTTAGTACGAGGATACGTGGGTAATTGGTGGTAAAATGGTAAACGGGTAACTGGGTGTTTGGATTGGGGAAGACAGGGGTTTAAGGGCGCGTTTGGGATTTGTTTAATGTTTTTCAAATGAGTTGACCGGGTTAAAGGGTGCATTGACCGGGTAAGATAGTATTATTAAAGTGGCCGGGTATAAGGTTTATTCGGGTTAAGGGAATTAAAAGGGCGGGGTTTGGTTTAGTTATTGGATCGGGTAAGGTTGATATATATTGGGCCGTGTATTGGATTTGGACATAAGATTAATATTGGACTAGTAGTTGGATTGGACTTGTATTGTGACTAGTTAGATATAACAAGGACCAAAAGTGTAAAGGCTGAAACTTCAGGGACCACAAATGTAAATCTGGAAATATCAAAAATTGATTTCATAAAATAAAACCAATGATAAGAGAAGTGTGTAGTATGTGGGTAACTCAAACGTATTAGGTTTGAGCACCGAGATCGTTCCGAACGAGGGTTGAATGGAATTTCCAACTCACGTCACGATTATCGGGATTTGAATGAGAGAAGGGGATAATATGATATTATCTAAACTACGGGATAAGGAAAGCATATAGGATAAAAATCTATGGGGAAAACCTAAGAATAAAGGCAAACTACTCAAATCTACACTAAAACGTAAATACGGGATTAAACGAAATGTGAATAAAATGCAACAATGTCTATTCTAACTCCTAAAAATAACCTAAAATTACTTTTATACTAAAAATGATATTAGAAAACTATTTATGAATTAAAACTATTTTTTAGGAATTTTCTTGAATTAATTCTAATTAAAAACTAATTTTTAAAAATAAAACTAATTATCTAAAAATTATGAAAGAGAGAGAGAAAATTATGAAACTAATTTTATAAAATCTAAAATACCATAAGAGAATTTTCAAAACTATTTTTTTATTTTTCCGATTATTTTTCTATTTTCTACAAATTTCAATCTATTTAAAACTAATTAAATTGTGAAAAATACCAAATAAAAGGGGAAAAATAAGGAAAAATATTTTTTATGCTTTTTATATTTTTCTTAAACTGAGAAAATTGAAAAATTATTTTTTCAAACTTTTTCTGAATTAATTGCAATTAAAGCTATTTAAAAGTGATTAAAAACTGTTTTTAATAATGAAAAGTACTAAACAGTGACTAAAAATCATGAAAACTCAGGAAAATTCTAAATTATTAATCTAAATCTATGAAAAATATCAAATACTATGCTTATGTGGAGAATATGAGGGCTGCAATGCAAACTGTTAAGAAATAAGCACTTTGAAATAAGCTAATAAGCACTATAATGAACCAACTGAAAACAGAAGCAAAATTATACTATAACTACTTTAAATCAACTAATAAAAGCTACTCCTAACACCTAATCAGCAGGCTACCTAAGATTGATGCAAATGGCTTTTCTATCCAAACAGCTTTTCTGGCCCCTACTTTGAGCTTACTGCAATTGCTTATCCAACAAGCTAAAGGGAAAACCAAAAGTGTGGTTCTCAAGTCAACCAACCAGAGATCATTTGTCCAAATTATCAGCTCATAAGGACTTAAGGTGAAGAAGTTAGAGATCAAAACAAAAGTGGCTATATGGAACACAAGGCTGCTGATGCAGTAACAGAATGACAGAGAAGGGCTGTTGCAGGCCAAAATAAGCACTAGAATCAGCTCCTATGGGGTGACTAAAAGCAGAAACACATTACCTACATACTATACTACAAGTAGATCAACAATCCTAATCTAAACTGAGCATCAGAGATGTATTAAATCTCACTTACATGGGCTAGAAAGGACTGATATCAAACAGCAAACAGGAACTAAGCAGTTATGCACTAAGACTTGAAATCACATTCTTAACTTGAAAAACTTGAGACCTTAAATGAAAAACCTCTCACATTAGCAACTGAAACTGATTTACTCAACTAGCAATTTCCCAAAATCATTTAAACTCAAAATTCAAGCTATTACCAAACACTACTTAAGAATATGAAAATGCAATTAACTTAAAAATTTGAGGAAAGACTGAACTGAAATGATTTGAATTTAGCAAAACAACTTGAAAATCAACTACTGATGATATGCTAATTAGTAAATTTCTCCAAAACTAATTGACTTGGTTCTTTGACTTTCGTTGACTTTTTTCTAAAACTGAGGATTAAGAACAGTTAAGACACCATGAGACTCATATAAGCTTTGTTAAGCTTATATGAGCTTAAACAAATAGTAAAAACAGCTTGAGAATGAATTTAACAGTAATCAAACGATTTGAATTGAAATTGAGACAAAACATAAAATCATAACATAAGATTTTTATAAAAGAAGACTGAGATTACAACTAAATTTAACTAATGAAAACAGTAAATGACATGAAAACTAATTGGTAACAATCTCCTAAAAACATAGAAATTGGACCAATTTCAATGTGAGCCAAGAGGTCTTTATATAGTCATCAAGAGGTCTTGGGATCCCTTTCAGAAGAGCCTAGAAGTCCAATCACAGCCACAAATTCATTCCATTGTCACTTCAACCAATCACTGCCTTCCAATTCCTTTCATGAGGTGTCATGTCCAATGGAAAAGCTTCATTTAGCCACTTAGGCATCTTATCTGACAAGTCAGAGGTTCTAGAAGCTCTGAAAGATCCTTAGTACGAGGATAGGTGGGTAATTGGTGGTAAAATGGTAAACGGGTAACTGGGTGTTTGGATTGGGGAAGACAGGGGTTTAAGGGCACGTTTGGGATTTGTTTAATGTTTTTCAAATGAGTTGACCGGGTTAAAGGGTGCATTGACCGGGTAAGATAGTATTATTAAAGTGGCCGGGTATAAGGTTTATTTGGGTTAAGGGAATTAAAAGGGCGGGGTTTGGTTTAGTTATTGGATCGGGTAAGGTTGATATATATTGGGCCGTGTATTGGATTTGGACATAAGATTAATATTGGACTAGTAGTTGGATTGGACTTGTATTGTGACTAGTTAGATATAACAAGGACCAAAAGTGTAAAGGCTGAAACTTCAGGGACCACAAATGTAAATCTGGAAATATCTTCCAAGGACCATCTTTGCCAATCTTCAAATAAACCAAGGGCCAATTTGCAACTTTTTGAATCTTCAAGGGTCAATTTTGCCAATTGCTCAAACTTGAGGGGCCATTCTTGACATTTCTTCAAACTTGGTTATTTCTTCCAAAAATCATCCTCGGAGAATAAAATCTTCATAAATGCACAATTTTGATCTTCCGGCTCAGCTAAAGCTCTTTTAAACTCTCGTGCTCGGATTTACGTCTGATTTGGTTCCTTTTTGCGTGTTTTTACATATCCGTACCTGCACAAGCACAAACTCAAGAAAACCACAAATATTAGCAATAAACGGCTCTTTCTTGGTTGTTTTGGGTCAGTTTTGATAATGAAAAGGTATGTGTTTTAGCACATACCAATGACCCATCTGATGACAAGAGAAACACTTGACCTTTCTCCTGTCAAAACGAGCTGGATCCTTTCCCTTGAATCCAAACTTTCTTCCTGCCTTCTCTTCAAACCTTTTGATGTCTACTGAAAGCATGGCCACCTGCCATTTCAGTTTCATCTCCTCCATTTCAAGAGGGTCCACCTGCTCAAAATCTTCATAGACAAGATGCTGCTGAGTATCATAATCAGCAACAAATGAATGAAGAACATCCTCCAATGTACTACCAGTTTTAGCTTGAGGACATGATGGACTGGGACGATAAGATGATGATGGTAAGTAGGATGGACTTGGAGCATGCATCATCATGTTGGAGTGAGATGTCCCAACAAAGGCTGTATGACCAGAAGTGGATGCACGGTAGGGAGATCTGACATCAGGTTCAAGAGATTTGAGTTTGTTGTACAGCTCATCAAAAGTAAGCATGTCCAACCCACCTTTAGCTTTCAGGGCTATACTAACATGTAACCATGATGGAGGCAAATATCGTAGAAACTTTGAGTTGCAATCATCATTGTCAGGTTTTGCGTTCAGCTGGTTTAGCTGACTCAGAATCTTATGAAACTTGTCGTATCCCTTGTGGATACCTTCTTTTTCTGAGATATTGAATTCTTGGAAGTGTTGTCTCAGCATGGACTTCCTCATTCTTCTGGACTCTTCATTGCCACCAAACCTTGCTTTAAGTGCCATCCATATGTCCTTTGCATCATCCATGTGGTGAAAATCACCCAAGTGATCTTCAGGAATAGCTTGAAGAAGGATGGTTCTTACTTTGTGCTCTCTTTGCACAGCTAGGATCTCTTCAGCAGTTTTGGGAGGAGCAATGGTAAACTTACCATCAAGATCTGGGATAGTCTTCTTCAGACTGTTTCCTTTCTTCACAATCTCCCAAAGATTCCAATCAATATTGGAGATCCAGTTCTGCATCTTCATGGTCCACAGATCATACTCTTCCTTTTTCAGATAAGGAAACTTACCATTACTGTTGGAGAGACTAAGTTGTTGCATAGAGGTGGTGTTTTTGATGTTGTTGTTGGTGACTTCGGATTCATCATCAGTTCCAGGCATGGTGAATGTGTTTTTGGTTGTATGGGGGTGAGGTTAAATATGGTTCTTAGTATCGTAGAGACTCTCCCGAGGCTCTGATACCACTTGTTGAAAACTCTCAGACCTTGACAGATCTTTAGCACTCGTAGATTGTTAGTGTTGCCTATGTAATCATAAGCAAACTAATAGAAAATCTCTACAACTCGTATTCTATAGCGGAATGTAAATACAAGTTGTTATAACTAAGAACACTTAGATCCTCTATGGATCTTTTATTAACTGAAACACTATGTTTCAAATTGTTATCTATTACATACTATGAGGTTCCTTTTATAGACAAGGAACCCTAATCTATTACTACTCAATCGACTAAGCATGCAAGCATGCATTTAATGACTAAACACTAAACAATATTGAGCAGTACAATAATAACCCATGCTAACCTCGGGCAGTTCAACAATAATGATGGGTTATCATATAATTAATAAAGCGTGTGCAGATCCTAGTCAGCTTTCACTCTTCAGCAGATACACGACACAACTTTTATACTTCAGCAGAATCTCTTCTTCAGCAGATTCTGCTTCTACTTCAGCAGAATCCTTCGGCAGTATTGACAGCAGAAATCCTACTTCACATAATTCCCAACATACCTAAAACTCATCCTCAAATATTTAAAGTTGCATGTAATGTCTCCTAGAGTAGATAGCCATTGAATTCCAAGTACCATTTCACAACCCCCCCAAAGGTAATATCATCATATTAGCATAAAACTATGCTGATTGCAACTTCCATTTGACTTGACACACACTATTACTCACCATATTTTCACTTGTAAAGGATAAGTTATCTTCAGTGGGCAACCTATTTTCTTTGCAGTTTTAGAATCAAGGAAATTTTAAGTACTTCCTAAATATATCAAAATGTGAACCTCATGATTACCAACATAACCAATCACTCTCATGGTCTGAAAAGTATTTCTACCAGTTAGTGCATTCAAATAGATGCGAGGAACATTGTCTTCCTCGTTCACCCTATGTAGCACTTCTGACATTTCACAATCAACATCTTCCAATTCTACTTCCCACTCCAACCCCTGATCATCATTCCCTGTTACTACTTCCAAAGAGTACATCTAACTAGGTTACTTCTGACCATGTGAGTACTTTTGATCACAATAGAAACAAAGTGATAACATCAAATAGTCCTGAGTTTCTAAGCATTAATTTCCCCTTTTATCATCACATTTTGATTATATTATTAGTCAAAACATCCTTATTCCTTGTTATTTCATTTCAGGACACATTCGAAGTAAGGAAACTGCAACTCTGGACGTTTTCAAGTTCTATTGATTCAACCTTCTCGTAATTACGGCGTAACCAAGTGATGAAGTTACGACGCAACTAGAGATTTCGAAGACTACGGCGTAACCCTCATCTTGGGTTACGTCGTAACTACTGATTACAAAGACTACGACGTAGCTATCAACTTAGGCTACGCCGTAACAAATATTTACACTGGATTATAGCAGCTACGGCGTAAGACCAAATTAAGTTACGTTGTAGCCAATGGATAAGCACTGAAGATTAAAGTAAGTTACGGCGTAACTAGCTAATAAGGTTATGTCGTAACTATTTTGAAGCCTATAAATAGTCGATGATTTTATCAGTATTTGATATCTCTCCTTTCCCAAACCTTCTAGGGTTTGGGGAGATCAAAACACAGAAGAAGAAGCATGGTTTAGGAGCATGAATAACGAAGTTCTCGTCTACGATTTCCTTTGTATTCGAGTTTGGATTCTTTTTATATTTTTCTAGATCTTATATTATGAATTCATGTTATTAATTCAAGTTTGCATTTATGTTATTGTTATTCTCTATAATTCTATATAGACATTTGCTAGTCTTTTCATAGATCGCTAGCCTTGGTAGTATTATAAGCTTGGTAGTATCTAAAGGACTGGGAGATATGAACAACTGACCCCAGTCTGATAGATAGCGAAGTATGGGAGGAATTGGCCATAGTACGACCACTCTTCGTGTGCGAATTGACCAAAGGAACACTTATCAAGTGGAGGTATTTAAGAGGTTAGGGGGAATATAAGTTCCTAACGGCCAGGATCCCACCGTCTAGATCTAGTAGATTTGGTGCTTAATGACTGCTATTAGGTTGCCGAATGATCCCGGGTGACCTGCTCATCTTGGTGAGGAATCTAAGAACCATAGGCCATGACGAAGCGACCAAAGGAGTCTGGTGATAATTAACCACTATATTGAATATTCTTATCGAGAATCTATTCATATTCGCATTCTTTGTTAAGCTTTGTTTATCTATCTCTTTTACCTAAATTTCTAGTGTCTGTGTGAGCAGAATATTAGTATATCTATGAATTATAACAACCTTGTCTACCGTATATTACCTATGTTTTATCTAATCATCTTAGTTCTTTCAAGGTCACAACTCTCTTGGGACGATACTTGGATTTACCTAAGGCTTTACTACATATGATCGGGTACTCTGCCCGTTAGTATGTGTTTATCCTAAGTTATTCAAGTTTTATAAATATTAAAAGCAGGATGAAATAGCACATAAGCTTTTTGGCGCCGCTGCCGGGGAGCAGTTAATGAAAAGATCTAAGGTATTTAATATTTACCTCATTAAGAGATTTGAGAACTCCCGTAAGGCACGTTTTTAATCTCTCCTATTACAATATTACATAATTAAAATTCTGACGCTATTAGTTACGGCGTAACTATTTCATCTAGTTACGACGTAACCATATTGCAATTTATTAAATTTTTTTAAATCTTTTTGACTATTTAGTTACGACGTAACCTCTTTTAGAGTTACGACGTAACCACTATATAATCAAATTTATATATAAAAAATCTGACCTTTGATTACAATTAATTACGGCGTAACCCTTATTTTGGATTACGACGTAACCCTTTCACAGCCTATTAATATTCTAAAAATATTAGTTACGGCGTAACTATAGTATCGAATTACGCGTAACTTTCGAGGTGGTATAAAAACCTTACGACATAAAACTAGGTTTTACACATATTTTCACCGCCCACACAAACAGTAAAATTTTTTCTCTGAAATTTTTTCTTCGAAATCACTTCATCTAATCATTCTCCATGGCTGGAAGATCTATCACTACTCCTTTTGATTTGTTTCTTTTGATTATTTCAATTAGGGTTTTATTTTAATATTTTAGGGATCTTGCCCATCCGAATTAATTATTGATGTTGGAATAATTAATTGATAATTTTCCCATGTTATTTTGATTCGTTTCCTATCACTACGGGTTGATTTGGGTGTTTTGGCTTTAAATAGGGTTTTAGGTCAAACACAAACTTAGTGGGTTAGGTGCGGTCCCTCAGCACTAATAGGTTAAAAATATATCGAAACTTTTCACCACTTGATAAAAATTGATGGTTCCGGCGTAATCTATAGCGTAATCAAACCATCTGTGGTGCTGATTTTCTGGGGAAATTACGGCGTAACTGGGGATTGAGTTACGCCGTAACCTATATAACTGTAATTACAGCATAGCAGTGTTTCATAGCTACGCCGTAACCTTTGAAATTTTCTAATTACGGTGTAACTTTTGTTTTGGTTACGCCGTAACTTGACATCAGTTAGGTCTGCACTTACTGTTTATTGTCTTATTGTCAGGTGCAAACAACCCCGCGAATTGGCCTAGGTTTTTGGCACACCCTAATGCTGGTATTAGGCAATTGTGCGTGGAAGAGTATGAGAAATTAATGGAAAAGGATATCAGTCAACGCGAGGCTCTTTATTTTGAGGCATTTGGTACTTTGGCAAATGGTAAAGCTGGAAGGAGATTAAGAAAGTTTTGCAAAATCAAGTTCACATGTACTACTGGGGATTTCACATGTACTGCTTGGTTGAGGTTGTTTAGGATCACAAAACCGGTCATTCCGAAGTAAGTTCGTGAATTCCTTGCTAGTGTGGAGTTTAAGACTGAGGTTGATGATGATGAAGTGGATTCTATGTTTTTCCAGCTTGGGGGCATTTGGAGGAGATTGACTCTTAGGGAGTTTACTATGCGTATAGGTTTGTACACTGAGGAGGAGATGGAGACTGAGGCTTTTAAGCGGTTCTATAACAATGCTGGAGAAGAAGGGATGAGAATCAAGACCTTGCTGCTTATTTTGACCAGATCGCTGTCACAAGGGGCTATAATCCAAGGAGCCCTCCGTCGTATGTTATGGTGAGGAGCCCCATTCGTCGACTTGTGCACCACCTAATTGCTTGCTATATCCGAGCAAGGCACTCAGCCAAGGAGAAGATGACCATGGATGGTATTTATCTGATGCAAGGAATGGAAGGAGGGAACACCATTGATGTTCCTTATTATTTAGCTAGGTTTATGGCTGTGGGTGCTAAGGGGTTTTCTGGTAGGAGTCCTTTGCAGGGGGCACATTTCATCGGGAGATTGGCTAGGAGTTTTGATCTTATGACTGATGCAGCTTTGGCTCGATTGACCATTGGTAAGGATACTTATTTGATTGGCCTGCCTAAGCTTGTGGAGTTTGGGATTTGCATCCAGGATATTTATGGTGCGATTCAACTAGCCGACATTGCCCCTAGGAGAGAAGAAGGGGAACCTAGTGTTGCAGGTGGTGAAGTTGAGGAGGCAGCCGAGGAACAGGTGCCTAGGGGACAAAGAAGGGCATATGTGAATGTTGAGGAGAGGTTGCAGATCATTGATGAGAGGCTTGAGGAAATGTCATCCCACTTCAACGAGGAGATTGAAAGCCTTGAAGTGGGTCTATATGTTCTTAGTAACCAGTTTGAGGGTTTTTCAGGTACATTGAATCAGGTGCAGCAGCTCCAGCAGGATTACTTTCATTGAAGTGCGGATCGGACTAGCCAGATGCTACAGCACATGCATTTAAGTCACCCAAGGTGGGAAGGTCCAGAGTACGTGTACCAGCCCAACATCCCCGATATCGGAGTCCAAGGGGGAGTGGCCTTCATGCATCCGGGAGCCACTCCTGGAAGCACCACTAGCACTCCATATGAGCCCTCCCAATTTCACTCCATGGATCATGATCTCCCCGGGGACAAGTGATTTCCCCATTTGATGAAACAATTTGAAACAATTTTAAAACTATTTGAAACTTAAGTCTGTAATAACTTAACTATGTGGATATTTGCTTGTTCTATCATTAATTGTACCTGTCGGGTACAGAATTTTCCTGGTATGTTGTGCAAGTTTTGATTCTGTGAAACAGTTACGGCGTAACCTTATGATTTAGTTACGCCGTAACCCCTGCTGCAGTAGGCAATTTTGGAAGCAACACATTTAGTTAAGGCCAATTCCAGATTCAACACACATTAGCCACCCTATGACCCACCTTCAGCCTTTAGTGAGACATCTTGAGCAACCATTCGAGAGGGGAGTTTATTTCTTTCTTGATTATTTTTCATTTCTATCTTATTTTTCCTTTTTCTTCGTACAAATGGGACTTTGTACACTTCAAGTGGGGGGATAGGAATAGAAATGAAGCGTATGATTACTTAGCTTACTTGCCCTAATTTTCTAGTTGGTTTTAAAAATTTTAAGCTTATTTGAAATTTTTTTGTCATGTTTTTAACCAAACTAGAATCACATAAAAGCCGAGCACACTTTAACCCTTATTGCCATTGGTGAGATTTAGCCTTTTCGTTTCCCCCATTTTACCCAAATCTACCATAAATTGAGTGTGCCGATAGTTTTGTAAAATTTAGAACTTAGCTTTTACATCACTTTGAGACCATAGACGAGTAGTGTATCAAGTTAGCTTGGTGCATTTGGAAAAGGCAATTTGAAAAGAAGTAAATGTTTTAGGATTTCACCAAAATAGCCTATATGTGTTCACTTGTGTGCGTTTATCGATTAGTCGCATTGGCTTTTCGACCCCCGTGTTAACCCTTTTTTTGTTGCACTCACCTTTAGTGCAAGATACCCCTAGTTACACCCTCTTGAGCCTCTCCTTTCATTTCATAACCCTTATTTTCGTTACAACCTTACACCTTAGCCTATCGTGTAGTTTTAATTTTTTACCTAGAAGCCTATCCTTATTGGTTAGATGATGACAACTCGGTTTTAAGCTAAAACTATTTGTTTTCTTTTTCTTTTCACCAATTAAATATCCCATGCCTATCCTTACCCCTTTTGTCGTGAAGCGTGTCTAGGTGATGCAGCGAGCAATCCTTTATGTCTTGGCCATGGATTTGGTCATGTATCATTCATTTTGTCCACTTCACCGTGACACGTTAGTAATGACACCACCCCTTAAGCCTTTGAAACTCAACCCAACATTGCTTTCTAAAATTTGTCTTAACCTTAGCTCTAGAGGTGGAGTTGTGTGTAATTGCCAAGCTTATGATAGAATACTTACTATGTTAGTGTAATTGAGTGATCACCCCGAAATTAACACTTAGAATAGGACGAGTGAGAGTGTTTTCGTTCCCATTTCGTGAGGTGTTCGGTTCTTATTAATATTCTAGCATGGAAATCATAACTGCGCATTCGTCATGGATGTATCTTTTGCAGTCTAAATTAGTCTACTTGAGGGCAAGTAGAGTTTAAGTGAGGGGATATTTGATAACATCAAATAGTCCTGAGTTTCTAAGCATTAATTTCCCCCTTTATCATCACATTTTGATTATATTATTAGTGAAAACATCCTTATTCCTTGTTATTTCATTTCAAGACACATTCGAAGTAAGGAAACTGCAACTGGACGTTTTCAAGTTCTATTGATTTAACCTTCTCGTAATTACGGCGTAACCAAGTGATGAAGTTACGACGCAACAAGAGATTTCAAAGACCACGGCGTCACCCTCATATTAGGTTACGTCGTAACTACTGATTACAAAGACTACGGCGTAGCTATCAGCTTAGGCTACGCCGTAACAAATATTTACACTGGATTATAGCAGCTACGGCGTAACACCAAATTAAGTTACGCCATAGCCAATGGATAAGCACTGAAGATTAAAGGAAGTTACGGCGTAACTAGCTAATAAGGTTACGCCGTGTAACATATTGGATTTCACAAATACATCAAATCATGATCAAATGGGGCGTATACAATAAGGTTTTAGAGAGAGAAATAGTTAGAGGTTTGTGAACTTAGTGAGAGAAAATGAAAGTATTATTATGAGCTCCAACCCTCTACCTTGGGAGGTAGAGGGTGTTTATAGTCTTACATAAAACGCCACGTACGGGCTGTGGATCAGGCATACAGTGGGTAAAGACCCGTCCGTCCTCCACGGTGTCACTTAAATAAATACTACTTAACATTAAATAACTACGACTACGAGCTTTCTAACGATTACATATACTTGAGGTGAACGACACTTTAATAACTAGATTTACTAAATCCTAACAATCTCCCCCTAAGGGAGGTCACCTCAAATTACATTGAATACAAAATGATATTACATAAAGATTGTTCTTGGATTCTTGTTAATGTTCTTTGCTTTGTAGCCCGTAGTCTTTGATTCTTCATAATTACATGTTTGGTTAATCCAAGTGGAGGTCTTTAACTGATCCACGTGATAATGCGTTTTGAGCCAGCTTTGAGATCATCAGTTACCATAAATCTCTGACTCTTCCTTTGTGGTGTTGACATTATGTGAAGTTGTGACTTTTGGACCGACATGCTCACATTCTGGATCATGAAATCTTTTCATCAGAGTAGCGGAAGCTTTAGTTGATTCCTGATATTTGCAGCAGTGTAGCAGAAGCATGGAGTGATAATATCAGAGTCGTTGATGCATTTATCATGATTTCTTTAGAAGTGAATGTGTTGTGTGAGCATGCGGCTATGGATTGACCTCTCCATTCTGATCAGCTGCAAACGTCGGGCGTACCTGCATACAACAGTTAGCAATAAAGCGCATAAAAGTGTCTTTGATCACTTTTGTTGAATAGAGGTACACGGCCCACGGTTCCCCGTTGATCAGTACGAGTACTGCCTGTGTTCAGGTATAATTCCGAAGAATCTCCTTGACAGGGTTTCGCAGCTGATCAAGCTGTTCTCAGACCGGAACGTCTCAAAGAACACAAAACGGAGTAAGTGAACTAGCGAATTTGAGATTCACTGATTGATGAAAAGAAATTTGAAAAACAATCGAGTCTTGCTTAATAAATTGTTTTTGCAATACCACAAAGGTTTTAAGAAAAATCAATTATCAATCATAAACACCTTTTATATTTGAAATATTAATTCACAGTAGATGTGCTAAAGAAAAGACTTTTTAAGCACAACGACCGGTTTTTCAAAGGTATCCGTCAATCCATAACCTGAACCAGGATTGATTCATAAGTTTGAATCGCCCCATTGTTTCTGTTCAGTTGTCACATGGTTGATCCATTGGATAGATCTCGCATGCCACCTACCAAGAGCTTGTTTTATGTTGGCTCTAGAAGGCTTTCCATCTTCATCGTGAATATGTTTGCATATCACTCAGATGTTTTGGCAATACCACAAGGATAATGCGTAGGACTCTTAAGATTTAATCTCTCTTTCCACATTGTGTGAAACAAAGAGTCTTTATTGACAGTGTCCTAAAGAGATTTATTAGATGATCTCGTGGCTCTAGACTCAATTGTGCACATTTGGTTCCTATGTCGGAGACTAGGGAGAGGGTCTCCTTCTTCAATATCAACAATCTCTAAGAGAAAGTCGATAGATAATGTCGGTTCCCCGTGAGAATGAAACAAGTCCTGTTAAGAGGAACTTGAGTGGTTTGGGAAGTTGTAGTGCAGTGCGTCACTGGGTCCATGACGACTTGTCTTCAATACCGATGTTACCTTGGTAACCACTAGTAGCGTATGAGTTGAACCCGGTTTCTGCCCTAAGGTTGAATTATTAGAGGACTATTTCTTTTCACCCTTTTCACATTTAATTCTTTTTCATTCTTCAACCCCTTCAGTGCTTACCGAGACTTCATAACTAGAACCTTGTTGGGTTTATTCCAGTACTAGCTCTGTCTCAGTCCGCACTCTTCCCATATCTCACTTTTCTCCTTTTTTCATCATGCCTAAGGACTTCTACACTATCTAGTGGATTTTCCCTGGGTAGATCCCTCCGGTTCTGGCGGATCATGGGAACAAATACCTAACGTTATCATCCTTATATCACCATACATAAAGTAAATTTAGTCGGTCTATTTGGTATTGTTCATCTGCCATTGGAACCAATTGAAAACCATTTGAAACTCAATCCAGATACTTGTGATATATTATCAAAGCATTTTGTACCTGAATTGTTTTTTTGTTATTTTTAGAAAAAGAGCTCCCCCTCAACATGTGCATCATGTATTTGAAATCGTTTTGGCACACGGAGGCAAGAGGAAGAATTAACTTCTTTGATTACCATTTTCTAAAAGATCTCAACATCACTTCCCTGATCATATCAAGTAGATAAAGCATATTGGGGAAGGATGAGGTTTTCATAAGTTTGCTCCCCTTCAATATGTGCCTCGAGGTTTGAAAAAGTTTTGCACATATTAGAAGGAACCTGCACTTAGAGACAAATCAATCACGTTTCAATTCTTTGTGGTTTAAAAAGATGCTCCCCCTCAACATGTGCATGGAAAATTTGAAATCGTTTGGCACATGTGGGGAGGAAAGCTTGCTAAACACTTATGAAACCATTTTCGAATTATTAGTTTAAATCCAATTTAAATCACAAATTCTCTCCCAATCATAATTTTCAAATCATTTGAGATTTGTGATCTCTGTAGATTTAAATTGATTTTGAAAGCTTTTGAGGGGAGATGTGACTTGATTTTGAGAAACATTTAACCGATAAGGATCAAGTTTGAGACTTTAGACTCCAAAGATTAAACATGCTTGAGTATCTTTTGAAAACATAATAATAACAAAGGTCTTGTACCAATTGTATACAATATTGTAAAACATTGTTCTTTTTGATTATTCAAGAGTAGACCTTTCTCGATTACGTGCCAATTGTTAGAGAAATACTCTTTTTGATTGAAATCATTATCCCCCTCAATCAATGACATATGTTGTTGATTGAAGGATAGAGATTTTGACAAATGAAAAGCCCGGATGATTTTCAAAAGTAGAGTCCGAAGTATTTTCAAAGCAATTTTGTTTTCATTAGATGACAAATATTTTTCAGAAGAATCATTTGAAGGAAAAATATTTGAAAGGAAACATTTGTCTTTTTAACGACAAACATTTGTTTTTAGAATCAGAGCGTGAGGTTTGAAGATTTAAGATAAAGCATGGCTCTGTTCTTTCTTTGAAAAATGGGTTACTGCCTGAAATGACAATAAACCATTGTTTCACTTTCTCTCAAATTTATTTATTTATTTATTTATTTTGAACATTCGAACAACATCTAAAGACCCGTGTCATTCTTTGAATGACAGCACAAAGACCGTAGATATTATCGAATCGAGAAAAACATGACAAAATGACAATATTTTTTGAAAATTTTCAATATTTTCAAATTTTTTATGGATTTTTGAAAGTTTTATATTTTTCTATTTGCTTTTTGTAGGTTTTGTAATTTTGTATTTTGCTTTTCGAATAAATATTTACAAGAGATGGATGAAGAAAGACCTTTACTCCTCATCTTCCTCTTGAAGACGTTTGAGTGTTTCCGGTTGTAGACTCTTTAGACCAAGTCGTGGAAGGATAAACTCAAAACGTTCTCTAGGAAGAGCTTTAGTGAAGATGTCTGCTAATTGGTATTCAGTCCTCACAAAATAGAGTTCCACCACACCGTTCTCCAGTTGCTCCCTGATGAAATGATGTCGAATGTCGATGTGCTTTTCTATTGAGTGTTGAACGTTGTTACATGAGAGAGCAATAGCACTTTTATTATCACAGTACAGTGGGATTTTGTTGAATTCAAAGCCATAGTCAGATAATTGGGATCTTATCCATAGGATTTGAGCACAACAAGATGACATGGCTATGTATTCAGCCTCTGTAGAGGATATAGAAGTACTCATTTGTTTCTTTGAAGACCAGCTCACAAGTTTATCGCCCAAAAACTGAGCACCTACAGACGTACTTCGACGTGTATCTTGACATCCTGCATGATCAGCATCTGCATAGGCTGTTAGTGACATACCGGTGTCGTTCGGGTACCAAAGTCCCATATTGATGGTTCCTTGGAGATACCGAAAGACCCGTTTAACCGCTTCAAGGTGCTTTTTGGTAGGCTTAGCCTGATATCTAGCACACATGCAAACAACGAACAGAATATTGGTCTACTGTCTGTGAGGTACGTCAGGGATCCAATCATACTACGATATTTCGTTTGGTCTACCATGATCCCTGAGTGGTCCTCATCCAGTTTAGTACGCTCTATCATGCGAGTGTCAACAGGGTCACAAGAATCAAATCCATATTTCTTTAAAATCTCATTTTCATATTTAGATTGATTTATAAAAATGCCTCCGGGACTTTGTGAAATTTGTAATTCCAAAAACAAAATGACATTTGTCCCATCATTGACATTTGAAATTTGAAACCTATTTCATTTGAAAAACGGTCACATTCATTGGGGTCAGTCGAGGAAAAAATAATATCATCAACATAGATTTGAACGTGAATTAAATGTTTGCCTGACTTTTTGGTGAACAATGTCGGATCAACTGCTCCTTTGCTGAATCCAGTAGATAGAATAAACGTTGATAGCGTATCATACCATGCCCTTGGAGCTTGCTTCAAACCGTAAAGAGCCTTCTTCAAACGATATACGTGAGTAGGATGCTCTGGATTCACAAAGCCTTCAGGTTGGCTGACGTATACGACTTCTTTAAGATCTCCATTAAGAAAAGCCGTCTTTACATCCATCTGATAGACTACCATGTTCTTACTTGCAGCATTAGCCAAGAAGATTCTGATTTCCTCGATACGAGCAACTGGAGCAAATGATTCTTCAAAGTCAATACCCTCATCTTGACGGTATCCTTTTGCAACCAATCGAGCCTTGTTCTTTAATACATCACCATGCTCATCAAGTTTTACTTTGAAGATCCACTTTAGAGAAATGATCATAGCACAGTCAGGAGCAGGTACTAATTCCCATACATCTAGTCGATCAAACTCTTGAATTTCTTCTTGCATGGCATTGAACCAGCTGTCTTCATTCATGGCAGTTTTAACATCTTTTGGTTCGACCTTGGATAGTACGGAGTTGAAGAAGCACCATAAGGCATCAGTTTCAAGTTGTTTGCGAGTGGATACTGGACGAGAGGGATTTCCAATGATGTTGTCCAATGGATGACCATGTGTCCATTTTCTAAGGTGTTCGTGTGGTTGTTGTTGAGGAACCGAAGTAGCAGAGTCGATTTCTCCTGATGAATATGGTTCAGATGATGATTTAGGAGCAAATATGTTCTCAAAGGGTGCATCTTCAGGAGTAGCAAAGGGATCACTCCATCATAGGTGCCAGACATAATTCCATGATGTACACTCGATGATTGATGATTTGTTGATGAGACAGAATGATCAGCAACAGGAGCTTCTTGACTTAATGACATAGAGACTGAAGGGTTAACTTCATTAACAGGGCTAGGAGCAGCCTCTGATGATGGAATTGACAGATCATTAGCAATTGCTCATAGTGTTCATCAAACATTGGATCAAACAGTTTCTTCAAATCATCTTCTGAAGGAGGTACATAAGGAGTTGCTGGTAAAGGATTTAGAACAAGAGTAGAACTGATAGGACTACTTGATGAAGGTTGAGATGCGGGTCCGGAACTGGATTGTCCTGGAGCCATTTGCCCGGATAGCTCATCGAACGTGACGTGAATAGTTTCCATAATATCTCGAGTTCTTTTGTTGTAGATTCGGTAACCCTTCTTGTTTGATGCATAACCTACAAAAACTCTAATGTTCGCCTTAGCTCTTAATTTACCTAAATCTTGACCGTCATTCGTTGGATAGCACAACGCACCAAACACACGAAGGTAGGAAAGACCAGGTTTTCGTTTATGGACAAGTTCGTATGGAGTTTTTCCATGAGATGTGTGTATGAGGGAACGATTTTGGGTATAGCAAGCAGTGGCAATGGCTTCAGCCCAGAGAAACATTGGAACCTTTGAATAAAGTAGCATTGTTCTTGCGGCTTCCACAAGAGTTCGATTTCGTCTTTCAACTACACCATTCTGTTGAGGAGTTCGTGGAACACTTCTTTGATGACTGATTCCAACACTTTCATAAAATTAACTTAAGTATTTGTTAATGAACTCTGTGCCATTGTCTGTTCGAACAATTCTAACCGTATTATTAAGTCGAACCTGAAGCTGCTTGATAAGTTTGATTATGACATTTGGAGTTTCATCCTTTGTCCTCAAAAACTTTACCCAAGTAAATCGAGAGTAGTCATCAACAATGACTAAAATATATTTCTTCCCATTAATCGTTTGCACTCTCATTGGTCTGTACAAGTTCATATGAAGGGTATGCATAACTTCCATTACTGAGTTTGTGGGTTTGTGGGCATATTTCTTGCTTTTTCCCAATTGGCATGCTGAACAAAGATGATCTTTTTCATACTTTAATCTGGGTAAGCCTCTTACAAGATCATTTTTGGAAAGATTATTAATGGTGCCGAAGTTCAAGTGATTGAGATGACGATGCCATAACCATGATTTTGTTTTTGAAGCCTTTGACAACAAGCAGATTGGAGAAGACTTCATCATGTCTTCGATAGAGATGGTGTATAGATTTGAACCTCGAGTTCCTCTTAATAGTTCTACACCATCGAGTTCTCTAATGAAACAAGTATGTTTTCTAAATGCCACTTCTAGATCGGAATCACAGAATTGACCAACAGAAAACAAGTTATGACTAGGACCTTCAACATAATATACCCTGGAGATTACACTTTTGCCAACAACATAGTCTCCAAACCCCAGAATTGCTCCAAACTGGTCGTTCCCGAATCTAATAGTCCTGATGAATTTACTCACGAATTTCATGAGCCGCGAGCGATCTCCAGTCATATGCTTGGAACAGCCTGAGTCCAGGTACCACAGAACGATTTGAACGATCTACAGTTGAACACAGAAAAGAATGGATAACTGGATAATTGTGATCCCCATGCAAGAATGGGTTCCATTTGGTTAGTAACAGTGATTGGATCACCCACATCGGAAGTAGAAACAATGGAATCATCAAGAATAGATGCAGTGCTAGTGTCTGTATTTGACCTATTCAAAGTATGTTCACTTCTTAAAGGAATAGTTCTACCAGTAGGCATCCATTTTCTAATGGGCATTGATCTAGATAATTTATGGCACATCTCATTAGGATTGAATTTGCGGCCAGTAGGTATCCACTGATAACCTATGTTACTAAATTTCCTTCCTGTGGGTTTCCAATGTTTTCTAACCTTGCTTTCTAGCCTTCTTAGCTTGATTTTTTGCATTAAATATCTTAACAGGGCATTTAACAACATTAATCAAATCATTCACACCACATTCAAGATTAGTAACAGAAACCACGCAATCATCATTACATGTTTTGCCAAAAGTAGCAGAATTCGCATTAATAACAGTATGCTTAGAGCTAACACTAGAATCAACACGTTTCGTTTTATTCAAATTCTCCCTAAGGTGATCTTCTACTCTGTTCCACTGAACATTCCTAGCTTGCAAGGTCCTATCATTCTTTGTGTTGCCTTGAGGCTTTGACCTGCTCGCTTTGGTGTCACTTTTTACTCCTGTAGAGGGAATTGGAACATTAGTTGGTTTTGCTACTTTTTGCATTCTTGAACTAGAAGTGCAGGGATCTGAACTACTTGAAGGCACTATAGAGTTTACTTTCTTAATACTGGGCATAGAAAGAGTTGCATACTTATCACTAGGCATCGAGCAAGGCATCACAACTTTACCTTTCGCACCTAAGGATTTAGGACATGTTTCTATTAAACATTCTAACAGCTCTTGAGATCGTTTGGCCTGAATGCAAGCAAACCTAATTTCTCTATCAAGTGGCTTATTTATGAAATCCTCTTCTACAATCTCACAGAGACATTCAAGACTATCCTTAAGGCGAGCAAAATAGTTAAGAAATAAAAATTCGTTATTCCTTAGATGAGGAGGAATGTATTTAACAGTCACAGTATATTTGCAATCTGTAGATGACTTAGATGCAACATTCTCATTAAAGACAAGTGGCATTTTCCCTTTTTCCTGACTCTTCAGATTCTCAATTTCCTTTTGTAAAGACGTTATTTTTTCGTTGTTCTTGTCACGAGTGACTTTCATTGAATCATATAACTCTTTAAAGTGTTGTTTAACTTTTTTATTTTCTTCTAGAAAACTCTCATTTTCCTTTTGTAAAACATTAACCAAGTTTTGAAGATGAAAAGTTTGAGAACACTGAGAATCTAAAGGAGGAGGCATTTGGGAGCCAGTCACATTGTTCTTTTCACCCTTTAATTGTGAAATTTGGGCTTTCAACTTTCTGATCGTGTTACAATGAGCTTGAATCTGTTCGTCACGTTTGTTTATTTCAAAAAGTGCATCAAACTCTGGAACATTTGAGGATGTCTTGAAGTTTGAGATTTTGACATTTTCTTTAAGATGTTGATATCTTAGTTGCAAATTAAAATGATGAACTTCTAGCTTAGAAAACTGTTTTACCAAATTATCGTGATCATCCTGATCAATTTTCTCATTCAGTTCTGAGTTTTTGATTTCAAGCTCAATGACAAGATCATGGGAAACTTTCAAGGCAACAGTTAATTCATGAAATTGAGAGGCAGTAATAGAATGATTAGTAACCGTATAAAACACATCTTGAGCCACACAACTTAATACTAAGTTCTCATTTAAGATTTGCAAGTTCTTCCTTTCAATTTCATTATATTTGAGTTCCCGTTCATAATCATTTACCTCAACAATCATTGCATCAAATTCCTTTTCTATTTCTTTGATATCTGAGTTAATCCCCTTTTAAAGACTCTCAAATTGACCTTTTAATTGTTTAAAGAAGGGCATGACCTCAGTTAAATAACATTCTTTAGTTTGCTCAAAACCCCTTTCCCCTTCAGTTATCCCTGTAGGTGTGATTCTCTTCTTACATGTCTTCTCAAAATCAACGAATAGTTGATAAACAACATACAGGCTGATTAAGGTCTTGCTATTAGTGGCAATAGTTCTAGGAACTAAGTGCATTGGTGTATTTGGAGGATACAAAGTAGTTGCAGGCATTTTCGTAAAGGGAGTGTTTGTTTCCACAAGTACATTAACTTTTTGTTTATCCATATCTTTCTTCCAAAAAATATGTTCTAGGGTTAATTGAGTTTGAGGCTTAAACATGTTCAGGGAGATCCAATTTTCCTTAGTGTAATCATGGGGTTTGATCGTTATGTTATTCTTTTTACACGCAGGATCGTTAAGCTTCTTATCCATTTTCTCTCTAGATGCATCATCTAATTTTCTATCCTCTTCCGTGCTTCCAATACATGATGGTGTTTTCCTAGGCTTAAGAATCTCATTGCCATCATATACAATCTTATGGATCGCTTTAGGTTCCAATACATTAAGGTCTTTTACAATATTCGGGATTTGGTTACTCTACAATGGGAATATTGTGCTTATCACTTAGGACTCTATGCTTAGTGATCATGTGAGCAGTCTGAATGGTGTTCCCTTGTACGTACAACTTATTTTCAAGCTTGTTTTTCAAAGTTTTTAGATTAGAAAAATCATTCAAAAGTTTTGCTTCCTTAGCATTGAATTATTGTTTAAGCACTTTAACATTATCTTGAAGCTCTTGCTTTTGCTTAACAGTTTTAGAAAGCTTTTCTTGTAAGGAGTTTAACTCTTGTTTTAAAACTTCTTTTCTAAAATTACTTTTTCTAATAATTGTACGCATTTGGTCATCCATTTCCTGCTCACGACTAGTTAACTCAAACTTAGCACGTTGTTCATAAATAGCAACTTGTTCTTTAAAGGCATTCAGTTCAGAGGTAACAGAATCATCAGGGGCACATGCAGTGTATTCATAAAAAACATAGTCATTATTGACTGTAGAAGATACATCGCTTGGTACAATCACACTTTCAATTTGTGTCACATATTGATCATATGGGACAATATTACTATTACCCTCATTATCAATATCTGAATCATAAGTTTCAAGAGATTGTACTTCGTTATGTATCTTTTGCTCATCAACCTCATCGTATAGTTTTAATACCTCTGAAATGATTGAATCTTTTGATTGACCAGCCTGCTGTGGTGAAGGGACCTTTGGAGAGACCATAGGTGAGATGCTAGCCATGAAGATTGTCTGGGCTGTAGGTTCATCATCGACATCAGAGTCAAATGCATCACAGTCTGCTACTTGAAAGGCATTTTGATGATTTTGACCTATTTCCTGAATTGGCTGCTCATCTACATCCGCATCATATGTCTTAGCATTCCTTTTAGCAAGAAACAACAATTCCTCTTCATCCAAAGCTGCTCCATTATCCTGAGCTTGCACAAGCAACATCTTGTCTCTGAAGTATTCTACATTCTGTGGACGTTTTGGAGATGTGCAGTTCCTCGCAATATGTCCCTCACCACCACAGTTGTAGCATTTGATTGGCTTTGCTTGCCCTTGATTGGCATTTCTTCCACGATTCTGATTTGCCACATATCCTCCACCTACTCCAGCATTACCATAACCTGCTCCAACCATCCCTTTTTCATATCATCTTCCTTGCAAATTCTGCACCACAACCTTACCATCTCTGACAGTAGCTTGATTGTGTGGATTGGATGCTGTTATGAGATTATTGTTGATGTGTGGGAGGGAATTCATATTTTGAATTACCATGAGAGATAGTTGATTGGTGAAGTTTTCCATGAGTGTGTTTGAGTCAGGAGGCTTATATGATGGATCAAGGATGAGCTTGTAATTACCATTACCCGTGGGTATGACTTGAGAAGCTTTGGTGGTAATTCCAACATTGGTGTAAAAGGCTGTAGAATCATTTGATGAACTTGTTTCTCCCTGCTTAGATTTGAACTGTTTAAGAATCCTTCGTTCAAACATAGCATGTCTCTCATTCTGAAGAAGGAAGGCATACAGTTGCTCATAGTTGGTGTTCTTCAATCCTTTGGTTAGCTTCACAGAGGTGACAAATTTGTGCCATTCTGGATTCATGTTGTTCACAAACTTTGAGTTCAGCTGAATATTTGGCATGGTCATTTTGATTTTCCTCATATCATTCACAAGCTTGTGGAATCTCACATAATATTCATAGACACTTTCTTCTGGTTTCATCTTAAAGTGCTCAAATTCATCATACAGTTGTGATTCTCTATCTTCTTTAGTTAATTCAGAACCCGAGAGAAGCATCTTGATATTATCCCAAACCGCCTTTGCTTCAGTGTTGTGATTGATAAGCTTGTAGATATCTTTTGGAAGACCTTGAAGTATAATATTTGAAGCCCTGATATCAGCATCGAATCTCTTTTTCTCCTTATCACTGAGCTCATCATACGTCTTTGGCCAGTCCAATCCAAAGATCATTGTTCCATCTGCAGCAGTATCAATTATGTCTCTTGTAGTCTCAATCAGATAAGGTCCTTCATCAATTGACTTGAGAATGTTGACTCCATTTTCCTTTCCCAGACAATACAACCTAATTCGTTGAGCCCATGAGTCATAGTCAGTTCTGTTAAGCATGGGTGGACGAGTGTCTGAACCAGCTACTTGAACATCCTCAGCTACAGTAGAGATGATTGTAGGCACGTTGGTAGACATGTTTACAGATTTCACGGGATTTTATAACTCTATGATTAAACCGGGAAATAGATTCTTTCACGGGATTTTACTAAATCAAGAGAAAACCGTATTAGAAACAAATATTAACCAAGTCGCTATAACCCTTGAACCAAGTCGCTAAGCACCAAGTCGCTAAGTAGCAACTCGCTAAACCTCAAGTCGCTGTGAATCAAGTCGCTAAGCACAAGTCGCTAAGATCCAAGTCGCTGAACACAAGTCGCTAAAGCACCAAATCGCTAAGCAGACAAGTCGCTAAAGAACAACTCGCTAAGTATCCAAGTCGCTAAGATTCAAATCGCTGAACACAAGTCGCTACTGCACCAAATCGCTAAGTAGACAAGTCGCTAATAGAATAACTCGCCAAGAACTATAAAGCCAAGTCGCTAGAAATAATAGAAACAAGTCGATAACCCAACCAAGTCGCTAGCCGAAGTGGAACCTCCACTAACTTGTACTGTTTGTCGGCTTGTCTCAATAGACAAGTCGCTAATATCAAGTCGCTACGACTTAAACTATAACTCGCTGGAAATTACTAAAGCAAGTCGCTACGAAGAAAAACACTCCGAGACACAAGTCGCTAAGTTGAAAAACTTCAAAACCACACTTTTCAATCCAAAACAAGCTCAACCACAATGATTCAAGCTTTCTAAATCAAAACCCAAGCACTTACAATGATTCTAAACACAAAAGTACACTCAAAATTCAAACTTTAACACAAGAAATGATCCAAATGATGCAAAAACCACTAAACTTTTTCAAACCCAAAAACCATATAAAACCACTAGAAATCCAAGGATATGTAAGAGGGAAAATCAAACCATGGCTCTTGATACCATTTGTAACATATTGTGTTAATACAAATAAACCGTAAAAATGTTTATTAATATTTTGCGATCTCTTTGTGTTTTGTTGATAACATATATAATGTTGTCTTAAGTATAATTATAAGGATACATGTTATTTTTGTAAAGCATTTACATATAATCTTTTAAATACAAAAATGTAGTAATTAAACATTTGTTGTAATAGTTTATTAGAATGGATAAAAACCATAACCCATGGATCTTAACCCATACCCAAGAAGACTAGATACAATGTATACTTAGATACATTGAATCTAAAGAAAACCCATGGACCAACCCATAACCCATGACCCATAACCAAAAAACCGATGGGCAAAGAGGAGCGTTCCACGGATCCCTAGCTTTGTGCTAGCCGGATCCCAAGTGGAAGGGATCTGTGGGATCCGTGAGAACAGTGAGGAAATTTGCCTATAAATAGAGAGCCATTTCTTCATTCTAACTCACCCCTCTTCTTACTAAATCTCTCATACACTCTCATTCTCTTCTAACATATAGATCACTAGATCTAGAGAGTTGTTCTTCTTTTCTTTCTATTTGTGATCCTCATATAGGTCCTTCTCTAAGGCGAGATCACGAGCATTCTACAAGTCATCCAAGCAAGGGGTCCTTGATTGATTTGTCACTCCGCAAGATTTCTGTAGCGAAGATCTTGTATTTGATATTTCACATATTTGTTGTGTAATAGTTGTGTTGGTTTGGTCCACCGTGCTACGGACTCGGTATCTAGCTTTGTACCGGAAAAAGTGTAAGCAACGTTGTGAAGGCTTCTCCGCCAAGTGAAGGAGTTTGTTGACATAGTGCTTGAACTCTCGAGTAGGTGACTCGGGGAGTGGAGTAGGGCAAGGAAGGTGTCCTTGTAGCCGAACCACTATAAATCGGTTGTGTCATTTCTATCCCTTATCTTTATTTATTTGCTTACATTATCATTAGATCTATACGTTCTCAACATCCATACGATTTCACATAATATCGAATCTAAAGTTTTTGAAATCAACTTAAAATCGGCAAAACTATTCAACCCCCCCTTCTAGTTTTCCACAATTGGTATCAGAGATAAGTTTATAAAAGTTTTAAAATAAAATTGTATTTTAAAAACTTTTCGATCACTATGGGTTCTGAAAATTATAAGGAAGGGCAATCTATGCAACGACCACCACTACTTGAAACTAATGGTTTTATATATTGGAAAAATAGATTCGAAACATAGGTGAAGTCTAAAGATATTGATCTTTGGTACATTATTGTTGAAGGTGATTTTGAGGCTACCTCAAATGATGATAAAGGAAATTTAGTTTACATACCTCATGATAAACTAAATGATGAAATGAAGAAAAAGCTTTCTAAAAATAGTGAAGCAAAAATGGTTTTATATAATGCTTTACCGAAAAAGGAATTCGAAAGAATTTCTATGCTTAAAAACTCTAAAGAAATTTGGAATTCTTTAGTTGTAACTCATCAAGGCAACCAACAAGTTAAAAATAATAAAATTGATTTATTTGTTCAACAATATGAACAATTTTCAATATCGGATGAGGAAACTATAGATCATTCATTTGCTAACTTTAATACTATTATTACATCTTTACAAGCACTTGATGAATCCTTCTCTAGCCGTAACCATGTTAGGAGATATCTAAGGGCACTTCCATCGAAGTGGAGATCCAAGGTGACGGCAATCGAAGAGTCAAAAGATTTGACAATCCTCACCCTCGATGAACTCATAGGCAACCTAAAAGTCTACGAGCTTGTCCTTGCTAAAGATTCCGAAGCCTCAAAGGTGAAAGAGAAACACAAATCTCTTGCCCTTAAAGCCAAAAAGGCTTCGAGCGATGAGGAGAACTCATCTTCGAGTACGCTATGGCGGTAAGGGACTTTAAAAAGTTCTTTAGAAGAAAGGGTAGATACGTCAAACAACCGTATGACGATAAGAAAGGCTTTCGGAAAAGCAAAGAGGACGAGAAGCCAAAGGATGATCGTACTTGCTTTAAATGTGGGGACCCAAACCACTTTATTAGTAAGTGTCCCAAACGGGATGATCAAAAGGCATTCGTGAGCGGCACGTGGGGAATGAGCGACGAGGAGGACGAAGAAATTTGTCTCATGGCAAATGACGAGGTATGTCACGAATACTATAGTAGTTCATCACTTGATGACGACTCATTGCATAATGAATATGATAAACTATGCAATATTAGCTTAAAACTAATTAACAAAAACAAGCTTTTAAAGAGTCAAAACCAACGTTTAGATAAAGAAGTCATAGAATTAAAAGCAAAACTAAAATGTTTGGAAAAGGGTAAAATAGCAAGTGGTGAATGTGAACTTTGTGTTCAACTTCAAACACTAGTTGATCATTTAGATTCTAAAATTGCTAGAATGAGTACAAACACCTTAGATACAATACTCGATGGTGTTAAAACCGGCAACAACCAAAAGGGTCTAGGTATACAACAACTTGATCCATCAACTAGTGAAAGTAAAGAAACAAAATTTGTTAAAGAATTAGAAAAACCAGCCACTGTTGTGGCGGATCCCACGGATCCCCTAAAAAGGGAACCGGCTAGTGTACAAACTGGGATCCGTGGATCTGCTGTGACAGCTAGTGGTAATAACATAGCCTCATCATCTAGAACCGAGTTCGTTATCGTAAATAGGAAGAAACCAACTCATGTCACCACTAGACATCCACCTCCAAAAAATAATCCTACTTTTGCAAGAAACAAAGCACCATCTTTTCAAAAACATAATGCATCTAGGAGACCTAATAACGTTTATCCAAGAAGTAACCATCAAATGGGATGGAACCCTAATATGCAAAACGGTTTCTCTTTTCAAAACTTTGCTCCATGGAATGCATACTCATCTTATCCATACATGTCTAACATGAATGGAATGTTTAACACTAATGGACCCATGAATAAATGGGGACCAAACTTTTGAGTTTATTATTGTTTTAGGTGTGCTTAAAGGTCGACCTAGACCCCGATGAATGGGTCAAGGATAGCGGGTGCACGAGGCACATGACCGGCAATAGGGATCTATTCTCCACATATGAATCCGTAAATGGAGGTAATGTGGTGTTTGGAAATAGCAAAAGTAGAATCATCGGTAAAGGTACGGTTTCTAACAAATCTCTAACCATTAACGATGTGTGTCACGTAGAAACCCTAAACTTTAATCTCTTAAGTATAGGACAAATATGTGATAAAAAGTGCAATGTACTTTTTACTGAAACCGGTAGTAAGATACTTAAAAATGGCATAACCATAGGAAGAGGAATTAGGAAACATGGATTCTATGTCATTAAAATCGGTAATGAACCTAAAGACAAACTATGTCTTACCTCTATGGATGATAATTCGACCTTATGGCATCGAAGATTGGGTCACGCCAACATGCGACTTCTTCAATCGCTATCATCCAAAGATCTAGTAAGAGATCTACCTAAGTTAAAATATGAACATCATTTTTGTGATGCTTGTAATATAGGAAAACAAGTTCATTCGAGTCATAAAGCTAAAAACATGGTGTCCACAACTAAGTGTCTAGAATTACTACATATGGATTTATTTGGTCCATCCGCTATCCAAAGTTATGGAGGCAACTACTATACTTTGGTAATAGTGGATGACTACTCTAGGTATACATGGACAAAATTTTTAAAGAACAAAATGGAAACCTTTAATTATTTTGAAATATTAAGCAAAAAGATCCAAAGACAACTAGGAAGTTCTATAGTGTCTATTAGGACGGATCATGGTAGGGAATTCGATAATGAAGTGCAATTTGGAGTCTTTTGTGACGCTAATGGTATTACTCACAACTTCTCGGCTCCACGCACTCCACAATCGAATGGGGTAGTAGAAAGAAAGAATAGAACCCTACAAGAAATGAGTCGAACCATGCTTAATGAACAATCCATACCTCAAAAGTTTTGGTGTAATGCCGTTGATACTTCAACGTATATACTCAATCGAGTCTTGATTAGACCAATTTTAGGAAAAACTCCATACGAGTTATTTCGAGGCAAAAAGCCTACGTTAAATCACCTTAGAGTCTTTGGTAGTAAATGTTTTATTATTAACACTAAAGATTACCTTACAAAATTTGATCCTAAATCAACCGAAGGTATCTTTTTAGGTTATTCGCCAAATAGCAAGGCTTACATCATATTAAACAAAGAATCAATGAAGGTAGAAGAGTCATTAAATATAAAATTTGATGAAAGTCCACCCAAACCATCTCCACCTCTTGTCGATGACGAGGTTATAGAAAGTGAAGCCATAGTAATAAAGAAAAAGATAAGTGAAGAAGAAGAAACTCTAAGTGATAAAATAGTAAACATTAAAGAGTCCAAAGATCACCCCGTAGATAAAGTCATAGGAAAGCTAAACGAACGAACATTAAGGTCTCAAGTTCAAAACCAAAGTAGCTTGTTTTGTTTCGTTTCAACCTTAGAACCTAAGAATACACAAGAAGCCATAAAAGATGAAAGTTGGGTAATGGCTATGCAAGAAGAACTAAATCAATTTGTTTCTAATGGTGTTTGGACACTTGTCCCTCCACCTAGTAATCAAACCATAATAGGAACCAAATGGGTTTATAAAAACAAATTAGATGCAAACGGAGTAGTGTCTAGGAACAAGGCTAGACTCGTTGCTCAAGGGTATAACCAACAAGAAGGAATAGACTTTGATGAGACCTATGCCCCCGTGGCTAGATTAGAGTCTATAAGAATACTTCTTGCGTATGCTTGTGCTAATGATCTAAAGCTTTATCAAATGGATGTCAAAAGTGCTTTTTTAAATGGTGTCATAAATGAAGAAGTATATGTAGCTCAACCTCCGGGCTTCATTGATTTTGAAAAACCCAAACATGTGTATAAATTAAAGAAAGCCCTTTACGGTCTTAAACAAGCTCCAAAAGCTTGGTATGATAGACTCAAGTCATTTCTAGTTAAACACAACTACACCATGGGGTTAGTTGACAACACACTTTTTACTAAGAAAAGAGAGTCACATATAATCATAGTACAAATATATGTAGATGATATTATATTCGGATCCACTTGTCAAGACATGTGTGATGATTTCTCTAAAATCATGCATGACGAGTTCGAGATGAGTATGATGGGAGAACTTAGTTTCTTTCTTGGTCTACAAATAAAACAAGTAGAAGATGGTATCTTCTTTAATCAATCTAAATACATCAAGGAGATGTTAAAGAAATTCGGTCTAGAAGAGTCAAAACCAATTAGGACTCCAATGTCATCCGACACCAAACTCACAAAAGACGAGGACGGAGAATCCGTTGATAATACTAAATATCGTGGCATGATAGGTAGCCTTCTCTACCTCACGGCAAGTAGGCCAAATATCATGTTTAGTGTTTGCTTGTGTGCTAGGTTTCAAGAAGACCCTAAAATATCACACCTAGAAGCCGTAAAAAGAATATTTAGATATATTAAGGGTACAACACAATTAGGATTATGGTATCCTAAGGGCACGGGAGTAGAAACAATTGTATATGCAGATTCTGACCATGCAGGTGATTACGTTGATAGAAAAAGTACAAGTGGGGTATGTACTTTTATGGGATGTTGTTTAACATCTTGGTTTTCTAAGAAACAAACGGCACTTGCAATATCAACAACCGAAGCCGAGTACGTCTCCGCCGGCAAAGCATGCCAACAAACACTATGGATGAAACAAGCGTTAGTAGACTACGACATCCATCTAAGCGACATAGCCATTCTATGTGACAACAAAGGTGCAATCGACCTAAGCAAGAATCCGGTATTACATTCTCGCACAAAGCATATAGAGATTCGTCATCACTTCCTAAGAGACAATGTTCAAAAGGGGAACATCTCTATTGAGAAGGTTGCATCCAAAGACAACATAGCCGACGTGCTCACCAAACCGTTGAAGCGGGAACAATTCAACCTACTTCGTCTTGGTCTTGGTCTAATGGAACAAACGTCATAACTTAATTGACTCTACAAGGTATGTAAACACTAGCCTTCTTCTTTCTGAGTCTAGGATTCCTATTTCACGCACAACTCACAAACAATACGGGAATTTTCAAAACCCAAGATAAGTATTCCATTTATAATTTTTTTTAACTACATACACATTTTTAAAGAAAATCTCCTTTCAAAATGTTTTCTAAAAGGAATGATACCTTCCCGTATCAATTTCACAAAAGCAATTTCTCACGTCTAGGACAAATCGCTTTTTCATTATTAATACAAAGTAAAAACCCGTTTTCATTGCATCTCATGACTTTTGAATGCTAAAGAGAACATATAACTAATATGTGTTTTCGGGTACATTCATTTAAGCAAAAATGAATTAGGAGCATTGATAACACAATATTACGTACTTATGTACCAAATGTGTGTTTTCGGGTTATCTCAATTAGGATCTATTTATTTTCCTTTTCTTTTTAGAGGTCGAGAAAACCGCAACTCCAAATAGTTAGCATATAGGCACACAATAGGCAAAAATGTTTCAATAAAGAAAAATTTTGTGCTGCCTGAATCACCAGACCCAAGGATCCCAGCCTTCATGCTGGACGGATCCCTCAAGGGAAGGATCCGTGGGATCCGTGTAAACAGAAGTTGTTTTCAACTTCTATTTTTGTCATTTTGAATGAAAAATCCACATGTGTTTTATTTTTGGGAGTATGCTCTTTAATGCTTGTGTTCTCATGATCACATGCCTTGAATTCATATCTAATCATTAGATTTTAATCCACATTTTGGGTCAAGCATTCATTACAATGTGTTGTTTTTCTATATATATATCTCCCAAAATGCTTGCATACTCCATCTCCTTCTCACAAACACACTTCATCATGTCATCCAAAAACCCTTTAGGAGAATCATCTAGTACAAACAATCATGATATCCAAACCTTTGTACTTCCACCATCCAAAATACCACAATCAAATGCTAGGATATCCGCACGGATTAGTATCCGATCTTGTTGTTTAGCAAAACCAACCTCAAATGATTCATCCTCAACAAATAACTCACCACAAGATGCTTCCATTATAGCACCACCCTCATCACCAACAAGTACACCAACTTCATCACCACCTAAAATAACTCTTTTGGAACTCCTTAAGACTCCAACAAGATCTACCCAACCTAAAGAAAAAGAAATAGTCTTTTCAACACCCCCCACATCACCAAATACTATTTTTCAAGATCTTAAAACATCACCACCTATAGCTCCCATCACATTACAAGAACATCTAGGTTCTTTTCCACCACCACTTACAAACATTCCGGATTTTGATCCATATTTTCCTATTTTTCCACCACAACTTCCGCATAACTCAAATCAAAACAACCCGGAAAACTTCCGCACTCATTACCCACATCATTTACATTGTGAACATTGCCAATCCACTATGGAAATTGCAATAGAAGTTAGGGAAGAAATGCGTTTCATACTCAACCTCATCATTGATCGCATCAATACCATTACTCATCAAAACCTCCATCCATAACCTTATGCAAGCATGGAAGGAATCTCTACTACTATTTTTTCACTTTTAGTATTAAATTTTTTTTTTCATTTTCAAGAACAAGTCTTGTTCTTATTTTTACATGCTTGTAAGTGGCTTAACTACCACTACAATTTGTCGTTTTATTACAAGGCCTTGTTTACATACCTTGGCTCCCTATCTTGATTCTCGACAACCATAAGATCATTGAAGCATGTTACTAACTTTCTTTTGTAGATTTTTTTCTTCTCTTGACGCCCCAAACTAGGGGGAGCTACCGTCAAGGGGGAGTAAGAAATACGTAGACTACTTTTTCCTCCGAGGGTTAACTTTTTGTTTCGACAAAAAGGGGGAGAAGAAGTAAAACTTAGGAGCTTTCAAAACTTACATCTATTCTTAAGTTTTACTCATCATAACATTATATTTTGTCATCAACAAAAAGGGGGAGATTGTTAATACAAATAAACCGTAAAAACGTTTATTAATATTTTGCGATCTCTTTGTGTTTTGTTGATAACATATATAATGTTGTCTTAAGTATAATTATAAGGATACATGTTATTTTTGTAAAGCATTTACATATAATCTTTTAAATACAAAAATGTAGTAATTAAACATTTGTTGTAATAGTTTATTAGAATGGATAAAAACCATAACCCATGGATCTTAACCCGTACCCAAGAAGACTAGATACAATGTATACTTAGATACATTGAATCTAAAGAAAACCCATGGACCAACCCATAACCCATGACCCATAACCAAAAAACCGATGGGCAAAGAGGAGCGTTCCACGGATCCCTAGCTTTGTGCTAGCCGGATCCCAAGTGGAAGGGATCTGTGGGATCCGTGAGAACAGTGAGGAAATTTGCCTATAAATAGAGAGCCATTTCTTCATTCTAACTCACCCCTCTTCTTACTAAATCTCTCATACACTCTCATTCTCTTCTAACATATAGATCACTAGATCTAGAGAGTTGTTCTTCTTTTCTTTCTATTTGTGATCCTCATATAGGTCCTTCTCTAAGGCGAGATCACGAGCATTCTACAAGTCATCCAAGCAAGGGGTCCTTGATTGATTTGTCACTCCGCAAGATTTCTGTAGCGAAGATCTTGTATTTGATATTTCACATATTTGTTGTGTAATAGTTGTGTTGGTTTGGTCCACCGTGCTACAGACTCGGTATCTAGCTTTGTACCGGAAAAAGTGTAAGCAACGTTGTGAAGGCTTCTCCGCCAAGTGAAGGAGTTTGTTGACATAGTGCTTGAACTCTCGAGTAGGTGACTCGGGGAGTGGAGTAGGGCAAGGAAGGTGTCCTTGTAGCCGAACCACTATAAATCGGTTGTGTCATTTCTATCCCTTATCTTTATTTATTTGCTTACATTATCATTAGATCTATACGTTCTCAACATCCATACGATTTCACATAATATCGAATCTAAAGTTTTTGAAATCAACTTAAAATCGGCAAAACTATTCAACCCCCCTTCTAGTTTTCCACATATTGGATTTCACAAACACATCAAATCATGATCAAATGTGGCATATACAATAAGGTTTTAGAGAGAGAAATAGTTAGAGGTTTGGGAACTTAGTGAGAGAAAATGAAAGTATTATTATGAGCTCCAACCCTCTACCTTGGGAGGTAGAGGGTATTTATAGTCTTACTTAAAACGCCACCTACGGGCTCTGGATCAGGCATACAGTGGGTAAAGACCCGTCCGTCCTGCACGGTGTTACTTAACTAAATACTACTTAACATTAAATAACTACGACTACGAGCTTTCTAACGATTACATATACTTGAGGTGACCGACACTTTAATAATTGGATTTACTAAATCCTAACACGCTGTAACTATTTTGAAGCCTATAAATAGTCGATGATTTCATCAGTATTTGATATCTCTCCTTTCCCAAACCTTCTAGGGTTTGGGGAGATCAAAACACATAAGAAGAAGCATGGTTTAGGAGCATGAATAATGAAGTTCTCATCTACGATTTCCATTGTATTCGAGTTTGGATTCTTTTTTTATTTTTCTAGATCTTATATTATGAATTCATGTTATTAATTCAAGTTTGCATTTATGTTATTGTTATTCTCTATAATTCTTTATAGACATTTGCTAGTCTTTTCATAGATCGCTAGCCTTGGTAGTATTATAAGCTTGGTAGTATCTAAAGGACTGGGAGATATGACCAACTGACCCCAGTCTGATAGATAGCGAAGTATGGGAGGAATTGGCCATAGTACGACCACTCTTCGTGTGTGAATTGACCAAAGGATCACTTATCAAGTGGAGGTATTTAAGAGGTTAGGGGGAATCTAAGTTCCTAATGGTCGGGTTCCCACCGTCTAGATCTAGTAGATTTGGTGCTTAATGACTGCTATTAGGTTGCCGAATGATCCCGGGTGACCTGCTCATCTTGGTGAGGAATATAAGAACCATAGGCCATGACGAATCGACCAAAGGAGTCTGGTGATAATTAACCACTATATTGAATATTCTTATCGAGAATCTATTCATATTCTCATTCTTTGTTAAGCTTTGTTTATCTATCTCTTTTACCTAAATTTCTGGTGTCTGTGTGAGCAGAATATTAGTATATCTATGAATTATAACAACCTTGTCTACCGTATATTACCTATGTTTTATCTAATCATCTTAGTTCTTTCAAGGTCACAACTCTCTTGGGACGATACTCGGATTTACCTAAGGCTTTACTACATCTGATCGGGTACTCTGCCCGTTAGTATGTGTCTATCCTAAGTTATTCAAGTTTTATAAATATTAAAAGCAGGATGAAATAGCACATCACAAAGGTTCTTGGCTCTTTTTTCTTCTAATTCCTTTTGTGTTAACTATTTTCTGATAGGTGCGGTGCTAGTTGTGGGTCTGGTTCTCCAATGTAAGTTAGGTGTGGGTAAATTGGTTGGTTTAGGACTATTTGGGTAAGCAGAATTAGACTAAAAAAACCTTGGATTTGGTAGCACATGCATCCTATTCCTACTCTTCATGGCATTTAGATTGGCTTCTTGCAACTTAGCCAACCCATACAATTCAACCAATGTCTTGGGTTTAAACATTCACACAGCCAATTTAATCTCACTTTGCAATCCAGCCAAAAATAAACTCATACTTTGTTCCTCAGTCAATTCTACTGTACGTAACAGTTTATCATATTCATCAATGTATTCTTGTACAGACTTAACATGTTTTATTTTTTTGATCTCAGCCAATGGGTCATCATAGGCTAAACCAAATCTTTGCAAAATTGCCTTTCTATACCCTTCCTAATCCACATTTTCACCCATAATTTTCACAAACTGTCTATGCTACATCAGTGCTATGTAATGCAAGTGAATTGAAACTAGATTTACCTAACCATCATCTGGTATGTTGTCCACTTTGAAAATTGTTCACATCTGAATAGCCATCCTCTTACATCCTCACCACCAAACTTGGGAAACTCAATTCTTGTTACCCTAATATACTACATCTTGTGGCTACCATTATGACCACCCAAACTGGTATTTCTCTTACTTAATCCTTCACCATTATAGATCCTATTCTCTAGTGCTCTAATGGTGTCTCCCATTTGTTTCATGGTTCTGATGAGACTCTCAAACTGACTTTCTACTAAAATAGGCCTTTCTTGACTACTATTCCTATTCTCAATGGATCTTGTGTTCACCATGACTCCAAATTTGACCCAAAATGGAATCTTAACAAGTAACTGTAACAAACTCCAACAAAATATCAAGAAGTGTAACTAACTAATCAAGAACCACTAAAAAGACTCAAGAACTGGACTCAAACACATTTTTTCAATTAGGATATGGATTAAAGAATGAGATTATGTCGTATTTTGAATTGAGCGCGAAAATGTGAATATGAATGTGTGATGATGAAATGATGATGTTGGATAGATTTTAGCAATAAAAAAGCGAAGTCTTGTTGCCAAGATCAATTACTCTGATACCACTGATAGGATCTTTAGAAAACACAAAGGAAATGAGAATATCCAAGTTCAATAATAGAAAGTTCAATGAAGAAGAATGAACAATGAATTAGAGAACCAAATGATTTCTTAATGATATGATGAGGGTTTACAAGAAGAAGAGAGAATTCCGTTACAATACATGATTAGAAAATGAATGATAAAGGTGAATTTATACAATGGAAATTGTTTTAGGAAAAGAGCAAAAACATTAGTTAAAAGGTTGTTTGAATTTTGATCTTTGACTTTTATAGCTGACTTTCTTTGACTTCTCAATTTCTTCCTATCATAAATGTATTATAACACTTTAAAATATTTCATTTTTACTACCTTCAAAGTAGTATTTACAATAAAAACAACTCTATTATTACAAATTTAATATTTGAAAAGTTAAGGTTCTACTAGTTTTTTTTAATGGTAAATATTGTTATCAAAAGCAATTTTTTCCAAAGTATTATAAAAAATATTAGTATTCAATAGCAATGCTTAAAATTATTAGTGTACATATGGTTCCTAATTTTTTTATGAGTTAATTCATTGATAACTTTATTACGAATTAAAATATTATACGTTTCATAGTCATTGTGATGATATAACAATGATTTTCTAATCGGAGGTTATGAACCCGCCGCAACGCTCATGCTATAACCTCCTTGTTAGTTACAAACATGATTAGTATTATGTTATATAGTGTTATCATTGGTGATATATGGTATTATGAACTAATGAGGGTCGGCTCATTAAAACATCAATAGAGTTGGCACCGCTCCTAAACAAATGGGAAAGGAAAATATATCATGAAAATCATCTTAGTTTCTTTGGTGTCCAAGAATCGAACACTAAAAAGGATGATGAACAATTCATATTGTTCTCTATAGGTTAATCATGTTAGGTTTTACTATTCATAACAATTATATAAAACACATACATGATCAAAGCATGCATTGTGAGTAATAGAATAATACTTGCAAAGAATTAACCGAATTAAAAGTACATGCGTACCTTTTGCGAATCAAGCAATATAACTAATCCTAAACCCTAAAAATTAGGGTTTGTAATATTCGACTATACCCTAAGTCAATCACCAAGAATTACCCAAACACAAATGTATTTGCCCTTCGTTCTTGTACACACGTACTACAATCGAATCAATGTGAAAAGCCAGGTTCTAGATCACTAATCAAACAAACAACCTTGTGTTCTTGGAAAACAAACATCCCAAAGGGTTTGGGATACAGTTTTCGGCTGAACACCACACAAGGAGAAAACAAGGAGAGCTTTTGTTATTAGGGTTACAAGAGATGAATGAATAAATCACAAACTATTTATATTTATAGCCTAGTAAACTTAGAGGACAAGTTTGAGTGGATTAGGGTTTCTAATCCCATTACGCGATCAGTTATGGAATCCTTATGAGATTCTATAACCTTCTCGACTTATATTTTCATCTCTAGTCCTTTAACTTAATATTTAACGACCGTTAACCAAACTTCGTTAAATACTAACTCTCGTTAAGTGTTTATTAGTGATTAAATAATTAAATACAACATTTTATATATTAATTAATCTAACATTGATTCTCATACATAATGTGTGTAATCCTGAAGTCTCGTGTTCGAATCCGGTCATACGTATATTAAAAGTATCCATACACCTTTCAGCTCCCACTTGGATATTTCTTAAATAGTAATGACATTGGTTTAGTCTAGCTTAACACGCCAATGCCCCCAGATCGAAGCGGGTATGGTCTCTTGGAAAAACCATTTAATGATTCAACATTATTACTTATCCTTTTGCTACTAATACTGCATTAACTATGGATATGGATCAAGTCATTCTATAAGTTAATATTCAATTTCTCGTTATATCTGATTGAACAAGATTACCAAATCATCTGAATGTATTTTAGATAGATCTTGGATATGGCCATACAAATATTTTGTCAACCCTACGAGGGGCCCAAAATAGTATTATACTTTGAAACAAATTCAAAGAAACAAATTCTCTTGACTACAAACCAACCTCATTAACTTTGCAACACTTCTGAAGACAACCCTTATTACTAATATTTACAGATAATGTTAGACTATTTCACACAAGTGTGATACATTCATAACAGTTATTTGGTATCTCAAGTCTGAGGATAAATATTCATAATTTACTTAATGACAAGAATCCATAAAGTATAATCATGTTAAGTTGAAATCTGTCCTATATTCAATTTATTGAATATCATGTGAATATGGCAAGTCCCACGCATCAATATACTAAAGTATATTCTACCAAAACTCATATTTGTCTTAATTCAATGACATTCCCACATCATTGATCGACAATGGACTATTTAGAATAATATAAGTCATTCACGGATTAAACATGCAAATATAGGATATAATATTAAGAAAATGAAAAATAAACATAACTAATATTTTATTTCATTAAAGTAATATTTGTTCATAACATCCCATATCCAAATACTAATTAGATCAATGCATGATAATACTAGTTAATGAATTATGTCTCAAGTAATGACAATTATACTTGTTGACAAGGCATAATTTCAAATAACTTTGATCTATTGGAATTTTGAGACTACATATTTCAAAAATTCAACTAGTGAAGTTCTTGTATGTGTGTATTCAAAATATCTTGATATTGCCACAAAATATTTTTATAAAGTGTATGACATCCTCAACTACCAATTTATGACAATAAAACTTTCAAACATTTAAAGTTTAAAGTATTCTTATTCTTTAATGTATAATGCAACTATGCTCTTAGTTGAGCAAAAGTAGTTCACATGGTCATCAACAAGGATGAAATCCTACCATGACTAGTATTGAGTGTCATCTCAATTAAACCAGCATCATTTTATTCAAACAACAATATTCTCTTTAAAAATCCGTAAACTTCAATATCTAGAGTGTAACGTTTGATGCCTTCCAAACTTTCAAGTTTGTTGGCTATGAACATTTGCACAACAACTGACATATTGTTCATCCATAGAAACTAGGAGCAACTCCAGGCTATGGAATGTAATTCTAAATTCAAACAAATTCTATTAGAATATTCATTACACCAGTTATCTAATAACTTCATTAGATATCAATGTTGTCAAATCATCTTGCATTTAAGCATGATACAATAATTTATGAATATAACATGATTTACATGAAAAATCCTTTAGTCAAACTTAGATTTTATTCATGTTTTATCCTATCAAACGATCTATATACCTTATCCAAATGATATATCATGTTCTATTAGACTCATTTATTTACCGCACATGTTTATTAATAATAAACATATATCCTAAGGTTTTATGTCATATTTTCTAAATCTTTCAAGTGAAGTTCCATTCCTGACTAGAACTTAACATTTAGTTTAGATGGAATGTTACTACCCACAACATATAAGATTTAAAGAAAATAATATACTCCCACTAGCTTTCAATAATACTTAGGAATTATCTTATTTTAATTTTAAACCAAAACTTGGATTTAATAGTTAAACATAAGAATCATCTCCTAGATGCATGCATATATCCATTCATGGATTCTTGCAGTTTGTACATTTTCAAAGATTATGTGAATTCATAAAACTCCTTTGTATTACTTACTTTCATCGCAAAAGTAATCACACAAGAAAGAGTTTTGATATTCATTGTCAGATTTCATATAGATGAAATCAAGTATGACAATCATAATCATTATATATTTAATGTGCCAAGGAAAGAATATTCAATCACAGTTAATTGCTTAAGTGTGATTAATAATCTTGTCACATATCCTGCATTAAACACATGCACAATATTTGTCCATATGATTTCTACACAAAGATTTAAACCACTAGGATTTTCTTTCTCTTTGAAGAAACTCATCTTTATTAAGATAAAACAAGTTTTCAAAGTTGATTATCTTTATGGACAACATCTTAATATTCATAGTATGAATAATTTACCACAATTCAATTTCTGATAATGCATCATTATGATTAACATGTTTACCATTATCCTGTAACTCATATTTCTCAGCATATCAATCGATTATTTGAGAATCCTTGCATATCTATAAATGAAAATTTCACCATCTTGAGGTCTATCATTTACATGTTTAGCCTCATCATGTTATTTCACTAGTGTGTTTTATAAGATTACGTGTTTTGTAATTAAATCTCTTCAAGATCTAAACAAAACTCTCACATGCTTTTGTAATTTAAAGACTATTTATAAATACTTTAGCTAGTAGAACAACACTAAATTATTTTCTTTTGGGATAAAACACATTGACAGTTCATGACTCTAGTTTATTAATACCTTATTCCATAAGCAGTTTTAATAAATTTAGAACTTCATTTTAAGACTTAATGTGATTCATCACATTCCATAATTTATGGTGTCTTATTAATCTTCTAGGTTGGAGTCTTATTTAGTATATTCAATTCATACCCAATTTTCTAACCTTGATACTTTTGAAAGAAAAGAAGATATAGTTATCTTGAATCAAACAATATAACAAGAGTTTGATTCTTCTAATTGAACATCCCATTAGCATTGTGATGTTTCATTAGAATTAATACTGTTGAGACAATCTTAACAATATGTAAGATAAACATATCCCTTTTTGGCTTTTCTATTTACCAGCCAAGTCAAACTTAATGGTATAATAGAATATTCAAGCTAATTGCATGCTTTATAACATAAGTATTATTTTGACCAAATCAAAAGACATAACAGTTATAATGTATTACTTTATATTATAAGTCTTGTAATAATAAAAAGACTTCATGTTTGTGACTTTACAAAGAAAAACACATAAACATGTATAATTTAAAGTAAGCATGAACACCACTTCTTGGTTTCAATTAATTGATTAATTTCAAGTTAATATACTACTCCATCTATTTATGTCATTCCATGAATACATAAATATTTAAATTAAATTAGTATTAGATTACTTTATTTATTTATGTCATTCTATGAAGTGTCCAACTTAAGAAACTGCAAGGGCATCCATGCCCGATCTCACGACAAGTGGAGATTTACCTTGAGATTACAATCTAGCTAATATCTCACTTGACTTAAATTGTAAGTGCAAGTGTTTCTTTAACCATATCTCAATGTGTTTTTCCTTACCACACAATAAATATTTATCCCACTTGTGCATGGAACAACATCATGTAGCATACAAACAACACGACATGCATTCGTGTATGTGAACAATATGATAGTGTCATAGATATATAAGCATTACAAGTAGATGTAGATTCACTTAATTTACAAGGAAACGTTCATGATTATCCTTGAGAATATGAATGTCTACAATTTTTAAACATAATGTATTATTTCAAGAAATTCTAGAAATAATATGAGTTACTACGAAGATCATCAAGCTTGTAGCTCCCACTGAATTTAGACAACATTACAATAATGCTTAATTCAGTAACACAATACTCCCATTGAATTTGACAACATTGTAAGTGTTTCATTAACCAGTGAAAATAGCGTGCTTTTACGTTGTTACTCCTTTGCAAGACCATTCGTAACAATTACTTAGGTACTAAAAGAGTGTATTCTACTATGTAGATGATGGTTCATCCATCAATGCTATTAACTTGAAAAATTGAGCATGCAATTTCTTCCTTAATAGGTCTACCATCCCCATAATGGTGTGTAGTACCTATAGTTGGTCAAAGCAAAACAATCAGGTAAAATATACTAGTTTGTCTTTTACCATTTTTGCGATAATTAGTCTATCTTCTAATTTAATAACTCATAAAACGTCAAACAGGTTTTCTAGTTAACCAAAATGTCATATAAGAATTCAATCACCAACATAGTGTAATGGAATCTCTTATGAGAAACAAGGTGTGCAATTTTCTTAACTATTAAAGTTTGCTATGAGTTATATATTAGAATTTAGACAATTCTAATGTTCTTATCATATATTTCTCAATCATGAAAAGGAATAGGATTGAGTCTCACTCTTCTTTCATGGAAAAGAGACTTTGTCTGTCTTTTTAGTAAATTTTTCTCGACTAAACATTTGTTTGAAAATAGAACTAGATCAATTTACCAAAGTCCAAACCACGTTTACGGTTTAACGTTTCATTAATACATTCAAAAGAATCAACAAAATTTAATTTTAGTATTTTCGATAGTTAAATCTTTCAAGAAATTTGGGTCCTAGTTTCAGTTGATCTGCTAGTGTTGAAAGTATCCAACAAGGTAATTGTCGAACAATATTTGACAAACCATTCTCCAATTCCTAGATAATTATGGGATTTTACAACTTGTCAAACCTTTATGCGAATGTAAGCATGTTTCACCCCATCTTATGCTTTAAGTCAAATATCTCACTAACTAGCTTAATTAAGTTGTGTAATTTAGAAACTGCAAATTTATTCCAGTTGAGGTCTCACACAACATGGAGATTTACCTTGTCATTGAAATCTAGCTAAGATATCTGATGCAAGATTTCTGACCAGGTTTCTAATATTTATAATTGTCTCGTTTACCAATGGTCTACCTTATGCACTCACGTGCAGTGTACCCGGTTGTGTGTAGTGTAGTAATCCGTAAAACCCAGGTCGTCCCAAGAGCTATGTGAGTGGATTCTAAATTAAGTCTAGGTGTCACTTGTTTTAACTGGTTTGAGGTTCAAATGATTTATTAAACTAAGGAATAAAATAAAACGTGTAAAGTAAATAGAGATTGTGATCAATAGAGGGAAAGTGTGCTAACCTAATTACTCATCCTATTGTGTAATGTCTATGTTTTATTATTTCCAATTGATTCAAGTGGGGTTTAAGTCGCTAGGACAACATTTGGTCAATTCGTCCTAACCCATCAACAAAGGCTCCTACCCGACGTCCAAGGTTTACCCCTTGGGGAGTTGAGGATCTGAAGTCACCTAAGCCAAGTCATTAAGTACCCTACATGCAAGATTCAAAATAATGAGTTCCTGGGCGGTAGCATCTTAGACACTCATCCCTAACTTCTTAAGTTCATCCGGACGACCGGTGATCATTTGGTCAGTTCGCACAAGAGAGGAAGGGTCGTCAGTTGGTCAATTCTTACCCTCCCCAACTCTACCGAACTACATAGGGTAAGTTGGTCAATTCTCCTAAGCAACTAGATGCGACCGCATTTCAAAACTACCGAAGCTAGGGTAACTACCAACGAACTATGCAAGCATACACTAGAAACAATTATACGGAAGCATGAAAACATAAACAATACATTTAAGGAATCATAATTAGGCTAGCACCAAAGGTGCTTAGTCGATCATATTAAAAGAAACAATGAATTCGATGTTTAACATAATGAAAGACATGAATTAATAGTAAAAGATAGAAATGATCGCTAATGCTTATCGACATGGAGTGATTCCTCCCTTGGAGATGGCTCCATATGCTCTGAATGATTTGCCTTTGGAACCCTCTTCACGTTCTCTGACTTTGAGTTGTGAGTGAATGATGTGAAATGCGGAAATTAGGGCTTGCATTAATAGGCACGATCCTAGTTACGGCTTAACTTAAGTTGAGAGTTACGCCGTAACTTTAAAAATCCTCTAAATGATACTCTCGTTAAATAGGTTACGGTGTAACACTTGGAAAGGGTTACGCCGTATCTTCAATACATAACTCTTTTAAGTGGACTACGACTTAATTCTTGTTGAGGAGTTACGGTGTAGTTAATGGAGGCGTGAAATATTTCTTCACCTAGATGATTACGGCATAAACTTAGTTGGGAGTTATGCCGTAATTGCTGTTGAGTCAGACAATCCAAGATAAAACATTAGCTACGGCTTAATGTGAGAGAATAAGTTGCACCGTGGCTTCTTCATGAGTAGCATACTATCATAAACCGTTAGGAAAATCTCCAAATCCGCTTCTCTTAAGATCCAATGCTCATAATTTACCTGAAAGTGAAATATAAAGGAATACAAGCGTAAATCCATATAAATGACATAAAATACGAGCATTATCGGGGGAAATTGACACTTAAAAGTCAGGACTATTTGATGTTATCAAATATCCCCCCACTTTAACTCTACTTGCCCTCAAGTAGACCTTATTAGAAAATTTTCTAAAAAGATATCCCCCTTTACCTGGAAGATATGAGTTTAAAAATCCCTTATGCTTGAATAAATCAAAGCTGAACGCCTCACGAAATGGGGAACAAAACACTCAAATTTTCTCATCTAGTCTAAGTGTCAATTTCTGGGTGATCACTTAAAGCACAGTCATAGCATATATTCTATCATAAGCTTGGCGGTTACACAAATCTCCACCACTAGAGTTAAGGACTAAACAATTCTTGAAGGCAATATAGGTGGACACAACATCGGTTAAGGGTGAAATGTCATTACTAATGTGTCACGGCAAAGTGGACAAAATCAATGATACATGACCAAATCCATGGCCAAGACACCAAAGATTGCTCGCTTCATCACCTAGACACGCTTCATGACTAAAATGGTAGGATAAGACATGGGAAATAATTGGTGTAAAATAAAAATAACGAAACAAATAGTCTTAACCTATAACCAAGTTGTCACCGCCTATCATTCATCCAAAGTTCAAGCTTTAAGGTGAAGAAACTGGATCATGATATAACAAGTAGATGTGCCATTAGCGGACGTCATGATGGGCACATACCTTTTCTCCAACTGTTGGCGTAATAATTGCCAACTCAATTCTTCAAATGTGATCGAGGTGGCCTCCTCGATGCTTAATCTTTGATGAGATCCTATCGTAGTGCTTATAACATTGTACTTTACATTAAACAACATAACATCCCCCCACTTGAGATGAACATATAATGAGAATCTGAAGTGTCTTCAGTGATCTTCAAATATAAGTCTTTAATGAAAGCGTGATTTCCAAACCTCTCTACTTGAACCTTGAACTTGGGAAAACGATGACTTCTCGATCACAAATTAAAACTACACGGTAGGCTAAGGTGAATGGGTGTAACGAAACAATATATATTTGGTGAACAAAATGAAAGGAATGGCTCATACGGGTGTATCTAGAGGTATCTTGCACTAAAGGTGAGTGCAACAAAAAGGTTTAACACGAGGGTCGAAAAGTCGAGGTGACTAATCGATAGACACACAAGGATAGGCTATTTGGGTGATAATCCTAAAAATATTGCCTTCTTAAACTGATTATTCCATATACATTAAGCGAACTCAATATACCTCGTCTATGGTCTTGAAATGATGTAAAGGCCAAGTTCTAAAGTTTACAAGCTACCGGCATACTCATAATTTGGTGGATTTGGGTAAATAAGTGGAAACGGATAAGGTTAATCTTACCATAAAATATCAAGGGTTATAATGTGCTCGGCTAAGGTCTAATCTAGTTAGATTAAGAAAAACATGTCAAAATATTAAAAATGGCATAATTTTTCAAAATAAACTAGAAAAACGAGGGAAAATAAATTCAAGTAATTATTCTATTCCCGTCCCCCCAATTGAGATGTACAAAGTCCCTTTTGTACTAAACGTTAAATAAAGGTAAAGAGAAAGTAGAATTAAAGCGAGAACTTTCCTGAAATTCGCTCCTAAAAAGAAAGAAGGCCCACGAAGAAAATCGTGCCTTTGCTTAAGCATCCATGAGCAAACTTCGATCCCTGAAATCACAACTAACCAACAAGCATAATTCTAAAGAGAAAAATAAAAATAATAAAAAGAAATATAACTCACTTTTGTAGGAATCACGGTTGCATTTAGCATATGCAACAAGCCTATTAAACCACTTGGTGTCCCAAGTGGATGAGTGTAATCTCGTGAGGGCTTACAGGGAACATACCCACAAAGTTTATTTAAAACTAATACAAGGTTATTGTGTTAATATAGGAAGAATTTATACTGAAAGGAGAATTACGGCGTAACCATAATGAGGAGTTACGCCGTAATTGTAGTTAAACCTGGAAATCATCTACTAAGAAGCTGTTACGGCGTAGCCATGGAATGAGATTACGCCGTAATGGTTGATAACCTGGAGAGATTCAGCTACTGAGGAGATGTTACGGCGTAACCATAAAGATGAGTTACGCCGTAACTTTAGGACAGAACAGGTCCCCGTTTTATCACTGTGAATTCGTCTCCAATTCCTAAAAAATGGTAAAAACACAAAACCTAACAAATAAAAATGAAAGGGATAATTCGGGTTATCTCCCGAAAGAGAACTTTTCTTTATTACCGAGTCTTTAAGATAGAATCAAGGCTATGGGGCTTAAAACTGATTATTGGTCATTTTGTGGATGAAGCATTCTCCACGTTGTATCCACTCTATCAGTGCTTCGTCCTTTTTATATTCATCCCCAAGCTTTAGACATCCCATGTAAAAGTTCCTTATCTTCTGGTGCGGGTGCTTAACTCCGCTTACTTTATCCTCATCACTTATTTCTAGAAGTGGTCAGGCGTAGCTTAACTGCTTCTTGGTCTATTTTTTGAAATTCAGAATGGTTATTGGCATTTTAAAGATAGTTTTGTCAGTTCCGATTTTTAACCAAACAATTCCTTTCTCAACATCCCCGTCTAATCCTGACATATTCATGAAATGTTTTCCCAAAATTACACCCGGGAGTCCATCCTCTACAAATTCACCAATGTCATCTAACACAACAAAGTCAGCCAAAAAGGTATGCATCCCGATGAAAATATGTATATTAGTTGCGAGCCCAAGGAAAGTATTCCCTTTATATTCCAACTCCTTCATCATGATTTGGTTGTAACAATCTTTTGATATGATATGCACCTGAGAGTTCATGTCAATGAAAGGATGGAAATCGATGAACCGTATTTTACACAAAATTTGAAGATTATAAGGGTTTCGATGATGAATCCGAGCTCCCATATAAAAGAACATAGGTTGGTCTGATGGTGAAAAAATTTCCTCATGATTGTTGTGCCAAGGGACCATGTCGATGTACCTAGAAAAGTCATCGGTACTAATTCCCAAACTCTCCTCCTCTTCTTCAAAGTAAACGAACATGTCAAAATCTTTTCCTGAAGAAACAACGTTAGGATTTGAAAGAGTCTTTGGAGCTTCACTTCAAAATTCTTCCAAGGCATCACAAAAATCGCCATTATGGTCAATTGCACAAACTTTCTTAGGGGTAGAAAAAAGTTCATTCGCCATGAATGTAGCAACTTCTCCATTAGCTTCAAGTGTCATCTTCTGAGCAAAAACATCAACTTTCGTGTGAGCAATTGCAAGTATGGGCCTACCTAGATTGATTGGTATCCAATTATCTTCAGCAATATCCAAGATAACGAAGTCCACCGAGAAAAGGAACTTGTTAATATTCACTAATACGTTTTCTACAATCTCCAAAGGTGATTGCATGGAACTATCTGCCATTTCGATGTTCATTTTTACCGGCTTTAGACTTCCTATTCCCATACGTAAAAACATTAAATGGGGCATGATGCTAATACTACCCCCAAATCTGCTAAGGCATTGCAGATGTTAAGATTGCTGATGCAGGTTTTACTGACCAGGTTTTAATATTTATAAGTCTCGTTATACCTATAGTCTACCCTAATGCACTAACGGGCAGTGTACCCGGTCGTGTGTAGTGTAGTATTCGGTAAAAGCGATGTCGTCCCAAGAGCTATGTGCGTGGATTTATACTAAGTCTAGGTGTCACAGATTTTAATATGATTTCGATAAGGAATCAATTAATGAACTACTAAAGCAGATAAAGGCAAAGGTTGTGATCAATAGAGGAGAGTGGTGCTAACATAGTTATTCATCCTAACTAGTAATGTCTACGTCTAATTACTTCCAATTACTTCAGGTGGGGTCAAAGTCGCTAGGACGGCGGTTGGTCAGTTCGTCCTAACCTATCAACAAAGGGTCCCACTGGAGAAGTCAGGTGTCCCCTCATAAGTCCAGTTGTTCCTGGTCCCTTAAGCCAAGTCATTAAGTACCGCTACATGCTAGATTTATAATAGCGAGTGCCCTAGCGCTAGCATCTTAAACACTCACCCCTTACTTCTTAAGTTCATCCAAACGGTAGGTGATTAGTTGGTCAAATCGCACAAGTAGAAAGGTTCGTCAGTTGGTCATATCTTACCCTTCCCGTCTCAGTCTACTCACTTAGGGTCAGTTGGTCATATCTCCTAAGCAACTAGCCTCTACCGCCATTCAAAACTACCGAAACAAAGGTAGCTACCAATAAACTATGCATGCATACACTTAGAAATAATCATACGGAAGCAATGTAAATGCAAATAAAACAATTAAGGAATCATAACTAGGCCAGCACCAATAGGTGCTTAGCCGCTCATATTAACCATAACAATCAATTCAATTTTTAATGTTATGAAATACATGAATTTAAAGTAAAGAAAAGATAAAAAGCTAATGCTTATCGTAGGAGAGTGATTTCTCCCTTGGAGATAACTCCGTATGCTCCTCTAGATCTGCCTTCTACTTCTTCTTACATTCTCTGATTGTTGTGCGTGAAATGGGAAGATTTGAAATGCTGGAAATCGTGGGGTATTTATAGGCCAGATCTGGTTACGGCGTAACTATTAAAAGAGTTACGCCGTAACATACAATTCTTCGTAAATTACACTAATAATGCTGGTTACGGCGTAACCTCAGGAAGGAGTTACGCCGTATCTTCAATAAATCTTGGTTACACCGTAGTTGATGCATGAGTTACGGCGTAATTAGTAGCGGCGCGGAACCTCATTTGACCTAATATGGTTACTTCGTAATCTTGGATAGAGTTACGCCGTAATCTTCTGTTAAGTTGGTTTTCTGAGCCACGCTTTAGTTATGGCGTAATGTGAGAGAGGAGTTACGCCGTAACTTCTTCAAAGTGAGCATACTATGATAAATCTTCAATAAACTCTCTAATTCCGCATCTCTATAGCTCTAATGCTCGTAATTTACCTGAAAGTGAAATATAATGGAAAACAAACGTAAACCCATATAAATGATATAAATTACAAGCATTATCGGGGGAAATTGACACTTAATATTTAGGATATATTGATGTAATCAAATATCCCCCCACTTGAACTCTACTTGCCCTCAAGTAGACCTTATTAGATAGATTCCTAAAAAGATATCTCCCATTACCTGGAAAATATAAGTTTACAAATCCCTCATGCTAGAATAAAACAAAGCCGAACACCTCACGAAATGGGAACGAAACACTCAAATCTCTCAACTATTCTAAGTGTCAATTTCGGGGTGATCACTCAATCGCACAGTCATACCATGTATTCTATCATAAGCTTGGCGGTTACACAAATCTCCACCACTAGAGTTAAGGACAAAACAATTCTCGAAGGCAATATGGGTAGACACAACAAAGGTTATGGGTGATTTGTCATTACTAACATGTCACGGCGAAGTGGACAAAATCAATGATACATGACCAAATCCATGGCCAAGACACCAAAGATTGCTCGCTGCATCACCTAGACACGCTTCATGACTAAAGGGTAGGATAAGACATGGGATATATAAATGGTGTCAAATAAAAATCAAGCAAATAGTCTAAATCCATAACTAAGTCATCACCACTTACCATCCACCCAAATTTCAAGTTTCGAAGTTAAGAAACCGGATCATGATATACTAGGTAGATGTGTCATTAGAGAATGTCATGATAGGCATACTACCTTTTCTTCAATTGTTGGCGCAATTACCAACTCCAATCTTCAAATGTGGCTGAGGTGGCCTCCTCGATACTAAATCTAAATTAAGCTTATAATATAGTGCTTATAACATCGCACTTTACAATCAACTGAATAACAAATACATAACTTTTTTTTTTCATAACTAGAACAAGTAAACATAACATCCCCCCACTTGAGATGAGCAATGGGAATTCGGGGGGTCTTCAATGATCTTTAAGAATATGTCATCGACGAAAGTGTGATTCCCGAACCTTTCCACTTGAACCTTGAACTTAGGCAAATGATGACTTCCCAATCACAAATAAAGACTACAGGGTAGGCTAAGGTGTATAGGTGTAACGAAACAATATATTGGGATAACAAAATGAAAGGAATGGCTCAGATGGGTGTATCTAAGGGTATCTTGCACTAAAGGTGAGTGCAACAAAAGGGTTTCACATGGGGGTCGAGAAGTCGAGATGACTAATCGATAGACACACAATGGTAGGTTATTTGGGTGATAATCTTATAATACTGCCTTCTTAAACTGAAAAGTCCAAATACATCAAGCTAACTCAACATACCTCGTCTATGGTCTCGAAATGATGTAAAAGCCAAGTTCTAAAGTTTACAAGCTACCGGCACACTCATAATTTGGTGGATTTGGGGTAAAATTTTAGAAACGGATAAGGTTAATCTCACCATATAATATCAAGGGTTGTATGTGCTCGGCTAAGGTCTAATCTAGCTAGGTTAAGAAAAACATGTCAAAATTTTAAAAATGGCATAATGTTTCAAAATAAACTAGAAAAAGAAGGGCAAAATAAAGTTCAAGAGACAATTCTACTCCCGTCCCCCCACTTGAATTGTACAAAGTCCCTTTTGTACTAAGCGTTAAATAAATGTGAAGAGAAAAGTAGATTTAGAGCGAGAACTTCCCTGAAATTTGCTTCAAAAAGAAAAAAGGCCCACGAAAGAGAGTCGTGCCTTCGCATAAGCATCCATGAGCAATCTTCAATCCCTGAAATCACATTACTGACAAGCATAATTCTAAAAAGAAAAAAAATGAAAAATGAAAAATAAACCTAACTCACTTTCCTAGGAATCACGGTTGCATTTAGCGCATGCAACAAGCCTTTTAAACCACTTGGTGTCCGAAGTGGACGAGTGTAGTCTCGTGAGGGCTTACATGGAACATACCCACAAAGTTCATTTAAAAGACTAATACAAGGTTATTGTGTTTAAAACGAAAGAAGTAATGCAGAGGATAGTTACGTCGTAATTACAGAAGGAGTTACGCCTAACTAGGCAAAACCTGGCATAGGCTGCAAAAGTATAGCTACGGCGTAACCACTGAAATGGGATTACACCGTAATTGGTAATGCTTCTGAGGTTCTGCTGCAAAAGGGCCTGTTATGGCGTAACCATGAGAATGACTTACGCCATAACTCTGGTAAGATCAGCATTCTGCAGAAGCAACTTTTCTTCGTTTCCTGCAAAAATGGTTAAAAACACAAAACCCAACAGAAATGGAAATAAAACAAATGAAAGGGATAATTCGGGTTGTCTCCCGAAAGAGCACTTTTCTTTATTTACGAGTCTTTAAGTTAGACTCAGAGCCTCGGGGCTTTATGGTGGCCTTTGGACCTGGCCAACTTCCTCCATGTCTTTCATCAAGTTGTGTCCAACCCAAGCAACATTTGTGGCAGTGCAGAGGTATTCTTTAGTCTCGACCTTCCGAATTTTGCAAAATTTCTCCTCTAGCCCCAAGTGGTATCTAGTAAACTCATATTTTTCAGCAATAATCAGGGGTGACCTCTTATATGGAATCCCCAGGAGTTTGCACCTCATTTGCTCATATGCTTCATCATCGGGGTCAGTAAATTCTTCTTCTCCTTGCAACTCAAGGTAATCTAAAATCCCCTCTATGTCATCGTTGTCAGACTCGGTGCCTTTAAATTTCCTCATCGAGCAAATCTTCTACCAGTATACGTTTGCATTCTTCCTTCTCATTTCTCACCGACTCTTTGGCATCCTCAATCGTTATGTCACTCAAGTTGTTAGGACCCTCGTCGTTCGGATTTTCTTTACTCATATATTCTTTTCAGATCTTTTCCTTCGTTAACGCATCTACTTTTCCATATTTGATCTTGACCCAACTGTCAAATCCCAAGTTGTCTAACCAAGGCAATTTTGTTCTTTCCATATTGTTGGTCGAGGTCCAAAAGAATTCATCCTTCCCAATTCTTATTAAGCTGCTTCCCCCATTACATTTATCGTCATCAGGGTTGCATGATGCCAGAAAACTTCCCCAGGAGTTTTTATCTTTTCACATCAATGACTTCGGGCTTCTTGGTCATCAGTGTTGCTTAAAGGATTTTCCACGCAGTAGATGTCATCATTAACTAATTGTTTTTTCAGATAATGATCCTCGTAGTCAATCTTGAGCCTTTTTAGAATATTCGGGTTAATTTTAGCATTCCTGAATTGTATCACATACCAATCATCGAATGACAAATCTCCGAACTTAACACCGTGTCTTTCAATCTTGTGAGGGCACGTCCATTCTTCTTCTTTCAGGCTACCACCCCCGTTACAATACTTGCGGAAATGGTCACAGGTAGGCCAAGCTCGCGTGGACTCATCGTCAGTTATGATTATCAGAGTGCACCAGTGAGTGATAGGTGGCTCCTCTTCTTTTTCGAATGAGACCTTTTCAAATTTTTCTTCATCAGTATATGCAACCCATATGAATTTTTTATTTTTGACCCTATCCTTATCGGTTCCTCCATCGCAAACTTCATTTCGAGGGTCGCATGAAGCCCAAAGATCATACCAGTCCCCCTTTGCTATAGGTACTTTCTTGCACCAGTGATATTTTCTTTTAGATGGTGACAAAGGGCATAAATTAATATCGTGGGACCATCCGTTAATTACCTGTGTCCCTTATTCGTCCACTTCGAGAAACCTGTCTGCCCATGTATCCCAGTTACGCCGTAACTGTGATGTTTGGTTACGGCGTAACTCGCTTGAGTCATCCTTATCGTCATCTTTCATAATCCTACGATCACTGTCAAAAACATAGTTACGCCGTAACTCTTTAGACATGTTACGGCATAACTTCAATCTGTCACTGGAATTTTCACTCGAATCTGAATCTTCAGTGTGAGAATTAGCTTGTAACTTTGAGTCTTCACCAGAAAAGATGACCTTACATTCCATTGTGGGTTTTGTCCCTTCCGGTTTAGTGTTATTTTTCCTTACCTTCTCACTAAGCTTTTCCACCATGGTTTCAAGGTTTTTTAGGGTTGTATCGTGATTGGAAAGACTTCTATCTGTGTTTTCCTGGAATTCTTTTAGCCATTCATCTTGTTCATTTTGTCTTTGGGCAGAACTTTCCAGGAATTTGTTTATTGTCTCTTCAAGGTTGGGCCTTTTTTCTCCATAAGGCCCACAATTGTAGTTTCCAGCAGATCCTCCACGCTAGCCATTATTATTTCGATTGTCTCCGTAAAACGGTTAATTTTCTCCATATTTAGCTTCTTCGATTATGTTTTCTTCATTATTGTGAGGACAATTCTTGGTGAGATGTCCTCCCCCACAGATTTCGCAACCTACTTGGATGGCATGAACAGTTTCTCTGATTTTTAGCATATCTCGAATTAGATTTTCAATTTTGCTAGTGATGGCTGCAATTCCGTCAAAACTTTCGCCTTGGTTTCTTTTGCTTCCTCTATCGTGCCATTTTTGGGAATGATCAGCCATTTTTTGGATGGCTTCAATTGCTAGAGTAGAAGTCATGCTCGGAACTGGTCCCTAATAATCCAACATCTGTCTTGTAGTCACGTTGATTCCTTTGTAGAAGATGTTGACCTTTTGCTGGTTGTTCAGATCATGTGTAGGACACTTGTAGAGGAGATCGTTATATCTATCCCAGGTTTGATACAATGTTTCATCGTCTTCTTGCTTGAAATTATGGATCTCTAAAAGCTGGTTAGATATCTTCGACGAAGGACAATACCTTTGGATGAAGTGCTTCTTTAGTAGAGCCCAAGTATTAATTGCTCCGGTTGGCAATCTTTCGATCCATCTTCTGACAGCCCCAGTAAGAGTCATGGGGAACACTCTTAGCATAACACCGTCATGAGATACTGTTAGGAATTAGAAATTCCCGGTATTAAAGTGTCGGTCACCTCAAGTATATGTAATCGTTAGAAAGCTCGTAGTCGTAGTTCTTTTAAGTTAAGTAGTAATTTAGTTAAGTAACACCGTGGAGGACGGACGGGTCTTTACCCACTGTATGCCTGATCCACAGCCCAAAGTGTGGCGAGTTATGTAAGACTATAAATACTCTCTACCTTCCAAGGTAGAGAGTTGGAGCTCATAATAATATCTTTCACTTTCTCTCACTAAGTTCCCTAAACCTCTAACTTTCTCTCTCTAGAATTCCATCTATATGCTACTTTGTGTTATGGTTTGATGTGTATGTGAAAAGTTATATCTTTCAATTGGTATCAGAGCCATGGTTAGATCATATCTTGCACATCTTTGGATTTATAGTGGTTTTTAGGTGGTTTTTGAGTTTGAAAAAGTTTAGTGGTTTTTGCATCATTTGGTTGATTTCTTGTGTTAAAGTTTGAATTTTGTTGGTACTTTTATGTTTAGAATCATCAAAAGTGTTTAGGTTCTCATTTGGTAAGCTTGAATCATCTTGGTTGGGTTGTTTTTGGATTGAAAAGTGATGTTTATAAGGTTTTTCTTGCTAGCGACTTAGCTCACGGTTTAGTTTTCTTCATAGCGACTTGCTTCACAAAATTGTAGCGAGTTACAGTTTTAAACCTAGAGAGTTAGATCTAGCGAGTTAAAGTACAAGTAGTGGACTCTCCACTACGAGTAGCGACTTGGTGGTACGACTTGGTCTGTAGCGAGTTGCTCTTTAGCGACTTGTATTTCTAGCGACTTGTGTAGCGAATTACTGCCAAAATTTTGCTAGCGACTTGAGGGGTAGCGAGTTACTACTTAGCGACTTGCTTTGTGTCTAGCGACTTGGGACTCTAGCGACTTAGTTGACTGGTGTAGCGAATTAGTTGTTAGCGACTTGGTTCAAGAATTCGTAGCGACTTGGTTGATTTTTCCCGTCAAAACTTCAAACGGCCATAACTTTTGAACCGTAACTCCGTTTTCAGCGTTCTACCCATCAAAACGACCGTGAGAACGAGGAGAATGGCACGCCGAATGAAGGGTCAATATTCAAGGTCTAAATCCGCTCAGAACAGAAGTTATTGAGGTTTTTAAAGTTTTAGACCTTAATTTCTCAGGAAAAACGGGCATAAACCAATCCGAATCACAACCAAACAACATCTCTGCTAATCCTACAAACAATCATATGTCCTAACACACAATTGTCTATCATTCCATTGGTCATTGCTTAACGGTTTGGTCTTGATTTTAGTAAAATCCCGCGAAAGATTCTATTTCTCGGTTTGAATCATAGACTTGTAAAATCCCGTGCATTCTACCACATCATGTCTTACTCTACTGACCAAGTGATTTCAGAAGTGCTTAAATTGTATGATGATGTAGTCAACCCTGAGAATGTTAGCTACACTGAACGATTAAAGATGATTGAATCAATCAATGAGGATGTGATATCTCCGGGTTCAGACTTTGAAAAGACTGAAATGCACCAGTCAATGCTACAAAATGCCATGCTAGAGGAATGTTACATTGAGCCCTTTCAACTACTTTATCAGCACCTCAAACTACTTTTATCTACAACTATGGATCGAACAAGCAGTGCTCTCCTTCGTCAGGATTTTCCCATCTTGACAAGAACTGTGCTACTAAACTTAGAACAACTGAGGTTTCAAATTACTAAAGAGAAGTTCTCAACTGATGAATCTAATGCAGCTCTTCAAGTAATCTTCGATCAATTTCAGCCATTTATCCGGGGGGAATATTCCTCAGATTTTGATGATGAAATGACTGAAGTGTCTTTCAAGAAACACACTGGAATGGAAATTAGCGTGTTCATTGAGACATTCATACAACTCATGGATAATGTGGAGAAGTACATTGAGGAAGTTACACAAAAAGATGAAAACGTGAATGAGTGTCAGGTGCAGTTGAGAAATAGTTGTGATAAGTTGGGTAATGTATCTGTTAAAGAATCGGGTGTTGTTGAATGCAGAATGTCAGAGTCAACATATAATGATGAGTCGGGTAAAACACCAGATGATGGATCAGTTGGCACTGAATACAGAGGCTCAGAGATTGATAAGCTTGACACATCCAGCGGTCCAGTGACTCTCGTTACACATGTTGTGGATGCAGATAACAGACCAGAAATTGAGCAGGTGTCATGTAATGAGGTACCCTTTACTGTTCAACATAGTGCATCTGCTAAAGCACTTAAACAAACTGATCATAATGTTGAACATGTCTTTCATAAATGTTCTGTTACTGAGGCTGAGTCTGAGATTAAGTGTTTCAAAACAAAATATTTGTTTGATAAGAAGGCTTTTGATGAACTTTCAAACAAATTCTCAAATCTTGAAAAATATTGCATTTCACTTGAAATCGCGATTCAGAGTAAAGAAGAAAGTTTTCAACTTAACAAACCATGTAAAAAACCGGAACTTCCTGAATTCCGTGAACTTTTTGAAATTAACACTTTGAAAGCTCAGCTTCAAGACAAAGAGTCAACCATTTACAATCTGAAGAAACATATTTCTGTCTTGAATGAGAAAAGTAATTTAGTCATGAATACACAAGACATTGATGCTATTATAACAAGAAATAATGAACTGTCAATTTATGTGGCTAAATTACTAAAGGAAAATGAGTCTTTGAGAAAGCATCACGTAGAACTTAGTGAGTCTGTCAAAGAAGCTAGAACTAAGTCAATGGAACAAAACTCTTTGATAGCAAAAATTGATGAACTCAAAGCTCAACTTCAGGAAAAGAGTTTCGCTATTGTTGCCTTAAAAAATGAGCTTAGGAAAACTCTAGGGAAAAGTGTGAACACTAAGTTTACAAAACCATCAACCTTGGGGAAACCAGTTTCTCATCCCATTAGAAACCGGTCCATTGTTAGGCAGCCTACTGCGTTTATATCCGAAAGACCAAAATTTTCAAAAACACGGTTTGCCTCCCAAGTTGATGAGAAACAAGTTTTGTCAAAACCAGTCACTTCACCTGAGTTGCCTAAGAATTATGCTTCTAGTTCCTCTAAACCTCAACAAGCATCTACTTCTACTCCCAGCACCTCTAGGATTAGTTCGAAAACAGTGTCAAAATCAAGCATTAAAACCCATAATTCATATGATATTAATGACTTGTGTAAGAACTATTATCTAGAAAAAGCTCGAAAAAAGGCACAGATTCAAAAAGACGGAATTTTAGGTGCAAGACCTAGGGTGATGAATTCTACGAGATTTCAAGGCACTGCTAGTAGTTGTAAACCACTACCTAGGAACACTCAAAAGACTAGGGATTGGCGTGCAGCTAAGAGTAGTTATTTGCATAAGAATGCTAAGCATGTAGAAAACAAAACTAGAAATTCTGAGTCTTTTCCACATAAGAAACAGTTTCCTAATTCACATGCCAAGGTACTATCCACTAAGACCACTAACGCGACTAAGGTTCAACATGTTGTGAAACAATACAAACCAAAAACTTCGCCTAGATGGATACCAACTGCTAAATCTTTGGAAACTAGGATCAAGGATAAGTCTTCCACAGTGCATAAGAAGCCTTACAATCCTAGACCTTGCCATAAGTGGATACCGTCTGGTAGAATATTTAAGGATGCTGGACTTAGGTGGATTCCTACCGGAAAGCTGTTTTCTGATGAAAAAATCAAGGTTGACCGTGAAACCCCAAAGAGTTTGGATACTAATGTCACTAACCCATATATATGCAATCAAGCTTGTAATGTTAGTACAGGTACTCCTTACTCAGTTGCAGATACTTCGATCCTTCAATACATGGACTGGCTTAAAGTATGGATTACAAATGGATTGATATCTCATAACTCACGGGCTCAAGTTTCTCAAAATTGATACTCAACCGGCTATGACGTCTGTTCAAATCAGTTCAGGCCTCGTACTTCATCATTATGGTGTCTGCAGATAACACTTCAGGCCCCGTTCTTCAAAGAAAAGAAAAGTGTACGCTCTTCTGTGCGCTTTATCTTCAGCTAAAGAGAAATTCTCTCATGAATGGCTATACTCATCTACATTCTTCATCAACAAGCTTCATGTTTTTCCACGCTCATTCAATCATCAAGTGGATCTATGTTCAATTGGTGTATACTCTTATTCACGTGTTAAATCAAAAATGGCAACTTCGGATGCAATTTTTGAGGGGGAGAAGAGTGAATATACTACATGATGATGGATGTTTGAATAATGGTTATACGACTTAATTTTTGATGATGATGAGTGTATATTCCTTTTGATGAAGAGTGAATATACTAAGGATAACTGGGATTCATTGTTTTGATTTTTGATGACTCTCCTCCAACGCCTAATGCTTCACTTACTAAGGATAATTGGGAATCAATGTTTGGGATTCATTGTTTTTCAAACATAGGTTTGATGAGTACTTTCAACCTCCGACGAATGTTGATCATCCAGCTTCTGAAGCTCATGCTCCGGTTTCTATTGACTCAACTGGTTCTCCATCTAAGAAGTACTTCTTGGAATTCTCAAGAATCCCAAATCTCCAGTTATTCCTCAAGGCGTTAATAATGACTATCATAATATTGCAGTTGCACTCATGAATAATGATCCGCTCTTTGGTATTCCTTACCAAATCTTCACGGATTATTGTTCATGAATAGTGATCCGCTCTTTGGTATTCCTTTGCCAAATATTTACGGATTATTGTTTCTCTCAATGTGCACGCTATAAATCAACCACATGAACTTAAAGAAAAATGACTTCCTCATCCGCTCGAAGACATTATTGGTGAATCTTCCAGATCAGTCTCTACATGTTTACTTTTAAGGAAGAATGCATTGATGTTGAGGAATCATTTGTTCCGGTTCATTCAGTGGGACAATGTACATCCGATTGTATGTTGTTTTCACGTGTTGGGCATTTGACACAAGTTGATGACTTCAGAGTTAATCATTTATCACTTATTTGAGATTGAAGTTGTCTTTCACAAAGGCGTGTTCTTATTTGATAACTTGCTCGGGCTTAAGAATTTGAGTTGAAGACTTGGTTTATCTAGTTACCAGCAGTCGAGGTGGATGGTTGAAGACCTGGTTAACTATCACTATTAGGAGTTACGTTGTTTTACTCAGTGTCACATGCAGATGACGATGTGGATAATCTCAAGACGTGTTAATGTCTCATACTTTGTTTGAGTAGTGAGTACTTAGAGATTTGCTTGAAGCATAGACTCTCGACACCGTTCTTCCATCTTTAAGTGCAAGCTTAAGACACAAATGCGGGGAATTCGACTTCAGTTTCAAGTTTGGTATATCGGGTTTTTCATCAACAGTGGTCACTTCAAATTGTCTACATATGGGTTGATAAAGATAGTCAGAGAGAGTTTATGTAGCAGTTGATTCTCACAGGATTCATTTGGGCTATTTGAGTTCTTCTCACAAGATTTCAAGTTTATGGATTTATTATGTTTCGCTGATTCTGAGGTATCAAAACCAGCAAGGGGGAAGGATGTATTATTCCAACTATTTGGGGGAAATGGTCTCTGGAGCCTTTTGGTATGTGTTACCTCAGCGTTCAGTTGAAAGAAATGTGAGGAGAATATATGGTACGTGAGATGATATTGCTTATCGACATCTTCGATATGTTTAATGGTAAAGTGCATCAGGCTATTGCTTCATGTACACATTGGTATGATGATTCCAATGAGAGTGCAAACGATTAATGGGAAGAGATACATTTTAGTCATTGTTGATGACTACTCTAGATTTACTTGGGTCAAGTTTTTGAAGACTAAGGATGAAACTCCATCTGTCATCATCAAACTTATCAAGCAACTACAGGTTTGTCTTAACAACACGGTTAGAATTGTTCGAACAGACAATGGCACAGAGTTCGTTAATCGAGACTTAAGTCAATTTTATGAAAGTATTGGAATCAGTCATCAAAGAAGTGTTCCACGAACTCCTCAACAGAACGGTGTAGTTGAAAGGCGAAATCGAACTCTTGTGGAAGCCGCTAGAACAATGCTAATTTATTCGAAGGTTCCAATGTTTCTATGGGCTGAAGCCATTGCTGCTGCCTGCTACACCCAAAATCGTTCTCTCATTCACACCTCTCATGGAAAAACTCCATATGAACTTGTTCATAAACGAAAACCTGATTTATCCTATCTTCGTGTATTTGGTGCTTTGTGCTATCCAACAAATGACGGTCAAGATTTAGGTAAATTATGAGCTAAAGCAGATATTGGAGTTTCTGTAGGTTATGCACCAAACAAGAAGGGTTACCGAATCTACAACAAAAGAACCCGAAATATCATGGAAATAATTCACGTTACGTTTGATGAGCTGACCGGTCAAATGGCTCCTGGACACTCCAGCTCAGGACCCGCACTTCAAAACAGTCCCATTGGTTCATCCCTTGTTCCAAACACCTCTCAAGAAACTCCATATGTACCTCCATCTGAAGATGATGTAAAGAAATTGTTTGATCCTATGTTTGATGAACTGTATGATTCAATTACTAATGAGGTGCTGATTCCTACAACAGAGGATGCTTATATTCCAGTGAATGTAGTCAATCCCTCAGTATCAATATCTTTAAGTCAAGAAGCACCTGCTGCTGATCCTTCAGTCTCATCAACAAATCATCATTCTTCAAATGTACATCATGGAAATGTTTCTGGCATCAATGATGAAGTTAATCCCTTTGCGACTCCTGAAGATGCTCCATTTGAAAACATATTTGCTACTCCTGAATCATCATCAGAACCATCTTCTTCAGGAGACATCGACTCAGCTACCTCAGTTCCTCAACAACTGCCACATGAACACCTCAGAAAATGGACTCACGATCATCCATTAGAAAACATCATTGGTAATCCCTCTCGTCCTGTATCAACCCGGAAACAACTTGCAACCGATGCCTTATGGTGTTTCTTCAACTCCGTACTATCTAAGATCGAACCAAAAGATGTTAAATCTGCAATGAATGAAGATAGCTGGTTCAATGCTATGCAAGATGAAATTCATGAGTTTGATCGTCTTGATGTATGGGAGTTAGTACCTGCTCCAGACTGTGCTATGATTATAGCTCTAAAATGGATCTTCAAAGTAAAACTTGATGAGCATGGTGATGTGTTGAAGAACAAGGCTCGATTAGTTGCTAAAGGATATCGTCAAGAGGAGGGTATAGACTTTGAAGAATCTTTTGCTCCAGTTGCTCGAATCGAGGCAATCAGAATCTTTCTGGCTAATGCTGCTAGTAAGAACATGGTAGTTTATCAGATGGATGTAAAGACGGCATTTCTGAACGGAGATCTTAAAGAAGTCGTCTACGTCAGCCAACCTGAAGGATTTGTGAATCAAGAGCATCCTACTCACGTTTATCGTTTGAAGAAAGCTCTTTACGGTTTAAAGCAAGCTCCAAGGGCATGGTATGATACACTGTCAAAGTTTCTTCTATCAACCGGATTCATCAAAGGAGCAGTTGATCCTACATTGTTCACCAGGAAGTCAGGCAAACATTTGATTCATGTTCAAACATATGTTGATGATATTATTTTTGCCTCGACTGACCCAATGGAATGTGATCGTTTTTCAAATGAAATGAGTTCAAAGTTTCAAATGTCAATGATGGGACAAATGTCATTTTTCTTGGGATTACAAATTTCTCAAAGTCCCGGAGGCATTTTCATTAATCAATCTAAATATGCAACAGAGATTTTAAAGAAATTTGGATTTGATTCAAGTGACCATGTTGACACCCCCATGATTGACCGAACCAAACTAGATGAGGACCTCTCAGGGATCATGATTGACCAAATGAAATATCGGAGTATGATTGGATCCCTGATGTATCTCACTGCTAGTAGACCAGACATCTTGTTCGCTGTTTGCATGTGTGCTAGATACCAGGCTAAGCCTACTAAAAAGCACCTTGAAGCAGTTAAACGGGTCTTTCGGTATCTCCAAGGAACCATCAATATGGGACTATGGTACCCGAAGGACACCGGTATGTCACTAACGGCCTATGCAGATGCTGATCATGCAGGTTGTCAAGATACTCGTCGAAGTACGTCAGGAGGTGCTCAGTTTTTGGGTGATAAGCTTGTGAGCTGGTCTTCAAAGAAGCAAATGAGTACTTCTATTTCCTCTACAGAGGCTGAATACATAGCCATGTCATCTTGTTGTGCTCAAATCTTATGGATGAGATCTCAATTATCTGACTTTGGCTTTGAATTCAACAAAATCCCTCTGTACTGTGATAATAAAAGTGCTATTGCTCTCTCATGCAACAACGTTCAACACTCAAGAGCAAAGCATATCGACATTCGACATCATTTCATCAGGGAACAAGTAGAAAAAGGTGTGGTGGAACTATATTTTGTGAGGTCTGAATATCAGTTAGCAGATATCTTCACCAAAGCTCTTCCAAGAGAACGTTTTGAGTTTATTCTTCCACGACTTGGCTTGAAAAGCCTTCAACCAGAAACTCTCAAACGTCTTCAGGAGGAAGACGAGGAGTAAAGGTCTATCTTCATCTATCTCTTGTATATATCTATTCAAAAATCAAACAGAAAAATATAAAACTTTCAAAATCCATAAAAATTTGAAAAATTCGAAAAATCTTCAAAAAATATTGTCATTTTGTCATGTTTCTCTCGGTTCGATTATATCTACGGTCTTTGTGTTGTCATTCAAAGAATGACACGGGACTTTAGATGTTGTTCGAATTCTTAAAAAAAAAAAAAAAAAAAAAAAAAAAAAAAAAATTAAAAAATCAAAAAATCAAAAAATATTTTTGGGAGAAAGAGAAATGGTTTATTGTCATTTTCAGGCAGTAACCCGGTTTTAAAAGAAAGAACAGAGCCATGTTTTAACATGTTTTCAAATTCCATGCTCTGATTCTATAAACATTTATCTGCTGAAAACCAAATGCTTTGAAAAATAACTCGATCTCTATTTTTGAAAATCATCAGGACTTATTTGTCAAAATCTCTATCTCTCAATCAACAACCTATGTCATTGATTGAGGGGGAGAATGATTTCAATTAAATTAAAAAGTTATTTGGCATTAAATTGTTTTCAAAAGATATACATGCATGTTTTATCAATGGAGTGTAAAGTCTTAAAATCCGTTCCTTATCAGTTCAAACGCTTTCACAATCAAGTCACAATTCTCCTTAAAAGCTTTCAAAATCAATTTAAATCAATAAGAGATCACAAATCTCAAATGATTTGATAATTGTGATCGGGGGAGAATGTGTGATTTAAACTGGATTTAAACTGATAAATAGGTAAATGGTTTTATAAGGATGTACATGCTATCCTGCCCACATGTGACAAACGATTTCAAATTTTCCATGCACATGTTGAGGGGGAGCATCTATCTTAAACCTTTGATTTGAAACGTGATCATTCATCCTAATGTGCAGGTTCCCTCTAGTATGTGCAAAACTCTTTCCAAACCTCGAGGCACATATTGAGGGGGAGCAAATTCATGGAAACCTCATCCTTCCCGGAAATGCGATTCTCACTTGATCTGTTGAGGGAAGTGATGTTGATATCTTTTAGAAAATGGTAATCAAAAGAAGTTAATTCTTTCTCTTGCCTCCGTGTGCAAAACATTTTCAAATACTTGATGCACATGTTGAGGGGGAGTTCTCGTTCTAAAAATATCAAAAACAACTCAGGTACAAAAAGCTTTGATAATATATCACAAGTATCTGAATTGATTTTCAAATGGTTTTCAATTGGATCCAATGGCAGATGAACAATACCAAATAGACCGACCAACTTTACTTTAATGTACGGTGATATAAGGATGATAAGGTTAGGTTTTGGTTCCCATGATCCGCCAGAACCGGAGGGATCTACCCAGGGACAATCCACTAGTTAGTGTAGAAGTCCTTAGGTATGATGATAAAAGGAGAAAAAATGAGATAAGGGAAGAGTGCGGACTAAGACTGAGCTAGTACTGGAATAAACCCAACAAGGTTCTAGCTATGAAGTCTCGGTAAGCACTGAAGGGGTTGAAGAATTAAAAAGAATTGAATGAAAATAGGGTGAAAACAAATAGCCCTCCATTAATTCAACCTTAGGGCAGAAACCGGGTTCACTTCATATGCTACTGATGGTAACATCGGTATTGAAGACAAGACGTCATGGACCCAGTGACGCACTGCACTTCACCTTTCCAAACCACTCAAGTTCCTCTTAAAAGGGCTTGTTTCATTCTCACGGGGAACCGACATAATCTATCGACTGTCTCTTAGAGATGGTTGATATTGAAGTAGGAGACCCTCTCCCTAGTCTCCGGCACAGGATCCAAATATGCACAAATTGAGTCTAGAGCCACGAGATCATCAATAAATCTCATTAGGACACTTTCAATGAAGACTCTCTGTTTCACACAATGTGGAAAGAGAGATTATATCTTGAGTCCTACGCATTATCCTTGTGGTATTGCCAGAACATCTGAGTGATGTGTTTACATATTCACAATGAAGATGGAAAGCCTTCTGGAGCCAACTTCAAACAAGCTCCTGGTAGGTGGCATGTGAGATCTATTATATAGATCAACCATGTGACAACTGAACAGAAACAATGGGGCGATTCAATCTCTTGAATCAATCCTGGTTCAGGTTATGGATTGACGGATACCTTTGAAAAACCTGTCTGTGTGCTTAAAAACTCTTTTCTTTAGCACATTGACTGTGTACTCATTTTTCAAACCAAAAGGTATTTTTATGATTGATAATTGATTTTCAATAAAACCTTCGTTGTATTGCAAAAACAATTTCTATTGAGCAATACACGATTGTTTTTCAAATCTCTTTTCATCAATCAGTGGACCTAAAAATTCGCTGGTTCACTCACTCCGTGTTGTCTTCTTTGAGATGTTCCGGTTTGAGAACAGCTAGAACAGCTGCGAAACCCTGTCAAGGAGATTCTTAGGAATCCTACCTGATCACAGGCAGTACTTGTACTGATCAACGGGGAACCGTGGGCCGTGTACCTCAATTCAACGAAAGTGATCAAAGACACTTTCGTGTGTTTTATTGCTAACTGTTGTATGCAGGTACTCCCGACGTTTGCAGCTGATCAGAATGGAGCGGTCAATCCATAGCCGCATGCTCACTTAACACATTCAACTAAAAGAAATCATGATTAGTGCATCAATGACTCTGATATTTTCACTCCATGCTTCTGCTACGCTGCTGCCAATATCATGAATCAACTAAAGCTTCCGCTACTCTGATGAGAAGATTTCATGATCCAGAATGTGAGCATGTCGGTCCCAAAGTCACAACATCACAAAATACCAACACCACAAAGGATGTGTCAGAGATTGTTGATAGCTGATGATCTCCAAAGATGGCTCAAACTTATCATCACGTGGATCAGTAAAAGACCTCCACATAGAATAACCAAATATGCAATGTGAAGAATCAATGACTACGAGCTTAGGAGCAAAGGACTACATCAATAATGCAAGATCAATTGTTAATGTATTATCTATTTGTATTCTATGTAATTTTGGTACATGATTGAGGTGACCTCCCTTAGGGGGAGATTGTTAGGAATTAGAAATTCCCGGTATTAAAGTGTCGGTCACCTCAAGTATATGTAATCGTTAGAAAGCTCGTAGTCGTAGTTCTTTTAAGTTAAGTAGTAATTTAGTTAAGTAACACCGTGGAGGACGGACGGGTCTTTACCCACTGTATGCCTGATCCACAGCCCAAAGTGTGGCGAGTTATGTAAGACTATAAATACTCTCTACCTTCCAAGGTAGAGAGTTGGAGCTCATAATAATATCTTTCACTTTCTCTCACTAAGTTCCCTAAACCTCTAACTTTCTCTCTCTAGAATTCCATCTATATGCTACTTTGTGTTATGGTTTGATGTGTATGTGAAAAGTTATATCTTTCAGATACACCCGGAATGTTGAAAAGGCTTGCGATGTATAAGACATTTTCAACGTGCTCATACGCATCTTCGTCCCTGTTTCCTAAAAAAGGGTTAGCACGAAGCTCCCTCATAAACTGGTCTTTAATCTCAAAACGAACATCAGCTATAATTGTCGGTCTTACGAGCCCCGACGCCTGTTTTTCTCTTGTCAATGCCAAATATTCCTCAAGAGTGAGGTCATCAATGTTAACAACTTCCATGGTACCTGAAAACTTGAAAAGAGATCGAGAGAATTTAAGAAAATTTTAAAACAAAACAAAAGTGAAAGACTTAATAGAAGTTCTAAGATAACTCCCCAGCAGCGGCGCCAAAAACATGATGCAGGTTTTACTGACCAGGTTTTAATATTTATAAGTCTCGTTATACCTATGGTCTACCCTAATGCACTAACGGGCAGTGTACCCGGTCGTATGTAGTGTAGTATTCGGTAAAACCGAGGTCGTCCTAAGAGCTATGTGCGTAGATTTATACTAAGTCTAGGTTTCACATATTTTAATATGATTTTGATAAGGAATTAATTAATGAACTACTAAAGCAGATAAAGGCAAAGGTTGTGATCAATAGAGGAGAGTGGTGCTAACATAGTTATTCATCCTAACTAGTAATGTCTACATCTAATTACTTCCAATTACTTCAGGTGGGGTCAAAGTCGCTAGGACGGCGGTTGGTCAGTTCGTCCTAACCTATCAACAAAGGGTCCCACTGGAGAAGTCAGGTGTCCCCTCATAAGTCCAGTTGTTCCTGGTCCCTTAAGCCAAGTCATTAAGTACCGCTACATGCTAGATTTATAATAGCGAGTGCCCTGGCGCTAGCATCTTAAACACTCACCCCTTACTTCTTAAGTTCATCCAAACGGTAGGTGATTAGTTGGTCAAATCGCACAAGTAGAAAGGGTCGTCAGTTGGTCATATCTTACCCTTCCCGTCTCAGTCTACTCACTTAGGGTTCAGTTGGTCATATCTCCTAAGCAACTAGCCTCTACCGCCATTCAAAACTACCGAAACAAAGGTAGCTACCAATAAACTATGCATGCATACACTTAGAAATAATCATACGGAAGCAATGTAAACGCAAATAAAACAATTAAGGAATCATAACTAGGCCAGCACCAATAGGTGCTTAGCCGCTCATATTAACCATAACAATCAATTCAATTTTTAATGTTATGAAATACATGAATTTAAAGTAAAGAAAAGATAAAAAGCTAATGCTTATCGTAGGAGAGTGATTTCTCCCTTGGAGATAACTCCGTATGCTCCTCTAGATCTGCCTTCTACTTCTTCTTACATTCTCTGATTGTTGTGTGTGAAATGGGATGATTTGAAATGCTGGAAATCGTGGGGTATTTATAGGCCAGATCTGGTTACGGCGTAACTTTTAAAAGAGTTACGCCGTAACATACAATTCTTCATAAATTACACTAATAATGCTGGTTACGGCGTAACCTCAGGAAGGAGTTACGCCGTATCTTCAATAAATCTTGGTTACACCGTAGTTGATGCATGAGTTACGGCGTAATTAGTAGCGGCGCGGAACCTCATTTGACCTAATATGGTTACGTCGTAATCTTGGATAGAGTAAGGCCGTAATCTTCTGTTAAGCTGGTTTTCTGAGCCACGCTTTAGTTACGGCGTAATGTGAGAGAGGAGTTACGCCGTAACTTCTTCAAAGTGAGCATACTATGATAAATCTTCGATAAACTCTCCAATTCCGCGTCTCTATAGCTCCAATGCTCTTAATTTACCTGAAAGTGAAATATAATGGAAAACAAGCGTACATCCATATAAATGATATAAATTACAAGCATTATTGGGGGAAATTGACACTTAATATTCACGATAATTTAATGTTATCAATTGCCAATTAGGCAAGAGAGAGTAAAACAACCCGGGTCTTTTTCTTTTTGTGGCAATTCATTCCTTAAAATTGCCGAACACCGTTCATTTAGTTGAACTGACACTGTCTCATCAAGGACAATTTTCTCATCCCTTAATTCCTGCAAAACATGAATTTTATTAGTTTTAAGGGAATTAATTAAAGGTTCATTTACCGGAAGAGCCCCTAGATCATGAAGCAGGAATTTTTCTTTGTTGATCCTCCTTTTGCCCTTCTCGAAGAAGGAAGTTGGCTCCTCAGAAACTGCCTCAATTCTTACTGAATTGACAATTTCTTCATCCCACTTATCAAGATAATCAGTAATGGCTTTTGAGCACAAGTCCAACTTTTTTCTAAGCTTTTGATCCGATCATCGTGAATTTTAAGAGAGGACATTGTGCTCTCAACAAAATCCCTCGTCATTTTTTCTTCCTTTTCATCTCTTTTCTTGGATTCCTCAATGTGCATAAGAATCATTTCTTCCAAGCTACTTTTTACTTTGGTCCCAACTAAACTCTTTACTTCTTCCATTCTAAAAGCATCATTCTCATTAGCCCTCTCCAATCTCCTATTCTCAAACATTGCCCTATAATCATTTCCATTTTTTGTCATAGTTTTCATTACCTTGTGCTGGAAATTATCTTTGGGCCCATAACCGGTTTCCACATGCCATTTGTAGTAGTGATCAGCAATCCATCGAATTGATTCCAAAGCCTGGTCAGGTGTCATGCCTGGAATAGGTCTATGTGAATCAAGGAGTTGACGGGTCTCGATGTTAATGCCTTTATAAAAAACATAGACAATTTGGTGCTTATTTAGGTCATTAGTAGGACAACGATAGAGAAGCTCATTGTATCTTTCCCATGCTTGATACAATGTTTCTTCATTCCCTTGAACGAACTTATAGATATTACTGAGAAGCTTAGCAATTTTTGAAGGAGGGGAGAATTGTTGTACAAACTCTTTCCTGAGTCGACCCCATGTTCCCTTGCATTCGGCAGGGAGTCTACTAAACCACCTTTGTTGCGATTTATAAAATGGCTTACTAGTTAGTTAGTTAGTTTAGCAACACCTTGGAGGACGAACGGGTCTTTACCCAATGTATGCCTGATCCACAGCCCATAAGGGGCGTGTAGAATGTAGTATAAATACCCCTTTCCTCTAAGGGAAGGGTTGGTGCTTTTCATTTTAATAAAACACACACTAGGTGTTTCTCTCTCTAAAAGTTACCCTCTCTACTCTTTCTTTCTCTAAAATGGCTTTCTTGTTCTACCATCATCCTATACCACCCGAATCATCAAACACCATAAATAATGATCCTACAATTGGTATCAGAGCCAAGGCTTTGTTGTTTGTATTGATTCTTGTAGTCCAATTCATGTTTTGGCATAGTTTTGGTTGCGGTTTGATGCGGTTTGTTAACTAGTTTTGTGTGCCGATTTGGATGTCATGTGTGTTTGTTTATCTGTGGTCGTAAAACAGTTTTTAAGCTGTTTAAATTTGGTTTTAAGCAGATTTGAGAGGCTGTTAAATCCGGTGTAAAGTTGTTTTATGCAGTTCTTAAATTGGTTTCAAATCTGTTGGCTTTTAAAAGGACGTTTTAAGCAGTTTGTATGTTTGAATCTGGTGTTAAAACATTTCTATAATCTAGTTTTAAGCAGGTTTTATGACGTTTTGTTATGCTAGCTTTGAAACTAAAGTTTGTATTATTATGATCTTCGTTGCGGTTTGAAGTAGATGATGATATTCTTGAATGCGGTTTGGTCTATTCATTGCGGTTTTTCAAGATAATGGTTGCGGTTTTTCAGAATATTCTTCAGTGCGGTTTGGACTCCAGTAAATACTGCAGTTTGACTGAAAGTACTTAGTGCGTTTTGTCATAAAACCGTTGCGGTTTGTCAAAAAAAAAGGTGTTGCGATTTGGACTCCAGTAAATACTGCGGTTTGACTGAAAGTACTTAGTGCGTTTTGTCATAAAACCATTGCGCTTTGTCAAAAAAAGGTGTTGCGATTTGGTGACAAACTTTGGTGCAATTTGAAGATAAAAGAGTTGATGCGGTTTGCACTTGAAGGCGTTTTGAAAAACCAGTTTTGCAGACTGATGAGTTTTGACAGAAAGCGGAAAAGAAGAAGATGGTTTTTCAGCCAAAACACAAACTCATAACCCACATAACTGATCTTACGATTTATCACAATCTCATTCAACAACTTCATCAAGACTCAAAGCATAAAAGGAAAAGATTAAGTGATAAGATCATTTATGAGCTCAGCTAGGGATAACAATAACAACGATTATAACATGCACAACGGAATAAACTAATCAATTCTTTGTTAACTAATCTTAGACGTTTATAGGAATATGTGTAGATAACTAAACTAATAACCTAGGCATTTACAAGACTATACGCCTAGGACACACACACCCCTTTAGTCGACTACATTATGGAAGACTTATATATAAAACCTACACCCCATGTCCTCTTTATATACTAGAGGATTAGGGTTTACAAAATACTACAAAGGACTAATAAATAAAACTTATTTTGCAAGCAAGTCCTTCCATCTTTTTGTAGGTTTCCTTCTTGTCGTATTAAGTCCCTCTTGTTTCATTCTTTTTGTCTTATCAACTCAAACGTATAATTCCAAACATTAAGAATCCAAGATCTCAGTTTGTTCCAACTAATCTCCAATCTTTTACATGATCTTTGTTGAATGAAACCATCATCGATCCTTCTTTTGGAAAAATTGTTTCCTTAATATCCGAATCAGAAAGAGATGATCAATAACAAAGTTGTTACAATGATTTTCTTGGATCGCTTTAAACAATAAATAAATTTATAAAACAAATGAAACATTAACCGGATCTCATTTTCCCTTTATCGTGTGGTTCGTCAAACTCACAGACCCTGAAAGATCTATACACGAAAGGGTACTCTCATCACAGATCCAATATGTTGATGTCATGCTCATATTAATATTCGAATCTTAAAGAAAGTATATAACAAGTATGTTATATTTTTTATTAGTTTCGGTCAACACCTCAGATACTTAACTGAAAAACACATCAAACTTCAATAATTTACCCTAGACCATATTATTGATCTTGAAGACGAATCTAAAGAACTGAAAAAGAGTAGTCATATTTCGTGGGGTTTCACATCTCCTGGCTAGGATTCGTTTAGAAGAATCGATGATAAAGGATAAACTCCTTTTGGTGGTCAGATCTTAGCAGAAACGTGGTAAAGATAGATGAAATGATTTGAGCTTTTGTGTTTGATGGGTTGTTGATCTTGATGATGTTGAGATTAGATCTGAGGTAGGAGAGCAACGAGGTGAGAAGTGGGCGGACGTTAAGTATGTTTAGGGTTAGGTATGAGAAATATTAGGGTTGATATGTGTTATGCAATAAGTGTCTTATACCCGTGTGTTTAGGGCGAGAATAGATTTGGTGTTGGACGGACCTTGTTATTACCTTGAAAAAATTTTGGCCTTGTGAGTTAAACTCGTTTAAGGGCTTGTGAACCGGACTACAGTATTGGATTTGGACTCATGATTAAACATTTCATCAAATTAGACCAATGATTAATATACTTTTTGGATAATATACAGTTGTGGAGTTGAATCAATGATAATTGGTTTAGGCATGTTTTTGATAAAACGGTACATTATTATTGGTTTCGGATAAATTGGACTTCACAACCGAGTTTATTATCAAATTGGGCCGAGCCCTAAAAGTGAATATTGGGCTGATATAAAATTACGTAGAGTTGGATCAGACTTGGGATTTGAATTTGGTATTTCATATTTATTGGATTGGGAGTGTGCTAAATGGACTTGGGCCTACAAGGATCAATGTGTATGTTTTGGTTATTAGATCGGTTAAATGGATCGGGTGAGATGGTGATTATTTGAGGAAATTCCTGATCCAGATATTACTTTTGTATACTACGTTTGTGATTGAGTATTACGTTTGTTTCGTTACATTTTATACCAGATATACACATTTTGTAATTGGGCTTGAGTTTTCTGGATTGTTGAGTGATTGGGTAGCAGTTAAGATGGACCGGTGTTTTTATAATCCAAATTATTAAGACTTGTTGTTTTAATAACTTTTGGTTTAAGAGCGGTATTTTGGTCATGACATATTTCACGGAGGATAATTTGTTCAAGGCTAAAGTTTTCAATGAATATCAACGGTGACCAAGGAGATTGCTCAGTATTACTTAATTGATTTTGAAGTGACGTTTGTCAGATGCGTGCACTTATATCGTCTTCTTTCTTTCTTCCCTTCCGCGAAGATGACTTGTTTGGGAATTTAGTGAGCGTGATAAAGACTTGGCTATCTAGTTACTTTTGTGATTCTTCTCTTAACCCACAATGTAGCTATCACTTTTGGTCTCTCGCGCTGTTGAGGATTCGTCAAGAGTTTTTGTACATTGGGTACACCATTCTTATTCACAAAGATAGTACAAGATTAAGTAACAAATATGGGGAATTCTTCTTCATTTTCAAGTTTGGTATATCGGGTTTACTTCACCAGGTGGCCACAACAATTGCCGACATATTACGCGAAAGATATGTTTACCAAAGTGTTTAATGGTTGAGATGCGATCAACAATTCTCTTGGGTTATTCAACTCTAAAGAACGTCAATGATACTTCACAGTCTAAGCAAAATCTTTCAAGAATCTTCATTGTCTTTCATGATTTTTCAAGATGTTTGCTTATGACAAGAACTTTTCGTGTAAATGGTCGTACACGTCAATGATGCTTCCGAAAGTTCGAAACCATCATGGGGGAGAAACGTGTACTTTGTTGTGATGAGGTCAACCTCCAGGGGAAAGTAATGTATACTATTTTACTTAGTATGGTTTGTGAAGTATTCTACATACGGGAGAAGAATTGCTGATGATCCATTGCATGTTCCCCTAAACAGATATTAACCAAAACCAAATTTGTAAAATCCTACGAAAGAATATATTTCTCGGTTTAAATCATAGATTTGTAAAATTCCGTAACAATGGAACCATCCTGGAGAAAGAAAAGTGCATTTCCGGATTTATCTCTCGGTTTATTCTTGGTTCTGTAAAATCTCGCGAAATAATCTATTTCTCGGTTTAAACCTTAGAATTGTAAAATCCTGTGATGATGGAACATCCTGGAGAAAAGAAAGTGTATTTATGGATCTTATATGATTCTGGTGTTACGGTTTCAAATTCGAAGAAGGGATAAAGTGTGTACTTCATGTCTTGGATGATTGTTTGGAAATTCTTTATAGCAGTTTGGTTATTACAAGGTTTTACGGGGTTATGCACTTTTGACTAAGGTAAGAATGAAACCATTATCAAAGTTCACTTAAAACATCAAAAAGGGGCTAGATCTGGGCATTTAAACCACAAGATGTGACGACGACGTTAATTCTATATTATCTATTTGAGGTTAAAGTGAAATTTCACGGGTGAGTGTACTTAGTATCTGAAGATATCAGGGATGGTTGGTTGAAGATTCTTCGAGATCCTTGTTCGAGCTTTTAACATACATAATAACGAAGACTTGGAAATCTAGTTATTTTTGGGTGATTCTTCCTTTATACTACCACAAAATAACTATCACTTTAAGGAGTTACTTTGTAGTGCTCAATGTCACATGAAGATGTGGATTTTCAAGAGGTGATGTACGTCTTATACTTGATGGTTGGTTGGGTGAAGAATATAGTGTACTTAGGGATTCAAAGTTGCACGAACTCTCTGCACTGCTTTTTGTTACACATTTGTACAAGCTTAAGTCACAAGTTCGGGTTATTTTACTTCAGTGTCAAATTCATCATATTGAGTGTTTCCCCATCAATAGTCACGACAAAGAGCCAACTGAATGATAATGGGGTTGATAACAAGTTAGCTATGAGTTGTAGAAAAGAGAGAGATAACGTTTGAATACTTCAGGTCAAACCTTGTTCCTTAAAGAAAAGAAAAGTGTACGCTTCAGTGCGCTTTATCTTCGAAAGAAGATAAATCTTCTTGTTTGTGACCATTCTCATCAACAAGCCTCATGCTTTTTCCATGCTCGCTCAGTCAACAAGTGGATCTATTTACCATTGATTGTATTCGTAATTCACTTGCTCAATCAAAATTGGCAATGGCGACATCATATGCAATTTTTGAGGGGGAGAAGTGTGAATAAACTACATCGTGATAATTTCACTTGTTCAATCAAGAATGGCAAATTTGTATGCAATTCTTGAGGGGGAGAAGTGTGAAAATATTGCATGTTGATTAACATCTGAGAATAAATGGTCATAAGGCTTCAAACTCATGTAAGAACCGAGCTTCTTCTTATTGGGTCATCTTCACATGGAGTTTCTTCTAAGAGTCATTGGCTGACATCTTCTCACGGACTGATGTGATTAATGACAAAGTGTTTCCAGTTAATGCTTCACGTACACATCATCATGATGATTCCGAACATCTTTCTGTTCTTGTTTGATGTGAAAGATTGTTAGTTTGGTGTTACCATTTCATGTGTTCGTTGCGGGGCTGATTTCCTTGATGAACATCTTTCTGTTCTTGTTTGCTGTGAGGGATTTTTAGTTAAGGGGATTTGCTATATGTAAGTTAATTGGAACGCATTTGGTGAGATGAATATGTTGACATTCTATTCCCCAAATCTACAATCTTGAAGAAGGTCGAGTCTACAGTCTGCATGTTAGAAGACTAAAGACATCATGCATTTAATTATCAAAAGACTTCTTATTTTGGGCATTCATCAAAAGGATTGTCAGTTTAGGGGAGAGCACTAATTGGGGGAGAGTGAAAAGTCAGATTTAATCCCGAATTAGATGAGCTCACATTGTTCTTCAGCAAGTTGATTCTCACAAGATTTCAAGTGCTCTTCTCAAAAGCTTTCAAGTATATGGATTTAGAATGTGTTGCTGATTCTGAAGTATCAAAACCAGCAAGGGGGAAGGAGAAATACATCTAAACGCAAAACGAGTACACGTGATGAAATAAATGCTTCTACTTGATTGAAGTTATTCAGGTGAGACAAACTCTGAATGAATAAATGGTCATACGGCTTCAAACTCTTGTAAGAACCGAGCTTCTTCTTATCGGGTCATATTCACATGGAGTTTCTTTAAGAGTCGTTGGTTGACATCTTCTCACGGGCTGATGTGATTAATGACAAAGTGCTTCTAGTTAATGCTTCACGTATACATCATCATGATGATTCCGAACATCTTTATGTTATTGTTTGATGTGAAAGATTTTTAGTTTAGAGTTACCATTTCATGTGTTCGTTGCAGGGCTGATTTCCTTGATGAACATCTTTCTGTTCTTGTTTGATGTGAGGGATTTTTAGTTAAGGGGATCTGCTATATGTAAGTTTACTAGAACGCATTTGGTGAGATGAAGATGTTGACATTCTATTCCCCAAACGGAAAATCTTGAAAAAGGTCGAGTCTACAGTCTGCTTGTTAGAAGACTAAAGCCATCATGCATTTAATTATCAAAAGACTTCTTCTTATTCCGGGCATTCATCAAAAGGATTGTCAGTTTAGGGGAGAGCACTAATTGGGGGAGAGTGAAAAGTCAGATTTAATCCTGAATTAGATGAGCTCACATTGTTCTTTAGCAAGTTGATTCTCACAAGATTTCAAGTGCTCATCTCAAAAGATTTCAAGTATATGGGTTGAGAATGTGTTGTTGATTCTAAAGTATCAAAACCAGCAAGGGGGAAGGAGAAATGCATCTAATCGCAAAACGAGTACACGTGATGAACTTAATACTTATACTTGATTGAAGTTATTCCGGTGAGACAAAGGTCATAACCGCAGAGAAACTTAGTGTCTTAACTCATGGCGTTTAGTGTCATTATTCCAACTACGTGGGGGAAGAGATGTAAGAGATAGTTTATGATGATAAAAGAGGTACACAAGTGTGTGATGATTTCGATGATATCGTAATCATCAGGGGAGAGAAATGTGTACATTGGGACGCACAGCTGTTTCACATGATCGAGCTTAATCACTTATTCCAGAGTTGACATCCGCAGAGATAATCAGTGATTCAACCTGCTACTTCAATGTTATCGCTTATTCTTTCTTTGGGCATTTGGGTACTTTGGGTTCTTGAGCTTTATACATAATCATCAGGGAAGATAAATGTGTACATTGTAGGGGTGTTATCAGTTATTCTTTCTTTGGGTATATGTGTATTCGGGTTCTTGACATTTATACAATGAGACTGACTGCATCAATTCAACTACTTGGGGGAAGTGGTCTCTTGACACCTTTTGGTATGCATCACTTCAGAGGAAAGAAATATGGAAGAGTTATTCAAGCGTGGGATGATACGTTGCTGTTCTATTTAATGATACCCCGAACGGAGAATCACGATGATCATTCTTAAAAGGAGTAGCAAGATCAATGATATGGTGTGCTCCTCTGTGCACCTGGCTAAGGCAAGCTTGAAAGAAAGCTTTGAATCTGATCAACAAGAAGGTTTTCGGTTTGGGGGGAAGCTACCAAAGTCTCACTTTCAGAAGGTTCATGCTCTAACGGCGATTCAGGAGCCTCGAAAGCTTTGGTGGTGAAATTTTAAGAGATGACGATTTCTATCTTCTACATCGTGTTGAACGATATCATTATCTCGTTACTCGTATCATCATCTTCTTAAACTATATCATCTTCATTGTAAATATTTTTCAAAAACCAAAATATAAAATTATAAAACGAACAAAAAGAAAATAGAAAAATATAAAACCAACACAAATCCATAAAAATCAGAAAATTTGAAAAATACCAAAAATATTATTTTTCTCAAGACATGTCTTCTGATATCGATGAGTTGCTTGAAAATCAATCAGAGTTGGAGTTTTCATAAATTTGCAAACTCAATCAATGACATGAGCCTTTTTAAAACTTTTCATAAACTGAGTCATTGATTGGGGGGAGAATGTTTTCAAAATTATATCATCTAATGAGCTTATTTAATCATCCTATATACTTTACTGAAAAAGGTGTTTGCCAACTTTGAAAGGCTAGGAGCCTAGTATATGATTGTTAGGATTAGTGATTTGAGTTTGATGGGAGAAACATTATCCTTATGCCTATATGATCTGTTTGAATGATTTTCTATGTTGGACTGACTTTTATTAGTTGATTGTTGTTTGGGTGTTGTCGACCACCATATATTTGTCTATCTGTGTTGACTAACGTATGCTGATAACATGGTTTATGAGAATGTTCCCGCCTCTAATTCCACATAAGAAGAAAAGGAAAGGGCACTATATCTTAGGTAGACAAAAGAAGAAACGGAACTTAATCAGATCTCTTTGCATGATATATACAACTTCAGAGGTCTCACTGCTTCAGCAGATGGTTTCTTCCATCCTTACAGCAACAACAGAAGCAGTTTGTGGTTTTTCATTCACCTAACGTATCTTTGTGTAGGAAAAGTAGTGGATGATACCATGTTTGTACTTTTCATGGTAGAAAAATATTGTTTGAAAATAAATCGGACTCAAATTTTTGAAAATCAATCGGACTTAATTTTTCATAAGTTTTATCACTCAATCTATGACTTGTGTAATCGATTGAGGAGAAGAGTGATTTCAAAGTATCAAATTTTCAAACAATATTTCTTCAAATAGACTCATTAGAGTAATTTGTGTCCGTTCCATTTGTACAAAATAAGTGGTGATCTAAAGATTTAATGTTATGTGTCATGGTATGATTCTTTTTCGTTAAAATCAAAGATCTTTCAAAATGAAATTTTTTATTTTACTTGAACATCTCTTAAAATTATCATACCTGTGATGCAGGTTTTACTGACCAGGTCTTAATATTTATAGTGTCTCGCTATACCTATTATCTACCCTAATGCACTAATGGGCAGTATACCCGGTCGTGTGTAGTGTAGTAAATGGTAAAGCCGAGGTCGTCCCAAGAGCTATGTGTGTCGGATAATTACTAAGTCTAATTGTCACAGAATATTAATGGCTTGATAGGGTTTTAATTAATTAAACTACTAATGCAGAATATAAAAGCAAATAAATGGTAGAAGGGAAATCAATAGAGGAATAGTGGTGCTAACCTAGTTAATCCTCCTAACTAGTTATGTCTACGTCTACCTACTTCCAATTACTTCAGGTGGGGTCAAATTCAAGAGGACAGCATTTGGTCAATTCGCCCTAACCTATCGGCGAAGATGCCACCACAGGAGAAATCAGGCGCACCGTCATAAGTCATGTTGTTCTTGGTCCCCTAAGCCGAGTCATTAAGAACCGCTACATGCTAGATTCTAAATAGTGAGTGCCCGGCCGTTAGGAACTTAGACACTACACCCCCCCCCCAATTCTTAAGTTCATCCAAACGATAGGTGATCAGTTGGTCAAATCGCACAAGTAGAAAGGGTCGTCAGTTGGTCATATCTTACCCTTCCCGTCTCAGTCCGCTCACCTAGGGTCAGTTGGTCATATCTCCTAGGCAATTGGCATCTATCGCCATTCAAAACTACCGAACCAGGGGTGACTACCAAAGAACTATGCATGCATACACTTAGAAATAATTGTACGGAAGTAAAGGTAAACGCAAACAAAACAATTAAGGAATCATAACTAGGCTAGCACCAAAGGGTGCTTAGCCGCTCATATTAATCATGCACATAAATTCAACATTCAAAGGTACGGAATACATGAATTGAAAGTAAAAGAAATAATAAACGCTAAAGCTTATCGTAATGGTGTGACTTCTCCCTTGGAAACAGCTCCGTATGCTTCCCTAGACCTCCCTTGAGCTTTTTCCCACGTTCTCAGAGTGTTGTGTGTGGAATGGGATGCTTTGAAATGCTGGATTTCGTGGGGTATTTATAGGCCAGGTCTGGGTTACGGCGTAACCAATAGATGAGTTACGCCGTAACCTTCTATTTCTCTGAAAATGCACTAGATCTGCTAGTTACGGCGTAACCTAAGAAGTGGTTACGCCGTAGTCTTCAATAAACTCGGTTACGTCGTAAGTGATGCAGTAGTTACGGCGTAAGTATCAGCGGCGTGGAACCTCTTTTAACCTAATGAAGTTACGTCGTAACCTTTGGGAGGAGTTACGCTGTAACCTCTTGATAAGTTGGACTTCTGGGTCACGCAATAGTTAGGACGTAATGTGAGAGATGAGTTACGCCGTAACTTCTTCAAAATAAGCATACTGTGATAAATGTTTAGTAATGTTTTCATTTCCGCATCTCTTTAGCTCCAATGCTCGTAATTTACCTGAAAGTGTAAAACAATGGAAAACAAGCATAAATCCATATAAATGATATAAATAACGAGCATTAACGGGGGAAATTGACACTTAATATTCAGGACTATTTGAGTGTTTGTTCCCCTTTCTTCTAAGTGTCAATTTCGGGGTGATCACTCAATCGCACAGTCATAGCATGTATTCTATCATAAGCTTGGTGGTTACACAAATCTCCACCACTAGAGTTAAGGGCTAAACAATTCTCGAAGGCAATATGGGTAGACACGACAAAGGTTAAGGGGTGACTCGTCATTACTAACATGTCACGGCGAAGTGGACAAAATCAATGATACATGACCAAATCCATGGCCAAGACACCAAAGATTGCTCGCTGCATCACCTAGACACGCTCCATGACTAAAGGGTAGGATAAGACATGGGATATATAATTGGTGTAAAATGAAAAACAAGCAGGTAGTCTATATCTACAACTAAGTCATCACCACTTACCGTCCGCCCAAAGTTCAAGCTTAGAAGTCTAGAGACCGGATCATGAAATGCAAGGTAGATGTGTCATTAGAGGACGTCGTGATGGGCACACCACCTTTTCTTCTTCAGTTGGTATAACTCCAACTCTAATCTTCCAATGTGACCGAGGTGGCCTCCTCAATACTAAACAAATAAGCTCATACTGTAGTGATTATAACATTGCACTTACAAAATCATAACTCAATCAACTATTTTTTTTTTTCGATTTTTTTTGAACATAACATGATAACATAACATCCCCCCACTTGAGATGAACAATGGGACTTCGGGGGGTCTTCAATGATCTTTTTAATTGTTGTCGATAAAAGCGTGATTTCCAAACCTTTCCACTCGAACCTTGAAATTAGGCAAATGATGACTTCCCAATTACAAATAAAGACTACAGGGTAGGCTAAGGTGTAAGGGTGTAACGAAACAATATATTGGGGTGACAAAATGAAAGGAATGGCTCAGAAGGGTGTATCTAGGGGTATCTTGCACTAAAGGGGAGTGCAACAAAAGGGTTTCACTTGGGGGTCGAAAAGTCGAGGTGACTAATCGATAGACTCACAATGGTAGGCTGTTTGGGGTGATAATCCTATAATACTGCCTTCTAAAACTGAAAAGTCCAAATATATCTAGCTAACTCAACATACCTCGTCTATGGTCTCGAAATGATGCAAAGGCCAAGTTCTAAAGTTTACAAGCTACCGGCACACTCATAATTTGGTGGATTTGGGGTAAAATATTGGAAACGGATAAGGCTGGTCTCACCATGTAATATCAAGGGTTGTATGTGCTCGGCTAAGGTCTAATCTAGTTAGGTTCGGAAAAACATATCAAAATTTTAAAAATGGCATAATTTTTCAAAATAAACTAGAAAAATGAGGGCGAAATAAAGTTCAAGAGATAATTCTACTCCCGTTCCCCCACTTGAATTGTACAAAGTCCCTTTTGTACTAGGCATTAAAATAAAGGTGAAGAGAAAGGTAGAATTAGAGCGAGAACTTCCCTAAAATTTGCTCCAAAAAGAAGAAGGCCCACGAGAAAGGATCGTGCCTTCGTTTAAGCGTCATGAACAAATTTCAATCCCTAAAATCACAATACCGACAAGCATAATTCTAAAAAGAAAAAAAAATAAAAGGAAAAACAAACCTAACTCACTTTCGTAGGAATCACGGTTGCATTTAGCGAATGCAACAAGCCTTTTAAACCACTTGGTGTCCCAAGTGGACGAGTGAAGTCTCGTGAGGGTTTAAAGGGAACACACCCACAAAGTTCATTTAAAAACTAATACAAGGTTACTGTGTTTTAAAATGAAAGAATTAAAGCAGAGGAGAGTTACGTCGTAACTCCTATGAGAGAGTTACGCCGTAACTGGAAAAACCTGGTATGAGTTGTGGAGCGAATAGTTGCGGCGTAACCACTGAGATGGTATTACGCCATAATTGGTAATGCGTCAAGAATTCTGCTGCTAAAATGTTGGTTACGGCGTAATCACCAAGATGAGTTAGGCCATAACTCTGTTCAGATCAGCAACTGCAGCAGTAATTACTTCATTGTCTCCTGCAAAAATGGTTAGAAAACACAAAACCCAACAAAAAGGAAATAAAAACAAAAGAAAGGGATAATTCGGGTTGTCTCCCGAAAGAGCACTTTTCTTTATTAATGAGTCTTTAAGTTAGACTCAGAGCCACGGGGCTCCTATGGGGGTCTTTGAACATCCCCGACTTCATCCACGTCTTTCATTAAGTTGCGCCTAACCCATCCGACATTTGTTGCAGTGCGAAGGTATTCTTTGGTTTCAATTTTCCGTATCTTGCAAAATTTTTCTTTAGGCCCCAAATGGTATCGCGTAAACTTAAATTTTTCGGCTATAATAGGAGGTGGCCTCTTAAATGGGATGCCAAGAAGCTTGCATCTTCGTTTCTCGTGTATCTCATCTTCTGGGTCGATGAAACCGTCTTCGCCTTGCATTACGAGATAATCGAAACCATTTTTGGAATCAGTATCTTCAAGTTGGTTGAGAATATGTATGCACTTTTCATTGTTTACTAAGTCTTTGGTGTCATCTTCTGGTTTTTCTTCAGGAGCTTCGTTGTTGGGTTGATTTTTACTCATACAACCTTCCCAGATTTTCTTTTTGGTTAACGTGTCAATTTTTCCGTATTGGATATTGATCCAATCGTCGAATCCAAGATCATCTGGCCAAGGAAGTTCTGTTCTTTCGGAATCGTAAGTCGAAATACAAAGGAATTCGTCTTCCCCAGCTATCTCGATGCTGCTTCCTCCATCACATTCATACTCGAAAGGGTTGCAGGAGGCCCAAACTTTTCCGTTGTTGGTTTTAATTTGTTCGCACCAATGATTCCTAACTCCTTCGTCATAGTCATCTTCAGAAGGAATATCATCGAGGGGCTTAATGGTTTTTCCTCGAAGAATGTGTTTCTCATATTTCAGTTCCAGATTTCTGAACAGAGTTGATTTAATTATCGCGTCCCCAAACCTTATTGAATACCAATCACTGAATGATAGATTTCCAAAATCAACGTCGTGTCTCCCAGACTCGTGTGGGCATATCCAAACTTCATTCTTCACATTACCTCCTCTGTTGCAATAATCACGAAAAGGATTGCACGTTGGCCAAGCGTTAGTGATCTCATCTTCTATGATGAGTAAGGGTTTGCAGTAATGCTTGATGGGTGGCCCTTCCACTTCGTTAATTGAGAACTTGGCTAACCTTTCTTCGTCATTCAGTGTAGTCCATCTGTATTTGTCATCTTTTATCCTTTCCTTATCAACACCACCATCGCAGGTTTTCTGAGGATCACATGAGACCCACAAACTGTAGCATTCTCCATCATCAATTGCAATACTCTTACACCAATGACTCCTTCTTTTGGGGTTGTTGTCCTTGGCATCCGTGTCTTTGCTTGAATTTGGGTTACGCCGTAATTCTAGAGTGTGATTACGGCGTAACTCACTTTCGCCATCGGTATTCGACTCATTAGAGCACTTGTTGTTGTCAGAGAACACAGCCTTACATCTAGTGGAGTTGCTCTTTTGTTCTTCGTTCCTTCTTTGAACCTCGTCGCCAAGCTTTCCAATTAGAGTCTCCAAGTTCTTAAGTGATGTTTCGTGGGACGCGAGGCTTTTGTTTGTGTTATCTTGGAAATTCTTAAGCCATTCTTCTTGCTCCTTTTGCCTCTTGGTAGTGTCCACAAGGTACTTGTTGATAATCCCTTCCAGGTTAGCTCTTCTCTCATTACGCTCATAATACGGTGGGGGTCCTCCACGAAACCCATTACGATTATCCCCGTAGAAAGGCCCATTTTCCCCGTATTTAGCTTCCTCGATCGTATCTTCCTTGTCGTCTTTAGGACAGTTTTTAGTCAAATGTCCCCCACCACAGTTTTCACAGCCGAATTGGATGGCATGAACAGTTTCTTTGATTTTCAGCATATCTCTACCGAGATTTTCAAGTTTACTAGCGATTACTGCAATTCCGTCGAAACTTCCACCTTGGTTTCTTTTACTTCCACCGTCGTGCCATTTTTGAGAATAGTCCGCCATTTTTTGAATGGCTTCAATTCCAGTAGTAGGAGTCATGTTTGGAATAGGTCCTTGATAGTCCAGCATATGTCTTGTAGTTACATTTATTCCTTTGTAGAAAATATTGACCTTCTGCTGGTTGTTAAGATCATTGGTAGGATACTTATAAAGAAGATCGTTGTATCTGTCCCAAGCTTGATACAGATTTTCGTCGTCTTCTTTTTTGAAATTGTGGATCTCCAAGAGTTGATTAGAAATCTTTGATGGTGGGCAATATCTTTGGATAAAGTGTTTCTTTAGTAGCGCCCAAGTATTAACTGCCCCGGCGGGCAATCTTTCGATCCATCTTTTGGCTGCCCCAGTGAGAGTCATAGGGAAGACCCTGAGCATAACAGCATCATGAGACACGCCCGGAATGTTGAAAAGGCTAGCGATGTATAGGACATTTTCAACGTGCTCATATGCGTCTTCGTCTCTGTTTCCTGAAAAAGGGTTAGCGCGAAGCTCCCTCATAAATTGGTCTTTAATCTCGAAACAAACATCCACTCCGATTGCCGGTCTTACGAGACCCGACCCTTGATCTGCTCTTGTCAACGCCAAGTATTCCTCAAGAGTGAGGTCATCGATGTTAAAAACTTCCATGGTGCCTGAAAACTTGAAATATGATCGTGAGAAAAGTTTAAAAATGAAGTGAAAGACTTAATATCAATCCTAATATAGCTCCCCGGCAGCCGCGCCAAAAACTTGATGCAGGTTTTACTGACAATGTCTTAATATTTATAGTGTCTCGCTATACCTATGGTCTACTCTAATGCACTAACGGGCAGTGTACCCGGTCATGTGTAGTGTAGTAAATGGTAAAGCCGAGGTCGTCCCAAGAGCTATGTGTGTCGGATAATTACTAAGTCTAGTTGTCACAGAATATTAATGGCTTGATAGGGTTTTAATTAATTAAACTACTAATGCAGAATATAAAAGCAAATAAATGGTAGAAGGGAAATCAATAGAGGAATAGTGGTGCTAACCGAGTTAATCCTCCTAACTAGTTATGTCTACGTCTACCTACTTTCAATTACTTCAGGTGGCGTCAAATTCGAGAGGACAGCATTTGGTCAATTCGCCCTAACCTATCAGCAAAGATGCCACCACAGGAGAAATCAGGCGCACCGTCATAAGTCCTGTTGTTCCTGGTCCCCTAAGCCGAGTCATTAAGTACCGCTACATGCTAGATTCTAAATAGTGAGTGCCCGGCCGTTAGGAACTTAGACACTACACCCCCCAATTCTTAAGTTCATCCAAACGATAGGTGATCAGTTGGTCAAATCACACAAGTAGAAAGGGTCGTCAATTGGTCATATCTTACCCTTCCCGTCTCAGTCCGCTCACCTAGGGTCAGTTGGTCATATCTCCTAGGCAATTGGCCTCTATCGCCATTCAAAACTACCGAACCAGGGGTGACTACCAAAGAACTATGCATGCATACACTTAGAAATAATTGTACGGAAGTAAAGGTAAACGCAAACAAAACAATTAAGGAATCATAACTAGGCTAGCACCAAAGGGTGCTTAGCCGCTCCACATCAATTCAACATTCAAAGGTATGAAATACATGAATTGAAAGTAAAAGAAATAATAAACGCTAAAACTTATCGTAATGGTGTGACTTCTCCCTTGGAAACAGCTATGTATGCTTCCCTAGACCTCCCTTGAGCTTTTTCCCACGTTCTCAGAGTGTTGTGTGTGGAATGGGATGCTTTGAAATGCTGGAATCTGTGGGGTATTTATAGGCCAGGTTACGGCGTAACCAATAGATGAGTTACGTCGTAACCTTCTATTTCTCCGAAAATGCACTAGATCTGCTAGTTACGGCGTAACCTAAGAAGTGGTTACTCCGTAGTCTTCAATAAACTCAGTTACGTCGTAAGTGATGCAGTAGTTACGGCGTAAGTATCAGCGGTGTGGAACCTCTTTTGATCTAATAGAGTTATGCCGTAACCTTTGGGAGGAGTTACGCCGTAACCTCTTGATAAGTTGGACTTCTGGGTCACGCAATAGTTAGGGCGTAATGTGAGAGATGAGTTACGCCGTAACTTCTTCAAAATAAGCATACTGTGATAAATGTTTAGTAACGTTTCCATTTCCGCGTCTCTTTAGCTCCAACGCTCGTAATTTACCTGAAAGTGTAAAACAATGGAAAACAAGCGTAAATCCATATAAATGATATAAATAACGAGCATTAACGGGGGAAATTGACACTTAATATTATGGACTATTTGATGTTATCAACCTGACACTAACAATCTTTAATGTCAAATAATTGTTCCTCATCAGATAATTTCAAAATCAAGCCAGATCTTTCCCCAAAATTTTCTAAATGATTTAAATCAATTGGGATCACAAATCTCAAAAGGTTTGAAATTTTTGATCGGGGGAGAGATCGTGATTTAAATATCAAGTATGTTTAAATGGTGATTGTTTCAGACTTTTAAAAACACTCCTTCCTCCATGTGCCAAATGATTTCAAATACACAATGCACATGTTGAGGGGGAGCATTTATCCAAAAATCCAGAAGAGCATTTAATGTGGCATGATTTAAAAACCACATTTTCTCCCATGCTTTCTAAACCTATTTAAATCACTTGGGATCCAAAATCTTAAAGGGTTTGATATTTTTTATTGGGGGAGAGAATGTAATTTAATACGAAATAATCTGATAAAAGGTGATCGTTTTGATTCAAAGTGCAGGTTCTCTCTAATATGTGCTAAACGTTTTCATTAATTGATGCACATATTGAGGGGAGCATTTCAAAAGATAATAAACTATCGAGGTACAAAGGATTCAATATCTTAAGTACCTTGATTGATTTTGAAATGGTTTCTTTATGACAAGTGTGATCGTGGAAGTACTTCAAAGACCTCCTTCCTCTATGTGTTAAATGATTTCAAATAAACAACGCACATATTGAGGGGGAGCATTTACCAAAAAATCAGAAGGCTTTTCTATGGAAATTGTGATCAAGGAAATACTTCAAAGTCCTCTTTCCTCCATGTGCTAAACAATTTCAAAATCACATAGCACATGTTGAGGGGGAGCATTTATAAAATTGATCAAAACAATTAAGGTACAAAATACTTTGATATTTTATCACCAGAACCTTGATTGATTTTCCCAAAGATTTTTCAATTGGTTTCAAGGAGGAAAGAACTATACCACAAGACCGACCATTTTACTTTATGCATTGGAGTTATAAGGATGGCAAGATTAGGTATTCGTTCCCACGATCCCGCCAGAACTGGAGGAATCTACCCAGGGACAATTCACTAGATAGTGTAGAAGTCCTTAGGTATGATGAAAAAAGGAGAAAAGTGAGATAGAGCTAGAACTGGAATAAACCCAACAAGGTTCTAGTAATGAAGTCTCGGTCACTGAAGGGGTTGAAGAATTAAAAAGATATGAAAAATGAAAAGGGTGAAAAGAAATAGCCCTTCAAATAATTCAACCTTATGGCAGAAACCGGGGTCAATACATATGCTACTGGTGGTTACTAAGGTAACACTGGTATTGAAGACAAGAAGTCATGGACCCAGTGACGCACTGCACTAAACTTCCCAAGCCACTCAAGTTCTCTTAAAAGAATTTGTTTCATTCTCACGAGGAACCTACATAATCTATCGACTTTCTCTTAAGATTGTTGATATTGAAGAAGGAGACCCTCTCCCTAGTCTTCGATAGGAAACCAAAATGCACAATTGAGTCTAGAGCCAAGAGATCATTCACAATAAATCTCACTAGGACACACAATTAATGAAGACTTGCTGTTTTACATAATGTGAAAAGTAAGAAAATATCTATTGAGAGTCCTACGCATTATCCTTGTGGAATTTGATGATGTGTAGTACGCATAACAGACCCACTAGGCTCAATACATACTCTGCACATACCGGGCCCCTGCCCACCAACAATAAAAATAACTACGAACTTTGGACCAACAGTAAGCCCAATAACGAAATTGGCTATAGTCCAGACCAAAAGACGCACGCAGGATATTTAGCAGACCGAACCTCCGCGATTAACAAGGAACCTTGTCCGATAAGGGTCCGGCTCCGGCAACTAACTATTATATGCGAGTAACTAGGAAACCCTAGAAGTAAGCCTCGCCTATAAAAGGGGCTTTAATCCCCATACAAGGTACAACTTTCTCTCTCATAATTACACACACATATTCTTACTTTCTTTGACAAGGATGTGTAGCTACTCTCTCGCCGGAGTCTAATCGTGGGGTCCGTCCCCATGGTAAGGCTAACGGTTTACTCGTCTTGTGCAGGGATATCAATCTAACTACTTGGATTAGTACAAGATCAGCCCGCTAGTAGCTTGTTAGCCCAATCCAACAGGATACACTAACACACATTACAACCCGTCACACTTTTTGTACTAACAAGTTGGCGCCAGCCGTGGGACCCAGTACACAACTTCGTTCCATAAAATACTCACCATGAGCAATCAGTCCGAGCCAACTCTCGCTTTTGTATCTACATTGCGTAGTACAACGGAAATAGAAAACCACACGACTTTGATGGATCTTGAGGGGCATGCGTCCGACGCAGCCCTCCAGAAGTATTGTGACAAGTACTTTGATCAGATCTTACCTATTGTGACGGAGAGAGTTCGGAAACGGGAAGAAAGAGCCAAAGTGGTAAAAATCCGGACAGATTCTCATGAAGCCTCGCATCATCATGAGTCGGAAATACCAACAGGAAGGAGAGACTTGCGGAAACAACTTGAGTCAATGAAGCGGCGGAATATGCAGGATGGTAGCCATCGAAGACGTACCTGGTGTAGGTCACCTAAAAGGAAAGAAGACGGACGGGAAATTGTGTTCAAAAGGATGCGCAAGAGTGTGTTCCACCATTGGATACAAAGAAGAAAGTATTTCCGTGTACTCCAAAGACCCCAGACAATCAGCCCGCCATGTTACTGAAAGAAAAGAAGAGAGCAGCCACAGAGACTCTCAATCACAACCGGTAAGACCAGAATTCAGAAGGCACGAAACTGAAAGGGCTCGGTCACGAAAAGTGGGTAACTGCTCAGGAGATGGGTCAAGTGGAAGCAGATGTCGAAGGTCCGAAGTCAGAAAGCGGAAACCAAGTAATAGCAATGATGATGACCTGGCTAGGCCCTGGGTCTGCAAGGAGACGAATCCGTTCACTCTACGTATCCGCTACTTTGAGATGCCAACAAAAACACGAATGCCAACCAACGTGAAAACATACGATGGGCCATGCCAACTTGGTGCCACATGCTCAACTCCACACTAACTGGATTCGCTAGGTTCTGGTTTGATGAACTCCCGCCAGAATCAATAGATATCTATGATAAAATGAAGGAGGTTTTCTTGGCTAACTTCCTCCAGCAAAAGAAGTGTACCAAAGATCCCGTAGAACTTCATCACATCAAGCAAAGGGAGGGAGAGCTAACGTAAGACTTTGTAAAAAGGTTTAAAGAAGAAACAAGGGACATAAAAGGATCTCCAGAAATTATGAGAGTCTCAGGATTCATGCATGCAATCACCGATCCGGAGCTAATTAAGTGGTTACATGATAGAATCCGAAAGTCAATGAGCGAAGTAATGAATATAGCCACCTCCTTCCTAAGAGGGGAACTAGCTGCAGGAAGTCGCGAAAGAAGAAGGCCCTGGGTACAAAGACCAACGGAACGAGCCGCAGTCAAGTATCGACAAAGCTTTAAAAGAAAATTTAGAAACAAACCAAGAACCAAAGAAAGGCAACAGGGTTTCCGCAACCCGCGAAAACCTTTTGGGGAAATATCGGCACAAAGGAGAGCAAGGTCTCCAAACCTGTTCCCAACCATAACAACCGAAGAAAAGATTGACGGAAAATTCTGTGAATTTCACAGAAAGGCAAGACATACCACGGAAGAATGTCTACATTTAAAAAAGCAAAGAGAAGAAAGGAAGAAAGGGACGATGATAGAGGTTGAAGAGCAGCAGGAAAAGGCCAAGCGCTGAACTTCACATAAAAAAAATCATCATCATCATTCAAAATCTATTCATCAAAAAGACGTAAACACTCAAAGTAGAGTTAGCGGAACCGCGCACACATCTAGAAAAAGATGAAATCAGAACTCCAACAAGAGAAGAACAGCAGGAATGCCAATAAAATAAACACGGGTCTGGACATCCCTACCGGAATGAATGATGGTCCTGATCCTATAAACTTTAATAAATAAAGACTCAAAAGGCCCAAGCCAAAACACAAAGTAAAGAGGCGAATAATTAAAAGCAATAAAAGGAGCCAACCATCGAGAAGACTCAAGAATCAAGTACAAACGTTGAAAAAGTGCCCTGTTGCTTCAAAACAATCGGATCGCGGAAGATCACGCGAAAAGAAGCCAGAATAAAGGCCGGAGAACACAGAAACACACTACGAGTGTATGTGGAAAAACCTTACGGAAACTATTCCCAGAGAATAAAAGGAACAAAAATCTGCGGCTAAAAAAGAATTAACTTTGGAGTGGGCAACACTCCGAAGGAAACACGCAAAAAGTCACGGCAGGCACAACACAAACGCCACAATGTGGGAAACAACAAAGTTAAGGGAAGGATACGGCCTTGGGAAGGAAATTCCCCTACAACAACCACGAAAGGGCGGAAGCAAAAGGATAAACTTTATCCAAATATCAAAACATGAGAGATAATCTACAAGTACAGATTTACATCTCTTCCCAAGGAGTTTTATGTCAAATCTAGCAGGAAAAACAGACACCTAGGCTACGAGCCTAAACACGTGCCAATCTACCAAATAGTAGAAAAATGAAAATGCTAACACATGCAGAAATAGTAAAATCTTCGCTATAATACGTGAAGTAAAAAAGGAGTAAGGCAGAAAAAGCAAAAAAATAAACGTTGTCCTCTAGCATCAAACATCCTAACAACAAAAATGCCAAGAGAGTCATAAAAGTCATTCTGAAAGGAGCTGAAGATGTTATTCAGAAGAAGAGTACGATGGCACATAAGGAAGAAGAAATACAACAAGTCTTCCATAGCAACATGTCGTTCACATACCATTGTAATAAAAAAAGTCCCACATAGCCTAAACCTTTTCTCCCCAAAAGAAAAGCGCAAAAGCAAATGCTGCGAAAACAAAAACATGTTCTTAAATGAGTACTAATAATAATTAGTCGTTCTAAAATGACGACTAATAACCCACCACCACAATGCCTCATAACACCCCTTCACTCAAACCTACTCCTATGGCATTTCCAAGTACCTTGCCAGTTAACGCGGCGGCACCCGCGACCGGAGTCATACTGTCGATTAGACTCCCAGTAGCCATTGGGAAATGAGACCATACAGGTGCTCATGGGTCAACTGCCGTGGCTGCCAGGGCAAGGAGGCACGAGGGAAGTGAAATTGTAATGAAGGGAGTGATAGAGCTTGGAAAAGGATGGGTCCTTAGGGAAGGGTAGAAAAGAATTTTAGGGGCAATGAATTATATCAGACAGCCCCTAACCAATAAGAAACTTCCCTTACAACGTCAAGCAACAAAGGATATAAATTACACCTTCATCCTCTTATTGTTGTATCCCGGCCCCCAAACAAGCACACGTCTACCAGTCCGTGCAAATCGGGTTGGATAGACTGAATTTAAGGTAAAGATGACCAAATTGCGAGTGCTGGGATACATGTACAAAAGCTACCCCAACAGGCTACGCTATCACACAGAAAGACGGAATTATCCGGAAAGATCCTTGAAAGGTCTATCGCACTTGTGGTATGACCTACAACATCGCAAAGTCGCCGCTAAAAAAGTATAAGCATGCTTGGCGAGCATTCCAGCCCTTCAACGAAAAATAGCAAGCCTAGTAGCTCCTCGGGGAACAATGTCAGAAGAGAGTGACATGAGATTCCCCAAAGAAAAAGGTAGTACGCAAGGAGAGGATTCTAGCCCATAAGAGGAGAAAGAATACTTGCAAAGACGTTACCCACACTAGGAAAGCTGGCGGAAGGTAACAAAGGCAGCAACAGCACGTTCAGCCAGAACAATTCTTCAAGTAAAAAAATTACATCTATCATAAACAAGACAACCCATTGCGGGCAACCGCTAAAATAGACTTCCGCAAGAACAAATAAACAAGGAAACCTTCCAAGAAGTAAAGCCTCAAAGAAAAATGATGCCCGCCATCAACAAAGTTCCGAAATATGCAAGGCTCCAGCGGCCATAAGACTAAAAGTGAAAAGGGTAAGAGAAACTGGTAATATGAAAAAATGTATAATGTATTTGAATTTACTAATTTTTGTAATCTATTTCGAAATATATTAAATCAATAAAAAAGTGAAGATTAAGTGCATAAGAAGCGCAAGCACAAAATTGGCCACGACCCAGACATGTTATTTCCGAATAACAAAGAGTTATCACGAATAACAAAAAGGTGAACAACATAATCACCAAATTACATAAGAGGTATTGCAAGCCCAGTACTGGGAGGATAGCCCAAAAACTATCCAAAGACTATTAAAAACATGCATATCCGTATAACGTTAAAACAATAGCACCGTACGAATTCAAAAAATATGCGCACAAAAGACTATTAAAAACGTGCATATCCGTATAACGTTAAAATAATAGCACCACACAAAACAATGTGTGCAGAGGGTACTAAAAACATACATATCTGTATGGCAAAAAGATAATAGCATAACACAAGTCAAAAGCAACATGCAGAAGCAAAAATAAAAAAAGAAAGATTGCATGCAACCATTGTAAACATTTGATGTGCTATTTCATCCTGCTTTCAATATTTAAAAAACTTAGATAACATAGGATAAACACATACTAACGAGCAGAGAACCCGATCAGATGTAGTAAAGCCTTAGGTAAATCCGAGTATTGTCCCAAGAGAGCTATGACCTTGAAAGAACTAAGATGATTAGAAATATATAGGTGTGAATAGATTGGTATAATTCATCGATATGCTATTAGTCCATACACACAGACACCAAAAATTTAGAGTAAAGAGATAGATAAACGAAGCTTAACTAGGAATGCAAATATGAATTGATTCTCGATATAAAGGTTCAATATAGTGGTTAATTATCACCAGACTCCTTTTGTCAAATCGTCATGGCCTATGGTTCTTAGATTCCTCACCAAGATGAACAGGTCACCCGGGATCATTCGGCAACCTAATAGCAGTCATTAAGTGCCAAAACTACTAGATCTAGTCTGTGAAACCCGGCCGTTAGGAACTTAGATTTCCCCTAACCTCTTAAATACCTCCACTTGATAGGTGATCATTTGGTCAGTTCGCACACGAAGAGTGGTTGTACTATGGCCAATTCCTCCCATACTTCGCAATCTATCAGACTGGGGTTAGTTGGTCATATCTCCCAGCCCTTTAGATACTACCAAGCTTACAATATTACCAAGACTAGCGATCTATGATAAGACTAGTAAATGTCTATAAAGAATTAAAGAGAATATCAATAACACAAATGCAAACTTCAATTAATAAGATGAATTCCTAAAATAAGTTCTAGAAAAATATTAAAGGAATTTAAACTCGAATACAATGGAAATCGTAGATGAGAACTTCGTTATTCGATGCTCCTAAGCCATGGTTCTTCTTCTGTGTTTGATCTCCCCAAACCCTAGAAGGTTTGGGAAAGGAGAGATAATTAAAACTGGTGAAATCTTCGACTATTTATAGGCTCCGATACTAGTTACGGCGTAACATTTATTAAGTAGTTACACCGTAACTCTTCAATTCTTGTTCTTATCCATGGTTACGGCATAACCTGAGCTGGGGGTTACGCCGTAGTCTTTTTAAATCATATGTATTTCGTCATTACGACGTAACCTGAGCAGATGGTTACGCCGTAGTCTTCGTAATTTTGATTTTTATCCGTTGTTACGGCGTAACCTGAGCTGAGGGTTCGCCGTATCTCTTGTCAAGTAGGCTGCATAATGTTCAGTAGCATGTTACGGCGTAATTATATTCCATGGTTACGTCGTAATTTTCATAATCTTAGTTACGCTATAACTTCATCACTTGGTTACGCCGTAGTTGAGAGACAACTCATCCTTTAGGCTTGAAAACGTCCAGTTACTGCTTCCTTGCATAAAATAGGTCCTGAAATGAAATAATAAGGAATAAGTATGTTTTCACTAGCATTTTACTCATAATGTGATGATAAAGGGGGAAATTAACGCTTAGAATATCAGGACAATTTGATGTTTTCAAATATCCCCCCACTTGAACTCTACTTGCCCTCAAGTAGACCGTTTTAGACTGCAAAAGATACATCCCAAAAGGATGTGCATTTAAGATTTCCATACTATAATACTGATAAGAGCCGAACACTTCACGAAATGGGAACGAAAACACTCTCACACTAATCCTAATCTAAGTGTTAATTTCGGGGAGATCACTCAATTGCAAGGACATAGCAAGTATTCTGTCATAAGCTTGGCAATTACACACAACTCTACCACTAGAGCTAAGGTTAAGACAAATTTTAGAAAGGAATGTTGGGTGATAGAGAATTAAAGGCTATGGGGTAGCGTCATTACTAACGTGTCATGGCGAAGTGGACAAAATCAATGATACATGACCAAATCCATGGTCAAGACATCAAGGATTGGTCGCTGCATCACCTAGACACGCTTCACGACAAAAAGGGTAAGGTAAGGCATGGGATATTTTAATGGGTGAAAAGAAAAAGAAAAACAAATAGTCATAGCTTAAAACCGAGTTGCCATCGTGATAGGTTCATTTTCATAGTACATATATTTTTTGAAGAAATACAAAGGAATGTATTTCCCGGGTCGTTCTCCCAGCGAAGGATGAATGGAGTTAACAACTCACGTCGCGTTATTCGGGTTTCCAATGAGAGCACTTCAATCTTCCAGGCTGTCATTCTAGGGCACACGGATCGCCAACTTGGCATCTTAGATGCTTAGTACTATGTGATTGGAGGGGCAAGGATGGGATTTCAGGGTTTGAAGAAGGATAAACAATGGATTTTGGTTTTGGGAGGGAAGGGTACGGATGGGTTTTTATTTATATTATTTTGACCGTGTTTTGACTTAGGGATAAAGGATAAGTTAGATGTTTGACCGGGTATGAGGTTTGACCGTGGGTATGGTTTTGGGATAAATGGGTAAACGGGGTACTATCACTTGTGGTTGTGGGCTTGGGCTATAAAAGGGGGAGTAGTAGTTTTGGTTTTTGGACTTGGATTGTATGTATCCGGATTTATCAATTAGGGACCTTTTATGTAAAATTGTAACAATCAAATGACAATGGTGTAATTAATGAAATGGTAAGGGTGAAAATGGAAAATGGGATAAATGGGATTATTGAAGGTAAAAATGGATAAATGAGGGATGATTTGGATATTTTGGGTAATTTGAGGGTGAAAAGTGAAAATATGGAAAAGGTAAGGGTAAATTGTGAAAATATGATAAAATGAATGTGATGTTGTGAAAACTCCCAATCTTGATCCAGAACTCCGTAAAATATATCTTTGAGCATCAAAGTCCATAAAATAGCATCCCGGCATCGGCTTTTGCACTCTTCTTATTCTCGTGCTTGGTTTTCTTCGGTTTTGGCTTTCTTTTGTCTGTTTTGTCAAATCCGTACCTGCACATGCATAAACTCAGGAAACCAACAAATATTAGGCATAAACGGCTCTTTTCTGGTTATTTTGGGTCTATTTTGGTAAAGAAATGGTATGTGTTTTTGCACATACCAAAATACCCCAGACTAGAAGATTGTCATTTCCTCACGCAATGTCATCAACTCACGCTTCTAAAACCAAGGATTCCAACCTCTTTCTACTATACCTATGAAAAGTAGCAAAGATTCCTCAAAAGAGATTAAGAAACCCTTAATTCTAAAAATGCCCCGTTTACCTTTCATTTCACATATAGATATTACGATTAAGCACTTATTCATTATGAGTGACGGTTTTTTGAACTTTCATGTCGATCAATAACTCTAACATTTTTCAAAAGAAATTTTTACGATCACGGAGTAGGAAACACAACTCAACGAGGAGTGACCATACGGATAGAATACATCGTCCCTGATTTTTCACAAGTCCCCAAACTAAGCGTAAAATCGAAATCATTGTTAAATATGATTTTAGATGCTAACATTACCCATGGAAGTTACTTGTGTAATTACCTCTTGCTCCCATTTTCCTATTTTCCTCTATTTATTTTATTTTTGGTAAGAAATAAATTTCTTCATGATTTCTCATTTCGATAGGTTTTATTCCTGTTAGGAATTAGAAATTCCCGGTATTAAAGAGTCGGTCACCTCAAGTATATGTAATCGTTAGAAAGCTCGTAGTCGTAATAATTCTTAAGTTAAGTAGTATTTAGTTAAGTAACACCGTGGAGGACGGACGGGTCTTTACCCACTGTATGCCTGATCCACAGCCCGATGTGTGGCGATTTATGTAAGACTATAAATACTCTCTACCTCCCAAGGTAGAGAGTTGGACCTTATAATAATATCTTTCACTTTCTCTCACTAAGTTCCCTAAACCTCTAACTTTCTCTCTCTAGAATTCCATCTATATGTTACTTTGTGTTATGGTTTGATGTGCATGTGAAAAGTTATATCCTACAATTGGTATCAAGAGCCATGGTTAGATCATATCTTGCACATCTTTGGATTTATAGTGGTTTTTAGGTGGTTTTTGAGTTTGAAAAAGTTTAGTGGTTTTTGCATCATTTAGTTGATTTCTTGTGTTAAAGTTTGAATTTTGTTGGTACTTTTATGTTTAGAACCATCACAAGTGTTTAGGTTTTCATTTGGTAAGCTTGAATCATCTTGGTTGGGTTGTTTTTGGATTGAAAAGTGAAGTTTATATGGTTTTTCAAGCTAGCGACTTAGCTCACGGAGTGTTTTCTTGGTAGCGACTTGCTTCACATTTTTGTAGCGACTTACAGTGTTGGAGCTAGCGAGTTAGATCTAGCGAGTTAAAGTACAAGTAGTGGACTCTCCACTACGAGTAGCGACTTGGTGGTAGCGACTTGGTCTGTAGCGAGTTGCTCTTTAGCGACTTGTATCTCTAGCGACTTGTGTAGCGAATTGCTGCCAAAATTTGGCTAGCGACTTGGTCTGTAGCGAGTTACTACTTAGCGACTTGCCTTCTGTCTAGCGACTTGGGATTCTAGCGACTTGGCTGTCTAGCGAATTAATTGGTAGCGACTTAGTGCATTTGTTTCTAGCGACTTAGTGCATTTGTTCCTAGCGACTTAGAGCATTATCATCTAGCGACTTGAGTGATTGCTTACGGTTTTCTCTTGATTTAGTAAAATCCCGTGAAAGAATCTATTTCCCGGTTTAATCATAGAGTTATAAAATCCCGTATAAACTGTTAACATGTCTACCAACGTCCCTACTGTCATCTCCACTGTTGCCGAGGATGTTCAAGCAGCTGGCTCAGATACTCGTCCACCCATGCTTGACAGAACTGACTACGATTCTTGGGCTCAACGAATCAGATTGTATTGCCTTTGAAAGGAAAATGGTGTCAACATTCTCAAATCCATTGATGAAGGACCATATCGAGTTGAGACGACTAGAGACATACTTGATACTAATGATGATGGAACTCCTATTTACGGAATGGACAGACCTAAAATGTATGATGAGCTTGATGATAAGGAGAAAAAGAGATTCGATGCAGATATCAGGGCTTCTAACATTGTTCTTCAAGGTCTTCCTAAAGACATCTACAACCTGATCAATCATAACACCGATGCAAAGGCAGTATGGGATAATGTCAAGATGCTTCTCTCAGGATCAGAATTAACTATGGAAGACAGAGAATCCCAACTCTATGACGAATTTGAGCACTTCAAGATGAAACCAGATGAGAATGTCTATGAGTACTATGTGAGATTTCATAAGTTAGTTAATGACATGAGGAACATCAGAATGACTATGCCTAACATTCAGTTGAATTCAAAATTTGTGAACAACATGAATCCCGAATGGCACAAGTTTGTTACCGCTGTGAAGCTTACTAAAGGATTGAAGAACACAAACTATGAGCAACTCTATGCCTTCCTCCTTCAGAATGAGAGACATGCTATGTTTGAAAAATTGATTCTCAATCAGTTCAAAACTAACCCGGGAGAGACAAGCTCGTCTAATGATTCAACTGCCTTCTACTCAAACATCGGAATCACAACCAAAGCTTCACAAGTCATACCCTTGGGTAATGGTAATCACAAACTCATTCCTGATCCTATGTACAAACAAGCTGATGCTGATGCACACGTGGGAAGCTTCATTAATCAACTAGCTCTTCTGATTAGCCAAAACATGAATTCTCTCCCACAAACCAACAACAACCTCAGAACAGCATCTAACCCACACAATCAAGCTACTGTTAAAGATGGAAGGATCGTGGTGCAACCAGTTCAGGAAAGACAGTATGATCAGGGAAGAGGTGGTGCTGGTAGAGGTTATGTGGGCAATCAGAATCGAGGAAGGAATGGTAACCAAGGTCAAGCTAAGCCGATAAAATGCTATAACTGTGGTGGTGAGGGTCACATTGCAAGGAACTGCACATCTCCAAAGCGTCCACAGAATGCTGATTACTTCAGAGATAAGATGCTGCTGGCACAAGCTCAGGACAATGGAGCTGCTTTGAATGAAGAGGAATTGCTATTTCTTGCTGAAGGCAATGCCAAGACCTATGATGCAGATGTGGATGAGCAGCCTATTCAGGAGATAGGTCACAATCATCAGAATGCCTTTCAAGTCGCTGACTGTGATGCATACGACTCTGATGTAGATGATGGACCTACTGCACACACAATTTTTATGGCTAGCATTTCTCCAATGGTCTCTCCCAAGGTCTCTTCTTCACCACAAGCTGGCCCATCCAAGGACAAACTCATCTCAGAGGTATTAAAACTATACAATGATGCTGATGTGCAACAGATGCACGACAAAGTACAACCAACTGAAACTATTGAATCAAATGTTGAAAATATGGGGAATAACAATATTGTCCCATACGATCAATACGTGAAACAAAGTGAAAGTGAAGTTGTACCAAGTGATGCATCTTCTGCAGTCAACAATGACTATGTCTTTGATGAATACACTGCATGTGCTCCTGATGATTCCATAATTTCTGAACTAAATGCCTATAAGGAACGTGTTGCTATTTATGAACAACGTGCAAAATTTGAGTTGACCACTCGTGAGCAGGAAATGGATGACCAAGTGCGTACAGTAATTAGAAAAAGTAATTTTAGAGAAGAAGTATTGAAACAAGAATTAAATTCCTTGCAAGAAAAACTTTCTAAAACTGCTAAGCAAAAACAAGAACTTCAAGAAAATGTGAAAATGCTTAAGCAAGAATTTAATGCAAAGGAATCAAAGCTCTTAAGAGATTTTTCTAATCTGAAAACTTTGAAAAACAAACTTGAAAACAAGTTGTACATGCAAGGAAACACCATTCAGACTGCTCACATGATCACTAAGCATAGAGTTCTAAGCGATAAGCATAGCATTCCCATTATAGATAAACCCAACCCTGAGTATGGAAAGATAGCAAAAGCAGCTCAAAGTGTTATCTATGATGGCAATGAGATCCTTAAACCTAGACAAAAACCTAGTTGCATTGAGTGCACTGAGGATGACAAGAAATTAGATGAAGTCACTAGGGAGAAGATGAATAAGAAACTAAATGATCCTAAATGCAAAGAGAAGAAAGTAATTATCACTCCCCATGACTACAAGAAGGAAAACTGGATTTCCTTGAACAAGTTTAAGACTCAGACATTGTTGACTCCCGAACAAGTCTTCTGGAAAATGGATTTAGATAAGCAGAAAGCTGAAAATATTGTAGAAACAAACCCTCCCCTTCGTAAAATTCCTAGAGCGACTGTGTATCCTCCTAATACACCAATGCATCTTGTACCTAGAACAATTGCCACTAAAAGCAAGACATTAATTAGCCAATACGTTATATTTCAACTATTTGTTGATTTTGAGAAAACTTGCAAGAAAAGGATCACACCCACTGGTATAACTGAAGGAGAAAGGGGTTTTGAACAAATGAAAGAATGTTATTTAACTGAGGTCATGCCTTTCTTTAAACTTCTAAAAGATCATTTTGAGAGTCTTAAAAAGGGGATAGAAACGGATATTAAGGGAATGGAAAAGGAATTTGATGCAATAATAGTTGAAATTAGTGACTATGAGCGTGCACTAAGATATAATGAGATTGAGAGGAAGAACCTGCATACATTGAATGAGAATCTTATTACTGAATGTGTTGCTCAAGATGTGTTTTTCACTGCTTCAAATTGCTCTATTAATGCTTCCAAATTTCATGAACTATCTGTGGCCCTGAAAGTCTCCCATGATCGTGTCATTGAGCTTGAACAAACTAATTCTAAACTAAACGAGAAAATTGAACTGGATGATCACGGCAATTTCGTTAAACATTTTTCTAAACTAGAAGTTGAACATTTTAATTTACAACTAAAATATCAACATCTTAAAGAAAATGTCAAAACTTCAAATGTCATGACATCTTCAGATGCTCCAGAGTTTGATGCAGTTTTTCAAATTAACAAACGTGATGAACAGATCCAAGCTCAGTGCAACACGATCAGAAAGTTGAAAGCCCAAATCTCTCAATTAAAGGGTCAAACGAACAATATGACAGGCTCCCAAATGCCTCCTCCTTTAGATTCTCAGAATTCTCAAACGTTTCATCTTCAAAACCTAGTAAATGCTTTACAAAAGGAAAACGAAAGTTTTCTAGAAGAAAATGAAAAGGTTAAACGTCATTTTAATGAGTTATTTGAATCAATTAAAGTCACTCGTAACAAAAACAACGATCAAATAGCTTCATTGCAAAAGGAAATTGAGAATCTGAAGAGTCAGGTAAAAGGGAAAATGCCAATGACCAATGGGGAGAATGTTGTATCAAAGGTTCACTCTTGTAATAAATATGCTTTATCTGTGACATATGTCCCTCCTCATCTAAGGAACAACAAACTTGCCATTCAAACATACTTCTCATCCCTTAAGGATTGCCTAGAATGTCTGCGTGAGATTGTTGAAGAGGATAAGCTAGAGAAACCTCATGATAATGCAATTGGACATGCATGCTTATATGCCAAACGATCTCAAGAAATCTTAGAATGCTTGATCACAATATGCCCAAAGACATTAGGTGAGAGAGTTAACCCTTTGATTCCATGCTCAATGCCTAAGGCCAAATATGATATGCACTCGATTCCCGATGCTTTGAATGTGAGCCGTAGTGTACCCTTGAGCAGTTCAGATTCTAGATCGGTCAATGCTAAGAAAGAGAACTCAAGTGTGCCTTCTAGGAGTACAAATCTCAGTACCTCTAGTTTTAAGAATGTGAACCGTAGTGCACCTGCATGTAGTTCAGATCCCAGCACATCTAAACAGGTGGTGCAAAGAGTAGTAAAACAAACTAATGTTCCCATTCCCTCTACAGGAGTAATCAGTGACATTAAAGGGAGCAGGTCAAAGTCTCAAGACAATACAAGGAATGATAGGACCTCGCAAGTTAAGAATGTGCACTGGAAAAGAGTAGAAGAACAATCTAGGAACTTTATGTTTGAATCGAATAAAACGAATCGTGTTGATCCTAGTATTAGCCATAGGCGTACTGTAATTAATTCGAATTCTGATACTATTTGCAAACCTTGTACTGATGACTGCTTGAATTCTGTTTCTAATCATGAATGTGGTGTCAATGTTTTGCCTAATGATGTTAATTGTCCAGTTAATATTGTTAATGCTAAAATTCATGCTAAAAAGGCTAAAAGGCAAAAGCGAAAGAAAGTTAGAAAACAATGGAAACCCACAGGAAGAACATTCAGCAGAATAGGTTTTTCTTGGATACCTGTTGGTCATAAGACCAATCAGATAATGCCCACTAGAAAATGGATGCCTACTGGTAGAACTATTCCCTTAAGAAGTGGTCACACTGTAAACAGGGCTAATACAGACACTAGTATTGCATCTATTCACAATGATTCCATTACCTCACTGTCTGATATGAATGCTTCTATTTCTGATGTGGGTGTTCCAACTGTTACTACTAACCATATGGAACCCATTCTTGCATGGGGATCCCAATTATCCAGTTATCCATTCTTGTCTGTGTTAAACTGCAGATCGTTCAAATCGTTCTGTGGTACCTGGACTCAGGCTGTTCCAAGCATATGACTGGAGACCGGTCACGGCTCATGAACTTCGTGAGCAAATTCATCGGGACTGTTAGATTTGGTAATGATCATTTCGGTGCTATTATGGGTTATGGAGATTATGTTGTTGGTGATAGTGTCATCTCCAGAGTGTATTATGTGGAAGGTTTAGGTCATAATCTGTTCTCTGTTGGTCAATTCTGTGATTCTGATCTAGAAGTAGCCTTCAGAAAACATACATGCTTTGTTAAAGACCTTAATGGTAAGGAACTGTTGAAAGGAACTCGTGGCTCAAACCTTTACACCATCTCTATCGATGACATGATGAGAGCCTCTCCAATCTGCTTGTTATCTAAGGCTTCAAAAACAAAGTCATGGTTATGGCATCGTCGTCTCAATCACTTGAACTTCGGCACCATCAACGATCTTTCCAGAAAGGACTTAGTTGTAGGTTTACCTAGACTAAAGTATGAAAAGGATCATCTCTGTTCAGCATGTCAATTGGGAAAAAGCAAGAAGTATGCCCATAAACCCAAACCTACTAACTCTGTCACAGAAGTTCTTCATATGATTCATATGGATTTATGTGGACCAATGAGGGTGCAGAATATCTTTGGGAAGAAATATGTGTTAGTTGTGGTTGATGATTATTCTAGATTCACCTGGGTCAAGTTCTTAAGGACAAAGGATGAAACTCCTGATATCATCATCAAAATCGTCAAACAGCTGCAGGTTAGACTAAACAAAACTGTCAGAATTATCAGAACAGACAATGGAACTGAGTTTGTCAACAAACAACTTAGTGAATTCTATAAAAGCGTTGGAATTAGCCATCAAAGAAGTGTTCCACGAACCCCTCAACAGAACGGTGTAGTTGAAAGACGAAATCGTACTCTTGTTGAAGCTGCTAGAACAATGCTGATCTACTCAAAGGTTCCAATGTTTCTCTGGGCTGAAGCAATTGCCACTGCATGCTACACACAAAATCGTTCCCTGATTCACACTATTCATGGAAAAACTCCATATGAACTTGTCCACAACAGAAAACCTAATCTATCTTTCCTTCGTGTGTTTGGTGCATTGTGCTATCCAACTAATGAGGGTCAAGACTTAGGCAAACTTAGGGCCAAAGCTGACATTGGAGTATTTGTAGGATATGCATCAAACAAAAAGGGATACCGAATCTACAACAAAAGAACCCGAAATATCATGAAAACAATTCACGTTACGTTTGATGAGCTGACCGGTCAAATGGCTCCTGGTCACTCCAGCTCAGGACCCGCACTTCAAAACAGTCCCATTGGTTCATCCCTTGTTCCAAACTCCTCTCAAGAGACTCCATATGTACCTCCATCTGAAGATGATGTAAAGAAATTGTTTGATCCTATGTTTGATGAACTGTATGATTCAAGTACTAATGAGGTGCTGATCCCTACAACAGAGGTTGCTCATATTCCAGTGAATGAAGTCAATCCTTCAGTCTCAATATCTTTAAGCCAAGAAGCACCTGCTGCTGATCCTTCAGTCTCATCAACAAATCAACATTCTTCAAATGTACATCATGGAAATGTTTCTGGCATCAATGATGAAGTTAATCCCTTTGCTACTCCTGAAGATGCTCCATTTGAAAACATATTTGCTACTCCTGAATCATCATCAGAACCATCTTCTTCAGGAGACATCGACTCAGCTACCTCAGTTCCTCAACAAATGCCACATGAACACCTCAGAAAATGGACTCACGATCATCCATTAGACAACATCATTGGTAATCCCTCCCGTCCTGTATCAACCCGGAAACAACTTGCAACCGATGCCTTATGGTGTTTCTTCAACTCCGTACTATCTAAGATCGAACCAAAAGATGTTAAAACCGCCATGAATGAAGATAGCTGGTTCAATGCCATGCAAGATGAAATTCATGAGTTTGATCGTCTTGATGTATGGGAGTTAGTACCTGCTCCAGATTGTGCTATGATTATAGCTCTAAAATGGATCTTCAAAGTAAAACTTGATGAGCATGGTGATGTGTTGAAGAACAAGGCTCGATTAGTTGCTAAAGGATATCGTCAAGAGGAGGGTATAGACTTTGAAGAATCTTTTGCTCCAGTTGCTCGAATCGAGGCAATCAGAATCTTTCTGGCTAATGCTGCTAGTAAGAACATGGTAGTTTATCAGATGGATGTAAAGACGGCATTTCTAAACGGAGATCTTAAAGAAGTCGTCTACGTCAGCCAACCTGAAGGATTTGTGAATCAAGAGCATCCTACTCACGTTTATCGTTTGAAGAAGGCTCTTTACGGTTTAAAGCAAGCTCCAAGGGCATGGTATGATACACTGTCAAAGTTTCTTCTATCAACCGGATTCATCAAAGGAGCAGTTGATCCTACATTGTTCACCAGGAAGTCAGGCAAACATTTGATTCATGTTCAAATTTATGTTGATGATATTATTTTTGCCTCGACTGACCCAATGGAATGTGATCGTTTTTCAAATGAAATGAGTTCAAAGTTTCAAATGTCAATGATGGGACAAATGTCATTTTTCTTGGGATTACAAATTTCTCAAAGTCCCGGAGGCATTTTCATTAATCAATCTAAATATGCAACAGAGATTTTAAAGAAATTTGGATTTGATTCAAGTGACCCTGTTGACACCCCCATGATTGACCGAACCAAACTAGATGAGGACCTCTCAGGGATCATGATTGACCAAACGAAATATCGGAGTATGATTGGATCCCTGATGTATCTCACTGCTAGTAGACCAGACATCTTGTTCTCTGTTTGCATGTGTGCTAGATACCAGGCTAAGCCTACTAAAAAGCACCTTGAAGCAGTTAAACGGGTCTTTCGGTATCTCCAAGGAACCATCAATATGGGACTATGGTACCCGAAGGACACCGGTATGTCACTAACGGCCTATGCAGATGCTGATCATGCAGGTTGTCAAGATACTCGTCGAAGTACGTCAGGAGGTGCTCAGTTTTTGGGTGATAAGCTTGTGAGCTGGTCTTCAAAGAAGCAAATGAGTACTTCTATTTCCTCTACAGAGGCTGAATACATAGCCATGTCATCTTGTTGTGCTCAAATCTTATGGATGAGATCTCAATTATCTGACTATGGCTTTGAATTCAACAAAATCCCTCTGTACTGTGATAATAAAAGTGCTATTGCTCTCTCATGCAACAACGTTCAACACTCAAGAGCAAAGCATATCGACATTCGACATCATTTCATCAGGGAACAAGTGGAAAAAGGTGTGGTGGAACTATATTTTGTGAGGTCTGAATATCAGTTAGCAGACATCTTCACCAAAGCTCTTCCAAGAGAACGTTTTGAGTTTATTCTTCCACGACTTGGCTTGAAAAGCCTTCAACCAGAAACTCTCAAACGTCTTCAGGAGGAAGACGAGGAGTAAAGGTCTATCTTCATCTATCTCTTGTATATATCTATTCAAAAATCAAATAGAAAAATATAAAACTTTCAAAATCCATAAAAAATTTAAAAAAAAAAAAAAAAAAAAAAAAAAAAAAAAAAAAAAAAAAAAAATCGAAAAATCTTCAAAAAATATTGTCAATTTGTCATGTTTCTCTCGGTTTGATTATATCTACGGTCTTTGAGTTGTCATTCAAAGAATGACACGGGACTTTAGATGTTGTTCGAATTCTTAAAAAAAAAAAAAAAAAAAAAAAAAAAAAAAAAAAAAAATCAAAAAATCAAAAATTATTTTTGGGAGAAAGAGAAATGGTTTATTGTCATTTTTCAGGCAATAACCCGGGTTTAAAAGAAAGAACAGAGCCATGTTTTATCATGTTTTCTAAATTCCATGCTCTGATTCTATAAACATTTATCTGCTGAAAACTAAATGCTTTGAAAAATAACTCGATCTCTATTTTTGATAATCATCAGGACTTATTTGTCAAAATCTCTATCTCTCAATCAACAACCTATGTCATTGATTGAGGGGGAGAATGATTTCAATTAAATTAAAAAGTTATTTGGCATTAAACTGTTTTCAAAAGATGTACATGCATGTTTTTTTCAATGGAGTTTAAAGTCTTAAAATCCGATCCTTATCAGTTCAAACGCTTTCACAATCAAGTCACAATTCTCCTTAAAAAGCTTTCAAAATCAATTTAAATCTATAAGAGATCACAAATCTCAAATGATTTGATAATTGTGATCGGGGGAGAATGTGTGATTTAAATTGGATTTAAACTGATAATTCGGTAAATGGTTCTATAAGTATGTACATGCTATCCTGCCCACATGTGACAAACGATTTCAATTTTTCAATGCACATGTTGAGGGGGAGCATCTATCTTAAACCTATGATTTGAAATGTGATAAACTTATCTCAATGTGCAAGGTCCCTCTAGTATGTGCAAAACTCTTTTCAAACCTCGAGGCACATATTGAGGGGGAGCGAATTTATGGAAACCTCATCCTTCCCAGAAATGCTATTTCTACTTGATTTGATGTGGGTAGTGATGTTGATATCTTTCAGAAAATGGTAATCAAAGAAGTTAATTCTTTCTCTTGCCTCCGTGTGCTAAACACTTTCAAATACTTGATGCACATGTTGAGGGGGAGTTCTCGTTCTAAAAATATCAAAAACAACTCAGGTACAAAATGCTTTGATAATATATCACAAGTATCTGAATTGATTTTCAAATGGTTTTCAATTGGATCCTATGGCAGATGAACAATACCATATAGACCGACCAACTCTACTTTATGTACGGTGATATAAGGATGATAAGGTTAGGTATGTGTTCCCATGATCCGCCAGAACCGGAGGGATCTACCCAGGGACAATCCACTAGTTAGTGTAGAAGTCCTTAGGTATGATGATAAAAGGAGAAAAATGAGATATGGGAAGAGTGCGGTCTAAGACTGAGCTAGTACTGGAATAAACCCAACAAGGTTCTAGCTATGAAGTCTCGGTAAGCACTGAAGGAGTTGAAGAATTAAAAAGAATTGAATGAGAAAAGGGTGAAAACAAATAGCCCTCCATTTATTCAACCTTAGGGCAGAAACCGGGTTCACTTCATATGCTACTGATGGTAACATCGGTATTGAAGACAAAGACGTCATGGACCCAGTGACGCACTGCACTTCATCTTTTCAAACCACTCAAGTTCCTCTTAAAAGGACTTGTTTCATTCTCACGGGGAACCGACATTATCTATCGACTTTCTCTTAGAGATTGTTGATATTGAAGAAGGATACCCTCTCCCTAGTCTCCGGCACAGGATCCAAATATGCACAAATTGAGTCTAGAGCCACGAGATCATCAATAAATCTCATTAGGACACTTTCATTGAAGACTCTCTGTTTCACACAATGTGGAAAGAGAGATTATATCTTGAGTCCTACGCATTATCCTTGTGGTATTGCCAGAACATCTGAGTGATGTGTATACATATTCACAATGAAGATGGAAAGCCTTCTGGAGCCAACATCAAACAAGCTCCTGGTAGGTGGCATGTGAGATCTATTATATAGATCAACCATGTGACAACTGAACAGAAACAATGGGGCGATTCAATCTTTTGAATCAATCCTGGTTCAGGTTATGGATTGACGGATACCTTTGAAAAACCGGTCTTTGTGCTTAACAACTCTTTTCTTTAGCACATCGACCGTGTACTCATTTTTCAAACCAAAAGGTGTTTTTATGATTGATAATTGATTTTCAATAAAACCTTCGTTGTATTGCAAAAACAATTTCTATTGAGCAATACACGATTGGTTTTCAAATCTCTTTTCATCAATCAGTGGACTTAAAATTCGCTGGTTCACTCACTCCGTGTTGTCTTCTTTGAGACGTTCCGGTTTGAGAACAGCTAGAACAGCTGCGAAACCCTGTCAAGGAGATTCTTAGGAATCCTACCTGATCACAGGCAGTACTTGTACTGATCAACGGGGAACCGTGGGCCGTGTACCTCAATTCAACGAAAGTGATCAAAGACACTTTCGTTTGATTTATTGCTAACTGTTGTATACAGGTACACCCGACGTTTGCAGCTGATCAGAATGAAGCGGTCAATCCATAGCCACATGCTCACACTACACATTCATCTCAAAAGAAATCATGATAAGTGCATCAATGACTCTGATATTTTCACTTCATGCTTCTGCTACGCTGCTGCCAATATCATGATTCAACAAATGCTTCCGCTACTCTGATGAGAAGATATCATGATCCAGAATGTGAGCATGTCGGTCCCAAAGTCACAACACCACAATGGATGTCTCAGAGATTGTTGATAGCTGATGATCTCAAATGCAGGCTCTAATTTATTATCACGTGGATCAGTAAAAGACCTCCACTTGAAGTAACCAAACATGCAATGTGAAGAATCAATGACTACGAGCTTAGGAGCAAAGAACTACATCAAGAATGCAAGATCAATTGTTAATGTATTATCTGGTTGTATTCAATGTATTTTTGGTACATGATTGAGGTGACCTCCCTTAGGGGGAGATTGTTAGGAATTAGAAATTCCCGGTATTAAAGAGTCGGTCACCTCAAGTATATGTAATCGTTAGAAAGCTCGTAGTCGTAATAATTCTTAAGTTAAGTAGTATTTAGTTAAGTAACACCGTGGAGGACGGACGGGTCTTTACCCACTGTATGCCTGATCCACAGCCCGATGTGTGGCGATTTATGTAAGACTATAAATACTCTCTACCTCCCAAGGTAGAGAGTTGGAGCTTATAATAATATCTTTCACTTTCTCTCACTAAGTTCCCTAAACCTCTAACTTTCTCTCTCTAGAATTCCATCTATATGTTACTTTGTGTTATGGTTTGATGTGCATGTGAAAAGTTATATCCTACAATTCCGATAAAGATATGAAGCTAAAACGCTAATTAGTTTTCCATCTTCCCTCGAAAACCGTTGCAAACAAGAATGAGGTCCACATCAAGGTCCTAATTTAACACGATTTAGGGAGATGTCCTTTTTATTACGACCGAAATAACTCATCTACGAGTCCAGAGACAGAAGCTTTTATTTAGATATTTACCGGAGTCAAAGTTTGGCTTAACACTTATTTCAGCACATTTGCATTTTTACAATTTAGGCCCTCGGTCTTTTCAACCACTAATTCAACGGGATTACCGTTTTATCGGAAGTCTTATTATGACTTTGGATTTTTCCTCCACCTTTTTTGAAGTCCATGACAACGGGGTACCGTGAGACATAGAAAACTTTTATGGCTTTGAATTTTCACTTTAATACATTTGGGCTTTATTTCATGTTAACTTTTTCCAAACTCCGAATCCCACGACTTTTATAACAAAAAAAAATAACAACAAACTATCTAGAATCAGTTGTCTATTACACCGCAATACTGACAGTACCTTGATGTGTACCCAACTCTCATAAGCAAGGATTCTCTAAAGAAGATAAAGAACTAACTATCGCCAAAAACTTAACATCTTTAATTATTATTACACATATATGGGGTGAAACAATCTTGTGGGAGCAAAAAGCCACAAGTACCTCCGATGAGCTCTAAAGAGAACCAACTACTCCACGCTTAGCATCTAAACTCATAAGTAACTCTATCATTCCTCGATCTCCGCAAATTTAAAGTCCCAAATAATGAGATCCGCGGATGCTTAGCCGACGATTAAATTATCTATGGTTAAGGGAACAAGCTAGGGCTCAACACGCCCGGTCAAGTCAGAATTCTATTCCTACTCTCACCAGTGGAAAGTCAACAAGGTGTCAAAACATATATTAACTTAGCAAATGCTTCATCAAATAGTCTCAAGTCTCGTATTTTTAAAGTCACTTGTTATAAACTAGAAAATCTTTTCAAAGCTTCGCATATTTAAAATCACTTAGGGATGCTTGCAAATTCTTGGCCTTGTGAGCTAGAATCGCATTTTATAGCCTCTTGTCTAAGCAATTAGCAAAGACTTTTTCAAGAAAACGCATATTTAAAGTAACTTCTAAGAAACTCGCAAAGACTTTTCAATCATAAAACTAGCAAAAGCTTACAAAATTTTTTAAATTTTTCACATTTTTGCACAATTTTTTTCATTTTCTAAGGAAAAACGGGGTTGCGAGAGTACACGGCAAAGAATAAGCAAGTGCGGTCAAATCAAATAGAAGATTACCCACCCCAGACTAAAACGAAACATTTTCCTCAATGTTTAAAGGCAAGGGTATCAATGAAAATCTAAAAGCCATTTATTAAGTATGCTCAAAGATAAACGTTAGTCGATAAGATTTCGGATATCGGATTTTCATCAGCATCGCTCATGAAACTCGAGTGGAGAAAAGACAAACTTCAAGCACGAGAGTCTTCATATCGGGAAATCCTGGACAAAAACATCACAAAAAACCAAACACAAGAAATCGAAGAGGCTAACCCCTTCACGTCACTTATTAGAGAAAAAAGAAAGAAGATAGAAATGCTTGTTTTGTTATCGAGTCGTTAGCTTGACCCGCCCCGAATTCATTTGTCCTTAGGGAAGCAAGTGGAAAAGATAATCTCCATCGGACTTTCATTCAAGAGATTTAGATAAACATTGAAGCATAAGAAATTTCCAGTCCGACGAGATACCCACGGTTAGCAAAAACTCTAAACGGTGATACCGGGGTCAAAGATGGTATCCTCACTCCCGCAAGAGTGAAGAAGAGGAGAAATCAAATTATAAATGAGGAATGGAATAAAGATTTTTATAACAATAAGGATCCATTGTTCATCTCCAAAAGCAAATTTTATATAATCTTTAATTTGAATTTGATCATTAAAGCTCATTGGGTAATTTTCAACAAAGACATCGGGAGGTAGAGGCGGGGTGATGTCATCAATAACGAAACTCTTTTGAGAGAGTTGCTCTTCCCCCAAACTAAAATCTTTCTCAAGATCGAAATAGAAATGATCATACACCGGAGGAGATATGATATGAGAGAGTTCACCGGAGAACTCCTCGAGATAATCATCATTAATCTTTCGTGGTGGTTCATTTAGTGGATCTTCATTCAACAAACTTTCAATATTTCTTAAATCGGCTTCAAAATCAAAGTCATCTTCCTCACTTCCTGGTGGTAAAGTATCGATGCGAGCGAGTTCATCGGCGAACTCCTCGAGAAGTAAATCAAGAGACGAATCCTTGAGCTCGGGCTCCGAAGGATTTCCATTAGACGGCTCTACTTCTTTAATTTCTTCAATCGAGATAAACGGAGGTGGGATTTGTGCGGTACTTTGTGAGCTATGAACTTGCACCTTTTCCATTATAGTCTTCATGTCGGACTCATCACTTTCCTCGTCAAAGATTTGATTGTCAAAATTGAGAGTATATTCAGAATCGAAATCAAATAGAGGATTTGTGAAGGTCATTTTGAAAGTTTCTGAAATCAAATCGAAAGGTGTCTCAAATACCCTTAGGATTGGAACAAGGTTATCTATAATGTCAAGAGGAGTGCATTTCACTTCCTTGTACCCCATTGACAAGGTATCCGAAGGTTGTTGAATAAGCGGATCGATCTTTAAGTTCTTTTCTTCAAATGGTTCATCATCATCACTCTCGTCAGAGTCGGAATAGTAAAAGGTGGATGGATGAATTGGTATTTGTTGATAATGGTGATAGATATATCTTTCTTTCTTGCCAAAGACGTCAATTTGTGCACTCATAACGGAAATTTTCTCGGAAGAATGATCACTCAATATAGTGGTAGAATCGTAAGGAACGTCAGAATCCCACTAATAATGATGTTGCGTCATATTCTTTATCAAATCATAAGCTTCTTGAGGAGTCTTCCGCATGAGATTCCCATCGGCTACCAACATGATTTTGTCTCGATCAATCATAGTGATACCATGATAAAAGGTTAGGATTTGATCAAGAAGCAAAATTCGATGATCGGGACATTTCTGTAATAACAATTTGAATCTTTCCCAAGCTTCAAATACGGATTCCTTGGGTAATTGCCGAAAATTAAGAATTTCTTTCCTCAGCTACATCATTTTCGAATATGGAAAGTATTTTCAAAAGAAACTTGTAAAAAATCTCTTCTCGAGTATGAATTGATTGTTTTTCAAGGGTATAAAACCAAGATTCGGCTTCGTGGGTTAAAGAGAATGGGAAGATATTCAATCGGATATCATCTTGAGAAACGCCACGTTGCTTCATGGATTGAGTGATAGATAAAAACTTGTTCAAGTGCTCGTTTGCATTTTCGTCGTTAAATCCATGAAATTGGCAATGTTGTCGGAAAAGACGAACCATATGATTTTTCAATCTAAAACTAGTTCCCGGAACGGATATCGGAACGATCGGTCCTCCTCTACCGATAAGTGATTGACGATAGAAATCCTCCATGGTCCGAGGATCATGGGGATCGAACGGTGAAAAATCGAGCATGGTTGAGAATTAAACAATTTAGAGGGTAAAGAGATGAGAATTAAACATTCAAGAGGATAAAGAACAATATTTTTGGGTTTTTAAAAAAGCAAATATAAAAGGAAAAACAAATTTTGAAAAGGAAAATATTTTTGGGTTTTTTATAAAAGAAAATATTTACAAAAACAACAATAACTTCTCGGGGAAGGATCTTCAAAAACACGCGAATCGAGATGGAATCAAAAACTCACTTCATGCCTTCCCCGGCAGCGGCGCCATTTTGATAGGTTCGTTTTCGTAGTACAAATATTTGCCGAAGAAATACAAAGGAATGTATTTCCCGGGTCGTTCTCCCAGCGAAGGATGAATGGAGTTAACAACTCACGTCGCGTTATTCGGGTTTTGAATGGTTAAAATGGGATTTTTGATGATTTCTAAACTACGGGGCAAGGAAAAGTAATGGGAAGCAATTAAATCTACTAAAACTATGGTGTAAACAAGGAATCACAACTAAGTATGCAAAGTAAACTTAAAACGCAAATTACGATAACTCTAAAACGTAAATTAAAATGCAATCTACTCTATTTTAACCTCAAAAAATGAACTAATATATTTCTACAGCTAAAAATGATATTTAAAAATTATCTAAAATTTAAAACTAATTTTTTTTGTTTTTCTTGATTTTATTTGAATTAAAACTAATTTTTGGACATTTAAAATAGAATTAAAAAGCTAAAAATTATGAAAACTTACAAGAAAATTTACAAAACTATTTTTAAAAAATCTAAACTAACTAAAAAGAAATTTCAAAGCTGAAATTATATTTTTCTGACTTTTTCTCTATTTTTTATGAATTTAAAAATGATTTAAACTAATTAAATGTCTAAAAAATACTATTTTAACTAGGAAAAATCTGGAAAAATACTTTTTCTGACTTTTTGATTTTTCTAAACCTAAGAAAATTGACTTTTTATATTTTTCTTAACCTTTTCTATTTTAATTGAATAAAAAGCTATTTAAAAGTACTAAAAATTGTTTTTAAATGCAGAAAAATAGTAAATGGCTAAGGAAAAATCAGAAAAGTTCTAAATGCAATTATAACTCTAGGAAAATTATGAAAAACAACTTTTGAATTCAGATTATGCTATTTGGCTACTAACTGATATGAAAAGCTAAAGGAGAAATAAGCAACAAGCTCTAGAACATTACCACAGGCTACAATTAGTTAAAAATAAGTCTAACCTATCTTAAAGCAACCTAAAAAAACAGATTAAGATCAATGCAGTAAGCTGAAACAATATAAGCACTTAAATCACAACAGCCCTACTACCCTAACTTCTAGTACTTGCACAATAAGCTAGAGGATAAGCTAGGAGCTGAGATTCTAGACTTAAGGCAACAAGCTAGCTAACTATTAATTTACCAACTTGCAGAATCAAATAAGCTAAAATGAGCTTTTGTTGAGCTCATAAAAGAAGTGCAGTGGAACTGCATAGTATCTGATATATAGACTAAAAGGCACCATAAGAAGACCTAATAAGCAGTAAATTAAGCACTAAAGAGTAAAGAAAGGCAAAACAAATCAAGACCTATACTAGAGTTATGCTAAAACTTACAAATCAAGCACTAAAAGCATTGAATTAGGTTGAAAATCAGCTTAGAAGTAAAGTGTCTTGGGACATATCAGTGCAGACAAAGGGGAAAACTATAGATTACTAGCAGGCTGAATTAAGCTAAGAAATAAGCTCTAATGGGCAAATAAGGTAAAAAGATATGAAACTTACACTATGGGCTACTTAAACAACTAATTATCAAACAAATTCAGTACACAAACAAGCAGATAAACTACTGAAAACAGACTTACTTGGGATAGCATTTACTGATGGCACAGGGCATGTTCAAACCAAACTATCAACTTCAAGGCAGTTTTCAGCCTACTCAAACCATTTTTTTTTTTATTTTTTTCCTTTTGGGAAAAGCTAGATAAGCTAATGAGATTGCTGTTTTTAATTTTTAAAAATTTTTATAACTAATAAAAATGGATTAAAATTGCTAGTGAAAACTGATGAAAAATAGTTTTGATAGAAAATAAATTTGATGACAGATTTGAAAAATGAGTAATCTGAATGAAAACTTTAAACACAGAGAACCTAATGAACAACAACTACATCAGAATTTAAGACTAATGACTAAAATCTAAGCTACCAAAGAAGAATTTAGATCATTAAACCACTTGTGTTAAACACCCCTTAATGGGGTGTTTAAGCTTTAAAAACATAGATTAACTTCTGAAAATGAAGAGATCAAAGGTTCTAAAGTTCAAACAACTTTGAAACAGCTTAAAACTCAGTTTAGAAAACTCAATAAGCTGAATGATAACTTATTCTTATAAAAGCTTATTTCCTTGGTTTTGAAAGAAATGTGCATAAAAGAACTTTTGAAGGCCAGAATAGTAATCAGCAATATTCTTAAATGAAACACAAACAAGTTAAGCACAAATTGAGATAATAAGCTAAAAAATAAGATGAAATAAGCACTTTGACTAAGTTTGACTTTTACTAAACTTTGAATAAAATCCAATTACAAAGCTGAATTACAAATAAAATACAACATAACTAATTAAAAGCAATAAATTGACACGAAATTTAAAAATGGTAACAGATTTCTAAAGCATGAAAACTGGACGAATTGTGACTGTGAAGAAGGGGTCCTAATTATAAGCTCTTGCACATGTTCTGAAGCTTCCAGATGTCTAATCTCAACCATCAATCTTCCATCTTGTCATCCAAATCATTGTGAGCCCTTGGATTGCGTTTGTGATGTGTCAAGACCAATGAGAGCACTCCAATCTTCCAGGCTGTCATTCTAGGGCACACGGATCGCCAACTTGGCATCTTAGATGCTTAGTCCTATGTGATTGGAGGGGCAAGGATGGGATTTCAGGGTTTGAAGAAGGATAAACAGTGGATTTTGGTTTTGGGAGGGAAGGGTACGGATGGGTTTTATTTATATTACTTTGACCGTGTTTTGACTTAGGGATAAAGGATAAGTTAGATGTTTGATCGGGTATGAGGTTTGACCGTGGGTATGGTTTTGGGATAAATGGGTAAACGGGGTACTATCACTTGTGGTTGTGGGCTTGGGCTATAAAAGGGGGAGTAGTAGTTTTGGTTTTTGGACTTGGATTGTATGTATCCGGATTTATCAATTAGGGACCTTTCATGTAAAATTGTAACAATCAAAGGACAATGGTGTAATTAATGAAATGGTAAGGGTGAAAATGGAAAATGGGATAAATGGGATTATTGGAGGTAAAATGGATAAATGGAGGGTTGATTTGGATATTTTGGGTTATTTGAGGGTGAAAAGTGAAAATATGGAAAAGGTAAGGGTAAATTGTGAAAATATGATAAAATGAATGTGATGTTGTGAAAACTCCCAATCTTGATCCAGAACTCCGTAAAATATATCTTTGAGCATCAAAGTCAATAAAATAGCATCCCGGCATCGGCTTTTGCACTCTTCTTATTCTCGTGCTTGATTTTTTTCGGTTTTGGCTTTCTTTTGTCTGTTTTGTCAAATCTGTACCTGAACATGCATAAACTCAAGAAACCAACAAATATTAGGCATAAACGGCTCTTTTCTGGTTATTTTGGGTCTATTTTGGTAAAGAAATGGTTTGCGTTTTTGCACATACCACATCGCCCCACCGTTCATTCGAGGTTCCCTCTTTATGGTACTGAATTCCACATCACCGGAATACACCATTTTTCTTTCTTGAACTATCTTCCAACCTTCGAATGAGAAGTTTATTCTCAATGCCAACTGTGAAAACGTAGAGGGGGGGGGTGAATACGTTTCCGTTTCAAACTTAAAACTTTTGTATCAATTATAGTATAAACCATTGCATTTGCTAATCTCGACGCGAGTATGCATTTAACACATTACGGCATGTAAGGCCAACCCCTTAATATCACATAAGATTTCGCAAGATTAATGGTTCATTATAAATCAAGTTTCACCATTATTAGTCCGGTTGCTTTTTCTTGATCAAGCGTGTCATAATATGTAAAGTGTTAAATATAGTTTATGACTATATGAAAGACCAAGTATGTATCACAAACATAGACATCAACCACAATGTAGTGCAAGAATAAACGTAAAGCGATAAGTAAAAGGATAGACAAACCAACATGAGGATTTATAGTGGTTCGGCTACAAGGACACCTTCCTTGCCCTACTCCACTCCCCGAGTCACCTACTCGAGAGTTCGTAATCACTACACCAACTCCTTATGGCGGAGAAGCCTTCACAACGTCGCCTACTCTTTTTCCGGTACTAGGCTAACCACCGGGTTCTTTCACACCAAGGTGAACCACACCTACACAACGTCGCCTACCCTTTATTAGGTACTAGGCTAAGAACCTAGTTCTTTCACTCCAAGGTGAACCACACCTATCACAACGTCGCCTACCCTTTATTAGGTACTAGGCTAAGCACCTAGTTCCATTACTATGGAGGAACTACTACCCATCACAACACAACACCTAATCTCAAGGAGATCTACTCCTTGTTACAACACCATCAAGGATATCACCATCCTTGGACCCAATACTAATCTATCTTGTACATCGAATCACACCATATCGAATGTACACCTTAGGCACCTTTCACTAATGCCTTTGACTCGATATCTAGGCACCCTTCACTAATGCCTTGTGACTTGACTTCTATGATACCCGTTATGTTTTGTGGCCCAACATAACAAACCTTGTGTTTTATGGCACAAACACATAAACCATCTAGTCTAGTCATACATACAAGAATATGATACTAGACAATATCCAAGACAATGTGTCTAATGGATATGAAGTCCTAAACTAAACATCAAGAACACAAAGCATGATGTATGAATGAAGATGACAAGTTTCCCAAGCTTGTTGTAGAAGATCTTCATGTGCTTGTATGCTTGTGATGGGTGATCACTTCAGTAGGTAAGGATGCAAGATCTCTAAGCTTTCTTTGGAAGATCACTTCGGGAGTATGCTTACAACAAATGAAAGTTAGAAGCATTATGATCATATGAGATGAGGGTGTTTTACATGTTTCCTAGTGATCTAAATATCCTAGAAATGGTGGAGAGAAACTATGTGTGAAGGTGTATCAAACAATGAAGAAATGGCTCACTATTTATAGAAGAAAACTAGCCACTGTTCCCCGGATCCCACGGATCCCTCCCTTGAGGGATCCATCCAGTGTATTACTGGGGATCCGTGGGACGCTCCCTTTTACCCATGGGTTTTGGGTCATGGGTCATGGGTTATGGGTACCAAGTAGATTCAATGTATCTACAAGATGCAATGCATCTAGTCCATGGTTTTGAGTGCCCACCAAGGGTACAATGTATCTAGACATTGGGTATGGGTCATGGGTTATGGGTACCAAGTAGATTCAATGTATCTACAAGATGCAATGCATCTAGTCTATGGTTTTGAGTGCCCACCAAGGGTACAATGTATCTAGACATTAGGTATGGGTCATGGACTTTGGGTTTTACCCAACTACATTCAATGTATTTGGTCAATAGGTCAAATACTTAAGTTTCTACCCATTTATATTACTCATTATAATACATACTAGTTATGTATGTATTTACCCAATATGTAAACACTAGTTGTCATACATAAACTATTTAACTAAACATGTTTTAATGGTTTGTTGGGGTTTGATCATAAAGCAACATAACAAACATGTACGAACCTGTGTTGCAGCATACAAGGACTTGAGTCGTCGAGAGGTGTTGAGAGTATGTTGAGACAAAATATAATTAGAAGGAACTTATACATTTTACTTTATGTATTACAAGTTACATGTTTGTCATCAACAAAACAAATGAGAATGTATAGATTAAATATCGTAATATTTGCACTAACAATCTCCCCCTTTTTGATGATGACAAAATATATGTAAACATAATAGATAGGTAAAATGTCAAAGTTACTTGTGTCCGTACTTCCTATACATTACCTTCTCCGTTTACACTCTTCTCCCCCTTTTGTCGAAACAAAATGGTGTGTCCTTTCTCCCAAGAATGGCGAGTTTGCATCATCCCTAGTGAAGTTATAATAAAAACACCTTATTTGCTCCAATTAGCACACCACGATAATATCTTCAACATGAAACACTAATGACGAAGCTTAGCAACTCATGACCTTGAGTTTGCACATCTTCAAAAGGTGGTGATCTCGCCTTTAAGAGGAACCTATAGAATCACACACATAAAAAATAGAAATATCCTTTGAATTATAACCACTATTGCCAACGGCTCAATGGATCAAATTTTTGAGGCTTAACCTACATCAAGGTTAGTGTTAAGAAGAAAAAAAAAAGGAAAAAATATATGATGAGAAAGAAATCTCCCTTTTGTTGAAACATAAATGAATTTTGAAGAATGAATGTGTGCATGCACCCCCTTGACGGTTGATCCCCCTTTTTAAAGGCGTCAAGTATTTTAGGAAGGCTAAGACGAAATTATTGCAAAATTTGCAATGTTTTAGCTTTGACGAAAAACTCCCCTTTATTGAGAGCGTCAAGTACTCCTAGTTTGTTTTGAAAATCTACAAAACAAAAAGTTAGTGGAAAATTATATTCGTCCTTGGACGAGTAAGTCATATGATGCACTTTATAAATGCTTGACGGAAGCTCCCCCTAGCTCGAGGGCGTCAAGAAGAACCTACAAAAAAAAGATAATGTAAAAGTTCGTCCATAAATAGACGAGAATTCCATACACATCAAAGTGTATATATATGAACCTACAAAGAAAGGATTAGTGTCAAAAAGAGAATAATCCTACTACTTGCATCATCATGGTTGGTTTAGAGGTTGTAAGGTTTGTTCAAGGTAAGAAAAATATGCTTAGGGACGAGACGCATTTCATTACGAAATTCACTTGGCTTTTGACAACATAGATGTTTGTGGAGGATGGTTGAGCGACCATGAATTGTAGTGGTAGTGAGACACTTGTAGGATGTGGTTGACATAAGTAACTTGTGGTTTGAGGTTGTGGTTGACACAAGTAGGATGTGGTAGAACATGAGACATACTTTAACACGTAGTTCATGAACTATACATTGGACACGGTGATAATGATAGAAATCATCATTATGACTTAGAGGTATGGAAGTTGTGGGAGAGGTGATGAAAGGTATCAGGGTGAATCTTTGACTTGGTTGATGACTCACTATAGGTGGTAGACATGATGACTTTGTGAGTAGTGATAAAAGTGGAGTAAGATGGTTAGGATGATGCAAGATTAGGAATAAAAGAAAATGTGCGAATGAGCACAACTTGACTTGATGATGAAATCGACCATTGTCATCCTACAAGAATCCAAAAGAGTTAGTACAAAAGGAAAACATTTATACAAATGGATAAATTGTTCACATAAAATCATGAAATGAAAAGAACACGTAAATGATCATATAAATGTAACTCGTTTATAAACATATAAGAAAATGATAATCCTAAGTGTTGAAAAAGTGCTTGTGTGGAAAAAGGAAATTTGAAATGATTATCTAAAGAGATAATGTACCTACTGTTCCACGGTTCCACTGGTTCCCTCACTAGAGGGATCCGGCTAGCTTAAGTCTAGGGATCCGGCTAACAGATGAGGTGAAAAAGAGGTGATTGGTTTCTATCAAGGTCTAGCACCTACATATCCTAAGTTACTCAGTCTATTAAGTGTCTTACATGAAGATGGACTTAAATGATCAAGAGAAATGATTGATGGTAGCTAATGATTGTTACTGCAAGCATACATGTATACACGTTAAGCAAAGCAAGGAGAGCATGTAGAGATCACATATAGGTAATCAAACGAGATCGAGCTCACAAATAACACAAAGATTTAGCAAACTTAACAAGCACTATGCAAGAAGCCCAAAACAGATTTACGGTCTAGATTAGTAAATCATTTACACTAACAATGACATACAAGGTATGTGTCTAGAAAGAAAAGAGCACATAATGGTGTTCAAGAAAAAAGAGTTGTGAGGTGCTAGTTTAGGACAATCTAGTCATTACGGATGGTGATTAGCATACAATGACCTTTGCAAGATAATCGCTTGATGAGGCAAGTGGTTGTGATTAACTAAAGAATTAATTTTACAACTTGTTTGATTAGTAATCCTAAGACAATGCAAAGTATTTCCATTGTAAACTTACTTGAGGAAAACATAGGAGTATAAATTTCTCAAGTGAGAGAATGAATATGAGACTATTACTAGCGGTGCTCAATTTTGGCTAAACACGACCATTTTTACGGGCGATTCTACATACCCAACTTCTCTCAAGGAAGCAATTCAACCGTTAGGTCAAATTGAGTTTCTAGTGCAATAAGTTCTCCAGTATTCATTCTCAAGTTAGGAAGATTTATATTCCTAAAATGGCCAATCGAAGAGTAACAATGATGATACTTTGCTTCGTTTATATTAATATTATACTTGAAACAACTAAGGTGACGAAGGTGTCAAAAAATTAAAAGTTGTCCATATGGTGAACAAAAAAAATGGTTGGATGATGTTGAAACAGACAAAGACCTTGATAGATCTTGAGCTCGTGGATCGTTATGTATGCCTATGTAATCACAAGCACAATAAAAGACAATCTCTACTACTAATGTTTATCAGCGGAATATAAACACAAGTAACAAATAACTAAGAACTTCTTGATCCTCTATGGATCTTTATATTAACTAAAACTGAGTTTTTCCAATCGGTACATAAACCTTTCTAATGTGTTCCTTTTATAGATAAGGAACCCTAAACAATATCGCTAAACCGTTTTCCAAGAAACGTATAATCATAAAACTAAATAAGATATACACAATCACTTCCTAATAAAGCTCATGTATATCCACACTAAATAAACTAAACACGGAATAAACACTTCCGCAGAATCAAACTAATCACTATTATTCTTCAGCAGAATAAGTCTTCGGCAGAATCCACTTCACTTCAGTAGAAACACTTCGGCATTAATATCAGCATAATCCAGACTTTCACATAATTCCCAACAATCCTCCCCTAAACTGGAATTTGACTTGTTAAGTTCCAGTTTCTTGATAGATCATACAGCACCAGAGGATTGTATACGAACACCAGCAACAGCAAAGAATCCAAAGAACATCTCTATGATGAAAAAACTCTGAAACTCCATATCTTTGCAGCAACAAATGACAAAAGGTACATCAAAACATATTAATTTCATACTATTCTCATCACATCCAGGTGTGTTAACTCCTGTGAGAGGTGAATCATTGAAAATAAATGGATTTGATGTCTCTTTACCAATAGCCATCACTACTGGAGTAGCCATATGTTTCAGTTCGTAAACTATGGTACACTGATAACCATCTGATTTATGGGCAAACCAGCAACCATATAAACGGATTTGAAATGTCTTTACCTGTAGCCGTTTGCTCAGGACTAGTCAATTCGTAGAATTGGTGAATTGAGAACCAAATATGGAATTCCACTGCCTTTACCACAAGCCATATACAAGTGGGCTAGCCAATTCTTGGATTCCAAACAGGAATAAACCATGGTGAATTGAAAACCATACAACACTCAGCAATAAAGCATAGGTGGTTGCATACCCTATGATTTTTAGCAAATCATTACAGCTATCAACAGATTTGATGTGTCTTTACCAAAGCTGTACCCTTTGGACTAGCTAACTCTTTGACATACCCAAAGTATATCAGGTGAGTCAATAACCAAAAAATATACAACAAACCTGCAAGAAAAGTTAGATAAAACCAAAATCATTTTTTTTTTTTTTTTTTTTTTTTTTTTTTTTAACTAATAAACAAAGAAAACAAAGATTACAAAATATTACAATCAAGATGAACCTTTATGTGATAGAAGTTGATTCTTAATCAAACCAACACATTGAGTAGCATGAAGGTCATCATTGCCAACCGGATTAGGAGGCACTTCCAACTTGTGTCTCAGCAATCTTTCCATAAAAGTATCAGATAAAGGATAAAGTCTATCTGATAGCATACACAAAATCATCCCACATGTAGTCTGAACTACCTGAACACAAGGCAGAGGATAAAATCTCCAACTCTCAATCTCCCATTTATGAGAATTCTTCCAAATAGAATACCCTTTACCATGTGGAGAATCAGAATCAAACATAACCTGAAGATCTCCCAACAGATATAAACCAGAACCAGTTGCTGGATGAAACTTATAATACTGAATGACATGTTCATACAGCATCTTCAAATCATGTCGATTCACCAAATGAAGAATATCCTTCAAGAAGTTAAACTCAAGAACAGTATGATCCAGCCTATAAACAGTGTTAAGCTTTCCAGCTGTCCAATTAACCAAAACCACATGATTACCTTCAGGAAAAGCTTCAACAGATCCAACCTCAATAAATGTAGATTCATCAGCCTTAAGATCTAAAGCAGTATTCCTTGAAGCATGTTTCTTAGCCAATCTATCCGAACTTCTTGTAACCAAACTCTGCTTTCCCAGATCAGCAATGTTATCAGTATCAAGTTGTAGATCAGTTTCCTGAATCAGAGAATCACTTAACTCCACACTTGACAACATTTCAGAAGAAACCAAAGAAGATTCAGCAGAAACACCCATATCAGAAGAAGGAGTATCATCAGAAGTTGTATCAGAAGGAACAACTGTAGTTACCACCGAAGGCAAAACATCATCAAAATTATCCACAATTTCAACTGTTCTCTGTCTCTTGGCTGTAGGAACATCAGACAGTGAAGCACTATTTGCCAATTTAGAAGAAGAAGTAGAACTAGAAGAAGAGAATTTCATAACCATATGATACTGTCTAATCAAAGCATCATCAGATAAAGTCATGATTTGCTTCATAGTCATACCAGAATTATACATAGCAGCATTCTTCACAACTCTCCTCATATAATTCCTCTTCTGAGCAACAGTCATAGGTTTTTCTCTTTTGGCTTTATTTCTCTGATCAATAAGAGCTCTTCTCTGTGCAGCAGATTCCTTCTTCCTTTGATTACCAAGTGCCACCATTTTATCCACAAAATCATCATCATTAAAAGATTCTCCTAAGATAAGTTTTGCTAGATCAGGATCAGAAGCACCTTGAGAAATATAACCATCCCATTGATCATCAGTAATCATAGGAAAGAATGCATCAAGCTCTAACTTTCTTTCAGGAGATAAATCAGAAGCATACTGATCTTGAAGAAATTTAGCCACAACACGACTCTTCTGGATATTCTCATAATCAGCAAACAATCCAGCCTGAGCTTGATATTGTTCTTTAGTCACTTTACCTGACTTCAGCAAATCATCAATCACAGGGTCCTGTCCTGTCTCAGAAGATGTCTCAGCAGAACCAATTTCAGCAGAACCAATGTGAGCTTCAGAAGAAACAATCAAACCCACATCAGAGGAAATAGGTTGAGACAATTCTTCAACAGGTGTAGAGAAAACTTCAGAAGAAGCATTCAACTTATACATTCTCCCAGCAAGAAAAACCTCTTCATCATCTGCTGAAGGTGAAACATTTGAATGTTCTGGTATAGATGAAGTTTGACCATCAGTAGTAACCTCTTTCACTAAACCAGCAGTAGATGCATTCTCCATATTTAGTTCCTGTGATGTGTCAGCAGATACCTTATCCAACGAATGTCTTCGTCTTTTGCTAGTATATAGAATAGGCTCCTTGCTAGACTCCTTTCTTCGTGAAGATTTAGCAATAGAAGAAGAAACATTAGATGTTAATGCCACATCAGCCAATATATCAAGAGATTCATTAAGATTCTCTTCAGCCTCCTCCTCAGAAGAAACCAAACATCTCTTTTTACCCTTCTGACTCAGCAATTCCTCCAAGTGTTCAACTTTATTCTCCAATTCCACAATCTTCTGACCAAGAACAAACTTGGTTTCTGTAAGTTCTTTCTTAAGACCAGTCACCTCACCTGTAAGCTTATTCACCAGATCATATAATGAGGTAAGTGATATAGGATCCTCAGAAGCATCATCTGATTGCTCAGGTGAAATTGGAACTTCATTAACCTGTTCAGGAGCAACATCAACCTGATCAACATTAGAACATCCTGCACCAAATTGAGTCCTAACAGGACTTGGTGTAGGCAATCTGTCATTCTCAACCTGAACTTCATCAATTTGATCCTGAACTTCTTCAATAGGAACTTGGATAAATGCTGGACTAGAACATGGTCTTGGTGAAGGTATAGATGCTTCAGCAACAACAGAAGGACCCTCATCACCATCTACTGAAAGATTTCCATCAGTAGGATTGGAAGAAGATAAAACTACATTAAGCTCATTATCAGTCTCATTCTCCTGAGGTAACATGGCAGCTAACAAAGGATAATGTATTCCTTCAAATTTAGTCCTCATTGTAGCAAATAACTTAGGAGTCAGAACACTTATGGGATGAAAAGCCTGGGTTTGTGTAGAAACATTCAATATCATCTGTAAGAACCTAGGGTACATCAAAAACTTACCCTTTTTCCTAGTTATGTTTTCTACCATATTATCAAAGATATACTTAGAGAAATTATAAGTCAAACCCTTAGATAAGCAAACAATACCACATCCCATTTGTGTTGAAAACTGATCCCATCCTCCAGACTTATTGCTCAAACACTGTAGCAACGTATGAACCAAGAACCTCCACATAGGGCAAAGCTTGTTTTTTAACCACATATCTGTCCTCGGACTTTGATATCCAATTGCTCTAAGTCCTTCAAGTACCATCGTAGAATCAGAATGATAAACACCATTCTCATCATCCAAGCGAAGTTGTCTTCTGATCAGTTCCTCTGTCACCACATATACTTGTCCATCAACACTTGCAACTATCTCAGTATCACCTCTCTTTTCTGCCGACGCCCAAAATTGAGTAATCAAAGTTTCATATATAGCATCTGGAGAATGCGTCAATGCATATACAATCTTTGATCTTAGTAAGAAAGAAATCATCGGCCTATAAAGTTCATCTCCTCGAGCAGATCCAAGAAAAGCAACCTTATTATGATCATGTTTAAATTGAAGCGCCATGAGAGTTTTTGAAGATTAGGGTTAGGATTTTGCACAAAAGGAAGTGTTTTTAATGATAATAATAAGCGAATCACTTAATGTGGAGCGAAAATATGTCGTAACGAATAAATAGAAATTTCCCAATTTTTGGTCAAAGTTGACCAAGGATGACGTGGACTTCTACTTTTACTTGGATTCACTTATAACTTCGGTAGAAACGGAACCCATTCTGTTGAAGTAGATTACTCAGTAGAATCAGAAGACTTACTCTCGAAGCTTCAGTAAATATCTTTTAACTGTTTCACCCACACGCATTAATTCTCTTACCACTTGAATCCGGCTATAAAACAATCCCAATGCACATAGACTTTTTCATCAAAAATCCCCAAATAATATTTCAAACCCTAATTCCTTCAATCCTTCAAAATTAACCAGAATAACCATGAGTACCAAACCTGAGATCATAGATCTCACAACAACATCCTCATCATCATCCTCATCATCTAGTGAAGATACCAATTCATGGTTTCACTATTTTCCAAAACCATATCCACTACCAAAGAAGTCACCTTTTCTCTCCTCATCAGAAGATGAAAGTGTTGAGAAACCAAGTGTATCTGCTGAAGATTCTGATGAATCCTATAATGAGGGAACATCTTACTCCCAACCCTCAGCACCTAGGCCTCAACGAAGGCCACGAGCCAAAAATCCACCACTCCCTATGGGAAGAAAGGTGGTGCTTGGTCTCTCTGCATCATGTTTTGGTGCATCATCACATATCGTATTGAGGAACGGAAAAAGGAAAATGATGTAAGTTGATGTATGATTGAAAGAGTAGATGATGCGCAAATGAAAATCTTTCCTTCTCATCTCTCTACCACAATCAGCTTCAGCTTCTTCGTTTTCATCAATCCATCCTCTCCATTTTGATCCTTAGCATCTGTTAGGGTTGGTTATGCTTATCACACCAGCATATCCATCATATAGTGCCAAAAGATGTGAGCGATCATGCATATCCAACAGCTATTAGTGTGAAAGATGTGAGCAGCCATACTCATCGTGCTCATCTTTAGATGTTGGAATAGATGATAAGTAATAGATTAGGACTATTAGATCATGTAGATGCTTTTGATGTTGCCAGTACTCTGTAATCTGTAAGCTGTAAACTGTTTCTTGAATGAATGAATGATCTATTTGCTTCTGTACTTCTTTTGATTGAATCATATAACTTCAGTACTTCAACTTCAGAGGAAACAAATAACACACTTCAGCACAATGAATTCAGTGGAAACCAGCTTAAGCTTTCTTGACCATATCTCAACTGATCAGAGATAACCATTCTGCAAAACAAACACAGAAACATACACAAACCAACAAAGGAACACACTAAAATTACATTAGCAGGTTAGAGTTAGTTAAAATCTATCAAATATACAAAATTACATAGCAAAATGCAAAGTTATACACAAATCCTCCCCTGAGGCATATGCCTCCCCTGAGGCCTATACCACTTGTTGAAACAGACAAAGACCTTGATAGATCTTGAGCTCGTGGATCGTTATGTATGCCTATGTAATCACAAGCACAATAAAAGACAATCTCTACTACTAATGTTTATCAGCGGAATATAAACACAAGTAACAAATAACTAAGAACTTCTTGATCCTCTATGGATCTTTATATTAACTAAAACTGAGTTTTTCCAATCGGTACATAAACCTTTCTAATGTGTTCCTTTTATAGATAAGGAACCCTAAACAATATCGCTAAACCGTTTTCCAAGAAACGTATAATCATAAAACTAAATAAGATATACACAATCACTTCCTAATAAAGCTCATGTATATCCACACTAAATAAACTAAACACGGAATAAACACTTCCGCAGAATCAAACTAATCACTATTATTCTTCAGCAGAATAAGTCTTCGGCAGAATCCACTTCACTTCAGTAGAAACACTTCGGCATTAATATCAGCATAATCCAGACTTTCACATAATTCCCAACAGATGAGCTAGTTCAACATCTGTTGTTGTAAAGCTTGAGTTTGGACTTTCGGATATGAACAATTATATTTGCGTTGCAAAATAATTTACTTGAGTATATCGGATGAAATAATCAAGTTGTCAATCCTACTATGAAGCTTGGAGAGCGATCATAAAAAGGAAAACGGGAGAGTACATCAACACAAGTGTAGGTTATGATCCGATGTACATTCTTGTTGTTTTTAGAAAACGATACAAGAAAATATGAACTCAAGAAATCATATAGGCACATAAAACATTTATGTTGCACACATGACAAACTCAATCAAAAAGCCATTTTAGTGTGTTATATGTTTTAAACGTTTTTCAACTTATAAAACTAACATTTTCGACACAACTAGATGTTATCCCAAACACTCCTTCAAGTAGCACATTGATTAGTAGAAAATTACTAAATCGACAAGCAAGAGAATGAATAGCAAGGTAAGGAAACCACATATGTTAATCAATCAAACAAGCACAAAAGTTATTTGAGATAAGCAAATAATCAAGTAATGCAAGAGAAACAATTTATCATTTAGCATAGCATATGAAAGTTCTTTTCATCACTTTGTGTTAAACATGTATACCAAGCTTGATTAGTTTCCTTTATAAATATGATCAAAACCTTAATTTCAAAAAAGGACACATTGTTATTCAAAGATGAAAACATCCGTCTCCAATTAGATCAAAAGTTTGTGCAAAAGTTATGACCAAAAAATGACTTTCTATTATAAATCAATGATTCTGTAAATTTTTGTTTTGAATCAGTTTCTGAAATCATTTTAAATGAAAGTAGACTCAAATACCTTTAAAACGATAGGTGGCACGACTTCTAACGACTTACGGTTGATTAGTTATGAATTTTTGAAATTCAGACAAAAACTGTCTTCTGTACCACGGATCCCTTGCTTGAGGGATCCGTCCAGTGTAACCTGAGGGATCCGCGGATCTCACACAGAATTACAAAAATATACGTTTCGACCCGGCGAAAAGGTTTAACCTTTGTAGACTTTTTAGTGAAGTTATATTAACCATTTTTACCTTTATTCAAGCTTGATTAACAAGATATCTAACAACAAAACTTCAAAGAAAAAAAATCAACAAAACACTTTTCATATTATGCTTGACTTCACCAAAAATTTGATACGAGGACCTTACTCGTTTTGAAAACTATTTGTTCTAAAAACTAGAGCCAACCCGCTCTGATACCAGTTGTGAAAACGTAGAAGGGGGGTGGATACGTTTCCGTTTCAAATTTAAAACTTTTGTATCAATTATAGTATAAACCATTGCATTTGCTAATCTCGACGCGAGGATGCATTTAACGTATTACGGCATGTAAGGCCAACCCCTTAATATCACATAAGATTTTGCAAGATTAATGGTTCATTATAAATCAAGTTTCACCATTATCAGTCCGGTTGCTTTTTCTTGATCAAGCGTGTCAAAATATGTAAAATGTTAAATATAGTTTATGACTATATGAAAGACCAAGTATGTATCACAAACATAGACATCAACCACAATGTAGTGCAAGAATAAACGTAAATTTATAAGTAAAAGGATAGACAAACCAACACGAGGATTTATAGTGGTTCGGCTACAAGGACACCTTCCTTGCCCTACTCTACTCCCCGAGTTACCTACTCGAGAGTTCGTAATCACTACACCAACTCCTTATAGCGGAGAATCCTTCACAACGTCGCCTACTCTTTTTCCGGTACTAGGCTAACCACCGGGTTTTTTCACACCAAGGTGAACCACACCTATACAACGTCGCCTACCCTTTATTAGGTACTAGGCTAAGCACCTAGTTCTTTCACTCCAAGGTGAACCACACCTATCACAACGTCGCCTACCCTTTATTAGGTACTAGGCTAAGCACCTAGTTCCATTACTATGGAGGAACTACTACCCATCACAACACAACACCTAATCTCAAGGAGATCTACTCCTTGTTACAACACCATCAAGGATATCACCATCCTTGGACCCAATACTAATCTATCTTGTATATCGAATCACACCATATCTAATTGACACCTTAGGCACCTTTCACTAATGCCTTTGACTCGATATCTAGGCACCCTTCACTAATGCCTTGTGACTTGACTTCTATGATACCCGTTATGTTTTGTGGCCCAACATAACAAACCTTGTGTTTTATGGCACAAACACATAAACCATCTAGTCTAGTCATACATACAAGAATATGATACTAGACAATATCCAAGACAATGTGTCTAATGGATATGAAGTCCTAAACTAAACATCAAGAACACAAAGCATGATGTAGTTAGTCTTCTATGAATGAAGATGACAAGTTTCCCAAGCTTGTTGTAGAAGATCTTCATGTGCTTGTATGCTTGTGATGGGTGATCACTTCAGTAGGTAAGGATGCAAGATCTCTAAGCTTGCTTTGGAAGATCACTTCGGGAGTATGCTTACAACAAATGAAAGTTAGAAGCATTATGATCATATGAGATGAGGGTGGTTTACATGTTTCCTAGTGATCTAAATATCCTAGAAATGGTGGAGAGAAACTATGTGTGAAGGTGTATCAAACAATGAAGAAATGGCTCACTATTTATAGAAGAAAACTAGCCACTGTTCCCCGGATCCCACGGATCCCTCCCTTGAGGGATCCGTCCAGTGTATTACTGGGGATCCGTGGGACGCTCCCTTTTACCCATGGGTTTTGGGTCATGGGTCATGGGTTATGGGTACCAAGTAGATTCAATGTATCTACAAGATGCAATGCATGTAGTCCATGGTTTTGAGTGCCCACCAAGGGTACAATGTATCTAGACATTGGGTATGGGTCATGGGTTATGGGTACCAAGTAGATTCAATGTATCTACAAGATGCAATGCATCTAGTCTATGGTTTTGAGTGCCCACCAAGGGTACAATGTATCTAGACATTAGGTATGGGTCATGGACTTTGGGTTTTACCCAACTACATTCAATGTATTTAGTCAATAGGTCAAATACTTAAGTTTCTACCCATTTATATTACCCATTATAATACATACTAGTTATGTATGTATTTACCCAATATGTAAACACTAGTTGTTATACATAAACTATTTAACTAAACATGTTTTAATGGTTTGTTGGGGTTTGATCATAACGCAACATAACAAACATGTACGAACCTGTGTTGCAGCATACAAGGACTTGAGTCGTCGAGAGGTGTTGAGAGTATGTTGAGACAAAATATAATTACAAGTAACTTATAAATTTTACTTTATGTATTACAAGTTACATGTTTGTCATCAACAAAACAAATGAGAATGTATAGATTAAATATCGTAATATTTGCACTAACACCAACTTCTTTTATTCATACAGTGCTTATAATTTACCGCACTTACATCAATTGAGACTGCCAAGCAATTTTTTATTTATTTATTTTTTTTAATAATCACAAATAATATATCTCCCCACTTGAACTGAGCATAAGGAGATAATTTTGGGGGAATTCAATGATCTTCAATAATATGTAGCTAATTTGGTACGCCTTCCGAAATTTTTTTCAAACCTCGAACTAGGGCGAACAATGACTTCAAGATAAAAGATAAGACTACATGGTTAGCTAAGGTGTAAGGGTGTAATGAAAATAAGGGTTAGAAAATGAAAGGATAGGCTCAAAAAGGTGTAACTATGGGTATCTTGCACTAAAGAAGAGTGCAACAAAAAGGGTTAACACGGAGGTCGAAAAGTCAATGTGACTAATCGATAAACACACACAAGTAAACACATATGGGCTATTTGGGTTTAATCCTAAAACTTTTATTTTTTTCAAATCGCCTTTTCCAAATGTACCAAGCTAACTTGATACATTACTCGTCTATGGTCTCGAAGTGATGTAAAAGCCAAGTTCTAAAGTTTACAATACTATCGGCACACTCAATATTTGGTATATTTGGCTAAAATGGGGAAAACGGAAAGGCTAAATCTCACCAATGACAATAAGGGTTAAAGTGTGCTCGGCTTTATGTAATTCTAGATTGGTTAAAAAAAATGTCAAAATTTTTCAAATGAGCTTAAAATTTTAAAAACCAACTAGAAAATTAGGGTAAGAAGGCTAAGTAATCATACACTTCATTTCTATTCCTATCCCCCCACTTGAAGTGTACAAAGTCCCATTTGTACGAAAAAAAGAAAAATAAAATAGAAATGAAAAATAACCGAGAAAGAAATAAACTCCCCTCTCAAATGCTTTGCCCAAGATGTCTCACTAAAGGTTGAAGGTGGGTCACGAGGTTGCTAATGCGTATCATATCCGGTGACTACGCCTTAACTATTATGTTGCCAACAAAACTTTCCTACTGCTTCACAGGTTACGACGTAACTGACCCAAAGGGTTACGCCGTAATTCGCATCACAAAACCAGAACCTGCACATAATACATGGGAAATTTTTGTACCCATGGGTACAATCGATTATCAAGCATACAAATATCCTAACTATTCAGTTATTACAGACATATGTTTGAAATTGTTTTAAATTGTTCCAACAAACAGGGGAATCAATCATCCCTGTGAAGATCATGATCCATGAAGTGAAACTGAGTTGGGTCGAACGGGGTGATTGTAGTGCTGCCAGGAGTGGGCTCGGTCTGCATGAATGCCACTCCTCCTTGGACGCCAATGTCTGGGATGTCGGGCTGGTACACATACCCCGGTCCATGCCATCAAGGGTGGCTCAAGTGCATGCTTTGGAGCATTTGGCTTGTACGATCTGCACTCCAGTTGAAGAAATCCTGCTGGAGTTGCTGCACTTGATCCATTGTACCTGCAAAACCCTCAAATTGGTTACTTAGACCATAAAGACCTACTCCTAGGCTATCAATTTCCTCGTGAAAGTAGGTAGACATCCCCTCGATCCGCTCATCGATCATCTGTAACCTGTCCCCAACATTAATGTGTGCCCTCTTTCGACCCCTAGGCACACGTTCCTCAAAATCCTCTTGGGCACCACAAGCACCACTACCTTCCTTGACTTCTCTCCTCGGGGCATTACCAGCTAACCCAATGACTCCGTACACATCTTCGGTGCAAATCCCGAACTCAACTAGCTTATTCCACCCAATCAAGCTAGTCACCCTTCCACGAGATACCCAATCCAATGCCGCATTAGTCATCAAACCATAGCTCCTTGACAACCTCCCAATGAGATGAGCCCCCTGAATTGGGCTCCTCGCTGTAAACCTCTTAGCACCACCGCCCATGAACCTCGCCAAATAGTGGGGGACATCGATGTGATTTCCCCCGTCCATCCCTTCCATGAGGTACAAATCGTCCATGGTCATCTTCTCCTTAGCAAAGTGCCTTGCCCGAATAGAGAAAGCAAAGAGTCGGTGCACCAAATGGCGAATGGGGTTCCTTACCATTGTGTAGGTTGGTGGGTGCTTCGAATCATAACCATCCATAACATAAATCCGGTTGAAATAGGCGGTGGGATCATGATTTTCAGGCTTATGCCTCCAACAAGTGTTGTAAAACATTTGGAAGGCTTCCGACTCCATTTCATCCCGAGTATACAAGCCCATTCTCTCAGTAAATTGCTTCAAAGTCAAACGCCTTCTCACACCCCCTAATTAGAAAAACAACGAATCCACATTATCATCCTCTGTCTCATTTTGGAACTCAACACTAGCAAGAAACTCCCGAACATATTCCGGAATAACCGGCTCGGTGATCCTAAAAAGCCTTATCCAAGCATTGCAAGTGAACTCCCCCTGCGAACATGTGTACTTGATCTTGCAAAATTTCCTCAACTTCCTTCCAGCAGCCCCATTGGCCATACTATCAAACGCCTCAAAATCCAAGGCTTCAGGTTGACTAATGTCTTTCCTCCTCAACTTCTCGTACTCATCATGACATATTTTCCTAATTCCTGCATCTTGGTATGCCAAAACCCTAACCCACTCAGCGGGGTTGGGAACTTGGTTTTTGCCTTAGATCTTCCATTAACTGCTCCCCGGCAGCGGCGCCAAAAAGCTGATGTGCTATTTCATCCTGCTTTTAATATTTATAAAACTTAGATAACTTAGGATAAACAAATACTAACTGGCAGAGAACCCGATCAGATGTAGTAAAGCCTTATTAGGTAAATCCGAGTATCGTCCCAAGAGAGTTGTGACCTTGAAAGAACTAAGATGATTAGAAATATATAGGTGTGAATATATTGGTATAATTCATCGATATGCTACTATTCCATACACACAGACACCAGAAATTTAGGGTAAAGAGATAGATAAACGAAGCTTAACTAAGAATACAAATATGAATTAATTCTCGATATAAAGGTTCAATATAGTGGTTAATTATCACCAGAATCCTTTGGTCAATTCGTCATGGCCTATGGTTCTTAGATTCCTCACCAAGATGAACAGGTCACCCGGGATCATTCGGCAACCTAATAGCAGTCATTAAGTGCCAAATCTACTAGATCTAGTATGTGGAAACCCGGCCGTTAGGAACTTAGATTTCCCCTAACCTCTTAAAGACATCCACTTGATAGGTGATCATTTGGTCAGTTCGCTCACGAAGAGTGGTTGTACTATGGCCAATTCCTCCCATACTTCGCAATCTATCAGATTGGAGTCAGTTGGTCATATCTCCCAGCCCTTTAGATACTACCAACCTTACAATATTACCAAGACTAGAGATCTATGATAAGACTAGTAAATGTCTATAAAGAATTAAATAAAATATCAATAACACAAATGCAAACTTCAATTAATAACATGAATTCATAAAATAAGTTCTAGAAAAAATATAAAAGGAATTCAAACTCGAATACAATGAAAATCGTAGACGAGAACTTCGTTATTCGATGCTCCTAAGCCATGCTTCTTCTTCTGTGTTTGTTCTCCCTAAACCCTAGAAGGTTTGGGAAAGGAGAGATAATTAAAACTGGTGAAATCTTCGACTATTTATAGGCTCCGATACTAGTTACGGCGTAACATTTATTAAGTAGTTATGCCATAACTCTTCAATTCTTGTGCTTATCCATGGTTACGGCGTAACCTGAGCTGGGGGTTACGCCGTAGTCTTTCTAAATCATATGTATTTCATCATTACGGCGTAACCTGAGCTGATGGTTATGCCGTAGTCTTCGTAATTTTGATATCCGTTGTTACGGCGTAACCTGAGCTGAGGGTTACGCCGCATCTCTTGTCAAGTAGGTTGCATAATGTTCAGTAGCATGTTACGGCGTAATTATATTCCATGGTTACGTCGTAATCTTCATAATCTTAGTTACAACGTAACTTCATCACTTGGTTATGCCGTAGTTGAGAGACAACTCATCCTTTAGGCTTGAAAACGTCCAATTACTGCTTCCTTGTATAAAATAGGTCCTAAAATGAAATAATAAGGAATAAGGATGTTTTCACTAGCATTTTACTCATAATGTGATGATAAAGGGGAAAATAACGCTTAGAATATCAAGACAATTTGATGTTATCAACATTACAAGACATGGGAAGCTAAATATCGTTCAAAGGATCAAAAAAAATCCAGCAAAGCAAACTAAACTAGCTTTGCTCCAAGATAGACGCACTTGCTTCGGGATCAGGCAAAGCGGAGGAAATCTCACTCACTTCAGGGTGCGGATCATCTGCAACATCGATAATAATGCTAGACCCTCCAACATCATAATCATCGGTGGTAAGGGGCCTTATAGGAAGAGCAGAGACACTAGAAGCAACAAGTGAAAGTGGCAAGGAAACAGTAGGGGTCAAAACCAACTCACCAGAAGAAGGTCCTTCTGAACCAATAACATTACGGGCGGACAAAGGATCAACTGAAGAATTGTAAACATCAGCAAAATTCAGTTGATGAGCAGCAAGGCGCTTCCTAACTTGGTCAACCCTTCTCTGAACTACCCCTAGAGAGCGAGATAATGAGCCAGTACCGACAATAGCGCTAGTATCCCTATCAAAGACAGGAACCACGAGCTGTTCAAGATCAGGCCGTAGTCCAGCAATCATAGGAGCACTCGCGCACGACCCCTCCACGCGAAGAAGATCCATAATCTCTGAAATTCCAGCATCTTTGCTAGACTTAAGCGCATAAAGCAATGAAAACTTTACATCAGCAAGTTGCTTCATAGCGGAAAGATAATAAGTTTCCGCAAAAGGGTCATACGCATCAACTTCCACAACCTCTCTCATCTCCTTACCATGAATAATACCAGCCGCCAACCCAACCTGCATTCCTTTATCAGTAGCATGGCTGATAGCTTCTGTCAGAGCTATGGTATACTCTGGAGAATTCAAGCATTTAAACATAGCGAGGCTCACACCATTAGTCAACAACCAACGCCGACTGGATAACAAAGTAAGAAAGCGAGGATAAAAATCCTCATCAAGGTGCAGAGCTAACACAGACAAATCGGCAACTGCTAGGTCAACCTTCTTCATAATCGCAGCCGCTTTCGCATCTTGAGTCTTAGAAAACTCCTCCCTCAAAACATCAAAAGAAGGAATTTGGCTACGAAGCTCAAAGCATGAGGACTCCAAAGTACGAATCTACAAACGGGACACTGAGTTAAAAGACAACGGAAGAATGAACAAGCATAACAACTGGTCAAAAAAGGCACTAATACATACCTGTCCGGAAAGATTAGCGTTCTAAGATCTGAGAACTGCAACTTCAGCCCTCAGTTGGATGACTCAGAATCCTTCTCATCAAAAGAAGATCGAAGTTCTGTAAGCTCAACACGAAAAGAATCTCGTTCCCGCTCAAGGGCAGAATTTTGATTCTTCAACGAAACAAGTTCCGCAGCAGAAGCTGCGGACAACCCAATGACAGTAGCCAACTTAGAGGACCCAGGTTCAGCAGCCTTAGCCTTAAGGGTCGAAATCTCCTTGTCCCTTTCCTCTAATAAAGATGATAAGCGTTTTCTCTCCATCATATTATACTCTAACCGCATATGGACTTCAGAACTAAAGCACACCTGTCGTGCTGTAACAACATTGAACTCAGCAAGAAGGCGATCATACCCCATCTCACGAACGAAAGAAAAATAGCAAGGAGGGGCAAACTCATCCACCATACCACGACATTCATCAGCATCAACAAGAAGAGAATTCTTGGCAACATTCCATTTCGGAACATAAATACCAGACGAAGAGCTGGAATCTGAATCAACAACAGCACGGATATCTCCAACCGAGATATCACAGTCAGAAAAATCATCAAGAACAGGGTAAACACCGCCAGTAACATAAGAACTGTCAGGAATGGAAGAATGGACATTTACTTGATTCTTCTTCTTCTCAGCAACAAAAAAGACAGTAGTAATGACAACGTCCGTCATAACCGGCACAGGAGACCTGTCAAACAATATACAGAAAGTGAGCAAAGCCAAGGGAAACAAAAACATTACGTAAAGAGAAAAATCAAGATACAAACCTGAGAGGACATCCATCAAGACGGAGAAACCCATAATCAGGATCAATAGGCGTCCCTGCTTCATGAATAGGGGTAATCGATAATGAAGGAGAAGAAGAAGAAGAATGAGTGGGTAAAGCATTCAAACAAAATTCAAGAGAGTGCGTACTTTGAGTAAACAACTTCTGAATAGATTCCGAAGACTTACCACCAGTAGAAGCCCTACCGGAATCCACATGGTCACTCCTTAACTTCTTACGAGGATAGACAGGATCGGTGCAAACCTTCCTCCTCTTCCTTTGAGATCTTGAAGCCAGATCAAAAGCAGACACCGAAAAGGTACCAAAAGTAGCCCCAGACGCTAAAGGATCAGCTTCAGTAGCAGAATGAACAGGCCGCGCAATATTCGCACCCACAGAATCATCACATAACCGAGAAGCTCCGGCTTCAGAATCAGCAAACACATTCCCATCGGCTCCCAAATCATCACTAGAAGATAGAGGGACAAGAGAAACAGTCCGTCCTTCGGTTAGTTTTAACAACGGAAGCTCATTTTCTTCTAACGGTCGAGTATCAACCTTCAACTTCATAGGATCCTTCATTCGAACCAAAGATAGCAAATCCATCGCTGCAAAAAGTAGAAGAAAAAGAAACACGGGTTAGACTACACAAAAACATAATAGCAAGCGAAGAGACATAAACATGGTATACCACCCCGATCATCTTCGTCATAGAACACAGGGTAAGAATCTTCGCCCAAGGTATAATTACGACTTAACCCAACCAAGCGAAGAAAGGATTCCGGAAATTTGTGAAAAGGAGAAGCATGGGCAACAAGGGAAGCAACATGCCCATCATCAAACTCAGCATCCCCAGGAATAACATCCTTAGGAACGCTTTTTCCACCATGAAAGGGATGAGTAGCAGGACAAGCAAAGGAATCAACCCAAAAGAAGTGGTCATTCCAACTTTTAAGAGAATCAAAGGGTTTAGAGTAGCAAACGCCAAAACTATCAACTCGTTTACTAAAAGACAGCCAGCCATTTTTCTGACACTGAACATAAAAACACCTAAATAACCCAACTGAGGGTTTGATGCCAAAAGCAAAGCAAAGAATCTCAAATTGAGAAACTTTAGCAGCACCAATGACGGAAAGCTGCGATAAGTGGATGTGATAATAATCAAGGATAGAAACAAGGAATACAGATAAAGGAAGACGGAAATTAGCAAATTAAAAAAAGCGGGTATATACACCAATCTTTCCATTTGGTGCCTCTTGAATGGTCTGGTCAGGTTCAGGCAACTTCGGATGAACAAATTATGAAATTGAATATTTAATACAAAAACGATCAAGCGTCCCTTATAAAAGTTTAGATTGAGCAGATGCAAAAGTACCCATAACGGAAAAGAAAAAAAGAATTAGAACCAAACCTGGAAAAGGAATCTGGAAGACAGACGCAACCCAAAGAGATCAGATCGAAAAAGAAGAAGTACCACTAGCAAATGGAGAACAGTAAAAGGAAAATAGGGCAAGAGAAAAGTAGAGGGTATTTATACAAAGAGGTTCAGGCGTCAAAAGAAAACCCTAAAAAAAGGACACGTGTAAAAAAGCAACCCAATCTAACGGTGAGTAATCAAAAAGACAAAAGCAAGGCTAGTGAAAAGACGCAGGACCCACCAGGTCCAATCAGCCAGAAAACAAAGGGTCAGGAATTGCTCACGCTGCACTGCACGTAAAACAAGAAAGAAAATGTCATAAAGACACTTCAAAGATACGAAGCAGAAACGGCTCCGTCAAACTTAAAGTTTAGCAACATTCACCGCACGCGACAAATATCTGTGTGCAATAAATATGCCAGACTGGGGGACTTGATGACGTAGCAGTCCCTAAAAAAGAGGAACATCAGAAGGGCATTTCAAAAAAGGTACAGAAAGAAAAAGTGCTCAGTCGACTCAAGTCTAGTAATATCCACTACATGCGTCAATATCCGCACGCAATGCACCCACTAGACTGGGGGGGACTTGATAACGTATAGTACGTATAACAGACCCAATACGTACTATACACATACTGGGCCCCGACCCAACAACGATAAAAATAACTACGAACTCTGGACCAACAGTAAGCCCAATAACGAAATTGGCTATAGTCCAGACCAAAAGATGTACGCAAGATATTTAGCAGACCGACCCTCCAGTTGCTAAAGGTTTCATGTGTCCGCATCCGCGATTAACATGGAACCTTGTCCGACAAGGGTCCGGCTCCGGCAACTAACTATTATATGCGAGTAACTAGGAAACCCTAGCGGTAAGCCTCTCCAATAAAAGGGGCTCTAATCCTCATACAAGGTACAACTTTCTCTCTTATAATTACACACACATACTCTTACTTTCTCTGACAAGGATGTGTACTTACTCTCATGCCGGAGTCTAATCGTGGGGTCCGTCCCTACGGTAAGGCTAACGGTTTATTCTTCTTTTGCAGGGATACCAATCAAACTACTTGGATTAGTACAAGATCAGCCCGCTAGTAGCTTGTTAGCCCATTCCAACAGGATACACTAACACCCATTACAACCTGTCACACTTTTTATACTAACAGTATTGCCAAAACATCCGAGTGATATGTAAAATAATCACAATGAAGATGGAAATCTTTCTAGAGCCAACATAAAACAAGCTCTTGGTGGGTGACATGTAAGATTCTTCATGAATCAAGCTTGTGACAACTGGATAAAAACAATGGGGCGATTCACTCTTGAATTAACCTTGGTCCAGGAAATGAATTGACAAATACTTTTGGAAAAACCTTATGTACAAATCTATTCTTTTCTCTAGCACATCGACTGTGTATTCATTTTTCAAATACAAAAAGTATTTATGATTGAAAATTGATCTTTCTCATAAAACCTTCGTCGTATTGCAAAACACTTTATCTTAAGCAATACGCGATTGTTTTCAAATTAATTTTTCATCAATCAGTGAATCTCAATTCGCTGGTTCACTCACTCCGTGTTGTCTACTTTGGGACGCTCTGGTTTGAGAACGGCTAGATCAAGCTGCGAAACCCTGTCAAGGAGATTCTTAGGAATTCTACCTGATCACAGGCAGTATTTATATTGATCAACGGGGAATCGTGCTTCTTGTAACCCTATTCAATGAAAGTGAACAAAGACACTTTTGTGTGTTTTATTGCTAACTATTGTTTGCAGGAAAATTTGACGGTTGCAGCTGATCGATATTGAGAAGTCAATTCATAACCGCATGCTTACAGCACACACTCTTAATTGAAGAAAATCATGACAATCAAAGACATACAACAATGCTTCCGCTACTCTGATGAAAAGATGTCATGATCCAGAAAGTGTGAGCATGTCGGTCCAAAAGTCACAACATCACATGAAGGCGATACAACAAAAGATGATTCAGAGATTTGTTGTGGCTGATGATCTTGAAGAAACCTCAAAGATCATCAAGTCGTGGATCAGTTCAAAGACCTCCACTGAAAGTACAAAGTATGCGGAAATTGAAGAATCACTCCTAAAGCACAAAGATTGCGGAAATTGAAGAATTGAAGTCTACGAGCTAAAGCATGAAGTTAAAGATAGAATGCTAGGATTCAAAATGTAAATCATGGGGTGACCTCCCTTAGGGGGAGATTGTTGAGATTTAGAATATCCATGTTGAAGTATCGATCACCCCAACTCGAGTCTAGCATATGTTAGCTCATAGACATAACGTTATTTACTAGTTAGTTAGTTAGTTTAGCAACACCGTGGAGGACGGACGGGTCTTTACCCAATGTATGCCTGATCTACAGCCCATAAGGGGCGTGTAGAATGTAGTATAAATACCCCTTCCCTCTAAGGGAAGGGTTGGTGCTTTTAATTTTAATGAAACACACACTAGGTGTTTCTCTCTTTAAAAGTTACCATATCTACTCTTTCTCTCTCTAAAATGGCTTTCTTGTTCTACCATCATCCTAGACCACCCGAATCATCAAAAAACATAAATAATGATCCTACAACCTTTTAGTTGTTCCCGTGAGAGTCATAGGGAAGATTTTCACCACAATCGAGTACCTAGAAACATTTCGGATGCTAAAAAGAGAAGATAATAAAGCACTTCCTCAACATGATCTTGCACATCTTCATTCTTGTCTCTTGAAAACTATAATTCGTGCAATTCCCGGATGAATTGGTTTGGAATAGATAATTTCCCCATCTCAGAGTCTTGTACGAAAGCCCTTTGACAGTTTATGTTTGTTTTTTCCAGATATTGTTCCATTGTTAGCCCGTCAACACTAACTTCCTCAATTGATTCGGGCTCAACATCAGATTGATCAGACTCGTAAAATGAGAAGATATTATGGATAGGAATAGGAGAGTAGTCTTTTCTTGTATGAAATTGTCTTTCCGGATTGTCAAATGGAGTGGCCAGGAATGGCTTGGAGCTACTAGTTTTGAATCCTGACATTACAAAAGAGAAAAAGAATTAAACAAAAACAGACTTATTAAAAATCCTAATATAGCTCCCGGCAGTGGCGCCAAAAACTTGATGCAGGATTTCTGACCAGGTTTTAATATTTGTAATTGTTTCGTTTACCTATGGTCTACCTTATGCACTCACGGGCAGTGTACCCGGTCGTGTGTAGTGTAGTAATTGGTAAAATCAAGGTCGTCCCAAGAACGGTGTGAGCGGATTCTAAATTAAGTCTAGGGGTCACTTTTTTTAACTGGTTTGAGGTTGAAATGATTAATTAAACTAAGGAATAAAATAAAAAGTGTAAAGTAAATAGAGGTTGTGATCAATAGAGGTAAAGTATGCTAACCTAATTACTCATCCTATCGTGTAATGTCTATGTTTTATTACTTCCAATTGATTCAAGTGGGGGTTTAAGTTGCTAGGACAGCATTTGGTCAATTCGTCCTAACCTATCAACAAAGGCTCCTACCCGGCGTCAGAGGTTTACTCCTTGGGGAGTCGAGGATCTAACTACTTAGGGTCAGTTGGTCAATTCTTACCCATCCTAACTTTACCTAACTACTTAGGGTCAGTTGGTCAATTCTCCTAAGCAACTAGATACGACAGCATTTCAAAACTACCGAAGCTAGGGTAACTACCAACGAACTATGCAAGAATACACTAGAAAAAATTATACGGAAGCATGAAAACATAAACAATACATTTAAGGAATCATAACTAGGCTAGCACCAAAGGTTCTTAGCCGATCATATTAAAAGAAACAATGAATTCGATGTTTAACATAATGAAAGACATGAATTAATAGTAAAAGATAGAAATGATTGCTAATGCTTATTGATATGGAGTGATTCCTCCTTGGAGATAGCTCCGTATGCTCCGAATGATCTGCCTTTGGAACCCTCTTCACGTTCTCTGACTTTGAGTTGTGAGTGAATGATGTGAAATGCAGAAATAGGTCTTGTATCTATAAGCATGATCCTAGTTACGGCGTAACTTGAGTTGAGAGTTACGCCGTAACTTTAATTATCCTCCAAATGATACTCTCGTTAAATAGGTTACGGCGTAACACTTGGGAAGGGTTACGTCGTATCTTCAATACAGAACTCTTTTAAGTGGACTATGGCGTAATGCTTGTTGAGGAGTTATGGCGTAGTTTATGGAGGCGCGAAATATTTCTTGACCTATATGATTACGGCGTAACCTTAGTTGGGAGTTACGCCGTAATTGATGTTGAGTCAGGCAATCCAAGATAAAACATTAGCTATGGCGTAATGTGAGAGAATAAGTTACGCCGTAGCTTCTTCATGAGTAGCATACTATCATAAACCGTTAGAAAAATCTCCAGATCCGCTTCTCTTAAGCTCCAATGCTCATAATTTACCTGAAAGTGAAATATAAAGGAATACAAGCGTAAATCCATATAAATAACATAAAATACCAGCATTATCGGGGGAAATTGACACTTAAAAGTCAGGACTATTTGATTGTATCAATATCACATGTTGAAACATACAGACCTTGATAGATCTTGAGCTCGTGGATCGTTATATATGCCTATGTAATCACAAGCACAATAAAAGACAATCTCTACTACTTATATTTATCAGCGGAATATAAACACAAGTAACAAATAACTAAGAACTCTGTGATCCTCTATGGATCGTTATATTAACTAGAACTTTGTTTTTCCAATCGGTACATAACTCATTCTAATGTGTTCCTTTTATAGACAAGGAACCCTAAACAAAATCACTAAACCGTTTCCCAAGAAACGTATAAACATAAAACTAATAAGATATACACAATCACTTCCTAATAAAGCTCATGTATATCCAAACTAAATATACTAAACACGGAATAATCACTTCCGCAGAAACAAACTAATAACTATTATACTTCAGCAGATTATGTCTTCGGCAGAATCCAATCTTCTTCAGTAGAATCCCTTCGGCAGTAATTTCAGCATAATCCAAACTTCACATAATTCCCAACAATCCTCCCCTAAACTGGAATTTGACCTGGTTAAGTTCCAGTTTCTTGATAGATCTTTAACTAAGCAGGTCCAGAGGATTGTGCACGAACAACATCAGCAAAGAATCCAAATAAAAACATCTCTTTGATGAAGAAACTTTGAAACTCCATATCTTTGCAGCAACAAATGACAATAGGTACATCAAAACAAATTAGTTTCAGACTATTCTCATCACATCCAGGTGTGTGAACTCCTGTGAGAGGTGAATCATTGAAAATAATGGATTTGATGTCTCTTTACCAATAGCCATCACTACTGGAGTAGCCAAATGTTTAAGTTCATAAACTATGGTACACTGATAACCATCTGATTTAGTGGCAAACCAGCAACCATATAAACGGATTTGAAATGTCTTTACCTGTAGCCGTTTGCTCAGGACTAGTCAATTCTTAGAATTGGTGAATTGATTACCAAATATGGTATTCCACTGCCTTTACCACAAGCCATATACAAGTGGGCTAGTCAATTCTTGGATTCCAAATAGGAATAAATCATGGTGAATTGAAAACCATACAACACTCATCAATTAAGCATGGGTGGTTGCATACCCTAAGATTTTTAGCAAATCATTACAGCTATCAACAGATTTGATGTGTCTTTACCAAAGTTGTACCCCTTGGACTAGCTAACTCTTTGACATACACAAAGTATATCTGGTGAGTCAATAACCATCAAAAGTATACAACAAACCTGTAATAAAAGTTAAACATTTTTTTTTTTTTTTAACTAAGAAAAGAAAGAGAACAAAAATTACAAAATAAACAAACTATTACAATCAAGATGAACCTTTATGTGACAGAAGCTGATTCTTAATCAAACCATAAAATTAGGAGGCACTTCCAACTTCTGTCTCAGCAATCGTTCCATAAAATTAACCGATAAAGGATAGAGCTTATCCGACAGCATACACAAAATCATACCACAAGTGGTCTGAACCACATGAACACAAGGCAGAGGATAAAATCTCCAGCTCTCAATCTCCCACTTATGTGAATTCTTCCAAATAGAATACCCTTTACCATTTGGAGAATGAGAATCAAACAAGACCTGAAGATCACCCAACAAATATAAACCAGAACCCGTTGCTGGATGAAAATTATAATACTGAGTAACATGTTCATATAGCATCTTCAAATCATGTCTATTCACCAAATGAAATATGTCCTTCAAGAAGTTGAACTGAATAACAGTATTATCCAGCCTATAAACAGTGTTAAGCTTCCCAGCTTTCCAATTGACCAATACCGCATGTGTTCCTTCAGGAAAAACCTCAACAGATCCAACTTTAATAAAAGTTGACTCATCAGCCTTGAGATCTAAAGCAATATTCTTTGAAGAATGTTTCCTAGCCAATCTGACAGAACTCCTTAAGGAATTAAGTTTCCTTTTAACCACGCTCTTCTGCCTCCTACCAACAATTTTATCAGTATCAAGCTATAGATCATCTTCCTGACTCAAAGAATCACTCAACTTCACACTAGACAACGCTTCAGAAGAAACCAAAGAAGTTTCGGCAGAATCAACTTTATCAGTAGAAGTAGTAGCTTCAGAAGTTGTTTCAGAAGTAACAACTGGAGAGATCACAAGCGGCAAAACTTCATCAAAATTATCCACTATTTCAACTGTTTTATGTCGCTTTGCTTTAGGAACATCTGACATTGAAGCAATACTTTCCAATTTAGAAGAAGAAGTAGAACCAGAAGAAGAAAGCTTCATAATCATATTATACTTTCTGATCAAAGCATCATCAGACAAAGCACAGATTTGCTTCATTGACATGCCAGAATTATAAATCGTAGAACTATGATTCTTTACAACTCTCCTCATATGATTCCTCTTCTGAACTATAGTCATGGGTTTTTCTCTTTTATCTTGATATCTTTGAGCAATAAGAGCTTTCCTCTTTTCAGCTGCTTCTTGCTTCCTTAGATTACCAAGAGCCACCATTTGATCCGCAAAATTCTCATTATCAAAAGATGCTCCTAATATAAGTTTTGCAAGATTTGGATCAGATGCACCTTGAGTAGTATAAGCATCCCATTGATCATCAGTGATCTTAGGAAGTAATGCATCAAGCTCTAATTTTCTTTCAGTAGACAAATTAGAATCAGACTGATCTTTAAGAAATTTAGCAACTACACGACTTTTCTGCATATTTTCATAATCAGCAAACAGCCTAGCTTGAGCTTGATTTTCTTCAGCAGTTACCAGTCCTGAACCAATCATATCATCAATCACAGCTTCCTTTCCTTTGGCAGAAGATTCCTTAGCAGAACCAATTTGAGCTTCAGAAGGAACAACCAAATCAACATCAGAAGAAACATGTTGAGACAATTCCTCAACAGGTGTAGAGAAAACATCAGAAGAAGAATTCAACTTATAAATTCTCCCAGCCATAAAAACTTTATCATCATCTGTTGAAGGTGAAACATTTGGTTGTTCTTGTAAAAATGAAGTTTGAACATGATCAGAAACAACCTCCTCAACTAGAACATCAGCAGATGCATCAACAACTTGTGGCTCCTTTGAAGTTTCAGTAGATACCTTATTCAAATATTGTCTTCTTCTTTTTCTAGCAAATATAATAGGCACCTTGCTCCTGGAAGATTCAGCAATAGGAGAAGAAACATCATATGTAAGAGCTGCATCAGCCAAGATTCCCAGTGATGCATGCTGAGTCTCTTCTTGCTCCTCTTCAGAAGAAACCAAACTTCTCTTTTTACCCCTCTGACCCAGTAATTCCTCCAAGTTCTCAACTTTAGTCTGCAACTCCACAATCTTATTACCAAGAGTAGACTTGGTCTCTGCAAGCTCCTTCTTAAGATCTGCCACCTCACCTGCATACTTTTTCACTAGAGCATATACTGAGGTAAGTGTAATAGATTCCTCAGCTCCACCAACTGATTCCTCAGTGGTAATGGGAGGTTCAATGAACCTTTCAGGACTAGGTGAGGGCAATCTATCAGTATTAACCTGAACCTCATCAAGAAAAACTTGTGTAGGAGATGAGCTAGGACAAGGTCTAGGTGAAGGTAATGATGCCTCAGCAGTAGCAGAAGGACCCTCATCAATATCAACAGAGGGATTAACATCAGTAGTATTGATGGAAGGTAAAGTATCAACATGATCCTCATCAGCAGTCTCATTCTCCTGAGGTAACATGGTTGCTAATAAAGGAAAATGTGTCCCCGCAAATTTAGTTCTCATTGAAGCAAATAACTTAGAAGTTAAAACTCCTATGGGATGAAAAGCTTGGGTTTGAGTAGAAACATTCAATATCATCTGTAAAAACCTAGGGTACATCAAAAACTTGCCCTTTTTCCTAGTTATATTCTCAACCATATTATCGAAAATAAACTTAGAAAAATTATAAGTCAAACCCTTAGATAGACAAATAATACCACATCCCAATTGAGTCGAAAACTGATCCCATCCTCCAGACTTATTGCTTACACACTGAAGCAATGTATGAACCAAAAATCTCCACATAGGACACAGCTGATTCTTTAACCACATGTCAGTCCGAGTACCTTGATATCCAATTGCTCTAAGCCCTTCAAGCACCACCACAGCATCAGAATGATAAACTCCATTCTCATCATCCAAACGAAGTTGTCTTCTGATCAGTTCCTCTGTCACCACATACTCTGTTCCGTCAACCCTTGCAACAATCTCTGTATCACTCCTTTTCGTAGCCGATGCCCAAAATTGAGTAACCAAGGATTCATATATAGCATTCGGAGAATGTGTTAGAGCATACTGAATCTTTGATCTCTGTAAGAATGCAATCATCGGTCGATACAACTCGTCACCCCGAGCAGTTCCCAGAAAAGCGACCTTATTATGATCATGTTTGAATTGAAGCGCCATGAAAGATTTTGAAAACTAGGGTTACGATTTACACAAATGGAAGTGTTTTGAATAAGAGTAATGAGTGAATCACTTAATATGGGACGAATATATGCCAGTAGAGAATAAATAGAAATTTCCCAATTTTGGTCAAAGTTGATCAATGCTGACGTGGACTTCTACTTTTACTCAAATTTACTTTCAACTTCGGTAGAAACGAAATCCATTCTGCTGAAGAACACCAATCAGCAGAAACAGATCACTTATTCAAGAAGCTTCAGTAAATATCTTTTTACTGTTTCACCCACTCGCATTAAATCTCATCACCACTTGAAACCGTCTATAAAACAATCCCAATGCACATATACCTCTTCATCAAAAACCCCCAAATATCCTTGCAAACCCTAATTCCACCAATGCTCCAAAATTAAACCACAATAAACCATGAGTACCAAACCTGAGATCATAGATCTCACAACATCATCCTCATCATCATCATCATCCTCATCAAGTGAAGACACTAATCCATGGCTTCATTACTTTCCACAACCATATCCACGACCAAAGAAATCACCCTTTCTTCCTTCTTCAGAAGATGATAGTGTAGTGAATCCAAGTGAATCTGCTGATGATTCTGATGACTCCTATAAGGAGAGAACATCTTACTCCCAACCTCCAGCACCTCGGCCTCAACGAAGGCCACGAGCCAAAAATCCACCACTTCCAGAAGATAGAGAGGTGGTTCTTGGTCTTTCTGCATCAGGTTTTGGTGCATCATCACATATCGTATAAGGGAAGAACTTAAAGAGGGTAGATGGATTGCATTTTGGTTGAAATAAATAGATGAAGCACAAAGGACACATTGTTTTTCTCCATCATCATATGTGGTCATTGTCATCATCAACGTTTGCATCAATCCATCCTCTCCATTTTGATCCTTAGCATCTTCTTCATACTGGTCATGTATCTCCAGCCATCAAGATAGAATGAATGGGTGGTTATGCAAGACTTCACAAATGCATATCCAGCATTTAGTGTGAAAGATGTGAGCGATCATGCATATCTAACAGCCTGTTAGATGTTGGAATAGATGATATGTAATAGATTAGGATTAGTAGATCATGTAGATGCATTTGATGTTGTTAGTACTCTGTAAGCTGTAAACTGTTTCTTGAATGAATGAATGAACAATTTGCTTAATTTGCTTCAGTACTTCTTTTGAATGAACCATATAACTTCAGTACATCATCATCAGAGGAAACAAATGACTCACTTCAGCACTTTGAATTCAGTAGAAACAAGCTTAAGCTTTCTTGACCAACTCTACAACTGAACAATCACTCTGCAAAACAGAACAAACACAGAGACAACCACAATCCAACAAAGAAACACAAACTAAGATTACATTAGCTGGTTAGAGTAAGAGAATAGCAAACCAATATACAAAGTTACATAGCAAAATGCAAAGTATACACAAATCCTCCCCTGAGGCATATGCCTCCCCTGAGGCCTATGCCTCCCCTTAAACTTTGCAGTTAAGGGTTAAGCATACCGATATGGACCACAAGGTGTTGAAACCTTGGTCCATCAAAAGCCTTTGTTAACAAATCTGCCACATTATCATCAGTATGAATTTTGACCACTTTTATCAAATTTTTATCATATGCATCTCTTATAAAGTGGTGCCTGATTTCAATATGTTTTGTTCTACTGTGAAAAACTGGATTTTTAACAATGCATATGGTACTTTGATTATCAATAAAAATTGTTGTGTTCATGAAATTGTACCCATAATCCAACAATTGATTTTGAATCCAAAGAACCTGTCTACAGCAATTTGCAGCAGCAACGTACTCTGCTTCAGTAGATGAGGTAGCCACAATAGTCTGTTTCTTGCATTGCCAAGAAATCAATCTCTTTCCAAGGAATTGGCAACCTCCAGTGGTGGACCTCCTATCCAGATTAGCACCAGCATAGTCACTATCACTATAAGCTTCCAACTTAAAAGGAGACTCTTTTGGGTACCAAAGACCTAGAAGAGGTTGGCCTTTGAGGTACTTAAAGATCTTCTTAACAGAATTGAGATGGGAAGTCAGTGGAGTAACTTGATGTCGTGAACAAACACTCACAGCAAAGGTAATATCAGGCCTTGAAGCTGTTAAATACATCAAAGAGCCAATCATAGACCTGTACAAATGAACATTCACAGGTGGATCAGCTTCATTGTTGGTCTTTGTCTTTGGAGCTTCATAAGGTGTAGTGGCAGTCCTTACACCCTCCATACCAAACTTTTTCAAGATGTCCCTCACATATTTGTCCTGACTGATAAAGATACCATCAGGTTTCTGCTGAACTTGGAGACCCAAAAAGAAAGTCATCTCTCCCATGGCACTCATCTGAAACTCTCCCTTCATAAGCTCCTCAAACTCCCTGCACCAAGCTTCCTTTGTGGATCCAAAAATAATGTCATCCACATACACTTGCACAAGAATAATGTCTGTTGAATTCTTCTTAAGGAAAAGAGTCTTATCAATTGCACCTCTTCTATAACCATGCTTCAGAAGAAATGTAGAGAGCCTAGCATACCAGGCTCTGGGTGCCTGATGTAGTCCATAGAGAGCTTTGACTACCTTATAAACATGATTAGGATGATCTGGATCTTCAAATCCTTTAGGTTGAGTGACATAAACCTCCTCTTCAATTTCACCATACAAGAAGGCTCCTTTAACATCCATTTGATAGACCATAAAACCCATATAGGATGCATAAGCTAGGAAAATCCGTATGGCCTCAACTCTTGCCACAGGTGCAAACACTTCATCATAATCTATCCCCTCCTCTTGTCTATACACCTGTGCAACTAATCTGGCTTTGTTTTTAATGACAACACCTCGAGCATCTCTCTTATTCTTCAGAATCCATTTAGTCCCAATAGCATACTTACCATCAGGTAGTGGTACCAATATCCAAACCTGCTGATTTTGAAACTGTTGCATCTCATCCTGCATTGCCTCAAGCCAACTTGAGTCTTCAAGAGCCTGAGTAACACTGGTTGGTT